>OY720675.1:50842329-52092329 GCA_963170755.1 Amphimallon solstitiale | reverse complement strand
ACAGAGGGGTTGGGCAGTAGGATGTGCCCATTCATAAATTTCTCCCGCTAAATTTGTTATAGTAAAAGCAGTCTTCTCGTAGTAGTAAAGAGAAGCCAATGGGAGCCTAAAGGAAGTGACGCAATTATCCAATTACACCAATCGTGTTTGTTACAATTTTGTAGGCGTTTTGCTTTAGATCACAGACTAAACAATCCAGACCGGCAACTTAATCCTAGATTTTATCCAGAGTACTCATCCTTGTTTAGCAAACGTAAATTTGAATACTCTACCATCTTTGTCAGATTCACTGAACTTGGAGATGAGATGGCGCTAGCGTCAATTGAAATGTTTGTTATGCTGTGGTTATATGTCATTCAAAACTGCATTTCAAATTTGACACGTTTGACATATTTTTGCAATCCTTTCTCGTACATCGTAATAATTATATCTTGATACAAATATGGTGTCCAAGTGTTTAGTGTGCGGGTTTGGACAGGATGAAGTTAACAAAAAGCACAGGTTTAAGATAAGATTGGCATTTCCTTTGTTTAAGAAGCGCATTTTTGACATGCTCTTTGCCTTGCAGGTTTGATACCTTTTGATCTATGTATTAGTATTATTATTACTATTTTGTTGTTGATTTTATTTTTGGTAATCTGTATAATATCAATTTTATATACTATAGACTTGTAATATTCATTTTCTACATATGCATATTTTTCTGTTATATATTTCATTTGCTGTTAGTTTAAGGGACAAATTTAAGATCAGCATTTTAGTAATAACTAGTGCTGAATTTGTTCCTTTTGGTACATATTAGTTTTGTTTTTATTTGTCATATTACACAAGATTTGTGTTATTATTATTGCCTTCTCATTATTGGTTGTGTAATTTAATTTTATTATGTTTTATTGTATAAGTATATGTATCAATAAAAACTATTATTATTATATCCCTATGTTTTCCTTGACAGTTTTTCACTTACTAGATTATTATATTTCTCTTAATCTTATATAGAGTAGTAGTTTCTTGTGTCTAATAGGTCACCGTAAGAGGGATGTTATAATACATGTAAGTAAAAGATTAATATTTATATTTCGTATCACATATTTAATATGTAACACCACAAAATTACACATAAGATGCTCAAACTATGGCTATAATTGTTACAGTAACTAATATTTATTACCATAGTTTTAGTAACTTTTGTGTATGTTTTTGTTACATAAATAACGTATTTAATAAACGTATTCTAAAAACAAGCTCATTTCAAATTTCGCGCCAATATGCTGCTAGCGCCATCTTCGTACCAAGTTCACTGATGTGTAACAAGGATAGAAGATCTTGGATATTTTTTTTTCAAGTAGTTGCCGGTCTGGGTTGTTTAGTCTGTGCTTTAGATTTAAATATCTTAAAATATTTTGAATTAAGGGATATGATAAGTCTACTGACACTAATTTTTCAAATTCCAAAAATAAGTGATGATGTGATTGTGGATGTTAAATGTTATTCTAAAATACATATTGCATGACGATGTAACGAAGAAATGTCATTTTTCCTATATATTTTCACTTATAATTGACAATGATATTGCAGTTCAAGTTGAAAAAGGTTCAAAGTACTAACCTTTAATAAAATCTTTGCTTGGTTATGAATTAGTTTGTTTGTATAACTTGTTGGGTATGTACCATCCTCAACAATAATTGATGATTATTCATTCAGACTTGTATCATGGCAGTTGTTGTTACGATTCAGGCCTAGATAAAATAAAAATAACTAGAACCATAATAAAATAAGTAATGTCAAAGCCGAGTACATTTAAGTGTGTATCTAAATAACTTTTATGAAGTGATATACCTCACTTTAACCAGTATGAAGGCTAAAATTCCACATATATAACACAATAAAATCCATGAAGATTTCAAACAATTGCAATTAAACGTGGGTGAAAGAAAAATTAAATAGTAGAAATATAAGTAAGCTAGTTTAATAAAGACATGTAATGTTGAAACTGCAGTAACATAGTGATTAAAATAAAGTGAAGTTATTCAAATTTAATTGAGTGTTTTATTTTACTTATATCCAGTATCATGAATCTTCACAAAGCAACCGCCGAAAGTGTTATATATTTTAAACTAGTTTTGTTTGATAACCCCAACGTAACTTCAATTATTAGGAATTACTATTATTGAAAGCAATTTTTAAAATCGCAGGTAAATATATACAAATTGAAGAAACGTCCATATACAGACCACGTGTAGGCAGTACTTACTATATTGATAATTAGGTACCAAGAATGTAAATGTATAATGAAAGTTGCTGCGACTTCCCTGATGAGATGAAGTATTGTGGGTGTAAAAGCAGGATTAATTATAACACTTTTACAGTAAGAAGGATAGTGTTTCTATTATAATAATAAATTTATTATATCAATAATAAGATATACATACAGTTTACACAATAGCACATCAAGCAAAAATGTAATGATAACGTCAACACAGGGCTAATTTATGTCATTGACATTGTAGAATGCTTCTTGAAGGAGAATGTCCTTTATTTTCTCTTTAGATACGAAAGTAGAAAGATGTCTACACATAACTTTGATTTTGTTAAATAATTACCAGTGACGTGTTGTACTGAAGTGGCTTTTGTCCTATGTAATGCGGGATGTGCAGCAAATGGTTATGAGGGGTAGAGACTTCTGTAATCTCACCCCTAGTCATGAGGTGTGACAGCTTTTTCAAAGCCCTCCTTAGTTGTTGCAGAATATGTGTCTAGGTTAATGGACTTATCATAAGTTCTCTGAAGAGAGGTTTGCAGCGAATAGTTTGTGAAACACAGACAATTGCTCGAACAGCCTTCTTCTGCAGTATGAACACTTTTCTACATAGGCCTACTTACCCCATATTGGTTAAACATTGTTGATATGTGATTTGATAGTCCATAGTATGTCGTTATTCCAGTAGACTATCAGTTATAAATCTGATACGTCTAATTGCATAAGTAGCAGAAGATAAGTGTTTGACTAATTCAACTATCTGCGGCTTCCATGTTAATCTTGTGTCTAGTCTAATATCAAGGAATTTTCAATTCGTAGAATATATGTTTGATCTATGTTTACTAGTAAAATAAATTGTCTCATATTTATCCTGGTTAAGTGATAAATGATTGGCTGTGAACCATTTAAATTTCTAAATTCTGAAGATACCAAAACCTTAAAATAATGTGGTGTTTATAATGCATTTTCTTTGTAAAACGTACTACATTACTGGTTTGAAAGCCTCACATAAACCAGTCAAGTTGATGAAACCATGCAAAGCAACTTAATAAATGTTGTGGTTCGGATAGCTTTTAATTACTTTTTCTTCTTTTACATAATATCTATATCTAGTCATACCGAATACATAGGAGACTGTTTTAGACATACCTGTAGAACACATAGAAAAAAATTGGAATAACCCAAACTCTGAACCCGAAACAGACTGACATTTCATGTAGGTGAGTATTTAATAAAAATGCTGACTTTTTAATACCGTTTTCTTGTTTAGATTTATTTCTTTAAAAAACCTGAATACGTTTTTTAAAAAGCCTTTTGTATGTCTTTTTTTTTATTATGTTATAAAAGGGTAATTGTAGGTATAATAAGGGAAAAAAATAGTAATCCTACGATTCTTCAATAAAACATTTACTTAAATCTACTTTATCACAGTTAAGCTATATAGGTTATGTTGATATGTAATTCAAGGGCAAACGATGTGAAAAGCAAATCAAACAAAATATACTCTAATGTAAAATTTAATAGAAAATATCAAAATATATTTACATTTTTTATAAACTTCCGGATTAAATTGTGGGAGTGGCGTTGAGAATATTTCATTGGCTGAGCACTTTCATTCATTGGTATTAATATTAATCCATTTGAAAGATATCAGAGGACGACACTTTACTACATAAGAAATATTTACAGTTTTCTCTAGGTTGTATAACTATAGTACTCTTAATGTAAAATTTAATAGAAAATATCAAAATATATTCACATTTTTTATAAACTTCCGGATTAAATTGTGGGAGTGGCGTTGAGAATATTTCATTAGCTGAGCACTTTCATTCATTCGTATTACTCCATTTGAAAGATATCAGAGGACGACACTTTACTACATAAGAAATATTTACAGTTTTCTCTAGGTTGTATAACTATAGTATTTATCATGGTACAAATATATAAGGTATGCTACAACTTTGACTCAAATTCGTCTATTTCTGCGCTGGATGCAATTTCGTCATATGTGTTGCGTCATCCATCACATGTTTGTAGTTTTGAGTTTGTGCTTTGTTTATATTTAGATTTCGAAGAGTTATATCCGATTATATCGTATTTTGTGTCATTATAATTATTATTTTATATGTTTAGTGTAGTTATTAAGATTTGTGAATATTTTCATTAAGCCAAAGACTTTTAATTTGATTTATTTAGAACTTAAGAAGAGGTTATAACATAGAAGGTAATGAGTTTATTAAATATTGTATTATAAAGCAATACATTTGCCTCTACCTTTAGCTCATCTAATATGGTAAGCTGCTGTGTCTTGAGCTGCAAAAGCAGGTCAGAAAACACTCGAGGAAGGAATATTAAATATTTTCGTTTTCCTAAAGATCGAAACTTATCTCAGCAGTGGATACAAGCCTGTGGTAGAAGGATAAAAAACACAAGAAATCGTAGGTTTTGTATTTGGACGTATTTGTGTACCTTTTAATGATGTTATTATTTACAGATTATATATGTTCACTTCATTTTGCAAGAGACGCATATGAGAAGTGGTATTTAGATAATCGACAGATGAGAGAGAAATATATAAAATCGTACCAAATACTTCATAAAACAGCTGTTCCCACATTGTATATACATACACATAGTGAAGCTGCTGTAAATTACTCGACTTTACAACCATCAACATCAAGGTAACAGATATGAAATAACGCATGAGTGTACTTACTTTTAAATTATTTAGTATACAGAGTAGGATGTTGCAGAGGAAGAATGTTAATCTGTAATACGTACCTTCATATAATCACTACTTATACTGTATTTAAAAAAATACAAATAAATTTGTTTGTATGAAGCAATGAACCTAATAATAACCTATGTATTATATGCCAATGTAAAAAGTATTACCTATTTAATGAATTATTACAGTTGTTCCATCAATCCATCGGAAGAAATCGACCTGTTACCTCCAACTGTAGAAGATACAGAAGTAACATTCTCTATGCCAAAAGAAGATTCCTCAACAAGGTAAGGAAAAATTTAACTCGTTAGTGGAGTTGTCAAAGCATAGTTATTATGAAAAGAGTTGTATTCAAATAAGCTGTCAAATTAAAAGCTCAAAATGTTTTAAATAGTCTTGTAATGTTGAAGTGGTGTGCAATGTAAAAATACTTAAAGAAATTGCTGTTTCATACTTTTAACAAATAAATAAGGTTAGCAATACTACCTTACCATGTTTAATAAACAAAGCATTCTAATTTTAATAATTTGTTCTAGTTGTTCTATTGTTCCCGAGGAAAGAAGAAACCAAACATGCGAAACAGAAAAATATTGTGAAGTAGCATTTACAAAACCTGGAGCTTTTTCATTTAAGTAAATATATATATATATATATCATTAATGATGTAATTTATAATAATAATAATAATAATAATATTTATTCAATGTAATAAAATCATTACATGAAAAGTCAAAATATACAGACAAACAAATTAAAATTGTATATCAATAAAATTATTATTCAAATATTCATTGATTGAATAAAAACTTTTTGTCAGTAAAAATTTTGATATTTTACTTAAAAAAGTATAGCATTCATTGTCTGTAATATAATCTGTAAGGGAGAATGATCATTGTTACATATGATATTAAGGAATTACAGAAAGAAAATTATCGATTTTAATCATTACCTTCACATTAATACCTATTTTCATATGCCCGAACAGTACACAAATCAGTCTTACTTATTTAATTATTCTATATACTTCTTATTTGATACATATTACTATATACCTATGTTCCATTTTTACTGAAATGCTTGGCCATAAGCTGTTATGTAAGTAATAATGTTGTAGACTTTATTGATTAAGATTATGGTGTATAATAAATAATTTGAATATGCTAAAAACAGTAATTCTGTAATATATATTTTAATATGCATTTTTTTAAAAATGAAACAAATCAAGTTTGTGAAAGATAGTATAACGAATGATTTATGTATTGAGCATTTCTAATTTTGATTTTATAATGCAGACCATCTACTTCAACCGAAAACCCTGAAGACACACTATCACATTGGAAGGAACAATATTTTCTATCGCAAGGGAAAATACAGACCTTACAGGAAAAGGTGGCCTACCTCACTGAAGAAATATGTCACCTCAATAGAATTTTAGAGAAATATTTTACACCGGGGCAAATACGACTAATAAAATCAAAGACAAAAATGAAGGCAAAATGGACTGCTGAAGATATTTCCTCGGCAATTTCGCTTCGAAGCGTAAGTCCTAAAGCCTACAGATATTTAAGAACTACCAGAGAATATCCACTGCCAGGCTTATCAACCTTAAGGAAGTGGGCGACAAGTTTGGAATTGAAACCAGGTATTCTGGAAGAGGTTTTACTAATTATGAAATATAAGGCAAATGAGTATACCGAGCGCGACAGATTGTGTGTACTTTCTTTTGACGAGATGTACGTCTCTAATGAAATATGTTTCGATCGCAAAAGGGAACAGGCTGTAGGACCGCACAAAACAGTGCAAACCGTTATGGTACGTGGCTTGTTTTCGGCATGGAAGCAAGTAATATACTATGATTACGACTGTGGTATGTCGGTAGAAGTCCTCCGAAATATTATATGTAAATTAGAAGTAATACAGTACACTGTTGTAGCTGTTGTTTCGGATCTAGGACCTGGAAACAGAAAATTATGGAAAAATATGAAGGTTGGTGTAGCTGTCGATGAAAGTGAATCCTTCACTCATCCATCTGATGAAGGGAAAAAGATTTTTGTATTTGCTGATGTGCCACATTTAATCAAATTGATTAGAAATAATCTTTTTGATCATGGGTTCACCATAAATAATACAAAGATCACGAAGGAGCCCTTTCAGAAATTGGTTGACCTACAGGAAGGTGACTTGAAACTTGCCCATAAGCTTACACAGGTTCACATCGATGTAATTGGCAACCAAAGGCAGAAAGTAAAATATGCTGTGCAATGTCTCTCACGTACAGTGGCGCTAGCGATAAGGTGGTGTGGTGAACATAATTTAATGCCAGATATTGCATGCACTGAAATTAGTGACATAATTAATATCATTAACGATTGGTTTGATTTGTTCAATACTCAAACCAAATTTGATATTGCTGCCAATGCATATGGTGTTGATATTGAAAACCAACTGGATAAAATAGAAAAAATGACTAAATTAATACAAAATATAAGAGTCGGTACAAGAAAAAGTTTAATGTTTTTTCAAAAAGCGATACTACAAAATAACAGCTCTCTAAAAAACTTATATCAATATTTAAGGTCAAACTTTAATATTGAGTACATAATTACTAGACGTCTGAATCAAGATATAATAGAAAATTTTTTTTCATATATGCGAGCTATGGGATCCACCAATGACCACCCTAGTGCATTACAATTCAAATATCGATTGAGATGGTACATTCTTGGGAAGCATTCATCTGTTGTGTTTTCAGAAAATGTCAACACACAGGAAGATACGTCTGTAGTAGAGTTACTAACTACAGACGCAACACTTAACTTAACTACAGTTTTGGAACCTTTTGTGCAAGAAACTGGAGATTTTGAAGAAAATGTTGTCAGGGTGTCTGAGGATGACATAAATGAGGAATTTATGGACTTGCTGACGGAATTCGAAAGAATCCATTCCGCAACCTCTGCTACCGGGGATATTGCGAAGCAAGGCTTATACTATATAGCGGGATATATAGCACATAAGTTCAGAAGCAAATACTCGTTACATGATGATACTCAGATTGAATCCCCAGAAAGCAACTGGATTGGATTAGTCTCCAGGCGGTGTCTACGTCAGCCGAATGCTATTATGAAGAAAATGGCAGAAGACGCTGAACAAATGTTTAATGAATTCCATAAGAAATCGATTAACAAAAATACCAACATAATAAAGCGTTTGGTACAAAATATTAAGACTAGTTTGCCACAAGAAGTTGTGGAATCATATATTAGAGTAAGAACTTACATACGTATAAAAGAGATAAATAAAAATAATTATCAACAAAAAAGAAAATTACAAAAAAAAACAATAAAATTTACCAATAAAAAAAAGTAACCATATCTGTTGTTTTATTTATTACCTGTCAATTAACAATTAATAAACGAAAATCCAATATTAAACCAATAGTTTTCTTACTATAATACTTTCAACTTTTGCAATATTCATTGGTATCAGTAATTTAAAGCAATATACTACATAAAATGCACAATTTCAAGTCATAAATTTATTTTGTGATAAATTACTTTGTCAGTAAAGTAATTACAAATTGTATTATCAAACGACTAAAACAGGTTTCGTAAACCAAAGTGCTACATAATATCCAGTGGGAGATTTTTCAATAATACAATCTTATTATTTTGCTTTATGAGTTTTTAAACAGGTAATTTGTAAAGAAATTTAATTTAGTTACACATTCGTAAACAACTGTGCTATATATTATGTCTATTTTATTATTCTTTATATAGCTATCTATATACTATTACATCTGTGGTTATTCAAGAGTAATCTTTCTTTTCTTAATATCAGTGGTATGACGAAATTGCATCCAATTGACGTCATAAGGAAGCTGCGCTAGAACATACCTTATATATTTGTACCATGGTATTTATAAACAAGGCTAGCGGCAGACTACACTAAAATCACAGATTAGAAAGAGATGGCGCAGTCAAGCCAAAATTTTTATCCGCGGTTTGTATTGCGTGAAGGCCGATATAGAGGGCGCTGGCATCAAAAAATTACAGTTTTCAATAACACTAAGCAAATAGCGGGCGATTCAAAATGTATTTGGTAGCGGGAAATTCAAAATTAAGTTTATTAAAAATTAGGGTTTAATACCGCGAGATCAAAAATATATTGATAAGGTTTGCCATGGAATGTAAAAATCTGTTTTAAGTTATATCATTAAGTGTCATACTGTCACTAATATTTGTCATTTTAAGAGAAAATATAATGCAGTGTGACACTTAATGATATAACTTAAGACACACTTGTACATTCCATAGCAAACCTTTTTCAATATAATTTTTGATCTCGCGGTACATGATCACAACACTGTCATCAAATTGCATACTATTTACTAGTTCCCATAGTAATGAGGAATCATATGCAGTACGATATTCAATTATAATGCTGTAACCACACAATAACGTTTTAAAGAAAAGAATTACTTAAATAATTACACTTTAATATTGCTACGTAGAAAAGGTACAAAGTACATTTATGAATATTAATAACTAACATCTAACACGTATGTTTTAGTTAAATTACCAGTACAAAAATAAAGTAACGAAGAATAGCATAATCTACCAAAAGTAGAATATTCGACTAACAAACATTAAGATAGAATTTCTGTTGAAAAAGCACAAGACCTACTCAAAATACTACAAAGTAGAAAAGGTATACATTTATGATTACTATTGAAAAATTATAACTAACATCCAACATGTGTTTTAGTTAAATTACCAGTACAAAAATAAATTAACTAACAATAGCATAATCTACCAAAAGTAGAATATTCGACTAACAAATATATTTTTATTAATAGAATAAAACACCTTTTTCACAAAAAATAGTTTAATAACTAGATGTCACATTTTGTGTGCACTGCACACATCGTCAGTAATAACAGTTACTACTGACGATGTGTGCAGTGCACACGAAATGTGACATCTAGTTATTAAACTATATTTTGTGAAAAAGGTGTTTTATTGTATTACTATTTCTATATTTCACAAGTGTTCAACGTATATTACTACAAAGATAGTTTTAACAATAAGATAGAATTGCTGTTGAAAAGTACAAGTACCTACTCAAAATACTACAAAGTAGGTAATTAAACCCGATAGATACACAATGACTTAAGTCCATGTTTACTACCACCATTTACAAAATCTTGTATTACATAAATGATGAACATAAAATAAGGTGACATAGATAAAAATATGGATACATAAGATACCTAACAAATTTAGTAGACGTCTTTTCATCAATATATAATTAAAAGAGTGACAGTTAGGGCTTAAAAACTAAATAATGTTAATTACATGGCTATAGAAGAAAACAAAAAAATTAAACCTGCAATAACTAACACCAAATTGGTTAATTTATTGTTGTCGTAAAACAAATGAGACTTCCAATGATATGGCTGCCTTAAGCTCCGTGGGTGGCCTCATGGGATGGAGTGTCGGCACTGCATTTCTGTTGAGGTGTACTGAATGAGGGTGTGCATAGTATGTTGTGTCAAAATGTAGGCTGCAAAGTTTCTTATTACATGTTGTACTGGCATCTAGCACAGGTTTCATGCCCATTTGCTGTTGCCAAGTTTCGCTCCTGAATAATAAAATATAATAATTACAACTGTAACTAACAAATATCAACGATAGTATAAAGGCACATTTTCATTATAGGAAACTGCACAGGAAAATCATTAGGAAAAACCATAAATGCTTCTGTACCAAGAAATCTGAAGTTTCTATTAACACTGCTAAACATGGATTGATTGCTTGTGAAAAAACATAATATAGAAACTTAAAAACAAGCAGTAAGTTTTTCGTGTAGTTTAAAGGCTTTCTTATACACCCATAGGGTTAAACTGCAGTTGATGTGTCGGGCGACTAGTGTACCTTATAGAGAACCTCTAATTGAACACCTTTTTCTTATAAAATTATCAATGCTAACATAGAGAAATGGAGATAAAAAATAAATTAGGTACTGACCAAGTCAATTTTGCAGGTTACATCTCCTGTAAGGTATCCCATATAGATCACTGAAATCATGAAAATCACTATAATTGATGTTTATTTCACATAATCACACACAATTTAGGTCAATTTGTATGTTTTCTTATGTCTTCTGCGATTTTAAAAGCACCATCAAATGTCAACAAAAACAGCTGATATCATGTGATCTCGTATTTACAATTTTGCTAAAATTCAATCAAAGAACGTGGAAATCAAAGGTAATTGTTGTGTTGTGAGCTTAAATAAACATCATTTATTGCGATTTTCATTATTTGAATGCTCTATATGGGATATCTCACATGGGCTGTAACCTGCAAGATTAACTCGGTGAGTACCTAATTTATTTTTTATCTCCATTTCCCTACATTTGCATTGATAATTTTGTAAGAAAAAGTTGTTCAATTAGAGGTCCTTTATAATGTATACTAATCATTTTGTCAAAAATCGCCTGACATCTCAACTACAATTATTCTTACTTATATTATACTCGTAATAATTGCAAACTTTAATTGGTGTAATCGGAAACCAACAAAATCCTTGCTACAACCAGGTGGTCCTTGTTGCACTTAGAATCAGAACTACAAACAAAAAATCTCCAGCTCACCTTTGGGTTATATGTCAACTATTAGTGCCATTAGTTACTTGTTCGCATTCTCGGAAAATATGCATGGCTCTTGCTTGTACGTCGCACATACAATGCACCAGCTTCTATCCATATTTTAAGTCTAAAAATGCATTATGTCAACTTAATAAAATTATCATATTACTCTTTACAAAACTTACGGTACGATTATAACACCACTAACTAAGTAGCATAGATTCTAAGTAGTAATAAGAAAAATTATGTTTAGCAACACACACAAAATTTGTTGGTTAACGGCCTGTACGCGCTTGCATAAAGTGACAGCGTAGTAGTAGCGACATCTCAATTATTCGGTTAAAGTCATGATTCAAATTTACTTCTAGGTCTCTTGTTTCTAACACCGTGGCGCCGTCTATATGCGCCTGCATTAGGTAGATTAGGCGGCAAAACCCCTCATTTAAGTGAACCATCCGATAATCCGTGGTACAGACTATTTATTGAAGTATACACAAAAGTACATGTAATGAGTAGAGGGCGCTATTCAAAATTTAAAATTTGACATCATTCTAACAGTTATCTTTATCACAATTACTATTTACTCAAAATTGTAAAGAAGATATGTTTTAAGATGTTTATTTTTTTACTTGTATTTATGTATGTGTTTTATACAACTAGAATTATATATTTAAGTTTTGGATTTCTTATACGTTATAGATACAAATTTATATTTTTTTTGTCTTTTTATTGGATTTTTTTTTGTTTTTTGAGTAAATATATATTTTAAGTTAAAGATTTTATTTGTTACTAAATGGCTTGAAAAGCCACAGCAAAGAACTTGTAATATAAACATGATAAAAATATCGATATCAAGGTATATCGATATTCTTCATTCAATATTTGTTTAAAATCGATTTTGAATTTTTGATACATTATTCGATTCTAATATCGATATTTTTGAAACGTTGCGCATTGGAATTTTTTAATTTGCTAATTTGCTATATAGTTTGAACTATAAAATTTGATGAATATGTCAAAAATACTATAGACATGGTGTGCAGTTTCTATTTAAAAAATAAACGATTTCAAAGTTCTGAAAACTGCTAACAAATAAAATGTACCTATATTTACATTTTAAGTAATTAGCAACAACATTAACAAATTTTGAAGAAAAATGTAAAACGTTCTTAGCCGACAGTTTCTTTGCGAACTTCGTAAATATAAAACAGCTATTAGGCTTTTGTCGGCGTAAACAGTCCCAGTTTAATTGATTTACATAATTCATCTCATTAGTAAAAGCATAGGCATCTTTCAATTAAGGATAACAGAAAACTCCATATTTTAAAATATTGCAATTTCATTAAACTCGCAAATTAAACTATGTAGTTAATTTTGGTTTTGTGGTGCCAACCAGTGATGCCAACTGTTGATTGTCTATTACGTACTTTCAAATAACTCGTAACATACTAAATTTTATAATTAGTAACCGCAAAAATTGTTGTTAATTATAATTTTAAATTATAATGAATAATTAAAGTATCGCATAACACACAACTAACCTCTAAATAATTGCAAGATAATAACGCCATCTGTATTATATGTGCTACACTGTTAGGCGACGTAAATGTAACAGATATCTGTAATGTATGTAAAGACCCACCAAAAATGTAAACAAATTTTATTTCATGGATCACTTAAAAAATTACACATGTATTTAGCTACTGTTACTATTTTTACCTTCCAAATATAAATACCGAGTGTACTTGCTATATTACATATAAATTTACGGTGTAATTTTTAAATGTAGCCATTTTTTCTAGTACTTGCAAAACCACTAACTTCCCATTTTATTTACGGCTTATATATTAACTTAATTTAAAAAACAATTCGACCGTTCACTTCGTTTAACCTTTATCTTCATGCTTAATGCATAAAATTTACATGCTTTGATTTCTTACGCCTGAAAAAATGGAAATAAAAATGGTATTTTTTGGGTACATTTCTCTCCCGCCAAAACCTTATCAAACGCAGCCGTAAATCACTTGACAGGTAAAAAACTGCATCATCTCAAATTTGACACCATTTTAATTTAGTGGCGATTGTTGGTTGCGAAAGAGCCTCAACCATATTAAGGCTATTGTTTAATTAGCGTATGTAAGATACACTTGCAATATTTTAAGTATATTATATGCTTGGAAAATGTTATGTGTACATTGATTAAGATGGCCTCAACTATACTGTTCTACAATATCAATATACAGGTCAAAAAAGAAAGAAAAAAAAAGAAATTTGGAACGGAGGTATCATTTTTAAAACGTGATTCAAGCCAACTGTTTTCATTTTCCGTAAAAGAATTTTAAAAGAAACTTATCCCTCACTTGACATTGATATGGACTCAAAATATTTCGAAAATGCAATAAAGTCTTGTCATTAAACATTTATGAAAATAATAAAGATCATATGCACTAAGCCTGCTTCTGTAACTGCTATATTTCTTGGAAAAATATGCAATAATTGTACCTTTTTTATATAATATTTACATTCCTAAAATATTCATCTCTTGTAATTTAATATTATGTTGCAGCATTGTCTATATTGTGTTATAGAGCAGTAGCATCCCTGAAATATATTCTTAATATGTGGAAATAGGAAACATTTGACATATATAATTACTAAATTTTTATGTTGATATTTATACATAATCATGTGATAAAATATATATACAAGATAAAGATTATTTTTTGTCATACTATTATAATAAATATTTATTAGATGAATGTTTACTGTACACAGTTTGAAAAACGGAATAATTATTATAACTTATGAAGTCATTCATGATACAGACCCGAGTATATTATAACCCACGTTACTAAAAAACCAGCAAAAGAAGTCATAAATCCTTCCTTCGTCAGTTCCCATGTACCACCATATTCATCTTCATTAATATTTTGAAAATTTACGCAGTAAAAATATACAATTGCTGCATTAATTAACATAAATAATGATAGGCCAAGAAATCCTTTTAGTGGCATTAATCCCCATAGAATACCAATAAAAATTCCTATAAATTGTCTCATCCAATATATAACGTCTAGAAATTCTTCCTGAAATATAGAAATAATGTTAAAGCCAGTAGAGGTACACTAGGAGATATAATTTTCCGTACACTTCGTGGAGATATAAGGTGGTATTGGCGTGTTTATTATGCATTGGTATATGGCGAACGTGTCCATGCCACTTTATATTTCCGCGAAGTGTTCGGAAAATTATTTCTGATGGAATACATACAATAAGCGGTTCAAAAAAAATAACCTAACCTTATCTGGCCATTCCGAATTTGCCGTAAATGCCTTTGACCATAAAGAACTATTTTCCGGTGGTTTAGACGTAGAACCGTTTCGTTCAACGGTTTTCGTTTTTGTGCTCATATTCCAATATTTTCAGAATTATTAACGAAAACAATATTTAAAAAGATATAACCACAATCTAAACATATACCACCCAAGTCACCAAGTTGGAACAAAGGTTTAGAACAACCAACAACTGTCAAATCCACATCGACATCCCTAGCTAAGCGCCATCAAATGTTAAAATGAAATATAATTCCAGTGCCGTATCTAGAATATATCAAAAACAGGTTTGATAAAACACAAGCAATAATAAAATTCGATAATAAAATGTATTAGCATCTGTTACGATGATATTTGAAACAGTATTTAAATAATATAAATATGTTTACACATGCTCTTACTTATATGTATAATTTTTTTTTTCTGGAATAAAAAACGTTTTCAAAATTCTTTTTGTTGTGGCTGTACAAAGTAATTATAAAAAGGTAGGTAGACATAACCCTTGTTTATTAATACTAGTATTTATAAACAAGGACATAACATAAAACATTTTTGAAGTGAAAACTTCTATGGGCACGTTGATGCATTGATTGTTGGACACTGAAAGAGACTGAACCGTCACGCTCGGAATGTAACGCTCGTTCGGGTAAAGTCGGCTTGAGTCGCGCTCGGCTTTGTATTGTAACACTAACTAGCGCTATTAAATTTCAATTAAAATGAAATTTAGAATAAATACGCAAAATATTGTATTTTTATTTTGTGAAAAATTCTTGTCCGCGTTCAGATGCGATCCCGAGCCGCCCGGGTACTCGTATGAGAATTATCATATTTGTATATGTACAGTTCTGTGCAATAAATTGGCGTACACTTAATATACGCTTATGTAAATATGACTTTGGTTTGAATACCTGTCATGTATGACAAATTGAATTGACGCTATAATTCCATTTGTCAACTTAACTTAAGCCATTTTCACAATGGCAAAATAATGTCAAAATTAGCAATAAGACGTGTACGCCAATTTATTGCACAAAACTGTACATGCGTAATTTTTGAAGTGAAAACTTGATCAGACCAAGCGAAATGTACTAGAATAATGTATCCACAATAATAATAAATATATAGGTATATATTTTAAATGTAATATAGAACGAAAATGGAAAATGTAAATGTAAATGAATATAGAACGAAAAAAAAGTTGTATTTCGTATTATTAACCTCGCCTTGATGAAGTTTTCACTTCTGCCGTGTGGTCTTAAGCACACCCATTTTTTTTAATGGAACTCGTTGTGTTTAAGGACATATTTCAAATCTACAAATCAAACTAGAGTAATTTTATGTGAAGTACTTACCTAAAATATTGTTGCGTTTTCGGGTTCGCAATAAACAACTCGTGCAAATGTTTTGAAACAGTCTGTATATTTACACACTTAAAACTAATCACAATATAAAAATATAAAAAAGCAGTAACGCACTTAAAACTACTACAATTTAAATTAACACACGTATTTATTTACTACTACTATTTATATGTCTGTAATATTTATGTATTTATGGCACTATAATAAAAACTGCACCGCTTATATTTATTTTAATCTGTTCAGTAAATACCGCACGATGACTACTGAATGAATTAGTCCTCTCCGTGACCCAGCCGCCTTATACGCATACAGTAGATCCAGAAGGATACAGGAATTCTTCTCGATAATCCGAGAGATGTTCCACTCTTTTCGCCTGCTACGCCGCACCCGTGCACACATGGTTTATGACTTGTTTACATTTCGTTTTTATCGTCCGCGTCGCTTCGGAGGCTCGCTCTTTTTTTTCTTTGTGTACATATTTCGTTACAATATGAAATGAAGTCGATAACGTTCAAAATATACAAAGGTATTTAACATGAAACAAAAGGAACTATTAAATAACATAAGTTTGACAATGTTCTCTTATAGTTATCTTTCTTATTTTAAACATTGTAACGCAGTGGCGGCTCTTTAATGAGAGCAAGTGAGCAATTGCACCCCCTGGAATTTTGAAACAAAACAAACCAAGCGGCGACTAACTGTGAAAGTATTTATTTATTACGTATTCATTGTTATTGAACAGGAACGTGGCGTGTACGGCACGCGAAACAACCTACATGCACCGATCGTAGTCATAGATATAATGACGACTAAGACTAACAGCGCACGGATGTAAAGACCCCTTCCACCGAGAGAAACATACCCATGTGCAAGCGCTACTGTTGCTGCGTTAAGCCATTAAACATTACATTGAAGGTGGGGAGAACTGTATTTTGTTCTAGTTCCATATCGTATAATACATAGCATGTGAGCAAGATTCCCGTCGGCTCAACGCTGTTGTAAGATGAATTTCGTGTCTGCGATGCATAATAACACGTTTTCGCGGTTAACGTATGATGAAAAAATCGCAATAAAAATCTTAAACGGCCGATGCCTCAATTAAGTTTAGGAAATAAACAATCTGTTAAAGGTAAAGACGTTATAAGAAAATTCAAAATGAATATTTATCAGAAAAATGACTGGATTTGTGGGTGTGAAATTAAAAATACTTTGTTTTGTTTTCCGTGTCTTTTGTTTGGTGGTGAACCGTCTTGGTCAAAGAACGGAATAAAAGACTTAATACATCTTAGTGCTAAAATTACGAAACATGAAAATTCCGAAGGGCATTTGAAAAATATATTTAGTCTAAGAATGTTAGGAAAAAATAACATTCAGAATGTTTTAGATCATCATATAGAAAAGCAGTTCAACAACACAATGAACAGGTAACAAAAAATAGGCATGTGTTAAATTTAATAATAAATGGCATTA
Source organism: Amphimallon solstitiale (assembly GCA_963170755.1). Classification (NCBI taxonomy): domain Eukaryota; kingdom Metazoa; phylum Arthropoda; class Insecta; order Coleoptera; family Scarabaeidae; genus Amphimallon; species Amphimallon solstitiale. Next base: position 52,074,530 of record OY720675.1, on the reverse strand, counting down.
GATTTTGTGGCGCGTTTGAACTGGCACTTCGGGGTCATGATGAACGGCAAACGTCGAATACTAAGGGCATTTTTCGGGAATTGATAAATTTTACGGCAGAATTAGATAAATCGCTCAGAGATCACATCGAAGCAGCACCGGTTTTTAATTGAATTTATAAATGATTTCCCAAATTTTAATGAAAAAGTGATTGAACTGTTCTGCAAGTCAAAGACACGCAAAATGGACTTCGTTTATCGTCAGATGTAATCAAACTGTAGTGTTATATTTATTATTCCCTCAAAACAAACTGTACAATGAACAGTACCTGTCTGGAACAGTATGTCGGTGAAACTTATAAAGATTGGGTAAGCGTTCTTGTAAGTATTATACTTTTAATAATTATAATTAAAATTTTCGACCTCGAGATTTTTGCAGATGTCCACGTTTTGAGGTCCCCTGATACCAAAGAAGTGGTTTTTAAAAAATCTCTCTCTCTCTCTCTCTCTCTCTCTCTCTCTCTCTCTCTCTCTGTGTGTGTGACCACGATAGCGATCAAACCGCTACAGATATCAATTTCAAATTTTGTATTTACGAATATAATCTTCCTCTTGAGAACTGATTAGATTTTGAGCAAAATCGGCAGACCGGAAGTAGTAGTTTACTTCAGTGAAAAAATCGAATTTTGCAAATATTTCGTCAATTACATACTAAGTTTAAACAAATTTATAAGGAATTCAAATGTATTCAAAATTAAATTTGAGAAAAATTGTATTAATAAAGTTTTTCGAAATTCCGAGCAGAAGTAGGTCTTTTACTCTTATCGAAAATCAGTTTTTTGCGAATATCACGCAAGTCATGCTTTCTAGGCAGGTAAATTATCAGTATAAAAGTATTTAGAACGTATTTTTAAATATCTTTTGTATAAAAAAAATTTCAAAATTCGGACCGGAAGTAACACTTTTACTCTTACCGAATAACGATTTTTTGCAAAATATGTCGTAAATTATGCATTCTATATATATTTATGAAGAGTACAAAAGTATTTAGAGTTGGATTTGGAATATTTTTTGTATAAATGAAATTTCAAAATTCGGACCGGAAGTAACACTTTCATACGTATAAGAAAGTCGTGTGGTGGCCACACCACATTTTTTAATTTTGAAATTATGCACTCCCTATGTGAACCACCCCGAGCCGCCACTGTTGTAACGCAATGCATTTTAAGTGTTACTTTTTGTTTACTTTAGAAGGAAGTACTTATGAATTGTTATGAAAATTTTTGACCTCGAGATTTCTGCAGATGCCCACGTTTTGTAGTCCCCAGATACCGAAAAAGTGGTTTTTGCAAACATGTTTGTACGTGTGTGCGCGTGCGCACGTGTGTGTGTGTGTGTGTGTCAGTGTGTGACCACCATAGCGGCCAGACGGCTACAGCAATTAGTACCAAGCTTTATATTTACGAGCATAATCTCCCTTTTGGTTTATTATTAGATTTTCAGTAAAATCGATATTATATAAGTCAGTTTTACTAAATAGCGTTTGACGTACCTACATACCTACTGTTAAAGTGTCTATAAATCCACCTAAATCATATTTTGTGTCCACATGTTTCAAATTCGAAATATATTGAAAAGACTTTTCAATAACTATATTTCTTTTTTTGTTATTATTTTTGTATGTAGTATAGGTATGTAGTTATGTGGTTCACCCAAAAGCTCTCTTTCTTGTTATGCCACAAGTCATGATGTGGTGTTTTATTTTGCAGGTGCTAAAACTTACTACCTAAATTGCTATTAAAACTTCTTTATTCCAATTTTTAATAATGCATTCCTTCCGCTACACCATTTTGTTGTGGATTATATAGAACTGTCACAGTGATAGATGAGGGAAGTATGCTCTTGTACAAGTGCGCATCCAATTATACACGACGCAACAATTACAACCATTTTGACGTGTTTTGACATCGAGAGTGGGCTATTTATGTTTGTCTAGGTTATGTGCTGTTTTCATGGTTTGTGCATATACCATTATTGTGTCTATGCATTAAATTATTGCGTTTTTTGTTTCTGTGTTTTAAATGTAGTTTTAAGATAGACCTGTTCCACATGTTCAAGCTACCGGATTCATTCTGTATAAATGTTTTAGATTGGACCTTAAATACATAAATATCCATATTAAATTGTCGTGTACTGTTAACAGCTAATAAAACGAATAAATATGTCTGCTCAGAACACTTCAGGGATGAAGATTATGTGCCAAGGGAGCAATCTTGTATCATTTTTGAAAATAAAACTAGAGACGTTTGCTGTTGATGAAGTTTCAACAATTAGTTCTACTGCTTTTAGTATACAAAATCTCACAAATAAATTTTTAATTTAGGAAAAAAATATCGAAAAAATGCAATACTAAGTTAATTTTATTTAATCATCAGTAGTAAGCAGCGATTACATACGCAGACTATCTTTTTATTTATTATTCCTTTATTTAACTCTATTTAGTGTGTAATCCAGCATCACCACAATGTTCGTTTCTAATTCTGCATCATTTGTCTTTTTACTTCAAAGTCGCGCTCCTTGGGTAACGCATATGACAAGTTCGCCTTACGGGCACTTCTACTAATTGACAATAACTTGTAGAAAACTTGAGGATAGTATAGAACATTTTCTAAGTAACTTTTAACTCCATTATTTGTTGCAATTTTGAGAGTGTTTTTCTTTGTTGCTGTACCTATATCTGACCACAAGGCTCAACTACTGAAATGCCAAATCCCACACTTGAGCAAGACCAAAAATAAGAATATAATTACGTCTAGGACGTACAATCAGGAACAAGTAAACTTGTTTAGGGAACTGCTACAATGCAAACTATACTTACTAATATGTGCGAATACAGCGGCTGCTACGTTCAACAAATTTCATGGTATCTTTCTAGCGGCCTTTGAATTAGCTTTTCCTATAAAAACAAGGATAAGTAGAGACAGTAACAACAGTAAAGTTACACCCACAGATCAGGGAAAACTGGGCCAATCAAAAACCAGGTTAGATGCTTTGGCTACAATATTTAAAGTTACTAAGGATGAGAGATACTATGAAATGTATAAAGTATAAAAAAAAAGAGTACTTGAAATTAACAACAGACATTGCTAAAGAACGAAATGCTAACTATATTGAAAGCAGCGACAATAAGCAGAAAGCTGTATCGAAAATTATAAATAATAATATCAAGTCAAAGGAAATAGCAAAGGAGTCCGAACTAACGGCAGAGGAACTAAATAAATATTTTTGTAGTGTTGGAGTTCACATTGCAAACAATTTAAGCAATGATGTCTCACCAATTTCACTAATGAAAGGAAAAAACCCAATCACCTCATGCTATTTCCATCCAGCAACAGAAGTGGAAATCTTGAGTATAATCAAAGGCCTAAAAATAAGAAGACAGAAGATATCTACAATATTTCAACATACATTCTAAAAGAAGCTGCCACTGAAATAAGTAGGAACTTAGCCGAATGTATAAACGGGGCAATGAATGAGGGAGTATTTCCTGAACCTCTGAAAGTGGCTAGGGTATTACCAATACATAAAAATGGTGACACAAACAAATGTATGCAACAATTATAGACCAATCAGCATACTGCCGACCTTATCAAAGGTGTACGAACAGGTAATAGCTACTAGAATGTCCCGCTTTTTTGAGATATGCGGTCTACTATCTTCAAAGCAACACGGTTTCCGGAAAGGTAGATCAGTAGTGAGTGGTATAATGGATGCTATCAATTATATACACGACTCATTTGACCAGAGAAAGTATGTACAAATGAATATGCTGGATTTAAGTAAGGCGTTTGATTCGGTGGATCATGAAATTTTGCTACAGAAACTCGAACGTTATGGGATTAGGGGAAAGCCGTTGGACCTTATCAAATCCTACCTAACAAATAGAGTTCAGTTAGTGGAATGGAGGGGTGAGAAGTCGAAAATGCATCCAGTAAGCTGTGGAGTTCCCCAAGGCTCTATTCTAGAACCATTATTGTTTATTATATTTATAAATGATATTCCGGAATGTCTTAGTGCTGAAATATGCCTTTACGCAGACGACACTTCCATTTTAACAAATGGAATGACACAAATTGATGCTCAACTAAGATCATTATCAGCAATAACAAGATCAGAGGAATGGTTCACTGCAAACAAACTTAAATTAAATACTGAAAAAACACAGGAACTTGTCTTTAGAACTAAACCAAGTAGTGAAACCCATACAGCCAAATTCCTTGGACTTACATTGGATGATTGCCTGAAATGGACACAGCACATCGATCAGTTATCAAAAAAACTAACATCAGACATTTTTGCCATCAAAAGAATTAAATCAATTGCAACCCACCACGCTGCAAAATTAACTTACCATGCAGCCTTTCATTCTCATCTGGCTTATGGCATCCTCTTCTGGGGTGGATCAGCGAGTGCAGCTAGGGTCTTCCTGCTTCAGAAGCGAGCTGTAAGATCTCTTTGCAACCTGAGACCAGGAGAATCCTGTAGGGGATATTTTAGGAGAGAGGGTATACTTACCATGGTGTCGATGTATATCCTGCAAATGTTGAAATATTTCCACACACATCGACACCAGTTTCCTGTACATGGCGACCACCACGCACACAACACTCGACACAGGGACGAATTTGGTGTCCCACTTCACCGTTTGGTGTCGACGCAGCAAGGTGTGAGTCACTGGGGGCCGAAACTGTACAATGGTCTTCCCTCCGAGTGGAAGACGATGAATGTGGATCTCTTCGGTGGGAGGGTGAAAGGCATGCTTCTAGAAAAGGAGTGCTACTCCATGGATGAGTACTTTGCTCAACCATGATATGAACAAACAGGCGTTTCCCATAACTGACGATCATCACCAATATTCCACACGTAAACAGAGTGAAATTGGAGCACCATACCATATATTAACATATGTACTCACAGAAACCCTCAAACACTTGAGCTTCTTATATTGTTTAATGTTTATTGTTTATACAATTTGTCTCGAATAACTCATCATTTTTTATTTGTTTATATGTTTTTACTACATGTTTTTACTATTTTATATGTTTTATACAAAGCTTCTGACAAATGCATTCATATGCTGGTTCATATTTATATTTATATATTTATCTCTATTTATTTATGTATGACAATTTCTTTGTAATGGTGTTATTACAAAAGCTAAATATATTATTATTATTATTATTATTATTTTATTAATGGGTGCACCGTACCTCGCCACTCCAATACTTTGTAGTTGTATATATGTAAATGAAAACGTGCTGGGGCATTAATTCACTATTATGATCTGCAGCAACATAATCAAGTAGAAAAGTTATTCTTCGTAAATACCAAAACCTTTCCCATTGTTTAGCTCGGATCTTCTTGTAATATGTAATAGCAATTGATAAGATTTCTATTTTTTGTCTTAATATCCAGGTTTTATTAAAATATTATTTCATTTGATATTTATTGTAAGCTGTGGTAAATAAATTAATTCTTCTGCGGACAATAATATAGTATAACGTTTTCCACTAAATTGTTTAATATTATATATCGTTGTCTGCATTATCGATTGTAAACATAACACATAGGTGCAATTAATATTTAATTTTTATATTATAAAATGCATATTTATTAATTACACTCAAATCGCTTAAACGGCGCCCATAACCTGTACAAAAAAAGTCTTAGTTACGTTTTGTATACGTTTATTCGACAAACGTATTATATCGATTGACTAATATATTAGATTTTCTCGTAGTTAGCCGTGCTTTATCTTATATATAGAATTATTTTTTCTAAATAGAGATGAATGACCACATGTGTTTATTTCGCCACGTATTTATGAAAGAAACACTTCAGATTCTAAAGGTAAAACTCACACAGCACCAGGTGAAAGTAATAATACTTGACTGTGTTGAGATTAATATTTTTTATACTAATACTGATTTTTCTAACAGCGTCACCTTCCGTTAAATGATCCTCGTATATTAGGTATTTTGTAATTTTATTTCTTGCATATTTTTCTATTTTTTATATCTTCCCTATTTGTGGTAGCTGAATTAATCAAGAATTGTTAAAAATTATAGGAAGTAAGCTGCATCAGGGACAATATCGACCACAAACACCAAACCACATGTTATACGGTAGAATATATTAATAAAAAATGAGGTGTGGCCACCACACGACTTTCTTATACGTATGAAAGTGTTACTTCCGGTCCGAATTTTGAAATTTCATTTATACAAAAAATATTCCAAATCTAACTCTAAATACTTTTGTACTCTTCATAAATATATATAGAATGCATAATTTACGACATATTTGCAAAAAATCGCTATTCGATAAGAGTAAAAGTGGTACTTCCGGTCTGAATTTTGAAATTTTTTTTATACAAAAGATATTTAAAAGTACATTCTAAATACTTTTATACTCGTAATGTACCTGCCTAGAAAGCATGACTTGCGAGATATTCGCAAAAAACTGATTTTCGATAAGAGTAAAAGACCTACTTCCGGTAGGGATTTCGAAAAACTTTATTATTACAATTTTTCTCAAATTTAATTTTGAGTACATTTGAATCCTTTATAAATTTGTTTAAACTTAGTAATTGACGAAATATTTGCAAAATTCGATTTTTTCACTGAAGTAAACTACTACTTCCGGTCTGGCGATTTTGCTCAAAATCTAATCAGTTCTCAAGAGGGAGATTATATTCGTAAATACAAAAGTTGGAATTGATATCTACAGCGGTTTGACCGCTATCGTGGTCACAGACAGACACACAGACAGACAGACACACAGACAGACACACACACACACACACAGAAATTTTTTTAAAAACCACTTTTTTGGTATCAGGGGACCTCAAAACGTGGACATCTGCAAAAATCTCGAGGTCGAAAATTTTCATCATCACAATACTTCCTTATACTACGTATAAGAAAGTAATAATAATACAGAAATTTAATATTCACATCTGATTACCCAAAAATTAATATTGTCGTTCCAAAAGTCTATTTCGTAAACTCTTTGTAAAGTTTATGAAGTAGTCTTTTGAATACTTACATTTTAAATCAAGTCAATTTGTACAGTTAATTTTAGGTATACCTACCCACTTAAAATTTTAGAATCATCATCAAAAATTGATTACCCTTCTATTCAGCACTTGTCGATTTAACTCTACCAAGAGGTTTACTCTGTAATATATCGTTGAAATCACCAGATATTATTAATATAAAAGTTAACACTCCTTGTTTATATAATTATGGAGTTACGAATATAGAGCAATGTTAATGATGTTATTCTTCAACTAGCAAAGTACAGGATAATTAGAGAAATAATTGTACAAAGAAAAGAAAAAGAAAACGTATGGTTTTCCGTATATATAATTGATCACTTTCCACATTTTCTAACTGTAATAAACAGTAATTATTTAAAATACTTCTAGATCTAGATATGTCTAGCTTACTATCTAGCACGTCTAACTATTCTATACAAAATAAAAGATTCACTCGGTGTAACCTTCGCTATACATGTGACGTAACCGAGCGCTTTCCCCACGCAAATTCGCGGTTTGTATATTCAAAGAACGGTGTTTAAGAAAACATCGCCAGTTCAACACGTCGTATTTAATTGTGTGTGTTAGTTATACCTGTTGTACGTTTTTGGTTCGATTCAGTTTTAAAAGTGAGAGTGTCAGTGTTTAATCGACCATGGATTCTAGTACCTAACCTATCGAAGAAAATCACCTAAATTCGTCAACGGACAACAACATTCAGTCATTCACATCACCACATAACTGCTAATTAAACGGTAAGAGGACTTTAAAAAAAGTTTTCTTTTGCTAGTTGATACTTCTGGTATATACCGTTTTGTTTTTTAATGTCACCTTACTTACAACACTAACCATAAATGGAAAATGACATCATGTAGGGGAGTTTCTATTCGTGGTAATTTTATAATGTTTTTTTACTAAATAAAGTTTGGTGGATTCAAATTTATAGAAACACATTTCCCGTATGTAATTATTGAAAAATTGATTTTTTTTACTCTTACTGCTAGTGGGTAGTGATTTTGTTAATTAAGTAACACTTTGAAGTAGTAATAAAATCATCCATAAATCGGTTGAAATTTCGGAAATTTATTTTATTGTAATATTCAATTGTCAAATCCTGTATTTACTGGACTAAAACTAAATAGGAATATAATATGCAATACGTGATCTTTATTTACATATATTGTGAGGACACCAATATCTTTATGATCATCTATTACGTAATTTAATTTAATAGGTATAGGTATATTTGAGAAATTGTTTATAACTTCACATTTAATTCTGACTGAAAACTGTGATGGAACTATTTTTGGTAAGTTGCAATAGAGGCCAGCGTTTTAAAAATAATAGGAGTAATATATTTTTTACCGTTTATCCCAATACCGAAAACACTTTGCTATTAATTTTAAAGAATATATAACATTTGCATAACTCCTGGTTTCGTTAATTTTGTGCTTCCTTCTGAAATTAAATAGATTTTCAACACCAAATGTATTTTTTTACATGCACGTTCTTCTTTTTTCTATAATAAATCCGTATAATACATCTATATTTCAATAACTACACGATATTTATTTTTTTATTCCATAAATAATATTTTAAAATTGACTTTTCATTTATTAAATTATTATACTTAAAATGACAATTATAATATGTTTGGAGTTTAATTATTACAAAATGTATGGTATTTTACTTACAATTAGTAGACACTAGTAGTTAGTGGTGAAGATTAAAAGATAAAACTAAAAAAATTCAGTTAACAAAATCACGATAACTTGTTTTCGCGAAAAACATAGTGATAACGTTGCAAAACGGTAAGTAAGTAGCCACAAGTAGGTACACACAGAAAAGTACTTTCTTGGATCAAGTGGATCTGTCTTGAGTCAAGTAAACGGCACGTTTATATATACGTAAGAAAATATTTACTTCAATCAAGAAAAAAAAATTCTTGTTATTTAAGAAAATATATTCTTGCTTCAAGTATTTGCCTTTTTAATTCAAAGATATTTTGTTTTGGTTATAGAAGCGATTTACTTATTTCAAGAAAGGGAATATTTCTCTTAAGTAGATTATTTCTCAATTGAAAAACTTGATTACTTGATACAAGAAATTAAATTTTCTGGTCAAGAAAGCATTACCTTCTTGTTAGAATTTCAAATATTTAATTCAATTCTGCCTTTTCTCAATCTAAATATATGTATATTTGAATAAAATAATTGATTTTCTTAAAATGATAATTCGTTATCTTTATCCAAGAAAATATTTACTTCAAATAAAACTATTGAAATATTTGAGCCAATAAACTGTTTTTTATTGCATGAAGTAAATTGAATTCTTAATCAAATGAGTATCTAAATTGTAATTTAATACTACCAGAATAATTATTAATTATATAATTATCATTAGTTTTTATTTTTTATACTAAATAATATTTACAGTCATCATTACAACGCCTATTATTTAGTACAAAAAGGTACTAATAACAATTATATAATAATAATTATTCAGGTAGCATTAAATTACAATTTAGATACTCATTTGATTAAATAAATAACATACTTTGCTTAAGAAACAGGCTAATCTAATTACATTAGAATTTCAGGTACTATAATAGATAGAAAAATACGTATTAATGAACATCGTGTATTAATAATATAGATATAATAAACATTACATATTATTGCAGGTATAACAGTTTTACAAATTAAAAAAATAACAGTGTTTATACATATATATGTATGTATATAACAATATGTGTTATTATTTATATAGTACAGCTAACTTCTAAATTGTATGTATTTCGGTAATACTAGATATATTCATTCCACTTGGCAACATATGTTCTAGAGTGGGATATTTTGAAAATTATTTGGAAATGGTATAAAATTGGAGTATTATGTTATATCTTAGCCTTTGCATGGACAATTATAGACTCCAGGCTTTCTTGGATAGAAAACTTCCAATGTCCATTGTTCAGTCTTTTTCTTCCTTTACAAGGTATTAGATGTGATAACATATATAATTGTAGTGCAACTTTGGAATCTAAAAAATCGTATTTTTTTTTTAATGTCATAACAAAATTGGAATTTGTCTAATGCAAACGGTGTGTATACTTACTGCCATTAGAGCTCTTTTGTAGGGATACATATAATTCCTTGCATACGTCGTTTTTGTTCATTAGTGAATATAGCATTTCAAAGAACACATGCCATTGATATATTAAATTTAGACCACTCTCAGAATATAATTCGTCGAAGTCCAAATTTATCTAAAGGAATTTAGAATTACGTTATGAAAATAAGCTGTTACAATAACCTACCAGGCTCTCTGCTCTATTGTCCAGTAACATAGGCCAGTTTTTTAAATAGTCTTCTATACTAGAAGACGTATCTTGCTTTCTTAAGGGGTAACTTATCTGCCACTTACTACATACTTCATGCCATGGTTCACTTCTTGATTTCAGCCATAATGCAGCAAGCTGGGCATCTTCTGAAATATCTACAAGTATACTAATAGTTAGTATATGACAGTACTTATAAACATTTTCTTTATACTCTATTTTACAATAATAATAAGAAACACGGATAATTTTCACCACTTACCGCACACATTATTTAATGGTTCTTCATTTGGTGTCTTTTTGCTCGTTATGCCTCCACGAAAATGTAATTTTTTTATTTTGTCCACTAACTTCCCTTTTGCTAGTATATGTTTTTTAGTTGGGCTTTCAGCCTTCTTTACTGCTGGCATATAATATGTTTCTGGACATTCATTTGGAAAAACACATATTATTTTGGCTGTTAATATATTATATTCGGTATGTTTGAGCCGACTGAAAGAGATGGGTTATTGTTTTAAATTTATATATTTATAGCATCGCTTACTGTTTAACTATATATAATTATATATATGCTTGCATATTATATCCACCAATCTATTTCGTTTAGAATTATCTAAAGAACTATTAACACTATCGAAATTTGTGATACTGTTCCCCAGTGGAGAAATTTTTAATAGCGTTTCTAAATCAAACTTTGGAAGATCGTCTACATGATTTGAATTAAGTACTTCAACATATATGGGGTCTTCGTTTTGATCGGAATTCTAAAACAGGCAATATATATGCCACAAGAAAATATTGACGTGTTATTCAACAAAGAGTATTGAGTAAAATATTTAATAATAATATCATTATTTTTTGATAATTTAAATATTTTCAAATTAAAAATGAGAATAAAAAGTCCTTATTTTCTTTAAGTATTACTATAAAATCTAAAGTGAGAATTTTGTTATTTCGTTAAGACTTTATATTTTTAAAAACATTTATTATTCAAAAATACAATTTTAAACGATGTGTACTATGAAAGTATTACAAATAGAATGAATGTATTGTCCGAAGGCTTCTCTGTGCTGTTCTTATCTGCTACGTGACTATTCGCTGTTGTACGGAGATTCTCATGAGATGGTTCATATTACACCTCCCTTGTTAGAACGGCTCTTGGCGATTCTCGGAAAGAACCGACGTCTCGTTTCCTCGAACTGCAACTGGCTTCCTTGTTTTAACTAGATAAAGTTTTCTTAAAAATCTGTAAATAGTAATACATAACATAATTGTTATAATAGAAACAATAATGATTGAGTTCCAATTCGAATGATGTCTATTGATGCTTTGCAGCTCAGGAATTCTTGCGTTTTCCATATCTTCTTGTATACGATTGAAATCTCCCAAGTTGACTTTATTTAGATGTATAGGATTGTTGTCTTGAACATTGAGTGTGTTAATTTTTATTTTCGGTAAATGAAATATTTCTCCTTTGATCATATTTTCCTGATAACTAAATTTTTTCATTATTTACAGTGATCGAACAATTTGGAGTTAATCTAATTAACGCATTATTTTTAATTTGTACAATGCCGGTTTCATTACAATTATAAAATATTTCAACAAGATTAGGTGCATGCATTAACATTTCTCCGGGTCCTATCTGTTGTACTAATGTTTCGTGCATTCGTACTTGAATTTTATTACAAATATCTTTATTTATCATGAGATTTAAAAGGCAATTCTCTATTAATGGTAACGGTTCTTCTTTGCATATAAACACATCTTCTATCTTCGGGCAGGTATTCGTCGTTGAAGCATAGGTACTATCATCTATTAGCAAATACGGCTGGGGAAATGGGATTAAATTATTATTGTAAGGAATAGAATAAATGCGGTAATAGTTATAATTATGATTAAATAATATAGGAACGGATATTTTGAATGTTATTTCTTTATCATCTACAAAATTCTGTATGCTAAAATACATATAACAATTAAAAGTATTTCTTAATGTCAATATCTGATTCGGAAGGTAAAGAGTTTTTAGTTGATTATTTATTTCCTTAATAATTCGGGCTTGTCCTAATTTATAAGGTAGAATGTAATTTTCAATTTGTTGAACTTGTTGTTGGCTGACTGCTAAACCTATCGTTGTTAGTATCATCGTGAGTAATCTCCTCTTCATTCTGCAACAAAGATTGATCTGTGAATTTTCTTTTCTTCTTTATTACTTCTTTGGAATATTTCGCTTTTCTTTGTGTTTCTATAGTTTTGTCATTTACCTTAACCACTTTTTCTTTGTCAAACTTTGGTTTTAGTTTATTTCTATGTTTCTTTTTCACATAAATTTCCTGACCTATTTCCACATTTTCAATATCATTTCTGTTTTTATTTATTTTTTCGCATATTTGCTCTTTTGTTTTCTCCAGTCTATCGTGAACCTGATTGTTTATTGCTTTTATTTGGTCGGCTCTATTATTAATAAACTCTTGTGTAATTTGTTCTTCACTGATATCAAAAGGTAAATTACTTTCGCTATGTCCATTAATAATTTCAAAAGGGGTAAATTTCGTACTGGAATGTAAACTATTATTGTATCCTAAAATTGCTGTCAATAAGTTAGTCTCGAATGTACTTTGTCTTTCTAATATTTTACACCGTATTGACTCTACTAATGTGTTGTGAAATCTTTCTACGATACCATTTGATTTTGAATTTCCTATTGATGTAATATGTAGTTTGATTTTATGTAATTGACAGAATTCTTTCAATAATATATTATCGAATTCTTTACCTGGATCAGCAATGATTGTACTTGGTAATCCATGATGACTGGTAAATTTTGTGATACCGTTTATTATGGTAGTGGCATTTTTGTCGGGTATTAAATACGCTTGTGCATATTTAGAAAAATGGTCGATTAACGTTAACATTATTCTGTTATTCATATATAACAGATCAATATGTAGTTGTTCGAATGGTCTTCTAGGGGTATATGTATGTGATATAGGTTGTTTTTGGGGCATTCTATCATACTTCGCGAGTTGACAAGTTTCACAGTTATTTATATATTTACTTACTGACTTCTCTAAATTTGGCCAATAGTAATTTCGTTTTAGTGATTGGTGAACCTCATTAATACCTCTATGTGCAGTTTTTCCTTCGTGACAGTATTTGATTTTTTGTTGTTGTTCATTCTCATCCTCAATATCTTCTACTACTTTGTTACATATTTCTACTTTTAATTTTGTAAAGGATTCTTGAATAATATTAATAATTTCTCTTTCTATGTTTTTGTGTTTAAAATATAATACATTTTTCTTTTCTGAAATTAGACATTCTCTTAGTACTTTAACAATATGTTCCCTAGGGGCTGTTAGTGGTAAAGTGATTATTATTCTATTTTTTCCAAATATTTTAATAGTCTTAATTATAGGTGTTGTTAAATTACGTGTCGCGTCTAATATGATTTGGTGTTCAGCTACATTTAATAGTTTTTCTGAATATGGTATTGATATTTGTATTTGACCACTATCTGAATGTATTGTATTATGTGTACTACTTTGATCATTTACCTGTTCTAAATTACTTTCTTGGGGTAAGCTATTTAATATTTCATCTAGTTCATCCATGTTTATTTGGCCAGGTGGGTCATTGTTATTAGCTATCAAAGATTCTAAATCGTTATCTAGAGTATTTACGTAATTTTCTGTTAATTTTATTCTCGATAATGCATCTGCTTGATTATGTTTTCCTTTTTTGTATAAAATTTCATAATCATACTCACTTAGTTTTAAGCGCCATCTAGTTAATCTTGAGTTCGGATCTTTTACTGAAAATAGCCACTGTAAGGGTCTGTGATCTGTCTTTATTATGAATTTTCTTGCATATAAATAAGGCCTGAAATGTTTACACGCCCACATAACTGCAAGCATTTCTTTTTCTATAACTGCGTAATTAATTTCTGCCGGGTTTAATGTTCTTGATGCGTACGCAATTGGATGATCGTTTTGTGCTAAAATTGCGCCTATTGCAAAATTGGATGCATCTACGGTTAATTCAAATTGTTTCGTGAAATCTGGGTATTTTAAGACAGGATCGTTACATAACAGAATTTTACATTTCTCAAAAGCTTCAATAAATTCAGGAGTGTGTTTTACAGTTTCACCCTTCTTTAAACATTTCGTTAGTGGTTTAGTAATTTTTGCCAGATTGTTTATAAAACGTCTGTAATAGCCTAGTAAGCCTAAAAATGATTTTACTTCTCTTTGATTTGTAGGAATTGGAAAGTTTTTAATTGATTCTATCTTTTTTGGATTAGGTTTAATACCATTAGGTGTTATTACATGACCTAAAAATTCTGTTTCTTTGCGAAGGAACTCGCATTTATCTAATTGTAACTTTAAGTTTGCTGTCCGTAATTTATCGAACACTGCCTTTAGGTGTTTTATATGTTCATCGAGTGATGGTGAGAATATAATAATATCGTCTAGATACACAAGACAGAATTTATTTAATATGTCTCTAAATAAGTTGTCCATGACACGCTGAAATGTAGCAGGACTTCCTTTGAGCCCAAAGGGCATACGTAAAAATTCGAAATGCCCATGCTCTGTATTAAAGGCTGTTTTAGCTATTGAGTCCGGATGCATTTGTATCTGATGATAACCGGATGCCAAATCTAAGGTGCTAAAATACTGACATCGACCTAATTTATCTAAAATATCCTCAATATTAGGAATAGGATATCTGTCATCAATTGTTTTTTCATTGACCGCTCTATAATCGATTACTAATCTGGTTTTTCTCTTTTTACTTGCATCTAATTTTTTCTCTACTAAATTTACGGGTGAGCCCCAGGGACTGTGGCTTGGCCTAATAATATCGTCATTTAATAGGTTATTTATATGATCCGCTATTTCTTGTTTTAATGCGTGTGGAAAACGTCTTGCTTTAATGAAACTAGGTTGTTCATCTTTCGTTTTAATTTCATGTTTTATACTACTGTTGAAAGTTAATTTATCTTCTGGTTGTTTAAATACATCTACATAATTTTTACATAACTGTAATATTTTGGATTTTTCTTCCTCATTTAAATGATCTATTCTAAGCCTATTATTTAATTTCTTTAATGATTCTACGTCGTGAATACGATATTGATAAATATGGTAATTTTCTAATGGAATGGCCTTCAAAGGTTTAATTTGAATAGTTTGTTCTTTATCTGATAAATTTTGGATTTCTAACAATGCTTGACCCCTTTTTACTGTTGTCGCACAACTAGGTATGTGAATTTCGTTTTGTGTTATTTCGTTAATCATCACATCACCCTGTATATAATTTACAAATACCCTTTTTAGAATTTTTTCTTTTGCTGGAATTTTAATAGTTTCTAACTTTTTAAAATGAATTGGTAATTCGTAATTTTCTCTAAAAAGCATACTTTTTGATAAGTCTATGTTAAATTTCATTGATCTTAAATCGTCTAATCCAATAATGCCATCATAAAATTTGTGAAATTTAAACATTACCATATTCAAGTGACCATTTGATTTTAATTCCTTAAAACATGGTATTTTGGCAATTTTATTAATTTGTATGATACCTTTTGCTGTTTTTATTTCTAACTGTTCCGTAAATATATTGTTAGGATAATATTTTTTTACAATCGCGGGATCTATCATGGAAATTGTGCTACCGGTGTCTACTAGTAACTTTAATGGGCGATTCTTAATGTGAATATATGGTAGTTCGTTGGATGCTACGTTTCCGAGTTCTCCTGCGAGGCATGTATAATAAAATTTTCTTCTTCCTCATCTTCTTCTTGGTTATATAGATTTTCTTCATTAGGGATCTCCAAAGCGTGTTCTGGTGTTCTCATGGGGACATACCATAATCCATTATCTTCGTTAAACAATGGTTGTGGATCTTCGTAATGTTCTTCATTGTGTTGCATCTCATTGTTATAGAGTTCTTCAGGTATTGCTTGTGGTGGTCTTGTTTGTCTAAAGGAATTATTTTGGTATCCGTAATTCATTGGTTTGGTAACAGTAGTTGATATTCCTGACATCGGTGTCGGTTTTAGTAATACGGCTGATGATTTGCTTTGATTAGGTGCCCATACATTTCGTGGTGGTCCAAAAACTTGACGATTTGTTGGAAACTTCGTTTGTTGTTGGTTAAACTGCGGTTTAGGGAAATTTGGTATGGGACCTTTTGGGAATGAATTTGCTTGTTGCGATGGAGTTTTCATGACAGGTATATTTAATGTTTGTTGCGGATGTCGATAATTGGGTAAGGGGTATTGTTGTGAAGGTGTTTGTGATATATTCTTTGTGTGTATGAATGGTTTTTGTGGAATTCTATTCCCTCTTATTGAATTTGCTCTGGATTTGAAATTTATTACATCTTGAACGTGGCCTATTGCTTCTTCTAAATCGTCTGGTTGTAATGGTTTCACATGTACCTGTATGTCTTCGGGCATGTTTAATAAATATATTTCCAGTGCAGCGTCCGCGTATATTTCCGCTCTAGCCGCTTTATGTGTAATTTCTGGTGTTTGCGCGAGTTTAGTCATAATTCTCGATAAAAGGTCTTGTACGCGATAGCCAAATGAAACTGGGTCCTCCTTAATAAACATTCTGGTATTGTTAAATTCCTGAATTAATTGACCGAAGTCACGTTTATCCGAAAAATAACTATAAATTGCACTCTTTACCTTATTCCATGTATTTAATTCATTTCGCGAACAGATAAGTGTTTTCGCTCTATCTCTGAGTTTACCTAATATTGTGTTGAATATTAAATCTTTCACTTCGGGAGAGTTTGCGTATTTATTACAAATTTGATCGCATGTATTTACAAATAAATTTATACAACTAACTTCGCCATTAAACGTTGGTATTGCGTCTAATTCTATCTTAAATAATGAATAGTTAATTGCCATGTTTAAGTTTTGAAGTCTTTCGGTTAATTCGTCTATTTTGCTTGCTTTGTTCGTTCGGGTTTTACTACAATAGTATTGACAGGATTGTCACTTTTCACGGGATTTCTTTCAAGGGATATATCTACTAGGATATGTATTTCAAATAATGAAATGGGACTTCAATAGTCAGGAAGCGAGACGTATTTGTAATATTTGATAGTACTTACTTTGCCTTCTTGGTTGGCAAGTTGTCTTCGTTTTTCGGAACGTTGGAATGTTAGGTACAGCGAATATAGTAGTCCACCTTGCTCGATAAGGTGCCGTGACCTGCCTATATTTTCCCTAACACTACGGTCCTCTTGCGTCCTTCCTACTTTCGGTTAAGTTCTCGAAGTGTTGAAACACACCAAATTCTATCACAAATTTTGTAATCACTTGTAGAACTAATCACAAACTTTGTAATCACTTGTAGAACTAATCCTACTGACTGCGCCAATTTTGTTATTTCGTTAAGACTTTATATTTTTAAAAACATTTATTATTCAAAAATACAATTTTAAACGATGTGTACTATGAAAGTATTACAAATAGAATGAATGTATTGTCCGAAGGCTTCTCTGTGCTGTTCTTATCTGCTACGTGACTATTCGCTGTTGTACGGAGATTCTCATGAGATGGTTCATATTACATGAGTAAAGTCAAAAGCGTCAATGTATCTTTTTTATCTTGTTAAAAATGCAAGACTTTATCTCTCTAACGTTGTCATCACTTTCCTGTTTTTATTTAGAGGGCATAGCTCCGTCCATTAGTATTACTATTAGGTTAATGATTTCGATACGCACATACAAATATTTTTATTATCATATGTAAATAAATATATGAGTACGTACACGTTTTTACAAATTTAATATTTTTTATTCTCATCTATGAGATACACATGCATCACGTACCTAAATATATATCTAAGTATATATTACCTTCTCTCACCGCATCTTCTATGGTCGCTTTGAGGTTGCACCATATAAAATCCCATTATGATGCAAACGCGCATAAAAATTGTCCATTTTTCATTGATATATGCTATTAATATACACAAATAACTAGGTGAACTATTAAGAAGTTTTGAACAAAAATGATATACTTACAGGTACTTGACACAACACAAATGTACAAATGCTTTTATCAAACGCAGAAAGTACTTCGTAATTCGACTATCAACAACAAAAGAGGGCCTATTTAATATCACGCAATAACATATCACGTGACAACCAACGCTTCATCCCTTCTATACCCCACCGCCAATCAAATAAAGAACGACATAAAATTTGATAGACAAAGATATACTTGTATTTGGTGCTCACCAGTAGAACCTCAAGTAAATAATTTATTTCTTCCAAAAAAATTCACCTACTTGCAGGAAATATATTTTCTTGATTGAAGTAAATAAATTCTTGGATTTAATATTTAAGGTCAAGTAAGTATGTTTTCTTGGCTGTAGAAACCATTTTTCTGTGTGTACTCTAATTTGATTCCACTCAAATGCATTATTACTGTAAAATGTTGACATTTATGGCTCTGCCTCTTACAATTTAAAATGCACTGAAACGCAATGCACCAGGTCGCACAGATATTACTGGGGTTTTGCAGCGGTTTGCATTTATCTATCTCTTTATCCACTCGAGTGGTTGTTATGTGATGTGTTGCTCTGATCTCTTACTCTCAGATGCCGTGTATACTTCCTCTATTTTGAAAAATTCTTTGCTTTATGGAAAAGACAAAATAGAACAAATATTTGAAAATTTACATATTTATTTACATGCTAGTAAATGAATTTAGGTACAAAGTAACTTTTAAAAATTTGATACATAAAAAAATATATAAAACAGTTACCCACATCATTCTCACGACATGAATTATCGTCTCATTCCTGGTTCAAACTCACTGGTAAATTAGACGCCTACTCCCTGGACCCTTTTGCGAATCCAGTAAGCACGAATCTTATTCATACAATCACTTGTCAAAACTAGATTGAAAACGCGTAAGTGTTCTGGTATGGATTTCATAACCATACATTTTCACGCTAGATCATTGATTTCCCCAAAACACATAACACACTTATTGATTGCACAAGAGCTCATTCTATATTTCATTAATCGAGTTATTACACTAGTGCTTGTCCAAAACAGTTTATGTAAATAGTTATTTAAATGAGAATAAATATCTCCGAAAATTAATAAAATGTTGAAAAATTAATCATTAAATGATCATGTTAATTGCCCTAAATTATAAATTTTAAATAAATAAATACCTTGTATCTTCATACATTTTACCAAACTCTTTGTTATTCTTATAAATTTAATTACACTATCTTCTTGGTTTCTGGGTTGAAACCGCGTGGCTATCTCTGTTTCTACCACCGACCTTTTGTCCACTGTCCTGAGGGACATATTCAGGGCTTATACTGCTGCGATAATCTGAAACAGTCTGTTGAACTATTAGGAAAACTTAGAAACAAATTAGTAAGTAAAGTTGTTATTCCTGAAACCAACCAACAACTTATTTTTTTAATTTTATTTTCTTCTGTTTCGTTATTTTAAGATTGTTAATATTAATGATTTCAAAGTGTTACTTTAATGTTTATTTCAATAAAAATTGAGAAATCATGTTTTTGGGGTTTGTTATTCTACATACTACTAGATGACATTACACAAGAGAAGTTACTTTGAGGTTAGTAGAGTATATTTCAACAATGTAAATCGAAGTTATGTTACGGCATTAATATCGCGCCGCTATAATAAGCATGACATTCCTCCTCTTGAGCATGGTTTTTATTTTCGATTTCTGATTGACGGCCGTCCTGAACGGGATTCATCCTTCACATCTTCCCCATTTGAATACTTGAGAATAGGAGATAGCAGGGTCGCCTTCGGTTTCTTCGAACATTTGATGGCCGGCAGGACTTTTGTTCAGTTTAGTTTAATATTCTTCGATAGTTTAATCCATCATGACATAGGCATTAACAGTTCACGGAAACAGCAGTCCTGACGCTCACAGAGCTCGGAACGCTCGGTGGAGCAGATTCAGCTTGGAACCATTGTGAAGCTTGAAGTCTTTCCCATCGAACCTGTCAGAATGCGCTGCAAGCAGGAGCAGCCACGAGAAAAAAAATTACATTACAGACAAACCACTATATTTTTCTTGTTTCTATTAGTATTATAATCATGAAAACGTAAATGGCTTAAGAATTTATTTTTGCTATTAAAGATGTAGCTTAAAGGCTTACACAAATATATCGACAACAAAATTAGAACGCCATGTAATTTGAATGTGGGTCAGCAGAATTCTCCATATTTTAAATTGAATATTAGTCTTATGGTTTGGTTAATTTTGAATATGAATAAGTACACCCTGAATTGCTGTTGTTTGTTTAGCTCTGAGTAATTAAATAACAAGACATTACACTGTTTACATTTGCATAATATGTATATGTTTAATAATGATTAAGTCGAAACCAATAATTTCTTAAAGTATTTATCATAAAAAATATCTCTTGAAGCTTTAGTAAGACAGAGATTAGATAACCATTCTACATTAGGTTACGATTAATAATCGATCGTTTCCAAAAGCTTACACTGTTTTGAAATATCAACAGTCTCCACCAATAAGTATATTAATACCTGACGGTTTTATATATTTGTTTTCAGTAATAATTACACTGCCCAACAAAAAAATAATTGTTTAATGTTTCCTGCACATAATTTGTTAAATGTTACTAATTTTTGGTTGAGAAAAACGAATTTAACAATGAAATATTTTTATTAGCTCTAGTTTCTGTGATACACAATACATGGAATTAGCTTAGTGTGAATTTGATTAATAGAAGACTATACAGTTTAATTACATTTTCCATCTACATTGAAAGTCCATTTAATTTTTTTTGTGGCAGATACATTCAAAGAGTCCTAAAATAATTGAAGAATACCTGGAAGATGTATGATCATAAAGATAACTATGTACTGGCTTCATGGGATCGTGGTCTTTTGGCTTGCCTCTTGTAAACGACTTCTGGAGCATCCCTACACAATGACCAACAGTAATCCGCAAGCATTGCTTCATTCCAACAGCCCTGATATCTTTGTGCCATAACAGAAATATCCTGATGGAATCGCTCACCGTGTTCATCACTGACAGCTCCACAATTAGGAGGAAAAAGTCGAGATGGGAGTGTAGAAAATGTATTTTAAGAGACATGTTGCATCCGAGTTCATGATATTTTTGTAGGAGCACTGTCACTAACTGAGTCTAGTTCTTATCCCGTTTGTTGCCTAAAAATCCATGAACAACTCCCTTGAAGGCTTCCCAAGCTTCCTTTTCTTTTCCCTCCAGAACTCGATCAAATGCAGGATCCTTTACAAGTTCTCGAATTTGTGGCCCGACGAAAATACCTTCCTTAACTTTGGCATCACTTAATTTCGGAAATTTTTCCCTTACGTACTTAAAGGCATGTCCTTCTTGGGTCATACCTTTAACAAAGTTTTTCATCAATCCCAGCTTTATATGTAGGGGTGGAAGAAGAACATCTTTTGGATCCACAAGTGGCTTAGCAACAACATTTTTCTCGCTTGGCTTAAGATTTCTTGCAGGCCAGTCTACTTGGATATAATGTGATTTTCTATCCCTATTGTCCCACATACATAAAAAACAGCAGTATTTTGTGTAACCCAGTTGCATTCCCAAGAGTATAGCGATTACTTTGAAATCGCCACAGATTTTCCACTTGTGTTCATTATATTTTATCGAGTCGAGGAGTGTTGACATATTTCCATAAGTCTCCTTCATGTGAACAGCATGACCAACAGGAATAGAAGGAAGATGGTTTCCATTGTGTAGTAATACAGCTTTTAAACTAAGCTTGGAGGAGTCTATGAATAGTCTCCATTCAGTCGGATCATGGTTCAAATTCAAATCCTTCATCAAGCCATTAATGTCGCGGCAAACAACAAGATTGTTTTTCCTCTCAAAAAAGGAAATCAGATTCTTATGACGTTGTCTGTACTGTGAGACCCTAACATCACATTGGAGAAGATTCCATTGCTGTAGTCTAGAAGCTAGGAGATCTGCCTTCTCCTTTGACAGGTCGAGGTCCCTAATGAGATCACTCAGTTCCGCTTGACACAGTTTGTGCGGTTTGTCATCTTTTATTTCAAAATCAGGGTCATGGGATGTGGAAGGCTTACTGGGTTCCTCTTCATCCACAAAGTCTTGAATGTCTATTTCAAATGAAAAGTTTTCGGGTGGATTAGGAAGATCGTTATGGTTAATCAATTTTGCAAATTTTAATTAGAAATGTCAAAGTTTGTGAGTAGTACCAACATTAAAAAATAAATAATTTCCATTATTCTAAATCTATTTGTTTCTTTAATAATAATTGTCGGCCAAAAAATTGTATACTAATTTCGTGCGTAATAGTTATTTTACAACGCTCCAGCTAATGGGGAACTCGCCCTTCGGGCTCGTTTCCCAAACGAGCTGTCGCGTTGTAAAATCAACTTTTCCGCACTCTAATGTAAATTGCAACCAAAACGGATGTCGTAAAGTGAACTTTATAGCACCGAAATAGAAAAAAGCATTTTGCACATTACACCCACACAACCAGTCTGATAACTGTAAGAGCTTCTTTTGAATTTTCTCGTCACGGTTTTATTAGTTTTCAAATTGTGATCTTTTAGTTTAATCAATATATCTGGTCTAGGGAGACCTAGATTTTTTAATTCTGTCTTAATGTTACTAACGCAATTCATAGTTGCATTTGCACCGATAGAAATTACAACATACTCACCGCTGTATATTACATACTGGACCGCCACCCGGACCCGGCACCATAGAGTAGTGCCCCGCCGCCTACATATATACGCGCACTAGCCGCGCCAGTTTCATCGCTGGATTTCTAATACAGACGGGGCAGTCGCGCGAGATGCCCCGGAGCCTACGTCAGACTGCGATTTTTAAACGCGCTGAAAAGACGGACTGTTACTTTCGAAAACATATTATTTGTCATCAAACAAATCAGAAAAATTACATACAAATTAGGTATTTATTATAATTACTTTATCTGTTTATCTTTATGTTAAAAGAAATTTGTCACGAGGGGGCAGTGCCCCGTTGCCCTCCCTGCAACAACTGCCACTGGTTTCCTTTAATAGTCTGCCTGTTTTTAACATATATGCGGCAGTGTCACTAACAAACAAAAGTATTTTTTGCCTGTACCTGTCGTCCGAATGAAGCATTTTGTGCAAATTCTCGTCAATGGTTTTAGCAACTGTTACTGGTACAACATTACAGAAGAGATTCAAATACTCTTGTATGTACCTGTTTATCCACAATTTTTTCAAACACTTCAGATGGGAGGCAGAATACTTATTGGTCTTAAATCCTTAAATTCCAAAATTTGTGACGTTCTTGGTACTGGAGTCATTAATGACTTTCCCCAGCAACTAGGAAATACATTCTCAGTGAGACAGAAGGACAACATAATTTAATTACTTCAATACTTATACCGTTAGTACCCACAGCTTCGGTAGTAATAGATTCGATCTACTTCTCCGATACGCTTTTAAAATTGGATTCTATATGATTTACACGAGTGTTGGAGTCATAATTAATCAAATTATATTTTATTTCTAAATTAGGGATAGAGTTTATAAAATAAGAATTTATTTTGTTTTGGATTAGATAAAGTTTCTGGAATATATCTATACCCTGAATTTACATTTAATATATTTTTATAATTTACCCAGAAGTTCTTTTGTGTTGTTATCACAGTAATTTTAAAATTTGTTTAAATATCAGAAATTTAAATATGTAATTTAGAGAAAACCTAATGTTTCAATACGTTGATGATATTCCAATTCGAATTTTAATTCCTAAACTTTCATTTCTGAAAATCATGTTATATAACTTGTTACATATGAATCGACATTTAAAATGATAAATTATGTTATTGCTCAAATGTTGTCCAATTGAAAACATAAATTTTACAGAATTGAGCTTGTGTAATATTATAATATTAAAAATTATACATTGACGTCTTCATTAATTTATATAATCTTTTTATTTTCGTTAGCTACTTCTAATAATAACACATACATATTGTAGCGTTTTCGGGTTCGCAATAAACAACTCGTGCAATTTATTTATTTAAAACAGTCTGTATATTCACACACGTAAAATTACTTACAATATAAAAATATAAAACTAATCAAAATATAAAAATGTAACGCACTTAAAATTATTACAAATAGATTAACACATGTATTTATTTCACTACTGTTATTTATGTCGGTATTATTTATGTAACACTGCACCGTATTTATATCACTTCTATTTATATAACACCGCACCACTATATTTATTTTGTATTGTCCGAATACTACTGAATGAATGAATGCATTCCTTATATTTATGTTTACTGCGCGACCAGCATTGAAGGAATTAATTCTTTCTCAGCACCGGTCGCTTTTTATATCGGCACACAAGACTCTGGAAATATTCGCGAAAACTCCATCTTTCTCTCGATGTTTGTAGAACATACGACAGACCCTCCGTCGCCCACACATTATACACATGTGGATGATGCGTCGCGCCAATGTTTACTCTCCTTTTGTCGTCGCCCGGATGTCTGCTTCTTTGTGGGCTTGTTTCGTTACAATATGTTGCACATGGCGAAGGTGAAGCAAATTGGATTCGTTTTATACCTATATGGCATTTCAACTGGTGTAACGAAAGTTTTCGGGCTATTTTGAATGAAAAATATTACACCTTTGGAAAACTTTACTATTTAGAATTTTTCACATAACATTTAGCATGGTTTGTATATAGTAAACTTAACATTATAAAACACTTAACGGTCCTATTTGTTCAATGTGACGCAGTTTTGCTCGAACGCCTTGCATAAGTCGTACGCAGTACTCTATAGGAATATCACGTAATTAATTTCGGATCCTGTTCCTTAATTGAACTTCATTTTGCGCTTTCCAACCATTCTCGTAAATCTTCTGAGTTAATAATAGCCCATAAAGTTTCAATAGGCCTAGCTTGAGGTAGGTTTTTCGAGTTATGCACACGAGACACTAAAGGTATGTTTTATACTTCCAACCATTGTCTTGTCTCTTTGGCGTAATAACTTGAAGCCAAGTCAGGCCAAAACATGCTATCATCATTTGGATGATGTTAATTAAATCAATGTAAAGATTGGCGGTTACTGACTCTCCTCTCACATGCCCTATGTCGAGAAAAACATGCCTCAGAAACAGCGCACCAGACTGGGAATTTTGCCTTTGTTTTATACTGTACTTTATCAGGAGTCATCCACATTTCTTCTGTAAAAACCAGAATTACCTGGAGTTTCCGCATTGCTAAGCGGAATTAGTTATTTTTGTACTCATATCACTTAACATACAGTTTTACGCATTCATATGGGTGCCAGAAATTCTATTTCCCGCACTCCTGCGGGAAGTAAAAATTAAATGTCAATTCAAATAATAAGTACTTGGTACTGCCAACTCAAAATTTTTGAATTAATATGAACAAATTTATAGTGTGTCATAAATGATAACGTATTTAACAGTAGGTATTATTTAGGTATTCGTACAAAAAATATTGTACAAACTTCATGCGTGCGTGAAACATTTCGCGAATTCGTGTCCATAAGCGCTCGCCTTTACTCATTCCCGAAATATGTTTTTTCTATTCCGGTGCTATAAAGTTCACTTTACGACACCCGTTTTGGTTGCATAAAGTATTACTTTATCGCACGCTAATTTTATTTTTTTGAAGTTGGTAACAAAAAAAAATGGAACCAAATCGTATTTAAATGTCAAAATATAAGCCTTCAAAGTAACAAAAATGTGCAATAAAATTGTACAAAGAATAAAAAGCACACATGCTAACATTTCACTTACTAATTAGCAATATAAATTGTTAAGCAGAGTTGGATGAGAAGTTTTCGGATGCTACTATTGACATTTACTTACCATGTGGAAGAGTACAACTGTTATAAAAGTTTGTTTTGATAAATATGTAGAGAGTTTGTGGACGAAAGATTTTGTAAATTGTCTTCTGCTATTTTGCGAATCTCTGAGAACATACAGTTATTTATTTCGTCCTTTTTGTTGATAATTTGAAATAATTTATTGTATAAATCAGTCTGAATTTTAAACACAATTACATATAGCACCACCGATATTCAAATATTTAAAACGTTCTACTTAAAAATCAGAGTAACCAACTTCAAAAAAGCAAAATGTCTAAAATATTCGAACAAAACATGTCTCTTATTTTAAGCGTTTTTGAACTTTTAATAACCGAAATAGAAAAAATAGTATAAAATACACGTTCCATAAGACATTTTGCGCACTTGTTCTTTAGAAAACTCGCCTAGCGGCTCGTTTTCTAAACTTGAACGCGTGCGCAAAAATCGTGTCTTATGAAACTTGTATTTTAATATACTATTTTCTATTCCGGTGCTATAAAGTTCACTTTACGACACCCGTTTTGGTTGCATAAAGTATTACTTTATCGCACGCTAATTTTATTTTTTTGAAGTTGGTAACAAAAAAAAATTGAACCAAATTGTATTTAAATGTCAAAATATAAGCCTTTAAAGCAGTGGTTCCCAAACTTATTTTGCCTACTGCCCACTTTGAGAATAAATTATTTTTTAGCGCCCCCATTTTTTCACCTACTCAAAAACCACTATAACTTCAAATTAAATTAATTATTGTGAGCTATATTAGCGGAGATTAAACATTCATTCTAAACGAGACTTTTACTATGGGTTATAGTAAAAGTCTCGTTTAGAATGAATGAGTTAACTTGAGACCTGAGCGTAGTAGGTAGTACACAACGGCGCTCAGGTCTCAAGTTAACTTTTACGGGCTACACCTGCCAATGAGAATGATTATTGAAACGCAACTTTATAGTATTCAGACAAAGTATCTTTTATTCAAAATTCAAAATAAAACAAACATAATCGATTCTAATATAAAAACTAATGTGAAGGATGAATCTGATGCTGTTTAATAAGTTTGTTGATATCAGGTTCCAATTTACTCAAGAACAGCCGCAAGTCACCACGTTCGGTAACATGCAAACGATTTCTCTTTTTAGTAAGCAGCGTTGCTACAGCACTAAATCCACGTTCACACAAATATGACGATGGGAATGCTATCAAGAATCGTTGAATGATTGACCACAATCCAGGGTACAATTGCGGGATCGGTTTTTGTAGCCAAAATTCTTGGTAGCCATTTTTGAACTTGATTTTTATTTCCTCGTTCGTTGTCAATTCTATAAGTTCTTCTTCCAGATGTGGTGATATTGCTGTGTTGACATTTGAAAACGGATCCAACACCCAGTCTGGTATTTCCAAGTTCAAAATATCCTGGTATCGTTCGGTGAAGTCAATGTGGAGCTTTTCCAAATGTTGGCAGTAGGCAAACAAGTCGTCGTTACTGCAGGATACTGATAAATTCGGAAAATTATGAAACTCACGTCTGCCCATATTCTTTTTGTGTAGAAGCAGTTTGGCTGCGAAAGCAGCAACGACATTTTTTGTTTTAATTAAATTTAGTTCATCGCCTTGCAGTTGGAGATTCATGTTGTTGAACAATTTATACAGGTCTGTCATGTAAGCTGTATCATTTTTTGATGTAATGAGCTTGTTGCGCAATTCTGTATCTTTAGTTTCCAAAAACTCTATCACAGAGTCAAACAGGTTGTAAAATCGAGTCAGACAATTGCCTCTTGATAGCCAACGAACTTCGGTATGAAACAACAAACGGTTGAAATCTTCGTCATTAGTAACACAAAGCTGATGAAATAATCTATCATTCAAAGAGCAGTTACGGATTTTATTGACTGCTTTGATGACATATTGCAGTGATTGAAATAGTCGTTCACTTAAATTTCTAGCAACCAAATGTTGTCTATGAATAACGCAATGTACAGCAAGGACATCTGGAATTTTATTTTTTACGTACGCTATGAAGCCTTTATGGCACCCTGTCATAGCCGGAGCGCCATCCGTAGCAACTGATATAATATTTTTCAAGGGAATCTCTTTCTCATCACAAAACTTTTCCAATGTATTGAATATGGTTTCGCCTTTTGTATCGGTCTCTAAATTTCTAGCAAACAATAGTTCTTCACATATTTTCTCATCTTTAATAAACCTCACGTAAGACAGCAACAATGCTTCATTAGTTGGTAAAGTGGACTCATCGAGCTGAATTGAGAATTGACTAGTCCTCAGATGATTGCACGATGATTCTTCTATGTTTCCGGCCATTTCATCAATTCGTCTTTGCACAGAATTATTACTCAAAGGAATTTTTCCGATAATATCTGCGGCCGGTTTATGAAGCACAGTAGTTATTACTTCCTTTATTGCTGGCAAAATTAACACTTCTCCGATGTTGTGTGGTTTGCCTTTTTGAGCAATTAACAAAGAGATGTTGTACGAAGCTCGAGTCCGTCGTCATCTTGCTTAGCAGCCGCCGAAAAGAGTTTTGCTACACTTGGCCGAGTATTATGCTTCTTCTCTAGGTCTTGAAAATATGCTACATTCTTGTCTTTCTTATCTGGATGCATTTTATTCAAATGATCTTGAAGTCTTGAAGGCTTCATTGCTTCATTCGAAAATGTTTTTAGGCATAGAAGGCACAAAGGCGACGATGGGTTTGTAGGATTTTCAATGAATCCGAATTTAATATATTCCGCACAGTATTGCCGTCTCTTCTTTTTTACTTCCGACATTGTTTTGTTTTGAGAAATACGTAAGTATAAGTGTTGAACTTAAGTACTGCTTATCTATTACGCGCGAAACCGCAAATGAAAATAAAATAAATATTACGTTGTTTATATAGGATTGCATAAGCAGCACGCACCGACAGGAATAAGACAAACATGCATAAACTCGTTTATCTCATTCGACGCTCAATCGTACTCAACAAGTAAGAACAAGTATTCTATGAACCAGCCGATTGATACAGTTGCCTTTTTATTTGTTTGTTTGTGTCTCTTTTCGTTTCGAAACGGAGCGACCGATTGATATGTTTTTTATTTTATTTATTCAATAAAACAGGACAGATATATGAACTACTCGGAGAGAAATATCGAACCGAGTTGGTTTGAGCAATCTCTTAATTAATATTAGTTGATGTTCACAAGCTGTAGTCGAGAGTAGGGATGGGACATCGGTGGGTAAACATCGATATCAAACATCGATGTTAACATCGTTGATCAACATCGATGGTTGCAAAATATCGACTACCAAACATCGATGTTTTTAAACATCGATAATTATATTTATAGATTTATTTTTTGGCAGTTTAACAAAAACTTTATTACAACTTAATTAATTTACGTCCTTAACAAAATGATATAAAAGATATCACTATTAAAAAAAAAATAATAAAAGAAATATATACATTTATAATATGTAGTTAACTTTAGAAACTACTCAAAAAAAACTATATAAAAAAACAATATTATGCAATTACGCATGAAACAACCACATGACTTAAATCGTCTGATACTTAAAAAATATATACATTTACGTGTATCAAAGCTTTTTAAGAGAACGATTTTTATTTGGGATTTTATAGTCTTGCATTTGTTTTTGACTACGCTGGCAAATACCGAGATACATATGGATATGGTTTTATATTTCTGATGTGTCATCTTGCATTTAATACGTGTATCGTCGTGTATGATTGTACGCACTAGGGAATTTCCCGAAGAAGTATACATCGGTAATGTCTATCTCCCTTCTTTTTCTATGAAAATACGTTTACCTCCTTCACTTATTCTGCATGCATACATAATTTAACTTTTATTCTGCACATTAAAAGTACTATAAATTTATGTATTTAATTATATATTATTTAAATATTTATACTGAGTAATATTTAAAAGAGCCTAAAATGAAATATTCGAATTTATATGATATAGCACTGTGTAATTTAAATACTTCTTTTATTCGTAGACAATTTTACATCCTCGTAGCCTGTATGTGAGCTGTTAATTTGGAAACATTTTTGTATTTGTCAACAGAGGACGCTGTTTTATTTTGTGATTAGTGCAAATACATTTTGTCAAGCTTAAAAGTTCGATGTTCACTATATTTCTTCTAACATCGATAGTTTATCGATAAATCTAAATTGCAAACATCGATGCAAAAACATCGAACATCGATCCTAAAATATCGATGTTCAATGAACATCGATGTTTATCGCCCATCCCTAGTCGAGAGTCGAGAGCTCAGTCGGTGTCTAAGAGTCCTCCTAGATTCTAGATGAAATTACAAATCGCCCCCTAAGCCTTTACACAACGCCCCCATTTTTTTTCTGGGTCTCTTACCGCCCCCCTTTAGACCTGCAGCGCCCACAAGGGGGCGTTATCGCCCACTTTGGGAACCTATGCTTTAAAGTAACAAAAATGTGCAATAAAATTGTACAAAGAATAAAAAGCACACATGCTAACATTTCACTTACTAATTAGCAATATAAATTGTTAAGCAGAGTTGGATGATAAGTTTTCGGATGCTACTATTGACATTTACTTACCATGTTGAATAGTACAACTGTTATAAAAGTTTGTTTCGATAAATATGTAGAGAGTTTGTGGACGAAAGATTTTGTAAATTGTCTTCTGCTATTTTGCGAATCTCTGGGGGCGTACAGTTATTTATTTCGTCCTTTTTGTTGATAATTTGAAATAATTTATTGTATAAATCAGTCTGAATTTTAAACACAATTACATATAGCACCACCGATATTTAAATATTTAAAACGTTCTACTTAAAAATCAGAGTAACCAACTTCAAAAAAGCAAAATTTCTAAAATATTCGAACAAAATATGTCTCTTATTTTAAGCTTTTTTGAACTTTTAATAACCGAAATAGAAAAAATAGTATAAAATACACGTTTCATAAGACATTTTGCGCACTTGAACGCGTGCGCAAAAATCGTGTCTTATGAAACTTGTATTTTAATATACTATTCCCGCACTTGGTTCGTAAATAACTATTTGTACTCATATGACATAACATACAGTTTTACGCATTCATATGGGTGCGGGAAATTCTATTTCTTTTCCTTAAAATCATTAACATTTGAATAATGCAAGTAATTGTCATCAATTAATTAATACGCCGCTAAATTCAAGTAACTTCTCACATATTTATATATATATATAATATATATAAATATATATGATTTCGTACCTCTAATTTTTAAGTCATTTTGTTAAAACAACAAACTTTCGTTACACCCGTTATATACTTATATTTAAAAAAAAAAGCTTGATACCTGTGGAATTTCTTAAAAACCATTAATTTGTCTTTTCGAGGGCAATTCAATATGAAACAGAAATATCTTCTTTGGGCTACTTTTTATGTACGTACACACGTGTCTTATTATAAAAAATATCCAAAAGTTGTAAAAAATAGTTTTATTGAGTTTTCTACAGAGAATAAATAGCTTTGGGAAAAAAACTTACTCCTTTGGTTTTCTTAATGTAAACTATAGTGGGCCATGATAGCATTACAACCTATCCATGGAGAACATTTCAAATGAATCTAATTTAATACTCCTTCTGTTTAATTTTAGTTAGTTATTAATTTTTATCAAATACGTTTATAATATTTACAAAGAGATTGAAAAAGTTTGTCTATTTTAGAACATCTACATAATAATATATGAAAAGTCGCTGTGTTGGCCAATCAAGTGTTATATTATGTTGTGTATCGTGTTATGTAGCAATAAATTCTGAATATCTCATATCAGTTGTGTTATAATAGAATAAAAATGAGTTTCAGTAAGTAAAAGATGAATATTTTCAATTATTGCCTGTATCCGTTTCTGATCTTTTTATTTTTGAAGGTTCATTTAAATTTACTTTAAATGGAAAATGTAGTTCATTTCGTATTTCGTTTTGAGTTTAATAACATTTAACTAGTTACTTCAAACTAATAAAGCCATAAGTGGTAATTAAATTTACAAGTGGAGAAGCATATAAATATATTCTTTATATCATAATTTTGTAGTTAGTCTTCAACTATAAGTAGTTTCGGTTGCTCTTGTCGACATTAACCCATTTGTTGAAGTTACGGCATTTAAATCGCTTTTAAATCTCCAAGTGTTACAGTTAGTTTCATGTCTTCTGGGCAAAAAAAGGATTAATAGTCTTTCCTACGTTGTTATTTCATAACTAATTGAAGTTTCTGTTAGTTTAAGAACTTCATAATTTAAAATTCTGACTTGTGGAATGTTAATATTAGTTTTTATTTTATTATACGGTAAACCATGTGGCATGTGATGTAAAAAAGAGTAATGTTGATTTTAGATAAATCTATTATACAGACTGGTCGATAAAAGGGTATTATCAAATGAATATATCTGTACTATATTTTACCACAAACGAAATTTAATTTAATTAACTACGTCGCATAATTGTGACGAAGTATTTGTGTAACAAGGCAGTAAAGTTACATTTTTCATCACGAATGTGGATATTAGTTGCCGAGGCGAAAACCGAGGCAAATAACCATTATGATTGACGAAAAATAACTTTAGAGCAGTGGTTCCCAAACTTATTTTGCCTACTGCCCACTTTGAGAATAAATTATTTTTTAGCGCCCCCATTTTTTCACCTACTCAAAAACCACTATAACTTCAAATTAAATTAATTATTGTGAGCTATATTAGCGGAGATTAAACATTCATTCTAAACGAGACTTTTACTATGGGTTATAGTAAAAGTCTCGTTTAGAATGAATGAGTTAAGGCGATACTACCCGGTCGAATTTCGACCTATTTTCAACAGTTTTCTTAACAAAACTACGGCAATACCAATTGATGTACACCCTTGAAATTTTTTATAGTGCATCTGTGATGAATCCATAATTTTCCTAACTTATTTGTTTTTCAAATTAAGTACACATTCTTTTGTAATAAAATCGTAAAGTTCATTAAAATCACCTTACTTTTAACAATATTTATGGTTAAAAAGGAAGACTTACATCAAAATTCAATAAGTTACGAAAGTTCCTTGAAGCTTTACCTACAACATCCCGCAATTAGAAATATGTTATCTTGTCAACTAATTAAATAATATTATTAAAATGTAGGTCTTGCAGAAGCGTGCAAATGCTGGAGTTAGTTTTCTATCCTTTACATGCGATCTCTATCGCCGTCGGACCTCGGCAGACATCTGGTTTTATGGGTGTTGTAAAATAAATAAAAATGTGAGGAGATTTAAATTAAAATCAAAATATATTTCAGTTCAGTGGTAGTTTGAATGATTGACGTGTTAGAAAATTATTTATATTCTCTTGTGTTTTTGTGGGAAGAATGGGTAAGAAATCTCAAATTTGTCTTTCCAAACCCAGGAAAAGTCGGCGTAAAATGGGTAAATTGTTCAGGTAAATTTAAATATCAATTGTTACATTTGTGTAGATAACTAATTACACTGGCCTACAAAATTAAGCGAAAAGATGTTCTGTTTTTTATGACTAATTTTTTATAATGTTAGGGCTCTGAATGCAAAAATATTCATTTTTGTAATTAACAATGTTTACAACATTGTTCATTACATAATTAAGAACTGTTGCTTGTTTGTAAACATCAAAATCACTATACACATTTGTATTATTTATCACCTTATCAATAATAAAATCTATTCATAATCAACTAACGATTATCTTTAGACATGAATATTTGCAACGGCAAAGTAAGACTCCTGTCGAAATCAGGTCTTCATTCACACATGTAGATCCGATTCAAACCACCCCGATTCCAAGCACTTCCATGGCCGAAACACCGTCGCCACGACTGTTAGATTTTTCCGTGGATTTTACCAATAATGAGGATGTCGACGAAACAATTGTCCATGCTTTAAATAAAGACGATGACGATATAAGGTACATCCATAACAGGTATAAACTAAAAATGTGAATGTAAAATTGTTGAATTTTTTTAGAACTGAAAACAACATGGGTGGCAGGCGTTTAGTAAATGTTTCTTTTCTATTTGAACAAGCCATGAATTTTCAACACCATAACCTTTTCTCCTGCAATTCCAGTGATGTCAAGTTCATTCGAGAAGTCAGAAGTGGATTCATATCTAAATTCATTTTGAAGTGTGAAATGTGCAAAGTGGAACATACAGTGGACAGTGATAGAAATGATGGCAAATTAAATACCAATGGTGCTGCAGTGACAGGAATTGTGAACGTTGGTGGCGGATTTTCCCAACTTAATGAACTAGCTAGTTCTCTAAATATGCCCGGAATATCTTATAATTTATATAAAAAAATTGAAGATGAAATGAATGAAATCTTTGATATTGAATGTTGGCAATCCATGATGGAGGCAGGAAAGGAGGAAGCCAAACTTGCAAGAGAGTGTGGACAAGTAGACGAAAATAATGTACCACTTCTAACTGTGATTGCAGATGGTGCGTGGTGTAAGCGATCTTATCGATCTAATTACAACGCTAAATCCGGAGCAGCATGCATAGTTGGGGAAAAGACGGGCAAAATCCTTTTTTTGGGAATACGAAACAAATACTGTATTATGTGCAAGAAAGATAAGGATAAGCCTCATCGCTGTTTTAAAAGCTGGGAGGAATCAAGCTCAGCCATGGAAAGCGATATCATACTAGAAGGATTCAAACTAAGCATGGAAATGCATAACGTGAAATATGCATATTTGGTTGGCGACGGTGACTCCAGTGTGCACAGAAAAATTTTAAGCGCGAAACCTTACGGGTCACTTGTAGTACAGAAGGTGGAATGTTCTAATCACCTTCTGAGGAATTACGTCACTAAACTTAAAGACTTGGCCCTAAAACGGTTTAGCTCTAAAGGTACTGAGGTAGACATATTTTTAAGGCATTATTTGAAAAATAATATCCGAAGACTCCGTCTTTCTGTTGATTGTGCAATCAAACATAGAAGATCTCAAGATTGTGAACACGTGGAAAAGATTAAGAATTTAAAGAAAGACATTATTAACAGTGTCAAGCATGTATTTGGAGATCATGAAACTTGTGACGAGTATTTTTGTAAAGGACGCAAACCGAATGAGAAGAACTTGACCCCTTTAATGAAAAGTTGCGGTCTTTTTAATGACATTATGTCGTATGTAAATAGGTTGACACAACACAGCTCTAGTTTAATAAGAAATATGACTAATAATAGTGCTGAACGCTACAATTCTGTGTTAGCAAAATTTGTGGGCGGAAAGCGAGTTGACTATTCCAAGAAAGGAGATTACGAAATGAGATGTCATTTGGCAGGACTCTCTGTGAACAGCAGAGAGTTATTTCATGCTGTGGTCCATAAGGCAATAACAAAGAAGAGTCCTGGGTTTCATACAAACAAATTTATTCAATTGTTCACAGGCTAATGATAATTCTTCTAGAAAAAAATATTGTGATTCGGACGATAATGACGACTATGGAGTCAATGTTCATGCATTGGACATAGATCCAGAAGAATTGGAGAAAAAGAAAACCTCATTTTTAAAGACACTATTACAAACAGAAAGCGAAATTAGTCAGTTGTCCTCAGCAACTGTGGAGCAATCCTTTTCCAATTTGTTGTTTTCTGAGAGAAGAAAACGTTTGACTGCATCTTCATTTGGAAAAATTTGTAAAATGAGAAGCACAACCAATCCAAAAAAAGTTATCAAAGCAATGCTACATTCAAAATTTACTGGCAACACTTACACCGATTATGGAAAAGACCACGAACCTATAGCTAGGAAAGAGTTTTCAGACCTAATTGGTAATGAAGTTAAAGAATGTGGTTTTTTTGTTGGAAAAAATGATGCTTGTTTTCTAGGAGCTAGTCCGGATGGACTTATAAATGATGACGGTTTAATTGAAATCAAATGCCCTTATAATGCCCGTTTGGATACACCAGAGGATGCTATTATTAAAAATAAAATAAAGTTTGCCACATTTGAAAGTAACATATTTTCGCTAAAACGAAATGATAATTATTTTTATCAAGTTCAAGGTCAATTGCACATAACTGAACGAAAATATTGTTACTTTATATTTTGGACACCAAAAGGCTTACTCTTTGAAAAAATTTTTCGGGATGAAATTTTTTTTAAAGAAAACATGCAAAAACGGTTGCACGATTTTTATTATAATCATTACCTTGCTGAAATTCTAAAGCTGCAAATTAAGGACGGCATATAAAAATAGCAACATTCTTCGATTAGGTGTTGTAAATATACAGTAAATGTCTCATTTCTATACCTACCTGTATTCATACAAAAAATTAATATATTTTATTTAGAATGCATTCTATGCCAGCAGTGTATATCATAAAATATATGGATTATAGTACAACAAACAAATTTTAAGCCAAACAAATTAATAACTTAATTCTAT
Organism: Amphimallon solstitiale; assembly: GCA_963170755.1. NCBI lineage: Eukaryota > Metazoa > Arthropoda > Insecta > Coleoptera > Scarabaeidae > Amphimallon > Amphimallon solstitiale. Next base: position 52,037,739 of record OY720675.1, on the reverse strand, counting down.
TAGATTCAGAAACCGGATCTGTGAATGGATGACTAATTAGTGAAAGGGAAATTATAAAATAACAATAAACATAAACATTAAAATTAGTAAAGGTTATAACTTGTATCCATTCGCTTCTTTACATTTTCGAGCATGCTTCCGAAATTAATCGACATAAGTAAGTAGTTGAGCACTCGTATTTCTAAATTTTTGCCGTATATGCTCCCGCACAGCTTTTTTTGTTGTACAGTGTATATTTGCGTTTACGTATTCCGTTAAAAAAAGCATCATTTATCACATATTTTCATTTTCGTGTATTAGATAAGCAACACTACTAGTACGGTAAACTCTCTGGGATAATAAATAATTTGTTTGACGTTCCCTCAGTACAAAAATCGTATTATAAGCTTTTCTTTAGAAGGGTTCATTATGAAGTCACTTCAATTAATTTAAACTAACTAGCATCAACAAATTAGGCTTGTAAACTGAGAAGCAACTTTTTAAAATAAAATAATGTTACCGTATACTATTGCATATTCATATATAACCAAGAAACTGACAATATTATATCAAAAAAATGAAAATAACTCAGAACTTTAAAATAATAACCCATTATAACCGTATGTGTCAATTTTCATTAGCTATAGGGATTCAATGTTTACGTGCGATTTATACGTATACAAATATTATGTGGCAACGTGTGTCACTCTACTCTCCGTCACCAATCCCGGCAACAATCGACATTACAACGACTTTCTCCGATCTCTCCACCAGATTTTACATTCAATCTTTAGCTGCGAACACGTTGCGATCTAGTCTGCCATAAAAGCCGTCTTATTACTGGAACGGGAAACATTAAATGGCCGCCGCGATCTCCTGATGTACTAGTTTATTATTATTTTCAGAATCCTTTTTTATTTACCTTATTTTTAATTTTATTAGAATTACGCTTTTGTGTGTGTCACGCAGCTTAATAATTCTCTGCATTTACTGAAAGGAAAAAGAAAAACAAATCCTTCCAACGCGTAAATATTATTTCTAAACGCATTACAAACACCCAAGTCAATGGTCTAATAGTTACTGCTATAACTTGAGCTTGTATCGGTCACGCTCGCATTGGAAAGGAAAGTAGGGGTGTCATGTTGTCACGTATTGCATGAATTAATCGCCTATGGCTAATGAAAATTGACACATGCTGTATGTCTTTGGTGTGAAATTTAGTAGGCAACTCAAAACGCAAACGATATACAGTTGACTTTTAGACACAAATGTAAGTTTAGTCCAGTTCTGCACATGTAACTGTAATTGAAAAAAACAAAATATGTCTGTATTAGGTCTTTTTGTTATAAACAACACTACCAAAAATTGCGGCCATCTAATACGTTGTTTTCAATATATATACTTTTCTGAAAAACATTGAATTGTCAGAAAAACGACAATAAGTCGAAAACTTTAGATATTAGGCCTATACTATCTTATTACTTTTTATCTAATAATTATACGAAGAATACAAAAATGGGAGGACAGGACAGGAAGTTCTATTTAAAAAACTGTAACTATGGTCAGTCACCAACTTATGAAACATTCTGTATAATACATAATAAATATAAAAGGCGCTCCCAATACCAAAAAATTGCTATTATCGCAAATAAAACCGCTTTGAAGTATCATTATTCATAAAGGCACAATCCGCTTTATCCACGGAAATAGCTCACTCTGTATATATCTACCAAATGAATGAATAAATTGCTACCAACAAATAATTTTAAGACTGAATTGTGCCATGTATTGATAAATAGGATCCTGTATAACATTGGTGACCTTCTTAAAATTGTTTTTTAATGTGTATATATGTATTTGTATTTCATTTTAATTTAGGTCCTAAAATGAGTTTATTTGACGTTATTCAATGCACTGAAATGTACTCTAACAAATAAATGTTTATTATTATTATTAATTGAAAATGCATATTTTTTTATAATTATACATTGTATAACAAAATCCAGAAAATCCTCATTTTTTTTAACATCCTTTTTTGAATGCTTCATAGTTTTTTTGTTACATATTTATTTTTTTGTCTGATACCAACAGTGTAATTTATCATACGCACACACACACAAACACTCATAGAGACATGTTTGCAAACATCACCAGTCTAAAATATCACCTTATTTCTTTTTAAGAAATATTAAAAATCATAAACATGGTCTTAAACACATACCGTCTGCATTATAGACGGGTGACGCCAATAAAATCTGTTTTATTTTATTGTGAATCTACGTTAGCTGTACCTTCCAGTATGGAGAGAAAAATATCAGCAAAAATTAAAATTTCTGTTTCATTTAAAAAAGTAGAATCGCCTTAACTTGAGACCTGAGCGTAGTAGGTAGTACACAACGGCGCTCAGGTCTCAAGTTAACTTTTACGGGCTACACCTGCCAATGAGAATGATTATTGAAACGCAACTTTATAGTATTCAGACAAAGTATCTTTTATTCAAAATTCAAAATAAAACAAACATAATCGATTCTAATATAAAAACTAATGTGAAGGATGAATCTGATGCTGTTTAATAAGTTTGTTGATATCAAGTTCCAATTTACTCAAGAACAGCCGCAAGTCACCACGTTCGGTAACATGCAAACGATTTCTCTTTTTAGTAAGCAGCGTTGCTACAGCACTAAATCCACGTTCACACAAATATGACGATGGGAATGCTATCAAGAATCGTTGAATGATTGACCACAATCCAGGGTACAATTGCGGGATCGGTTTTTGTAGCCAAAATTCTTGGTAGCCATTTTTGAACTTGATTTTTATTTCCTCGTTCGTTGTCAATTCTATAAGTTCTTCTTCCAGATGTGGTGATATTGCTGTGTTGACATTTGAAAACGGATCCAACACCCAGTCTGGTATTTCCAAGTTCAAAATATCCTGGTATCGTTCGGTGAAGTCAATGTGGAGCTTTTCCAAATGTTGGCAGTAGGCAAACAAGTCGTCGTTACTGCAGGATACTGATAAATTCGGAAAATTATGAAACTCACGTCTGCCCATATTCTTTTTGTGTAGAAGCAGTTTGGCTGCGAAAGCAGCAACGACATTTTTTGTTTTAATTAAATTTAGTTCATCGCCTTGCAGTTGGAGATTCATGTTGTTGAACAATTTATACAGGTCTGTCATGTAAGCTATATCATTTTTTGATGTAATGAGCTTGTTGCGCAATTCTGTATCTTTAGTTTCCAAAAACTCTATCACAGAGTCAAACAGGTTGTAAAATCGAGTCAGACAATTGCCTCTTGATAGCCAACGAACTTCGGTATGAAACAACAAACGGTTGAAATCTTCGTCATTAGTAACACAAAGCTGATGAAATAATCTATCATTCAAAGAGCAGTTACGGATTTTATTGACTGCTTTGATGACATATTGCAGTGATTGAAATAGTCGTTCACTTAAATTTCTAGCAACCAAATGTTGTCTATGAATAACGCAATGTACAGCAAGGACATCTGGAATTTTATTTTTTACGTACGCTATGAAGCCTTTATGGCACCCTGTCATAGCCGGAGCGCCATCCGTAGCAACTGATATAATATTTTTCAAGGGAATCTCTTTCTCATCACAAAACTTTTCCAATGTATTGAATATGGTTTCGCCTTTTGTATCGGTCTCTAAATTTCTAGCAAACAATAGTTCTTCACATATTTTCTCATCTTTAATAAACCTCACGTAAGACAGCAACAATGCTTCATTAGTTGGTAAAGTGGACTCATCGAGCTGAATTGAGAATTGACTAGTCCTCAGATGATTGCACAATGATTCTTCTATGTTTCCGGCCATTTCATCAATTCGTCTTTGCACAGAATTATTACTCAAAGGAATTTTTCCGATAATATCTGCGGCCGGTTTATGAAGCACAGTAGTTATTACTTCCTTTATTGCTGGCAAAATTAACACTTCTCCGATGTTGTGTGGTTTGCCTTTTTGAGCAATTAACAAAGAGATGTTGTACGAAGCTGGAAGTCCGTCGTCATCTTGCTTAGCAGCCGCCGAAAAGAGTTTTGCTACACTTGGCCGAGTATTATGCTTCTTCTCTAGGTCTTGAAAATATGCTACATTCTTGTCTTTCTTATCTGGATGCATTTTATTCAAATGATCTTGAAGTCTTGAAGGCTTCATTGCTTCATTCGAAAATGTTTTTAGGCATAGAAGGCACAAAGGCGACGATGGGTTTGTAGGATTTTCAATGAATCCGAATTTAATATATTCCGCACAGTATTGCCGTCTCTTCTTTTTTACTTCCGACATTGTTTTGTTTTGAGAAATACGTAAGTATAAGTGTTGAACTTAAGTACTGCTTATCTATTACGCGCGAAACCGCAAATGAAAATAAAATAAATATTACGTTGTTTATATAGGATTGCATAAGCAGCACGCACCGACAGGAATAAGACAAACATGCATAAACTCGTTTATCTCATTCGACGCTCAATCGTACTCAACAAGTAAGAACAAGTATTCTATGAACCAGCCGATTGATACAGTTGCCTTTTTATTTGTTTGTTTGTGTCTCTTTTCGTTTCGAAACGGAGCGACCGATTGATATGTTTTTTATTTTATTTATTCAATAAAACAGGACAGATATATGAACTACTCGGAGAGAAATATCGAACCGAGTTGGTTTGAGCAATCTCTTAATTAATATTAGTTGATGTTCACAAGCTGTAGTCGAGAGTAGGGATGGGACATCGGTGGGTAAACATCGATATCAAACATCGATGTTAACATCGTTGATCAACATCGATGGTTGCAAAATATCGACTACCAAACATCGATGTTTTTAAACATCGATAATTATATTTATAGATTTATTTTTTGGCAGTTTAACAAAAACTTTATTATAACTTAATTAATTTACGTCCTTAACAAAATGATATAAAAGATATCACTATTCAAAAAAAATAATAAAAGAAATATATACATTTATAATATGTAGTTAACTTTAGAAACTACTCAAAAAAAACTATATAAAAAAACAATATTATGCAATTACGCATGAAACAACCACATGACTTAAATCGTCTGATACTTAAAAAATATATACATTTACGTGTATCAAAGCTTTTTAAGAGAACGATTTTTATTTGGGATTTTATAGTCTTGCATTTTTTTTTGACTACGCTGGCAAATACCGAGATACATATGGATATGGTTTTATATTTCTGATGTGTCATCTTGCATTTAATACGTGTATCGTCGTGTATGATTGTACGCACTAGGGAATTTCCCGAAGAAGTATACATCGGTAATGTCTATCTCCCTTCTTTTTCTATGAAAATACGTTTACCTCCTTCACTTATTCTGCATGCATACATAATTTAACTTTTATTCTGCACATTAAAAGTACTATAAATTTATGTATTTAATTATATATTATTTAAATATTTATACTGAGTAATATTTAAAAGAGCCTAAAATGAAATATTCGAATTTATATGATATAGCACTGTGTAATTTAAATACTTCTTTTATTCGTAGACAATTTTACATCCTCGTAGCCTGTATGTGAGCTGTTAATTTGGAAACATTTTTGTATTTGTCAACAGAGGACGCTGTTTTATTTTGTGATTAGTGCAAATACATTTTGTCAAGCTTAAAAGTTCGATGTTCACTATATTTCTTCTAACATCGATAGTTTATCGATAAATCTAAATTGCAAACATCGATGCAAAAACATCGAACATCGATCCTAAAATATCGATGTTCAATGAACATCGATGTTTATCGCCCATCCCTAGTCGAGAGTCGAGAGCTCAGTCGGTGTCTAAGAGTCCTCCTAGATTCTAGATGAAATTACAAATCGCCCCCTAAGCCTTTACACAACGCCCCCATTTTTTTTTCTGGGTCTCTTACCGCCCCCCTTTAGACCTGCAGCGCCCACAAGGGGGCGTTATCGCCCACTTTGGGAACCTATGCTTTAGAGTCTAGTTGCACATTACATTTTGTCTGAAATCGTTCGTAATAAGGCAAAACAAATCATTATTTTACTTTTGATTATTAATTGTGATGGTACAATTATTGCACGTTCCGCTTTCAGCTGTCAACTATAGTGACATCTTATACAAGCCAACTATACACCAAACTATCTTACTATATTGATTGAACGTTTTGTAGTGCCGATTTCTGATAAAAGAACATACCTTAGTGGACAATATACACTGTTTATTTATTTACTTACATTAAGAACTACACGTGCATCAAAATAAAATTTTCGGCAATTCACGATACCAGGAAGAAAAGGATATTCTAATATTTATGGATCGTTTAATTAATTGTTTGGTTAGATTTATGTACTGATTTTATGTTAAGTTAAATATATCGATGTGTCGAAGAAGTGCTTTTTGTTCTCTTGCTGCCAAAGTCAGTGCACAATAATATCCATAGATACGAGGTCTTATTTTACAGGGATTAAATTCTCATTTTTTGTGTTGATCGGCAGTAGTGTGAAACCGCCGGTCCTATCTCCGCCTCCGGAGGCGGAGGTCAAAGGTCAAGGGTCAAAGGTCAAAGGTCAAGGGTCAAGGGTCAAAGGTCACGGGGTCAAAGGTCAAGGGTCAAAGGTCAAGGATCAAAGGTCAAGGATCAAAGGTCAAGGGGTCAAAGGTCAAGGGGTCAAAGGTCAAGGGGTCAAAGGTCGCCGGAGGTGGGGGTCAAAGGTCGCCGGAGGCGGGGGTCAAAGGTCGCCGGAGGCGGGGGTCAAAGGTCAAAGGTCACCGGTGGCGCCCTCTAACGCTCACTAACCCAACTAAGTGGCGCCCTCTGACAGTCATTTGCCAAACTAAAAATTATATCTCTCATCATTACCAACCCAACTAAAATGGCATCCTCTGACGGTCATTTGCCAAACTAAAAATTGCATCTCATCATTACCAACCCAACTAAAATGGCGTCCTCTGACGGTCACTAACCCAACTAAGGTGGTGCCCTCTGACAGTCATTTGCCAAACTAAAAATTACATCTCTCATCATTACCAACCCAACTAAAATGGCGTCCTCTGACGGTCATTTGCCAAACTAAAAATTGCATCTCATCATTACCAACCCAACTAAAATTGCATCTCATCATTACCAACCCAACTAATGTAGCGCCCTCTGACGGTTGCCAGCCTAAATCAGCATTCCCAGTATTGAATATACAGTATGTTTCAAAAGTAGTGTTTCACAATCAAGATGGTCAATAAAAATATAAACTTTGCTTCTAGAGAATTCCTGAATAAATTACACAACTTGCTATCGCGCTTCTCAATGTATTTCTAGCAGGTCTAAACATGTTTTCCAGCGGAAACCGCAACGTCTGCATGCTTCTGTGATAGCTGCAGGCTTGAAATGTATTTCTATATCTTATAAAATGAAAAAAGAAACAATGTATTTTTTAAGAAAAAACAATTTATTATTATAAATTAACAATATGACCAAGTTTCATAACTTCAAAGTCATAGTGAAGTGAATTATAACAAATATGTAGCACTTCCATCATAAGGAAAGCGTTAAACGAATTACAATGATCAACAAGCAATTCTGATACATTTGTATATAAATCTCCAGTTAATGTTATACAAGCGGTTAAGATCATCTTATAAAATGCTATAAAATCGCTGTTTACTAAAAATTCTAATTTACTCTTAATGAGCGGTTGTAAATTAAACAAATTGCTATAGGTATCCGAAGACAATACCAGCTGTTGATTACGACTACTTAATACAATGACAGTAGTATTCCTAAATGTTGACGTTCGAATTTGATGATTCGGACTGCAACCATCTGTCTTACAAAATTCCTCCCAGTCGTCCAATGTGAAGAATACACAGCTTGCAGGCGATCGAATCTGGATGATGGGCACGAATCCAGCCGCTGGACTAAGACCGATATTCACCCATTTCGAACCGCATTTGTTGAGGAAGTATGATGACTGCCCAATTAACTGTTTTTCCTTAACGATATTCTCATCTATCATTTTAAGCGAATCACCAATAAATTCATTATAAGTTTCTGAAAAAGAATTAAAAAAATATAGATATAAGTTTATGTATATAATAATTTTGTGTTCTTACTAGCTTCCATTTTAATCTTAGTGTGTTAAAATATGTGCGAACTCGAATGCAAACAAACTAATACTGATTTAGTGAGAGAAAATTACAGTGAGAACCATTGACGCCCTCTGACGGTTACCAAGCAAAGTAAATATTAAATATATAAGAGAAGAATTTCGAATATAATATCAGCAGTATCAATTGTAAAGCGGTGTAACACATTTTATATAGATAGTGATAATCAAGTACCTATAATGACAGTGAAACCATACAACGTGGAGAAGTATGAAAACTTTTTAGCAGTTAATGACATCGAAATACCTATTGGAGTTGGGAATTGGCTATTATCCTCGGAATTGAATCAAAGTGATTGTTTATTCATAGCAGCATTTGCATATCAGAACGATCAATATTTCGATATCGATCAATTAATCCACGTGTTAGAATATTGTAACCCCAATATAACCCAACTAAAAAAGTGTTGTATTTATTGTGAATATGAATATCTACGTGAACCTGATTTTGAACTTCGTGATGAAATTTGTGTGTTTGATATAGAAACGTCGAATGTGCTAACTTTAAATAAGAATATACCGGAGATGTTAATGACTTGGTATCCTTAATATGATCATCCAGAATTGGATTATAATGAAGAACTCGTCGTGAATGGTGGTGGATATGTTATATACGCTCATCAGAAGTGTTTCGCAAGTAGCTAACATGTACAGATCTGTATAATCTTGTCTGTACTTGTTTGGAAATACATCAGTCGACAATGTACGTTGAACGCAGGCATAGTGCGCTAAGATTGAAGAAAGTAGTATTAAACAATAGAATTAAGAGGTTTATATCCGAATTAGAAAAAATTAAAACTGATATCGAAATATATAAATTAGTTGTAAACATCGGCAAAATAAATATATAAAAAATGGATAATATTGAAAAATAGAGATGATCGGGCAATCAGACAAATCGATAAACATTTTGGATTATTGGATGAGGTGGATAAGACGATGATTAAAAATATTCCACTGTTTATCCTCCAAAATAAGGTGAAAAGCTGAATCTCTAAAGCAACACTGGCATTACATTCCTCAGGAGATGCGAGCAAGTCTAAGAGAGTATTTACCCTATGGCTCTCATTATAATCAACCTTGGCAAGACAATCATCTGGATGGTTGGACCCCAGCTCGAAGAAATTGTTATTTATGTAACTTTATAGAATAAATATACATATATGTAATGTACAATATAGTATACAATATTTTAAATAAAAGAACAAACAAAATTATTGTTTTTTATTTATAGATAGTCATATAAATATATATACATATTTTAGAGGTTGAATGAATATACGATTCTACATATGTTCTATACATATTTATTAGGTATATTATATACATTTCCAAATCAAAATTTATGGCTGACCGAGAAAATAAATTACATATACACTCAAACACTCAGTGATGTAGTAATCATTTTTGAGTATACAGATTGTTTCAAAGGTAAGATGGCGGATACAATATGGTCACAACCAGATTATGTAACAATTAATATTTGTTTTATACATATTTATTAATCAAATATCTTATACACCATTACATTTCAAAATTTATGGCATTATAATGTAAGTATAATACTTCAAGCCTATATAAGACATTTAAGAATTTATCATGACAAGAGATTTAATATTTTAATGTAAAGCACCTTACAATGAAAGCAGACTTGTAGCATACTTTTATGAAATCGAATAAAATCAGTACTCTTGAGCACACTTAACTTTTTCATTAGCTAAGACTGGAGATCTCTATTTGACATAAATTTTAAAATACATGTTCACGTATCATGGATTTTTTTTTTAAATAGTCATATAAATATATATACATATTTTAGAGGTTGAATGAATATACGATTCTACATATGTTTTATACATATTTATTAAGCATATATTATTATATTACATCTCCAAATCAAAATTTATGAGTGATACATAAAACGAAAATAAATACATATAAACTCAAGTACTGAGTGACGTAGTAACAAAATTTTAATATACAGGGTGTTTCAAAAGTAAGAGGCGGATACATACAGAATGTTTCAAAGGTAAGGGGTGGGTGGATACATACAAGGTTTTCAAGTACACCGAGTTTTTATTACCAGTTTTAAAATTCACAGGGTTTTTATCATCGGTTTTAAAATACCAGGGTTCTCAGAAATTAATTGTTCATATCTTTGTAGATGTTAAATTCATCGCTATATTAGTAGTATTATACTTGTATGTATGATTATAACATTATTCATTATATATATAAATATATATTTGTGACGAATAGAAAGAGTTAAATAGATAATGCGAGCTATTTCTTCAATTATTTTGTTAGAAAGCGCATTTTTTTATATTGTCGTCAGAAATATCTTTGAAAGCATTACCTCGATATAATTTAAAAAATTCCACAGCACTAATTAGACGACTTGAGGTAATTGTATAGTTAGAAAGCGCATTTTTAAAGTTGACGTCATACTGATGTCATGTAGTTTGACCAGGAATTTAATATCCTTTAAGTTATATATTATATAATCTATAATATTTTTACTTAATATTGTAAGAACATTAAATAAAAAAATTGAGGTTGCAGTTGGATTAGTAAACAATGGGCGTGGTCAAGATCTCTTTATTGCATGTAAATATCAATAAAGTAAATTTATAGTTGACGTCAGAGCTAGTATAATTTTTATATATGTATATAATACCTTGATATAATTAAAAAAATCCGCTCATACATAAATTCCTTATTGATCAATACATTTTAACGAACATAAAATTACATTGAAGTTCAGAAGTATTTCCATATGATAATATTAATGCAGACTTCAATAAGAAACAATGAACGATTCTGTTTTAAATGTATACACAATTTCAACGTTCATATTACTATAAAAATGATGTGGAACCGTGTCTTTCACCTATAAATTATGAACATTTAGCACCGATTGTTATTATAGACTCCAGTCATCAAAGTGAGTTGGTGAAGAACGAAGCAGTTGATATTCGATTAGACTTCAGTAAACGTGACAGAAAAAACTACAACATTTTGTCTGATTTTACACGATCGGATTGTTAAATATAACCCATTAACAAGTGTTGTAAAATTATTCTAAAGAGAGAAAATGTTTATAATAGATATTCAGGGATATCAGTATGAAGATAGCGAATATTTCATTAAAGAAATCGCAATCTACGATTTAACTACGCATCACGTTAACCATACTTTCGTTCAAATGCCTAACAAGTTGTCATGGTTTTGTCCAACAATTAAAAAACATATGGAATGGTTATGTAATAATATACATGGATTACATTGGGATAACATGGACAAACAACAATCAATATCGATGAATCATATAGAAAACTACATTCAGAGTATCGTTGGTGATGCTATCATAATGGTAAAAGGATTGAATAAGAAGAACATTTTGGAAAATTTTCTGTCCAATACAATTATCGATATGGAGAGATTCACTTGTCCAAATCTAAGTACTTTAAGACAAAATGAATGGAGTCGACATTGTAATTTCCATAAGAACAATAATTTAAAATGTGCAAAAGAAAATGTATATTTGTTATATCACTGGTTTATAAAATAATAAAACACAATATTTATTTAAAACCTTTAACCTATTTACATTATATTCTATAACTGTGCAATGTCTTGACTAACATTAATAATAATCTTCTTGTAATCATTACAAAAGCCGAACTTATACATTATTAAGCGCGAAAACCTACCTTTTCCTGTTACCTATAAATGTATAAAGTTTACATTACTAATTACTTAATATTGTGACGAATAGAAAGAGTTAATTAGATATGTGAGCTATTTCAATTATCTTGTTAGAAAGTATATTAACAAGCTGACGTCAAGTATTTGTAGGCGTTAATGATTGTACAACAGTGTTATTTATTACATGTCTTACAATATTAATTGTTTTATGAAACAGTTGATTCAATTTTATATCTATCAACGTCACAACCGCATATTTTTATTTAAAGACTTGTCTATACAAGTAAAATTGTTAAATATCATGTATTAAGTCTCCTAATAGATTATTTCGAGAAAACATACATTAACAAGCTTTTAGAAAAACTCTCTAATTATGTAGCCAAAAATATTTTACCTCAATCCATAAAATATGACATTTTTGTTTCAGTTTATATGATCAGTAACACGATGGTTGGTATATCTTCTTATAATGTAAATGTTTCTTTATGCAATTAGGGATTTACTTTTTTTCATTGTACCATATTTCAAGTTAATATCTATTATATTTTCTGTATTATTACATAATACGGAATTTGAAATTAGACAGCGAACAACATTAACAAATAATGAAAAGCGAACATTTTGATTAACACGCAAAAGAGATTTAATAATTTATTGCCATATACTACGAAAATAATATTTTTTACTTAATATTGTAAAAATATTAAATAAACAAAAAAAATTGAGTTGAAGTTCGATTAGTAAACAATGGGTGTAACCAAGATATCTTTATTACATGCAAATATCAATAAAGCTAATGATATAAATCTAGAATAGATGATGTAGGATATTTTCACATACATAGTTAACAATATGTAAAGTATATATTATCAAATGTTGACATCAGAACTCTAGAGTATAATTGATATATTAGTCAGATAAATTGTGAAACCGGAAGTGTGTTAGGGCTAAAGTATTTTGATAATATACTCCCCAAACAATCATGAATCTTCCACTAATTGTTTTTTCTTTTATTTAAAACACAAAAGAGCGGCTACTAATGACTCACCCTGTATATAAAAATCAAAAACATTTGATTTCTTATTTATACCCTCGCTGATTTTTGTGTAGAAGTTCCTCTATATGCACAAAAGTTGGTGTTTTGATCCACCATAAGTAGATGAAGAATTATTGATCCAATTCAAAATAATCCTGCCCTTCTTTATCAGCTTAGTCAATGATGATACAGCTTTGAGTTACTTGAGTTATAAACCTCTGCTAGAATGGGTGAGAAATGAATATATTACGAGAAGTATTTAAAAATCTTTTAATTAGTTTGAATAATAAACATAATATTGTGATCTCACACCGTGGGATTTCTTTTTAGAGTCTTGCCGAAAAAAATAATGTATCAAGCACCGCCGCAATAGTATATAGATAAATATTATAAAGAAATTTAATCAAATTACTCGAATAAATAGTTCCGTTCTGCAAAGCATTAGGAAAAAGTTGTTATTATTGTTGTTCTTTTATACAATTATAACTAATTATATATATTTTATATATCTCAGGATTGTACAAATATTATATTTTATTTAATATTGTAAGAATATTGTATAAAAATTAAAACAAATATATACATATATTATATATGTAAAGAAGAAACATATACAGAACAAGCGTTATACTGGTATACATTGAGAGAAATTATTAGACGATACCTATTAACTCGATCATTAAAATTTTTGGAATTTCTTGATATACGCTTTCATTTATATATTAATGAATGGAAATTTTTGTCAACTAGTGTATAATAATTCTGATTTTAATATTTACAAAGATATGAATGATTAATTCTGCTTATGGTTTAAATATATCTCCATGATTCAGTTTTATTATTTAAAGAAATTAGTGATTTTTTTAGTTTTTTATTGGACTGTTTCAGAAAACAACATTCCGATTGATTGAATTCAGAATAATTAGCACAGTAAGACTAGGAATAAATAATACTGTTGGTATAACTATGACAAGGTTGGTTTCTTTCTACATATGTATAACGGTTCATGTTGTTATATTTGAATGTTTTTGTAATTTTAGATGATAATACATCGAGAAAATGCTAAATTATGTTCGACTTGCTGGGATGAGGATCAGATACATTTTAAAATTTAGTTGAGGTATTATGAAGAATGATTATCATTCTTTCTATATACTTTCACAATTTATCTGACTAATATATCAATTATACTCTAGAGTTCTGATGTCAACATTTGATAATATATACTTTACATATTGTTAACTATGTATGTGAAAATATCCTACATCATCTATTCTAGATTTATATCATTAGCTTTATTGATATTTGCATGTAATAAAGATATCTTGGTTACACCCATTGTTTACTAATCGAACTTCAACTCAATTTTTTTTGTTTATTTAATATTTTTACAATATTAAGTAAAAAATATTATTTTCGTAGTATATGGCAATAAATTATTAAATCTCTTTTGCGTGTTAATCAAAATGTTCGCTTTTCATTATTTGTTAATGTTGTTCGCTGTCTAATTTCAAATTCCGTATTATGTAATAATACAGAAAATATAATAGATATTAACTTGAAATATGGTACAATGAAAAAAAGTAAATCCCTAATTGCATAAAGAAACATTTACATTATAAGAAGATATACCAACCATCGTGTTACTGATCATATAAACTGAAACAAAAATGTCATATTTTATGGATTGAGGTAAAATATTTTTGGCTACATAATTAGAGAGTTTTTCTAAAAGCTTGTTAATGTATGTTTTCTCGAAATAATCTATTAGGAGACTTAATACATGATATTTAACAATTTTACTTGTATAGACAAGTCTTTAAATAAAAATATGCGGTTGTGACGTTGATAGATATAAAATTGAATCAACTGTTTCATAAAACAATTAATATTGTAAGACATGTAATAAATAACACTGTTGTACAATCATTAACGCCTACAAATACTTGACGTCAGCTTGTTAATATACTTTCTAACAAGATAATTGAAATAGCTCACATATCTAATTAACTCTTTCTATTCGTCACAATATTAAGTAATTAGTAATGTAAACTTTATACATTTATAGGTAACAGGAAAAGGTAGGTTTTCGCGCTTAATAATGTATAAGTTCGGCTTTTGTAATGATTACAAGAAGATTATTATTAATGTTAGTCAAGACATTGCACAGTTATAGAATATAATGTAAATAGGTTAAAGGTTTTAAATAAATATTGTGTTTTATTATTTTATAAACCAGTGATATAACAAATATACATTTTCTTTTGCACATTTTAAATTATTGTTCTTATGGAAATTACAATGTCGACTCCATTCATTTTGTCTTAAAGTACTTAGATTTGGACAAGTGAATCTCTCCATATCGATAATTGTATTGGACAGAAAATTTTCCAAAATGTTCTTCTTATTCAATCCTTTTACCATTATGATAGCATCACCAACGATACTCTGAATGTAGTTTTCTATATGATTCATCGATATTGATTGTTGTTTGTCCATGTTATCCCAATGTAATCCATGTATATTATTACATAACCATTCCATATGTTTTTTAATTGTTGGACAAAACCATGACAACTTGTTAGGCATTTGAACGAAAGTATGGTTAACGTGATGCGTAGTTAAATCGTAGATTGCGATTTCTTTAATGAAATATTCGCTATCTTCATACTGATATCCCTGAATATCTATTATAAACATTTTCTCTCTTTAGAATAATTTTACAACACTTGTTAATGGGTTATATTTAACAATCCGATCGTGTAAAATCAGACAAAATGTTGTAGTTTTTTCTGTCACGTTTACTGAAGTCTAATCGAATATCAACTGCTTCGTTCTTCACCAACTCACTTTGATGACTGGAGTCTATAATAACAATCGGTGCTAAATGTTCATAATTTATAGGTGAAAGACACGGTTCCACATCATTTTTATAGTAATATGAACGTTGAAATTGTGTATACATTTAAAACAGAATCGTTCATTGTTTCTTATTGAAGTCTGCATTAATATTATCATATGGAAATACTTCTGAACTTCAATGTAATTTTATGTTCGTTAAAATGTATTGATCAATAAGGAATTTATGTATGAGCGGATTTTTTTAATTATATCAAGGTATTATATACATATATAAAAATTATACTAGCTCTGACGTCAACTATAAATTTACTTTATTGATATTTACATGCAATAAAGAGATCTTGACCACGCCCATTGTTTACTAATCCAACTGCAACCTCAATTTTTTTATTTAATGTTCTTACAATATTAAGTAAAAATATTATAGATTATATAATATATAACTTAAAGGATATTAAATTCCTGGTCAAACTACATGACATCAGTATGACGTCAACTTTAAAAATGCGTTTTCTAACTATACAATTACCTCAAGTCGTCTAATTAGTGCTGTGGAATTTTTTAAATTATATCGAGGTAATGCTTTCAAAGATATTTCTGACGACAATATAAAAAAATGCGCTTTCTAACAAAATAATTGAAGAAATAGCTCGCATTATCTATTTAACTCTTTCTATTCGTCACAAATATATATTTATATATATAATGAATAATGTTATAATCATACATACAAGTATAATACTACTAATATAGCGATGAATTTAACATCTACAAAGATATGAACAATTAATTTCTGAGAACCCTGGTATTTTAAAACCGATGATAAAAACCCTGTGAATTTTAAAACTGGTAATAAAAACTCGGTGTACTTGAAAACCTTGTATGTATCCACCCACCCCTTACCTTTGAAACATTCTGTATGTATCCGCCTCTTACTTTTGAAACACCCTGTATATTAAAATTTTGTTACTACGTCACTCAGTACTTGAGTTTATATGTATTTATTTTCGTTTTATGTATCACTCATAAATTTTGATTTGGAGATGTAATATAATAATATATGCTTAATAAATATGTATAAAACATATGTAGAATCGTATATTCATTCAACCTCTAAAATATGTATATATATTTATATGACTATTTAAAAAAAAATCCATGATACGTGAACATGTATTTTAAAATTTATGTCAAATAGAGATCTCCAGTCTTAGCTAATGAAAAAGTTAAGTGTGCTCAAGAGTACTGATTTTATTCGATTTCATAAAAGTATGCTACAAGTCTGCTTTCATTGTAAGGTGCTTTACATTAAAATATTAAATCTCTTGTCATGATAAATTCTTAAATGTCTTATATAGGCTTGAAGTATTATACTTACATTATAATGCCATAAATTTTGAAATGTAATGGTGTATAAGATATTTGATTAATAAATATGTATAAAACAAATATTAATTGTTACATAATCTGGTTGTGACCATATTGTATCCGCCATCTTACCTTTGAAACAATCTGTATACTCAAAAATGATTACTACATCACTGAGTGTTTGAGTGTATATGTAATTTATTTTCTCGGTCAGCCATAAATTTTGATTTGGAAATGTATATAATATACCTAATAAATATGTATAGAACATATGTAGAATCGTATATTCATTCAACCTCTAAAATATGTATATATATTTATATGACTATCTATAAATAAAAAACAATAATTTTGTTTGTTCTTTTATTTAAAATATTGTATACTATATTGTACATTACATTACATATATGTATATTTATTCTATAAAGTTACATAAATAACAATTTCTTCGAGCTGGGGTCCAACCATCCAGATGATTGTCTTGCCAAGGTTGATTATAATGAGAGCCATAGGGTAAATACTCTCTTAGACTTGCTCGCATCTCCTGAGGAATGTAATGCCAGTGTTGCTTTAGAGATTCAGCTTTTCACCTTATTTTGGAGGATAAACAGTGGAATATTTTTAATCATCGTCTTATCCACCTCATCCAATAATCCAAAATGTTTATCGATTTGTCTGATTGCCCGATCATCTCTATTTTTCAATATTATCCATTTTTTATATATTTATTTTGCCGATGTTTACAACTAATTTATATATTTCGATATCAGTTTTAATTTTTTCTAATTCGGATATAAACCTCTTAATTCTATTGTTTAATACTACTTTCTTCAATCTTAGCGCACTATGCCTGCGTTCAACGTACATTGTCGACTGATGTATTTCCAAACAAGTACAGACAAGATTATACAGATCTGTACATGTTAGCTACTTGCGAAACACTTCTGATGAGCGTATATAACATATCCACCACCATTCACGACGAGTTCTTCATTATAATCCAATTCTGGATGATCATATTAAGGATACCAAGTCATTAACATCTCCGGTATATTCTTATTTAAAGTTAGCACATTCGACGTTTCTATATCAAACACACAAATTTCATCACGAAGTTCAAAATCAGGTTCACGTAGATATTCATATTCACAATAAATACAACACTTTTTTAGTTGGGTTATATTGGGGTTACAATATTCTAACACGTGGATTAATTGATCAATATCGAAATATTGATCGTTCTGATATGCAAATGCTGCTATGAATAAACAATCACTTTGATTCAATTCCGAGGATAATAGCCAATTCCCAACTCCAATAGGTATTTCGATGTCATTAACTGCTAAAAAGTTTTCATACTTCTCCACGTTGTATGGTTTCACTGTCATTATAGGTACTTGATTATCACTATCTATATAAAATGTGTTACACCGCTTTACAATTGATACTGCTGATATTATATTCGAAATTCTTCTCTTATATATTTAATATTTACTTTGCTTGGTAACCGTCAGAGGGCGTCAATGGTTCTCACTGTAATTTTCTCTCACTAAATCAGTATTAGTTTGTTTGCATTCGAGTTCGCACATATTTTAACACACTAAGATTAAAATGGAAGCTAGTAAGAACACAAAATTATTATATACATAAACTTATATCTATATTTTTTTAATTCTTTTTCAGAAACTTATAATGAATTTATTGGTGATTCGCTTAAAATGATAGATGAGAATATCGTTAAGGAAAAACAGTTAATTGGGCAGTCATCATACTTCCTCAACAAATGCGGTTCGAAATGGGTGAATATCGGTCTTAGTCCAGCGGCTGGATTCGTGCCCATCATCCAGATTCGATCGCCTGCAAGCTGTGTATTCTTCACATTGGACGACTGGGAGGAATTTTGTAAGACAGATGGTTGCAGTCCGAATCATCAAATTCGAACGTCAACATTTAGGAATACTACTGTCATTGTATTAAGTAGTCGTAATCAACAGCTGGTATTGTCTTCGGATACCTATAGCAATTTGTTTAATTTACAACCGCTCATTAAGAGTAAATTAGAATTTTTAGTAAACAGCGATTTTATAGCATTTTATAAGATGATCTTAACCGCTTGTATAACATTAACTGGAGATTTATATACAAATGTATCAGAATTGCTTGTTGATCATTGTAATTCGTTTAACGCTTTCCTTATGATGGAAGTGCTACATATTTGTTATAATTCACTTCACTATGACTTTGAAGTTATGAAACTTGGTCATATTGTTAATTTATAATAATAAATTGTTTTTTCTTAAAAAATACATTGTTTCTTTTTTCATTTTATAAGATATAGAAATACATTTCAAGCCTGCAGCTATCACAGAAGCATGCAGACGTTGCGGTTTCCGCTGGAAAACATGTTTAGACCTGCTAGAAATACATTGAGAAGCGCGATAGCAAGTTGTGTAATTTATTCAGGAATTCTCTAGAAGCAAAGTTTATATTTTTATTGACCATCTTGATTGTGAAACACTACTTTTGAAACATACTGTATATTCAATACTGGGAATGCTGATTTAGGCTGGCAACCGTCAGAGGGCGCTACATTAGTTGGGTTGGTAATGATGAGATGCAATTTTAGTTGGGTTGGTAATGATGAGATGCAATTTTTAGTTTGGCAAATGACCGTCAGAGGACGCCATTTTAGTTGGGTTGGTAATGATGAGAGATGTAATTTTTAGTTTGGCAAATGACTGTCAGAGGGCACCACCTTAGTTGGGTTAGTGACCGTCAGAGGACGCCATTTTAGTTGGGTTGGTAATGATGAGATGCAATTTTTAGTTTGGCAAATGACCGTCAGAGGATGCCATTTTAGTTGGGTTGGTAATGATGAGAGATATAATTTTTAGTTTGGCAAATGACTGTCAGAGGGCGCCACTTAGTTGGGTTAGTGAGCGTTAGAGGGCGCCACCGGTGACCTTTGACCTTTGACCCCCGCCTCCGGCGACCTTTGACCCCCGCCTCCGGCGACCTTTGACCCCCGCCTCCGGCGACCTTTGACCCCTTGACCTTTGACCCCTTGACCTTTGACCCCTTGACCTTTGACCCCTTGACCTTTGATCCTTGACCTTTGATCCTTGACCTTTGACCCTTGACCTTTGACCCCGTGACCTTTGACCTTTGACCTTTGACCTTTGACCTTTGACCTTTAACCTTTGACCTTTGACCCTTGACCTTTGACCTCCGCCTCCGGAGGCGGAGATAGGACCGGCGGTTTCACACTACTATCGGCGGACGTCGGTATACGGAAAATAAACAAAGACAATAGTTCTGCACAGCCAATCGAACCCTGTAAGCATTTATTGCCAAACTTGAGCAATGTCTGCTTAAGGCGTGATTAGACAGATTGCAAAAGCTCTATTTCCAACCTTTCAGCGTACCTACCTAAAAACTCTTATCAATTTTCAGTAGGTATAGGATGTAATTTACGAATTTACATTCTATCCGCTTTATTATTTTCGACAGTATAACCGTGTAACGCTTCCATAATATACAGCAGTACTCAAGAATAGCGCGCACTAATCTCTAGAACAAAGATGGTGAAGAAATAATGCTAAACAATTTTAAGTTGTCAGCGAAAACGAGAGATCCACAGAAGTTTATACGATAATTGATATCATTTATAAAAAGAAGGAACAGGATTGGGCCCAAATGGCTGCCTTGGGACTTTACATGAACATGATTTGATGTACTAGAATCAATGCGCACGATTTAAATACAGTTCAGTAAGTAAGACTGGAACCATGACAAAAGTGTTCCAGAAGTGCTGTATTCTTTGAGTTTCCAAAGAAGTAGAAGCTATTTAGCATTTGGCATTACGTCTTATAATCTTACAATAAGAGTAGATCGAGGTCGTGTTATAGCCTTGACACAATCAGTGCATATCTGCACCATCTCAACAGCTACTGGCAACGTTAAATCATCAGCTATTATTGTTTGTGGCTTTCAAGCTTTTGCAATGCTATAAGCAAGCCGATAACTCGCTAGTGATGCTTTTTTATTAGTAGTTGCTGATGACGTGAAAGTGACTTACTTTTCTTTCAAAGAAGAGACTTGTCTTCTTTCAGGATGTTTGCATTTAAATGTCGAAATAAATGACTTCATACTTTCTTTGTTTCTAACGATCATTTTAAAAATGTGTCAATATTTAGCAAAATAATAAATCTCAAAGACCGAATATAACACGTGTTTCGCTGATTATGTAAAGCCGAACGAATTATTCCAGGAAGTCCAGAAAGATATAGTATTGCTTTCCTTTCTTGAAAGTTTCGGAAAATAAAGAACATATATTATAACTTGACATATAAAACATTTTCTACTATAAATTTAATTGCATGGTGTTGATTTATTTTCTTCATATATAATCTGTGAATATATCAGAGACACCTATCCGAAAGTTGATAGACTTGTATCTGCTTTTAAAAAAGTTTTCAGAAAAGCACCATCGAGAGTAGCTCTTTACACGAAAAAACTTCCAAAACGAAAATGAATAGTGTAAACACATGGATGTTAAAACTAACATCAGGCAGTAAATAAATACTGTGACTTACATATACAGATTGTCGTAGTTAAAAGTTAATATGCATCTTCAAATACACACACATAAACATGTACCTATGTATGTATGTATACAACACCGGTGGTGTGGGGAGATAGTGGGGAGATCGAGAGCGCGCGCAGACATGGCATTCGTTCCGTAACTTTAGAGCGTGAACTTATGTACATACATTGTATCTGAGCAAACTCGCAAATATTAAAATAAAATGCCCTTAACTGTCGAGGAAAAAATACAGATTGTGTTATGGTATGCCAAGGATAATTCGTACAAAGACGTGCAAAATTTATTTGTTGCGGCGTATGAAAATCGTCCACCTCCCTCTGTGCCAGCTATCCATAAGATTGTGAAACAATTTCGTACAGAAGGTTGTGTTAATTCACTGCATACTAAAAGACACGTTGTGCACTAAAGCCTCGGTACCCCGGTGTCCCGATATCACGCCCGATATAAACTCATCTGTACTCCCCTACTATCGTACCCCTCCATTTCATGTTTGCATGCACATGTGTGCGTGTTTGTATTTCCCTATATCTACTTTTATTTCAGTCAAACGGTATACATTTATACGTAAAACGTATATGTATATATGCATGTGTTTGAGATACACATACATTAAGTGCCATTGCCGACAATCGAACGCACAGACACTGGTGTTTCGACCTTTGAGGTCTCGTCAGTGTGCGTGGAGACTGTCGACAACGGCTTCAAGACTTAAAAAGCTGCTTATGTCATTTTTGCGTGTTAAATGCAGTGAGAGTATCACAGCGACATCTAACACCCAAAGACAGTCTCCACGCACACTGACGAGACCCCAAAGGTCGAAACACCAGTGTCTGTGCGTTCGATTGTCGGCAATGGCACTTAATGTATGTGTGTATCTCAAACACATGCATATATTCATATACGTTTTACGTATAAATGTATACGTAAGTCACAGTATTTAAAAACTTCCATCTTTGTTACTGCCTCCCTCGCCAGTAATAACTAGATGGGGAACATGGTTGTAAGCTACTAGTTTTTATGCAGAGAATTTCGATAGTTAACAAAATTTCGTTACATGTTTAAATGACGATGCTCGAAGTATTTCTGAATGCAAAGAACTAACAAAAATCACAAATTTAAAAAATCAGTTCTTATTCCTTCAGGAATACTTTGGAAGTTTGCCTAAACTAATCACATATTTTGAAAATCGAAATCTCAAATTAAAAGATGGATTAGCCACATTAGATGTGGCTATTAATAATTTCAAAAGTATTCCAAATGACTTCGGATGTGGAATCGGCAAAAGTTAGACGCAGTTTTTAATAGAAATCCATATTTAATAACATTGCGGCAATTGTGATGGGGACAATGCCACAAAATCGAAATGCTAAATACGCTGAAATAAAAGAATATTTCCAGTCGCACCTATAACCAGTTTCGATGTAGAAAGGACGTTTTGTATCTACAAGGATGTACTTCATTCAAAGAGAACAAATCTTACAGAAGAGAACCTTGAGAAAGTATTGCTAGTAAATATTAATACTCCTTTACTCAACTTGAACTACAAAATGAACAAATAATAACGTATTTTGTATTTTATAGATCACCACCCACTTGTTATCCAATTATATAAATAAAATTAAAACTCTTTAAAAATAGAAAATTTCAATAGTGCGCCCATGGGCGATGAGTTATCAGCCGCTCGTGTCCGGTCTATAGTAATTAGTTATCTTACCGCAGTGGCAATGTAATGACATGAGAGTTAATAATAAATGACATATATTTTGGAAAAGGATTTTAATATATTTTTATATAATAAAAATATATTAAATAAAATAGCATGTATCATACAAAGATTATTTATTTGATCTTTATGTATTTTAAATCTTGAGTATTTAACAGATATACCGTAAACACCTACGTTATATATATATATATATATATATATATATATATATATGTGATATTAAATTTTTATTGACCTCATATAAGTAAATATATATTAATTTTTATTGGACGATTTGTAGGTCGTTATACTAGTTTTAAATAATTTTTAAAACTCGCTAATTTGCAGTGTTTGAAAATTATAATTTTATAATTTTACCACTGACTATTAAATTAATTAGGTAATTTTTTAAAAATTACCGACACGGCTGGGATTCGAACCCAGGCATACCGATTACTAGCCGGTTGCTCTACCAACTGAGCCACCGTCGGTGTCTGAATTCGAATTTCTAAATCGTACTGATATATGTATATCAAGTAACAGATGGAAATGAGAATGTATATATTAAGCACTAAACGTCCATGTGCTGTATATATGTGATATTAAATTTTTATTGACCTCATATAAGTAAATATATATTAATTTTTATTGGACGATTTGTAGGTCGTTATACTAGTTTTAAATAATTTTTAAAACTCGCTAATTTGCAGTGTTTGAAAATTATAATTTTATAATTTTACCACTGACTATTAAATTAATTAGGTAATTTTTTAAAAATTACCGACACGGCTGGGATTCGAACCCAGGCATACCGATTACTAGCCGGTTGCTCTACCAACTGAGCCACCGTCGGTGTCTGAATTCGAATTTCTAAATCGTACTGATATATGTATATCAAGTAACAGATGGAAATGAGAATGTATAAAAAAAAAATTATAAAATTATAATTTTCAAACACTGCAAATTAGCGAGTTTTAAAAATTATTTAAAACTAGTATAACGACCTACAAATCGTCCAATAAAAATTAATATATATTTACTTATATGAGGTCAATAAAAATTTAATATCACATATATACAGCACATGGACGTTTAGTGCTTAATATATACATTCTCATTTCCATCTGTTACTTGATATACATATATCAGTACGATTTAGAAATTCGAATTCAGACACCGACGGTGGCTCAGTTGGTAGAGCAACCGGCTAGTAATCGGTATGCCTGGGTTCGAATCCCAGCCGTGTCGGTAATTTTTAAAAAATTACCTAATTAATTTAATAGTCAGTGGTAAAATTATAAAATTATAATTTTCAAACACTGCAAATTAGCGAGTTTTAAAAATTATTTAAAACTAGTATAACGACCTACAAATCGTCCAATAAAAATTAATATATATTTACTTATATGAGGTCAATAAAAATTTAATATCACATATATACAGCACATGGACGTTTAGTGCTTAATATATACATTCTCATTTCCATCTGTTACTTGATATACATATATCAGTACGATTTAGAAATTCGAATTCAGACACCGACGGTGGCTCAGTTGGTAGAGCAACCGGCTAGTAATCGGTATGCCTGGGTTCGAATCCCAGCCGTGTCGGTAATTTTTAAAAAATTACGTAATTAATTTAATAGTCAGTGGTAAAATTATAAAATTATAATTTTCAAACACTGCAAATTAGCGAGTTTTAAAAATTATTTAAAACTAGTATAACGACCTACAAATCGTCCAATAAAAATTAATATATATATATATATATATATATATATATATATATATATATATATATATTAATAGTACGCTGTCGTCGGTCTTAGGATAATTATAACAAAATAAAACTGACAATTACATGTGCAACGTTTCGTTTATTCAATTAATAAACTTCTTCATAGCTAAAACATAGAATAAAAATACATATAATTCTGCCTACAAATTCTCTTAAGTTATCATTTACCTCTGTAATTTCTTTCTTATTGTTAAATACATAATACTATTAACAATTACATGGCATCAACAAACAATTTTGCTATTCACACGTGTGTGCGTCAACTACGAAGTGTCTAATGGGTTAGACACACCTGTGTATTTTATACTTTTTTAAAAAACACATCAAACACCAACAAAACCATAACGTTCCTTTTTATAGTGATAGGTACAGTACTGAATGTATACGCATATACATATACACATACACACACACATACATATATACATATACAGCGGCAGCCAAAACATGTAAAATGTACAAAAATTAAAAAACTAATACAAACTTAAGATGACTGGAAGAATACAATTACTATCTTATTATCCCTGCATATATGTTCAATATTTGTAATGCTGAATCGTCTTTGATATTAATAGCATTTTCAGACTTATATATATATATTTTTTCGAGAAACAATCTCTTAGTGAGATTATTTTCTCTATCTAAGATTCTGGGGTTTGCAAAATCAAACCCATGACCAAATTCAAAATGATGCCTTGATAAAGCTGTTTGTTCTCTTTTATTCTCATTCTTATCAAAACAATCCTGTTTATGATTTTGTACACGTCTGGACAGGTATTGTTTTGTTTGTCCCACATAAATTCCTTCACATTGTATGCAACTCATTTCATATACAACATTAGATCTATATAGTACTGGGACGGGATCCTTCAACCTTGTAAACAGATTCGCAATGGTTTTGGAGTTGTAAGTGACTAGTTGGGTGTCGTTATTTTTCAAGATTTTCATCAAACTAGGGGTCAAACCGCTTATGTATGGCAAACTAAAATATCTCTTATTTACATTTTTTACACACTGAACAACTTCATTCACTTCCCCACCCATAACAGCAAGAGCTTTTGAAAATCCATCATTATTACTGTATAACATGTTATTTATAAAATTTTTAGGATAACCATTCTTTTGGAGAATATCAGTAATCAAATCATAGGTTAAGCCATGAAAGATTTCGCAGAAAAAACTATGATTTGATTACTGATATTCTCCAAAAGAATGGTTATCCTAAAAATTTTATAAATAACATGTTATACAGTAATAATGATGGATTTTCAAAAGCTCTTGCTGTTATGGGTGGGGAAGTGAATGAAGTTGTTCAGTGTGTAAAAAATGTAAATAAGAGATATTTTAGTTTGCCATACATAAGCGGTTTGACCCCTAGTTTGATGAAAATCTTGAAAAATAACGACACCCAACTAGTCACTTACAACTCCAAAACCATTGCGAATCTGTTTACAAGGTTGAAGGATCCCGTCCCAGTACTATATAGATCTAATGTTGTATATGAAATGAGTTGCATACAATGTGAAGGAATTTATGTGGGACAAACAAAACAATACCTGTCCAGACGTGTACAAAATCATAAACAGGATTGTTTTGATAAGAATAAAAGAGAACAAACAGCTTTATCAAGGCATCATTTTGAATTTGGTCATGGGTTTGATTTTGCAAACCCCAGAATCTTAGATAGAGAAAATAATCTCACTAAGAGATTGTTTCTCGAAAAAATATATATATATAAGTCTGAAAATGCTATTAATATCAAAGACGATTCAGCATTACAAATATTGAACATATATGCAGGGATAATAAGATAGTAATTGTATTCTTCCAGTCATCTTAAGTTTGTATTAGTTTTTTAATTTTTGTACATTTTACATGTTTTGGCTGCCGCTGTATATGTATATATGTATGTGTGTGTGTATGTGTATATGTATATGCGTATACATTCAGTACTGTACCTATCACTATAAAAAGGAACGTTATGGTTTTGTTGGTGTTTGATGTGTTTTTTAAAAAAGTATAAAATACACAGGTGTGTCTAACCCATTAGACACTTCGTAGTTGACGCACACACGTGTGAATAGCAAAATTGTTTGTTGATGCCATGTAATTGTTAATAGTATTATGTATTTAACAATAAGAAAGAAATTACAGAGGTAAATGATAACTTAAGAGAATTTGTAGGCAGAATTATATGTATTTTTATTCTATGTTTTAGCTATGAAGAAGTTTATTAATTGAATAAACGAAACGTTGCACATGTAATTGTCAGTTTTATTTTGTTATAATTATCCTAAGACCGACGACAGCGTACTATTAATAGAAAATTTTGAAGGATACGACTGTTCTTTTATATATATATATATATATATATATATATATATATATATATATATATATATATATAAGTGTGTAGTTATATCCATGGTGTATCTCTGCTATATATTGCAAACTGGAATTGTAAGAATGTCCAAGGAGATCAAGAACTGACAGGCTGCATTAAGAACGTAGTTCAATAATGAATAAGTTGAGAACATAGAAATGCACGTGCTAAATTATGTAGTATCAAAAATTATAATAATAATAACAGTTAAACTAGTTTTACGTTTTATTACATCTCTGTGTTAATTACTTTACGGTCTCACCGTTGTTTTTAATTGAAACACCTTGTTGATGTGGGCCATCGTCGCGATTGCTATACAGTTGCTATTTGTTCTTCTCGTTTGGAATACATATTTTAATTACAAAATAAGAATACTTAACATACCTATATGTATGTACTTGCAAATTCACATGCGTAGTTAATATATTTGTCCATTGACGAAGAAACAATAGTTATGCCATTTAAGGTACAACGGATGTGCCTAAAGAATGCTGTGTGTTTTGCACAATTAAATACGTAATATGTCCACATATGTATTTATCTATAATCAGTGGTTTTCTAAACAAGGTTGCCGAAGTCAATGTCTTCCATCTTACGCATATGTAGGCACAGTATTTTATTTATTGTAATTAAAGGAATAGATTGAAACGAAAACCAACATTTCAATGACTTCGAGTTCCATTAAGAAATTTAAAAAAAATTATTCAGCAGTTTTGATATAGGATATTGTATTAGCCATGATTTTTTTAGCCTTCTCGTTTTAAAATTTTAAGTGAAATAAAGTACATATTGTATTCTGAAACATTACTTGTTGAAGCTTTTTGTAATTTGTAAATATTGTGTTACTGTATTATTACTGTTAATTTCACATATTTATCTTTGAGCGAGACTGGATCTATTAGTCAAAAATCTAAATTTATTATTTTTTTATCTCTGTTTTTTAATTGCGCGGACCACCAAGTAAAGCCATATGTACACTATGCAATATATGATGACATTTATTTTTAACAAATTTATGTATTCAAATATTTTTAGTAAATTTCTGCATTTACTTTGGAATATTTATATTAAAATATGGCAGCATTTTGGTCAAGGAAGTTAGTTAATTATGTACCTACATGATATCTAAAATATTACAAGCGATTTACTTAATATTTTAATAGTTTTTCACGTTTACAGAGAGAACTGAAGAATATATTGCTAAATAATAACACAAAAAGGAAACTATATTTTCTAATGATACTAATTGACTACTGCCATTTATTTTTTTTTATTATTCGCGGCAACATAATTTTTTATTTCGGCCCATACCAATTTAATGGGATTTCGGTCACAGTGGTACGGTGGTAATCTCAACACGTGTTTGTTCTTTGCTGTTGCCATTTCATCAACAACATAATGGGTGAAATTGTGGCGATGTTGTTTAATCAAATCCAGTAAAACTGGAATCTTTTCAACTTTTCGAGAATGGTAGAGCGCGTTATCCATAATAATAATGGCATCGTCTGGTAATTTTTCTAGAACAGGACAAAACCAATTTTCAAGTGCAACAGATATCATATCATCATGGTAGTCGCCCGTTCTTTTGCTTTGGAAAACTAGCAATGCACCTTCAACAAACCCATCTTCAGATCCTATGTGCACAAGAATAAGACTTTTGCTTTTTCCTATTGGATTTTTCAAACCTATCCATCTATAAATGCTGGCCTGCGGTTATGTACATTACCATCAACACCAACCTTCTGATTGCGCGTGCCCTTCATTTAACCACGTTTAATCTAAGTAAAGTGTATTACTTATCTTACAGCATTTTTTATATTTTCGTCAAAGTTCTTAACTAATGAGCGTCTATCAGTGCTTTACTTGGGCTGAGTAAACGCTCCCTTGGACTTATATTCCTTTATAACTTTAAAAACTGTACTTCTCGCAACACCTGCATTAAGAAAGTATGGATAATTTCAGAAACATAACACATAACCTTTTGTAATTCCAGAAATTACAAAATTAGGGTTAGCCTTAAATGATCAAATCAACCTATGTCACTCCCCACTTTTGTCCTTAAATTTGTAATATGTTTGTCTAGTATATAATTTCTCGCACTAATGTAAGTTCTTCATTATTTATCCATCTGACGAAGTCGCTGTGCGACGAAACAACGTTGTAGTGGATTACTATATAATTAAAATGTTGAAACTTAGTGTTTTAGTATTATTTGTCATGGAGTTTCAACAAGTGTGTCCATCTTCAATTATTTTTTTTAGTTCAGTAATGGAAAAATAAAAAATTGTTTAGTGTTAGCAGTCGACTCAACCACAGAACATTTCCCCTGCCTTGACGATGTAATAATTAGGAATATAGAGACTTATTCTGAATTATCTTCAATACTTAACTAAACCCTAGCGTCTGAGCTTCACTAACTTTTGAACGTCCAAGTTTTGGAATAGGTATCTTTCACAGCACTAGTTCTCGAAATTCAGAGTCAATCTTACTGACTGTAAATTGTTTGAAAGGGTGATAGATATTTTGTGTTAAACAAATCGCTTACTTCATCTTTAACTTTTACAATCTTAATGTATTAAAGAATATAATAATTGTTAGATGTACAGTTCTGTGCAATAAACTGGCGTACACTTATTATACGATTATGTAAATATGACTTTTGTTTGAATATCTGTCATGTATAACAAATTGAATTGACGCTATAATTCACTTTGTCATACTTAACGTAAGCCATTTTCACAATGGCAAAATAATGTCAAAATTAGCTATAAGACGTGTACGCTATTTTATTGCACAGAACTGTACAGTTTTGTGCAATAAATTGGCGTACACGTCTTATTGCTAATGTTGACATTATTTTGCCATTGTGAAAATGGCTTAAGTTAAGTTGACAAATGGAATTATAGCGTCAATTCAATTTGTCATACAATACATGACAGGTATTCAAACAAAAGTCATATTTACATAAGCGTATATTAAGTGTACGCCAATTTATTGCACAGAACTGTACATCAAAATAATAAAACAAAACTTCCAAATAATATTAAAAGGAAAAGTTTGTATATTACAAAACAATAGAAATACGAATGCACAAACAACTCAATAAAAATATATATATTATTATATCGTTAAAGTATTCCTCGAGAGTGTAATACGTCTTTTCAACTAGCATTATCTTTAGCTCTTTGTAAACCTGACGATGATCAGTTCCGTCACATACTTGGGTAGGAGATTATAAAATTTGATGTCCGAGGCGTTTTCGGAAAATGTATAGCATTAACCTGACCCGGTTAGAAAGTACCTAACAGGTTCAGTAACTTTACACGGTTAAGTGAAACATTTCCGAACGCAATTGCGGTCACGTTGAGTACGAAACGTAAACGTCTGCATATAACCTTATAAATACCTATCTTCATAACATAGTTTAGCTGTACTGGCAATACGACAGAAAAAATGGACCGGGGAGGGGATAAAACAACCCGCGTTACTCTATTCACTTACCAGGGTTATGAAAATCGAACCCGGTTACTTTTCGATTTTACGATCACGGTTGTATTTACCCGATTGAATTAACGAACGCATTCGTGCTAACCGTGTTGTAACCCCAATGACCGGGCTTAATTTCCGAAAACACCTCCAGAAACGTAGATTTTCTTGTGCCACAATGATTCAGTGTCTGGGAACACGTAATTTATCATGCTGCTACGTTTAAAACGCAAGAGTCACTAGTAGAAGTATATAATAGCGCCTGTTGGGTGTTAATGAATCTCAAGAAACTAAATGTCACTAAATGGTGAAAAATTCCCAAAACTCTTTCTAAACCCATCTACCTGTGTCTATTCCTATCACGCAGACCGCAATCGACACAGTTGAAGATGGTCGGGGTTCAGGAACAGGTGCAATAATTAGCACTATTCATACTTGAATCTGTCAAAGTCATGCGTGTATGAGACCGCTAGATGATATAGAAGCAGCAGGGCCGGAAGTCAAATGGTAATTGTACCAACACATAAACAAAAAAGACAATGAAAAAAAGAAAATAAAACAGGTTGCTATTTAAAAAAATTATTAATCATTATCCAAAAACAAATCATGGTTGAAAATCTACAGGTTATTAACTTCTTTGTTGTGTTTCTTAATTGAATTAGTTCTTAAATATTCCTTGTTTTGTTGGTTTCATAAAAAAATCATCTACATAAAAGATAGTGATTGTGTTTATTTATGTTTACATTAATTTTACGGGGCACATTTATGGAGATATATGAGAAACTTAATGATGTCTAAGAGATAGATACCAGTGTCCACCATCCACCATTAGCTTCATCGTTTAAAAAATTACTAAAATAATCGATCTTATCGGGAAACTGCTTCTGAGGTAGATTGTTCATTTTCTAATGTATACATATATGAATATTCATAGAAAAATAAGCAATATCTGTTTTGGAAATATTAATGTATTTTTTAATTAACCGTAACAAATTATGACTCAAAAGGAATTTTTAAAACCTTTCTTATTTATAGTAGTTTCGACATGGTAAAATCACGAGAAGATGAGAAAAAGTCTCTCTTTCCTAGGCAGCCGTCAAGCCAAGATATCCGCATGGGTATGTAATACGAGTACGGAGGCTTATATTTGATAACCATTAATAAATAATAACGTACTTATATTAATTGCATTATAACAATTTAACCTTCAAGGTAGTTTTTAGAAACCAGCAAAATGGCATAATTAATTTAATTTATAAATATCGTATTAATCTACAGTGATAATTGAGGAAATCGTTAATCAATTTATTTTATCTTTAACACATCTAATTTTATTAAAATTTTAGCTAAAAAAGTAATATCGTTAATATATTTTAACATGTTTTTAACAATGAATGCTGATACATTGTACTATCATTAAATTTAAATTAAATTTACTTTTTACAAGGAAACGCCGTGACTAATATTTTAAATATAGATATTTAGATTTATTGCTCAAATGATGTGATTCACAGTTATGTCTTTAGGGATAAAGATGTTATAGTGTACGATATACAAACACCACCGCCTACTTCCCGCTACCTTTCTTCTATAATTCTATATGTGATACTGTGGAATATATCGTATGTGTCAATTTTCATTAGGTATAGGGATTCAATGTTTACGTGCCATTTATACGTATACAAGTGATACGTGGCAACGTGGCACCCCTACTGTCCGTCACCAATCCCGGCAACAATCGACATCACAACGATTTTCTCCGATCTTCCCACTTCTCCCGACCAGATTTTACATTCAATGTTTAGCTGCGAACACATTGCGATCTAGTCTGCAATAAAAGCCGTCTTATTACTGGAACGGGAAACATCAAATGGCCGCCGCGATCTCCTGATCTAGTAGTTTATTATTATTTTCAGAATCCTTTTTTATTTACTGTATTTTTAATTTTATTTGAATTACGCTTTTGTTCGTGTCATGCAGCGTGAATGCAGCTTAATAATTCTCTACATTTACTGAAAGGAAAAAGAAAAACAAATCCTTGCAACTCGTAAATATTATTTCTGAACGCATTACAAACACCCAAGCCGGTGGTCGAATAGTTACTGCTAACCACGCTAACTTGTATTTACGAGCATACATCGGTCGTGCTGGCATTGGAAAGGAAAGAAGGGGTACTATGTTGCCACGTACTGTATGGATTAATCGCCTATGGCTAATGAAAATTGACACATGCTGTATATTATCATAGTACCCACACCTTCAGTGTATTCATAAATTAAATAAATATTAACATTAATTACATATATTTAATGAAATCTGTGTCATATCAGAGCATTAAAATTACATATTAACATATATTGAAACTACATTGTATATAGTGAATTGTAAAAAATAATTGATATAACAAGAGAATGGAGGGAAAATAGTAATTTTCCAAAATAAGTTGAAGAATCTGTAAATCGGTGATATTTATCCTTTGAAATGTTTTTTTTTTTTATTAAGGTAACATATTGTAAAATTATAAGTATGTTTCCTCAATAAAACACATTTCAAAGGATAAATATCACCGATTGACAGATTTGGACAGTTTCGAAAAAATAACGGTTTATTCCTTGAAAGGTATTTTTTCTGAAATTTTCCTGTAAATTTGGTAGGGTTTTCATAAAAACTGAGATCAGGAAGTGAGAAAAATTTTTGAAGCCGGGCGTATAGCCATAAGTTTATTTTTATGAAAATCTTTTTCTGACCACTCATATTTATGATCACTTTTGCTTATATAACCTTGAGAAGAAGATTTATTTTGCAATTGTGTAAAACTGTCATTGTTTAGTGTTTTGATTATCAGAAAATTGTAATACGCTGTCGCTATTTGGTATTATTTAATTTATATAACGTCTACAATAACGATACTGAACGCACCTAAAACGCTAAAACACAGTTTCAAAAATTCTGGTGGATGGAGATATTCTGCAAGTGGTATTGCTAATTATTATCACTTCTGCAACTTCTGTTAAAATGCAGCTACTTCTATTTGAAAAACAGCTACCTAAAAGACACCTGCCTCTGCCTTTGTAACAAATTGTTAAGATTCAATAAGAAATTTATAAAGTATTTTATCAATATATTTCTTAATCGCCAATCGTCAATAAAGCGATGCGTTACCATAGCGTTTTACGGAGGTAAACAATAGTATATTACATATCGAGGTGGAAAGTGTTTCATTACTGTCGAGAGATTAAAGCCTGGAGTACAATGGCGCGAAACTAACGCGCTTTAGGCCTGTATGAGACGATGCTAAATTTTACAGAAAATTTTCATGTAAATTTTGTTTTTGAAATTTAGCAACGTGTAAAACAGAAAAGTGCTTGCAATATTTCATGCGAAATTTAGCGGCTAAATTATTTAGAGTTGGTTCTAATTTCTGTGTGAAATCTGCGTGAAAAACTGCGCAATAGAATAAAATGAGATAAAATTGCAATTGACGACCTCTTGACGACAAAGTTAACTAAACCAAATTAACCTAAAAATAAATTTGCGGTTTCCGAGGTTGTGTGTGAATGATCATAGTGTTTTTTAAGTCTTATTGCATATATTAAAAGATGTCCTAGTCACGTGAACAGGTGTCTGTGTTAATAGAGATATATAAAAAATATCCTTGTTTATATGCAGTTAAAGATGCAAGGTGTAAAAACAAACATGCTCGTGCCACAGCAATAGAGGCAATTAAAAATATAGTGATAAAAATAAAACCAGGAGTGTCCATATCAGATATTAAAGCTAAATTTTATGGTCTAAGAAATAATTTCTTAAATAAACATAGAAAATATAAGAGTTTCAAAAAAGTGGCGAAGGAGAAGATGATTATAAAGGTTAACTGTGTATCCTAATGAATCAAAGAATTTAAAACTAATTTCTCGAAGGGCAGCCAACCTTTCAATTACGATAACACTAAAATTACGTCACTACATCATGTACAACTACTATATAAAGCATAGCTGACTCGTCCGCCATTTTGGAGATAATTTTAAAGCGGTAAATATGTATGCTAATAGCAAATGTTGAATAGAACTTCGAATAATTGACTTTATTAAGCCGGTTTAGGACGTGAAATGTAGGTATAATTTTTTACAATAGTCGTATATTTAAGAAATACCCAGAATATATAATATTAACTAAAAATAAGTACGTAATATGACCAGTACCGGATTGAGGGGGGGGGTCAAAAGGGGGCAATTGCCCCGGGCGGCATCTCCGGAGGGCGGCAAAATGGAGTTTATTACTGCATTACCTATATAGTGAAAATAGCTACAAGGGCGGCATGGTGCTGACTTGCCCCCCTTAAGAAATTTCCTAGATCCGGCACTGAATATGACTGACATTTATCTCCAAAATGGCCGACGAGTCAGCTGTCCTACATCATGTATTACGCATGTGCGTGTGCTAAATTTGATATGTAATAATGCATACGTGTCATACAAGAGTAATGCAATAATATCAAAATTATATGCTAAATTAAAGCAGAAAATTTTCGTAATAATTTACATGGAAATTTTCTATAAAATTTGGCATCGTCTCATACAGGCCTTAGACGCTGATTAACTGTCAAACATACGGTGATCAATAGAAAGTGGTTACAATATACGCGTAGCCTGCGCGTAGACTCTTCATCATAACTTTTAAATCCCATTATGTAATTTGTCAAAATAAATGAGTGATGGCTGAATTTGAGGCTTTTTTGTATTTTTATTTGCTCTATCAGCTATAGCTGCTAGTTTGTGATTTAAATTTACAATATTCACCACGAAGACGTTGGTGGGTGAGACAAGCAAACCGTTCAAGGGACAAGGATGAATGAATAACTACTCAAAACTAAAAGCAATAGACTCAACAAATTGCCTCTTCGATAAAACGGCAATTTGTTTCGTACAGTTACCTAGCGACAAAAATTTTCGTTAAAAAGTGAAAATTTATCCGGAAAAAAAGAAAGCTCTCGTGTAATTATAAGTGATAAAAATTCCGGTAAAAGTTTTGACATATTGAGTTGTCAGATTTGTGATGTTCTAGCGTAAACGTCAAATTAATATAGGTAAGTTTTTTTCGGTGAATAGATTATAAAAGGAATGTTGAGTAGTAAAGCCTTCAAGGACTGCCCTCCACTTGAACTGAGGGAAACAGTCCTCCCGTAGCAATCCAGATATGTTGGCTCGAATGGAGAAGGACAAGAAATTACTATTTCATAATATCAGCAATAGCAGGGCGGCCCATCTACATGGATTCAAGTTTCCAATAATTCTAATTTAACAATTAATTTTATTTACAACCATACAATAGTTATTTATGTAACAAGTCAGTAAACTGATAGTTTATCGAACGAGTCTGATTTACGAGCCAAGCGAGTGAAGCGAGCGCGGCGAGTGACAGACGAGTTCGGTAAAGGTACTTTACTGACGTGGTGCATACAAAATTTTATCGCCAACCGTGAAAATTGTTAATTTAAGAAATAAAGATATAATAACTTATGACAGTTTATGACAGTGACAAACGATTTATTTTTAAAGTCATCAGTCATGGCTACGCTGACAGATATTAGCGGCAAGTAAAGTACTTTATTGCACGATACCCTTATACCGGTATGCTCACTTTACCTGTCAATGACGTCACTGCGGAGCAAGTCAGATTGACAGTTCTCATATGGGCAACATTTCGACGCATTTTGAAGTTGTTTTGTCATTTTTTTAAAATAATACTCTATTTAATATGCCAGGTTGTGCTGTATACGGGTGCCGTAATTACAATCAAAAAAGTAGAGATAGCCACATTAAATATTACAGGTTTCCCAAAGAAGACAGGGTACGAAATTTGTGGTTAATTGCGTGTAAAAGGCAGGATTTAATAAATTTGGAAAATGGTAATTCCAGAAGTCTGATTTTATCATTCTTCATAATTAAAAAACTAAAACGTGTCAGCATGTATCTGTTCCATTCATTTTGAGCCATCATGTTTTCATACATCGTTCCAACAAGAATTACTACAATTCTCCCAAAAATCATACAAAGATTTAAATTCAGATGCAGTTCCAACATTTCTTCCAGATTCAAAGAAAAGACAACTTGAAGCAACAAACATGAGTTAAAAATTCTTAAAAGTCAAAAAATAGTTGGCATTTACAATACATATACAGATGCTCTGAGTACTTTACGATTCAGCAGTAATTTGTGTGGAACATCGCATTAGACTGACTTTGAAACTTTAAAGTGTCCGATGCTTACTGATCACCTATGAAAGTGAATGATTTGATTCAATACTTTTTCCAAGACTGTCACATTAAGAGCAACACATTTGTACATCTGCAAACATTCATAAAGTATGAGGCATTCTATACATCGATGACACCATAGGTAGTTTTCTTGCTTATTAAGAATTTCTAAATTATTGTAACTATTTCAGGATGCTTTTCGTTAATATATAGCAAGGGTATAATGATAATAGTATTTGGATTTCAATCTGATACAAACTTGTATAGCTTTTCTTTAATAGTGTTAAAAACATTTACTCAAACTGAATTGAAATAAACTTCTTAAACTATCAAGGTTGTTCTTTTATATTAGCAAGCATAATTAGAATTCCTATCTTTCTTAAGAAACATATAATACATTTTTTTTATAAACATTTGTATTCTGTTCAAATGCACAGTGTTTTTATCAAACACAAAAACAACCTAATAATATCTTTTCGAATTAAAAATTTTGCAAGGCAGGATAAAGATGAAATAAAAGTTTAGTTTGGTAATTTTATTTTAACTTGATATTATTAGGTATAATACAAAGCCCCTTAAAATTCTGAAATACTTGACCACTGTTATTGTTTAATCTAAAATCAAGATTAATTTATGGCTTAAAGACGGTGGAGTCAGTTTTATTTCAGTGGGTAATTTATAATTATTAAAAACACTTGTAAAATATGTATATTAAATATAACAAATTCCAGCCAAGTTGTATTTGCTTCATTCGAATGTTGGTTTATCTTCTCTTCAATTGCTCGAGACCCTTCTATTAAAAGCGATGTAGCTGTACCTTACCAATATCAAATACTTCAGATCTATGCGATTCACTAAATAAGATTTAATTGTGTGCTAAAGAAAATATAAGCTTCAAAGTATATGTTAAATAAATATCTGTATTTACATTTTGGCAATGATTTTATTCACTAAATGAAACACTTATCAATACCTCAATTACAATTTCCAGTTTATATTTACACAGATCATTAATGCATAACTCTAGCATCTCGTTAGCACAGTATTAAAATGAAGTCACAGAATAAATTGTTTTGCATTGTGTATATACCATTTTTCAAATTTATAAAATCCTGCCTTTTACACGCAATTAACCGTACCGTCTCTTCCGTGGGAAGTCTGTAATATTTAATCTGACTGTTTCTACTTTTCGATTGTGCTTACGACAACCGTATTAAAAGAAAACCGATAAAATAACTTAAAACAGTGTCAAAATGCAGCAGATATGAGAACTGTCAATCTGACTTGCTCCACAGTGACGTCATTGACAGCTAAAGTGAGCATACCGGTATAAGTGTATCGTGCTTTATTGTACAGTACGATAAAGTGTTTCTTTACCTCCGTAAAACGCTATGGTAACGCATCACTTTACTGACGGTTGGCGATAATAGTTATTTACGTAACAAGTCAGTAAAGTGATACTTTATCGAACGAGTCTGATTTACGAGCCAAGCGAGTGAAGCGAGCGCGGCGAGTAACAGACGAGTTCGGTAAAGGTACTTTACTGACGTGGTGCATACAAAATTTTATCGCCAACCGTGAAAATTGTTAATTTAAGAAATAAAGATATAATAACTAAATAAAGATATAATAACTATTGCGATAAAATATTTTATCGCCAACCGTCAGTAAAGCGATGCGTTACCATAGCGTTTTACGGAGGTAAAGAAACATTTTATCGTACTGTACAATAAAGTACTTTACCTGCCGCTAATATCTGTCAGCGTAGCCATGACTGATGACTTTAAAAATAAATCGTTTGTCACTGTCATAAGTTATTATATCTTTATTTCTTAAAATAACTATTTTCACGGTTGGCGATAAAATTTTGTATGCACTACGTCAGTAAAGTACCTTTATCGAACTCGTTTTTTACTCGCCGTGCTCGCTTCACTCGCTTCGCTCGTAAATCAGACTCGTCCAATAAAGTATCACTTTACTGACTAGGTACATAAATAACTATATTAATAAATTTGTTGGCCCGCCTAGAAAATGTTCTTTTTGATCTGGCCATCTCCCTGACTGATGTTGAAAAGAGAAGATATCCAGCAACTACACAACAGGAAAAGTGGAAAAAGAAGTTTTGAGAAAAGGAAACAACGCTATTATAAGAATTGTAACTTTTCTTAAAATATAATTTGCATTACTATCTTACATGATAGAAAAAATGGATTGTTTGTATTGTAAACATTTTTGACCTCAAAATTTTCGCAAATATTCACTTTTGAACTCTTGCCTTATAACCAAAAATTGTGAAAACATATCTGCCTGAAATATATGTGTGTGTGTGACCACGATACAGCCAAACCTATATTTCAGAATATAATCTTCCTCTCAAGATCTAATTGGGTTTTCAGTTAAATCCGGAAAAGAGAGAAATCAATTTTTATTAATATTTCGTCAACCACTAACACAAACTTCTAAAGAATATAAAGTTCTCAAAAGTGAATATGACAACAACTTTATTTACAAGAAATATTGCAACATTCCTACCGGAAGTAGGTCTTTTAGTCTTATCGAAAAACAGTTTTTTGCAAATATGTACTAATTATGCATTCTATATAGATTTACCTAGAACGCAAAACTATTTAGATGCGGAATTAGAACAATTTTGTTTATAAAAGATATAAAAATTCAGTCTGGAAGTAACACTTTTACTCTCATCGAATAGCAGTTCTTGCAAATATCTCGCAAATTATGCATTCTATATACATTGTGCAAACGCATTCAGAGCTAGATTTGGAACAATTTGTGTATAAATGAAATTTTAAAATTTGGCCCGAAAGTAATACTTCTACTCACCAAATAGCAGTTTTTTTTGGAAATATATCACAAATTTTGCTTTCTATACATATTATTAAGAACACAAAACTGTTTAAAGCTGCAGTTGGAATAATTTCAAAATATGAATAGAATTTCTGCATAAGAAAATTTTCAAAATTCGGACCTTAAGTAGCACTTTTACTCAGACGTTTCTTTTATTAAGAAGTTGCTAAATTTAAAACTTAATTTGGAAAAAGTTCTGTATACACATTTTGGAACGCACATACGTACAAGAAAGTCGTGTGGTGCCCACACCTCATTTTTTTTACTCTGTTTAGAGGCATAACTAGTCTTACCAAACATTACATTATTTCAATACAAACATTAAACTTAAGATTACTATATTCAATAATAAATTAAATGAATATTTATTTTACGTCATTTTTCATTGATAAATAAGTTATGAAGCAAACAAGTGAAAGGAAATTAAACAGTTCATTACTCTAACTGCCTAACTAATAAGCGGATGTATAAAATGAGAGATTTCTATAATTTACTTTCCTTTTTAATTATTCCAAGTTTATTTTAAAATCTCTTGATATATATATTTTAAAATATCTCAAATTATTATTAATAACGCGATTTCTCTTTAAAAACTCATGTTAGTGACATTTGCAGCAGTTTCATTGTTGTTTTTTCATGTACAGTTCAGACAATAATTTAATACACAAAGATCGAGAATTTAAAGCAACGCAGTTTCTCTTTGTGTAGTATACTTGTGTATGTAGGTATGTATATGTAATTAGTAACTGCACTTGTTTCTGATGTCATTCTTTTACAATTCAACCTACTTCCATGAGAGTAGGATTGCCTCGGAAACAGAAACGTTTGTGGAATGATTCTCATTAGTACCTATAATATGTAAAGTTTATGGTGTTCATTAACATGATCTATAAGTGTAGAATGATGTTATTCTTAAGTGTTTCTTATGCGCTCATGTACATAAGTAATAATAAGTATGCAATTTTCAACTGTTGATTATTGTCAATTAACAGTTCCGAAATTCGATTTATACTTACTTGTATACTATGTACGAAGCAAAAATTTGGCTTGTTTTGGTGTTAAGGAATGCATGTATGTGCGCAAGTTGACTTCTAGCCCTTCCAGGTATGCCAATATGGAGATTATAAGTCTACATTAAACTTTATCAGTAGCATTTGAGCAAATTCTTAGAACTTTTTATATTAAAGCTGAGAATTTTAAAAGGAATTGAACGTCTTTGCACTTTGGGACGGAATTATTGAAGTTAATGAACTAGGTTTCATTACATATTTATTTTGCGGAATAAAACTATACAACCTTGACCGACCTTCTTAGACATTCTCAAAGTGTCGAGGCAGTGCAGGGGTGCGTTCAGAAATGTTGGATAGGATACTGGCATGGTCAGGTTATATTTTATGACGTCATCCACTTGGTAAACTTGGAGCGCTTTACAATTCTGAAGGCCGTAGAGTGAGTCGAGTAAGTTTGTGGCAAAAGTCAAAGATCAAAGCTAAGCATTGCAGAGTTAGAGGTTATGTATGAAGAAATAAAGTCATCAAAGAAATAATTCGAAAATTAAAACTAATTAGAACAATGGACCATAATCGAAAAAAATATTTGGATCAAATTAAGATTGTCCAAAAACAAACTGATTACCATATGAAACACACATATGACCATATGATATGAAATGTAGAGCTCTTACTATCCGGCTATTCGAGTATCCGGGTTACTCATTATAACTCAAAATCCGGATCAAGATCCGTATCCGGATATCCGGATACTTGTTTAACTTAGATTCGAGTATCCGGATATCCGGTTTCGGTTCTTTTATTATGACGCCTCAAATATAAAGCTGTTCTTATTTGTATTCTGATTAACCCTTGTGTCTATGATCGAGGTACCCGGGTACATGACAATTATTTTATCATTAAATCACATATATAAAATGTCTATTACACAACTCAAAGAGATATTTTAAAAATTTTAAAAAATTACATAAATTATTTTTGGCAGATGCTAAATATGTATGTAATACAAGCATAATGTGTGCAGCAACATGTTCCAATGCAACTGCAACGCTCTTTCTGCATACAAATTAAATAACTAACCAAAATCGCAATAAGTCAATCACCAAAAGTCAATTTAATTGTGTCCTCTTACGTGCCACGAAATTAAAAAAAACGAATACTGATGCGGAGCTTCATTGAACGAGCATTAATAATTTCGACCGCGAGATATCTTCGCCAGTACGTGCAAAAGTCGGTCTGCGAGTAGTACTTTTTTTCGAATATTGCAAAGTATGTATTCTATAATGATTTATTATGAGAATAAAAGTACTCAAAATAGGATTTTGAATAATTTTTCTATACGTTCATACGTATAAAAAAAGTCGTGTGGTAGCCACACCTCATTATTATTTTAATTTCTGGTGTATTTTAAAAACTTTTTTGTTTTTGTTTTTTCTTATTCTTATTCGGATAATTATTGCCTTCATATATAACGCGTACCAGTTTAATTGAGCCGCGTTTAGCTCTCCGACATTTTTTGAACAACTTCGATTACCTAGGTCGCGGACATGACTAGGGAGCGGAATCGAGCGAGCTAAACTACCACGGAGCCACAGCCGTGAAAAGAAATAATGTAAACAACTGCGTGTTGTTTACATTATATCTGAATAGCACTAATTCATAGGGCGAACTGTAACATCTGTTTACTCCAGAGAATCAGAAAAAACTGCCATAAAATAAGGAATTTTATGAATAAAATCCTTTCTTCATCGGCGTAGGTACAAGGGTGACGAGTTTTTAAAATTTATTATATTTACCTTATATTTCGCAATACAATATGTATGTTTCAATAACATACGCGTACATTTTTAATCTAGAACGTTGTTTATGTTACTTTTTCTGAGATAAAAATTAATTGTCAGTGATTCCGAAATATATTGCAAAGTCTGTAAAATATCGTCACTTAGCTTTGCTAAAACATACACAGAAATAGTTTTCATGCAGAGAATTTCGATAGTTTACAAAATTTCGTTACATGTTTAAATGACGATGCTCGAAGTATTTCTGAGTGCAAGGAACTAACACAAATCCCAAATTTAAAAAATCAGTTGTTATTCCTTCAGGAACACTTTGGAAATTTGCCTAAACTAATGACATATTTTGAAAATCGAATCTCAAATTAAAAAATGAGGTGTGGCCACCACACGACTTTCTTATACGTATGAGCGTTTCAAACTATACTATATTTTTTTTACACAAAAATTATACAAAATCCTATTCTAAGTACTTCTGTTCTCTTAATAAATCGCTATAGAATGCATACTTAGCAAGATATTCGAAAAAAGGACTACTCCCTAAAAGTAAAAGTGTTACTTCCGGTCCGAATTTTGAAATTTCATATGTTCAAAAAATATTGCAAATCTAGCACTAAATACTTTTGTATTCTTGATACATACATATAGAATGCATAATTTACGACATATTCGCAAAAAATCGCTATTCGATAAGAGTAAAAGTGGTAATTCCGGTCTGAATTTTGAAATTGTTTTTATGCAAAAGATATTGAAAATTACGTTTTAAATACTTTTATACCCGTAACGTACCTGTCTAAAAAGCATGACATGCGAAATATTCGCAAAAAACTGATTTTCGATAGGAGTAAAAGACCTACTTCCGGTAGCAGCTTCGAAAAACTTTTTAAATAAAATTGTTCTCAATTTTAATTTCAAGTACATATGAATTCTTTATAAATTTGTTTAAATTTAGTAGTTGACGAAATATTGGCAAAATTTAATTTTTTCACTGAAGTAAACTGCTACTTACAGTCTACCGATTTTACTGAAAAACTACTCAGATCTCAAGAGGGAGATTAGACACGTAAATACAAAATTTGGAATTGATATCTACAGCGGTTATCGTGGTCACATAGAGACACACAGACATTTTTTAAAAACATCTTTTTCGGTATCAGGGGACTTCAACTGCATCTGCAAAAATCTCGAAGTCGAAAATTTCACATTACTTCCTTATACTACGTATAAGAAAGTAAAAATGGATTAACCACATTAGATGTGGCTATTAATAATTCCAAGTGACTTAGATACAGTTTTTAATAGAAATCCAGGTTTAATAACATTGCGGCAATTGTGTTTGCTAAATACGCTGAAATAAAAGAATATTTCCATTACGTAAATATAACCAGTTGCGATGTAGAAAAGACGTTTTCTATCTACAAGGATGTACTTAATTCAAAGAGAACAAGTCAGTAGAGGGTCTCAGCCGATTCTGGAACCTCCTCATTGACCTTGATCATGCACGCAGCATAGATCAAGGTCAATGAGGAGGTTCCAGAATCGGCTGAGATGGAACGGTCAAAGTCAT
Organism: Amphimallon solstitiale; assembly: GCA_963170755.1. NCBI lineage: Eukaryota > Metazoa > Arthropoda > Insecta > Coleoptera > Scarabaeidae > Amphimallon > Amphimallon solstitiale. The sequence goes on along the minus strand of OY720675.1, from coordinate 51,993,154 downwards.
GTCAAGGTCATTTCAAGGTCATGTCAAGGTCATGATTCAAGGTCAAGATTGCAGCATAGATCAAGGTCAATGAGGAGGTTCCAGAATCGGCTGAGATGGAATGGTCAAGGTCAATTCAAGGACAAGTGGAGATCAAGCCGAGGTTAAATCAAGGTGAAGGGTCAGGTCAAGGTCAAGGTTAAGGCAAGATCAAGTCAAGGTCGTTGAAATGAGATTGAGTGTATATAATGTGTATGATTTGATGTAGTTTCATTTTAAATATGAATGAAAATGAAGAGCTAACAAGTGAAGTGTTGCTGGAAGTGCAAGAGAAATTTAATAGTTTTAAAAATGTTGGGGAGATATTTTCAAATAGTGAGGAAGTAAGTCAAGATGAATTTGGGTGGGCTATAATAAATGATAATATAGCGCAGCAGTTTTATGAGTCGTATAAATATAATTTAATGTATTTATGTGATGTATACGAATATTATAAGTATGACGGGAAAAGGAGAAGCAGTACATTATTGAATTATTTAAATTGGTTTTGTGAATAAATGTGAAGCAAGGGAGAGAAATGGCGATGGAGGTGAAAGAAGGAATTCAAGGTTAAAAAGTTAATATTAAAGTGAAGTTAAGGTTAAATTGTATATAGTTCTCAAGGTCAATGTCCAGTTAAGGTCAAGGTTAATGAAGAGGTTTTAGAATTGGTTAGTGGAGGTGGAGATTGTGAGAAGTGGTAGATAGTAGGTATATATAAAGGTTGATATGATAAATAAATGTTAGTATAATCCAATATGTCGAAGCGTTGTTTTACTGGAGAAGAAAAAAAGTGTGATTGTTCACGGATAGTAGAGGAGGGTGAACTGATAGTGGACGACAGTGAATTGGTAGATAATAGTATTGATTTACATAAAATGTTTGAAGCGGATCCGAGAGTAGACACATTTTTTACTGAAATGGGCGAATCAAATAATTTTTGGAATAAAGTGAGTACGACTGCTGAAAAGATAGTTCAACAAGTATCACCGGACGAATTTGCTAGAGAACCAATATGGGATGTACCATTAGTGGGAGAAAGAATTTTTTTTTTAAATAAAAGTCATTCTAAGTGGATATGTGTGGGTTTAGCACCAAATAAGGATTTTGAACCGACAGTGAAGATTGTGGGTATTAAAAAACAATGTGTATATTTTAATTTAGAAGAATGGGAATGGTTTGTAGCTGAGAGTGTAAAGTTGAAGAAATATTATCAATATTATAATGGTGCGATTCCCGTTATTAATGGTATGGATATATGGCTATCACATGAAAGTTTTGATGGTGTGAATAGAATAATGAAAATAAATAAAGAGGGAGGACACGCATATTTAGCGTATGAAAGTTTGGCGGAATTGTGGCGAATGGTGAAAGTAGTGGCGACACGTTTAGTGTTTTTACAGGATTTAAAATATGAAGAATTCTATAAGCAATTTTTAGATCCAATAGTTTTAAACGGAGAAGAAGTAAATACTGCAATAGATAGAATATGTAATGGCGCGGTATCTGAACATGTTTGTATAACAATAGAGTTAGCTATGTATTGGTTGCCAAAGATTTTAAATGATTTACAATTTTTAAGAAAAAATCGATTGTAATTGTGAATAATGTATATAATAATAAAATGATTAAAAATTGTATGGTTTTTTTTATTATTTTTGAGAGAGAAATTGATGGAGTTTTATTGAATTTGAGTGTAGATTTGGTGGAGTATAAGTAATATGGTTAGTAGTGTTTTGTTATATTTCGAGAGTTGGTATTTGTAAAGATATATCTATCAGTTATTTTTTAATAAGATGGGAACGTTAGTGAAGTCTGATGGTAGTTTGAATCAGACAGTGAGAAGGAAAGGTGGTGGATTATTGAATAGTTTAATAAATAAGTTACCAGTTGAGTTACATATACCCGGCTATAGATTTTGTGGTCCAGGAACTAGATTGGGGAAACGTTTAGAAAGAGGTGATAAGGGAGTGAATAATTTGGACGAGGCTTGTAAAGAACACGATATATCTTATTCAAAATCAAATGATTTATCGAAACGACACGAAGCTGATAAGATATTGTATCAAAGGGCTATAGAACGAGTGAAGAGTAAAGACGCGGGTGTGAGAGAAAAATTAGCTGCTTCTGTAGTTGCAACTGCTATGAAAGGTAAAACAATATTAGGTATGGGTGTGCGGGGGCAATATAGAAAAAGAGTGAGTGTGAAGGGTAGGAAGAATAATACAAGAAGAAGGCATAGAAGAAGTAGTGGTAGAAATCGATCGGGTGGTGTTCTATCATTTTTACACGCAATGAAGAAAGCGCGCAATGCCATAAGACATATAGGTAGGAGAAAAGGTCTATTAGAGAATGTGAAAGTTGCATATCAGAGTTTAATGAAACCTAGAAGACGGATACTGTTTCCACGATCAAGAGTAATTGCAATACCAAAGAAAGGTGGATTTTTACCGTTAATTCCATTATTTGCAGCTTTGGGTGCTCTGGGGTCGTTAGGGGGTGGTGCTGCGGCGATAGCAAAAGCTGTAACATCTGCGAAAACTGAAAGAGATCAATTAGAGGAAGCAAAACGACATAATAGGACAATGGAATCCAAAAGTGGTAGTGGTTTATATGTGAAACCATATAATGTAGGATGCGGTGTATCTATTGGGAGTGGATTGTATATAAAACCATATAAATCTGGTTGTGGTGTGTATTTACCAAGTGGAGTTGTTTCAAAAAACGGTTAAGTGAATTACCTCGAAGGCCTTTAACAGAAATTGATTTACGGAAATTTGTGAAGAGGTGGAAAATTGGAAAATTTCGGGGTGTATTTAGCAGAGACGTTTTACCGAGGAAAATATATGTGAAGGAGAAAGGAATAGTGAATTTGGATGATAATGTTGGAGGTGGTACTCATTGGGTAGCATATAATAAAAATAATGATGTAATAAGATATTTTGATAGTTATGGTGATTTAAGACCGCCGATTGAGGTTGAGGAGTATTTATTATCAAATGGTGGTGGGGTTATTCAATATAACTACCAGAGATATCAAGATGTGAACTCTGTGAATTGCGGTCATTTATGTTTGATGTTTTTAAAAGGATTGATTAAGTAAGATATGGATAATTTAACTTTTGTGTTAACTGGAAAGGGATCAGAGGTTGGATGTATATTAAATCCACCGATATATTTAAATGGTGATTATGAAATGTGTATGGTGAGTTTACAAACTTATAATTCTATTCCAAATGTTACGTCTGCTAATAATGTATTTCGATATTATTCTATGTCACCTAATAAAGTAAATGCTTGGAAAGATATAACTGTTCCAGAGGGAACTTATGATATACATGATTTAGAGAAGTATATTGATGAAAAATTGAAAGTTCACGAGGATGAGCAACAGTATTTTATTTTGTCTGCTAATAGTAATACTATGAAGGTGTTTATGAAGGCATCAGTAGATGTTGATTTTGGAATAGAAAATTCGATTGGTTCTATGTTTGGTTTTCACAAGAAAATAATAGGAGGTAATATACCGGTTTATAGTGATGAAATAGTTGATATAAATAAAGTCAGTGCTATTGATATTATGTGTAATATAGTGGATGGTTCATATATTAATGGAGAATTATCACATGTTTTATATCATTTTTATCCGAATGTTCCACCAGGGTTTAAGATAATAGAAGTTCCTGAAGAGAAAATTTATATGCCGGTAAATACTAACATGTTAACTGATATTGTTATTCGAGCAGTCGACCAGACAGGACGGTTAATTAATTTGAGAGGTGAAGAGTTGACATTATATTTACGAATTCGCAGAAGAAAAGAGTAAATTAAGTTTATAAATTAAAAATTGTTATAAAAGTATGAGGACTAATAATGCAAATAAGTTGTGGAAGGGAACGAAGATGAGAAAATATATACGGAGTGTATCACATAAGTTATGGAGAGTGGTTGGTAAAGGGAAGTTACGAAATTCTCTAACTAGCGAAAACAGGAAGTTTTTGAAGAATTTGGGTTTTCGAGTGTTAGTGTAAGAATATTTTTTCTTGTTAGAGGATCGGTTTATAATAGATATTCGAGATTAATAAGAAGTGGTGAGAAGTGGATTATACTTTAGTAGAAGAAGAAAATTGTTTGGGTGAAGTTGATTGTGTATTATTGAGTGAAAACAAGAATGGAAATGTTAAATGTTTTAAATAAGGTTCGAGTGGATAATTCTATTACTGAAATGGAATTTCATAATCACGTACCGTTTGGTTCACCGAAGTATGGAAATAATGATGAAATTAGGATTGTAGTTCCAGAAATAGATAAATATACTTTACCGTCGGAGTCGGAGTTGCTTATTGAAGGAAGGTTGCGATTAGCTAATGATGCTACAAGTGCTACAGCATACTTAGTTCATAATGCGGCAGCATTTATGTTTAGTAACATCAGATATATAATTAGTGGAGTAGAGGTTGATGAAGTTAGGAATGTGGGTATTACATCAACTATGAAGGGATATTTTTCTTATAGTCCAAGTTATATAAATAAATTAGAGAATTGTGGATGGGAATTTACAACAGGAAAGGCGCCAGTTTTGAATAATAATGGTAATTTTAGTATTTGTATTCCGTTGAAGATGTTGATGGGCTTTGCAGAAGATTTTAAGCAAGTGGTTATGAATGTGTCGCAAGAATTGATATTGAAGAGGTGTGCTGATGATAGCGATGTGATCTATAATTCTGTTACAACTGAGGAAATGAAGTTAACAATTGATTGTGTAGTGTGGCGAGTACCACATATTAAAGTTGGTATGAGTCAGGATTTAGCTTTAACGAAATTAACGACGAAGAATACTTTGATGGAAATGTTTTTTAGAGGATGGGAAATTCACGAGAATCCAGGAATTCCAGAAACAACTAAACACAGTTGGGCTATTAAAACTGCTCCACAATTAGAGACACCAAGATATATTATTTTGGGTTTTCAGACAGGGAAGAAAGGAAAGTTAGATCAAAATATGAGTAAATTTGATGCGATAAATTTAACGGATGTAACAGCTTATTTAAATGGTAAAAGATATCCATATGAAAATGTTCGAGTTGATTTTGATGATAACAGAGTAGCTGTTTTATATAATATGTATGCTAGATTTCAACAGATTTATTATGGATATGATTATAGTGAGCCGATGTTAAAGTTGAATCAGTTTAAATTGTGTCCATTAATTGGTATAGATTGTTCACATCAGGAAGATGTTTTACATAGAAGTGGGGTGGAGATTAGAATTGAATTCACTACGAAAAATAATGTGCCAAAGGATACGGTGTTGTATTGTGTGATTTTACATAATAAATTATATCAATATTCACCATTTAATAAGGTGGTACAGCGAAAATATTAGTTATATAATACTTTGGTTTAGTATGAGAGGTAGTTCAAGGAGTATTTGGATATGGACAAGATTGAAGAAGAATTGTGTTTAAGTTTAGTTGTTGGGTGTAATTCTTTGGAAGTGAACGGTTTATTGGATGGACGATGATAAGTTTAGGTGGAAAGAAATTTATAGTTATTGACTTTCAATGGTATCGATTTAATAATAATGTGATTCCAAAGGAGTTGGCTACTTGTGATGATGAATTCAGGAAGAGTCACTTTTTATTTAAACCGTTTTTTAGTTTTGGCTCATTAGCAAGAGAAGATCAACGAGTTGCAAGATACGTTTTTAGTTATTATCACGGTTTGAAATGGGAAGATGGTTATACAGCCGTTGGTGAATTTGACGAGATAATTAAGCGGTTGTGTATTGGTGTGGATTTGGTATTCGTGAAGGGGCGAGAAAAGTTGGAATATTTGAAGTGTATTATAGATAAACGAATAATAGATTTAGTGGATGCTGACAGAATTAAGAGTGGAAAACCAAGTTGTAGTTTTCACGTTGGAAATGATGTTGTTTGTGCTTTGTCTAATGTGGAATGTTTATATAATTATTTAGTGGATATGAGATTTAATGAGAATAAAATTTATTATATTTAATGATTGGTTGTTATATATAATAGTTAGAAATGGGATGTGTTTGGAGTCACATTATTAGTTATGTCGTGGAGAGGGTTGGAAGTGTGTTACAACAATATGAAGATGCAGGTTCGTTTGTAGAAATAGAAGATGCACAATTAAGGTTTATTCCAAAATCATATTTAATGAGGAGAGTAAGGACTGTTGATTTAGAATTGGTGTGGTTTCGATTACCAATATTTTATCAAGAAGATGTAGATTTAATTGGATGTAGACCATGTCTGGATCATTATGTAAGGAGTGGAGATACTATAGATGGCTGTTTTCGAAGAAGAGATTGTTCAATGTGTAAATATGTTTTCTTAAGAAAATAATTTTGTAATATTGTAATGTATGATGTTGATGTTTTGAGTAAATAAATATATGATTTAAAAATTGTTTGGTATTATTTATATTATAGTTAGTTTTAGTACTTGGTATTATATTTTTAGTTGGTTTGGTTGGAATATGGTAATATATACGAAGCCTGGTTGTGGTTAGCTGTCTTCAGGAGACGTGATTAAACTAATGTAACGCGCGATGCGACGCGTGTTACTAGGTGTGTGTACTAGTTGAGAGAAGATGATTTATAAGAAAATTAGTGAAGAAATATTTAGATTTATAAATTAATTTTGGGGGTAGTGGGAGGGTATCGAAGGATAGGAAGATTATGTGAAGTACCTATTTGGTTGTAGGTTGATCAAATTGAGATGATAATTAAGAAAATTAGTGAAAAAAATACATTTATATAAATTTATTTTGAAGGGTAGTGGGTGGTTTTGAAGGATCGAGAGATGATGCGAAATAATTATTTCGATGTAAATTGATCACAATAAGATAATAAATAAGAATATTAGTTGAAAAAAAAAATATTTATTTAAATTGATTTTGGAGGGTAGTGGGGTAGTATTGAGGAATAGAGAGTGTATAGGTTGTTGTTCGGTTGCAGGTGGATGATGTTGAGTTGAAAATGTAGTTATTTGGATTATATTCGTAATATTGAAACTTTTTGAAAATCGTTCTATCTTAAGTAATTGAGCTAGAGCAAAAAGAGTAAGTGAATAAATGCCTTACAAATCTTGTTTTTTAGTAGTTAACATATCGATGCTGATGATACGTAACGATGACAATCGATAAATTTGGTAGACATATTCATAAACATATTGTCAAAAGACATTTAATGGAAGGAGATGTAGTGACAGACTTTCTCAGTCACCCTAAAGTTAAAGAGGTTTTGAAAATGTGCACTACAAGAATTTCTGCTTCAACGTCAGCTACACCAATGAAGCATATTCTGCAAATGTACAGTGATGGTTCTATTAGCCCCGTGGGTTTCTATAAAAGGAATTCAAATTCAAAAAGTATTTATTATATTAACAAATTATATAGTGGACAGATCATTGATGTTCATTATTCCAACGAGAAATTAGCAGAACTGCATATTGGCAGTAAAAAATTTAGTCCTACAAAACCAGTCACACTGGTAAAGGGAACAAAGTTAAGTTTGAAGTACATTGGCACCAAACCTGCACCGAAAGAAACAGAAGCCGTTTTTGCGGAAGTAGTAATCGAAGGATATGTCAACAATTAAAAGAGATGTCGTTAACGAAATACACAGTCCCGCGCGGAGAAAGTTTTCTCGAAGACGAGTCATCATAAAAGGATTGCGAGATTTATTTCAAATCGATCTGGTTGAAATGATACCGTATGCGAAAGAAAATGATAATTTCAAATATATTTTTGTATGTATTAATACATTCTCAAAATTTGCTTGGGCCATACCAATAAAAAACAAAACGTCGAATGAAGTGACAAAAGCCATGGAATCCATACTTTTGAAAGGGAAGAACAATATTCCGAAAAATCTGCAAAGCGATAATGGGAAGGAATTTTATAATACACATTTTAGGAAACTCATGAATCAGTATGATATTAATCACTACAGTACCTACTCCAATTTAAAAAGTTCGATTGTGGAACGTTTTAATAGAACACTTAAAAACAAGATGTGGAAGGAATTTAGTTTCAATGGAAACTACCGCTGGATCGACATGTTGGAGAAATTAGTTGAAGATTATAATAACACTGTACATAGTACAACGGGGTATAAACCTACTGCAGTTAATCAAAAAAATGCGAAAAATATTTTGAAAATGGTCTACAGTAATATTAAAGTTGCCGACGTAAGAATTCCAAAATTTAAAATTGGAGAACCTGTTCGCATCAGTAAACATAGACACGTATTTGCAAAAATGTACACTCCTAATTGGTCAAACGAAATATTTACAGTAATAAAGGTTCAAAATACGAATCCTAGAACGTATCTATTGCAAGATTCGCAAAAACAAAATATTCTGGGTGGGTTTTATGAACCAGAATTGTTAAAAGTAAAGCATCCTGACGTGTATCTAGTTGAAAAAATTTTACGACGACAAAAGAATAAAGTTCTCGTAAAATGGTTAGGTATGCCTGCTTCGCATAACTCGTGGATATCTAAAGATAATGTACTATGAATAAAACGGTGTAAAAAAAACAACAATTCAAACAATGTTTTTTATTTAATACATAATTATTACACACTGTCAAGGAGTATATAAATGAACACATGTGAAAGAGTACAATTACCTAAAAATATTTATTTCAAAGAACTTATTTCTAACACTAAATTTTCTAAGTTTTCTGCCCTGATAATTTCATTTATTTTATAATGACCCCACGCTAAAGTATTACTTTTATCAGGGAGAATGTATCGCTTATCATCCTTGGACGATAGGGCAACTTTATTTTTTAATTCAGTATACATTGTATGTAACTCAGATCGGAATATATACATTCTCCTCAAAATACTTGTATCACCTTCCACCACATTCTTATAATCAGTAACAGATAAATTTTTCTGGATAACATATTTCTTCACACCCTTAGCAGTTTTTATCGTCTTATCAAGTAATTTAACGCAATAAGCTTTAGCACCTGTTCCATAAAAACATTCGATAATGCTACCGGCATATTCATCCTTCATTTTCCCTAGCATTGGTAAAGAGCGAGGTATTCCATGAATATTACCTTCAGTAAAATTCGATGTATCAAACATATTTAAATGTCCTTTTATATCATCATATACATTATAATTCGCTACACTTATAATGAGTGAATCAGTATCTGTGTACAATAAAGAAACCTCTGTTCCATACAAAGCTTTTAGAAAGTTATAGAAAAAATCATACATCACCCTCTTAGCTAATTCTAAAATTGTAAATCCTACATATATAGGTTTCACATATTCTACACGCACATGGGCCAATTCGATGGCTGTTAGGGATTCGCAAAATACCCTACAAGATTTAAAATTAGGTTTTGCGATATACGCCTCAGCTCCAAGTTTTTTATGAATAGTTTCCCAATGGGATACTAATTTTATATTAACTCGATTTTCCACATTCTCCATGGTCTTTCCAAACACACTATTTACCATTAATTTATAGAATTGTTTGAAAAACTCATTAGTGGCTTCATTTCGTTTTGCTGTATTAAAATCAATATACTTTTTTAACCAATTACTCTGTTTAAATCTAATCCCACGTCGTATTCCACATAATTTCAAACCATTATTTATACATTGTTTCAAAATTAGGTAATGTATAATATAATTCGATTTATCGAGAAGGTTTGGAATCAATTTACTATATTTCGAATTAGGTGGAATAACGTGTTCTGGACAAAAAGGTAAGTCATTGTGTACATCGTGGAGATATTCAGGATATTCTAAATCTACTTCGAAAACATATCCAATATCTGCATCTTCTTCCAAGTCTTGTATGTCAATTCTCCTAAGCTCTTCATCTGTTAACCATTGAAAATCACCAATCGGTAAACTGAACGTCATAGCGTAACCATATAAATTTGTCGCATCTAGGTATAAAATATATTTTTTACTTTCGGATAAATCAAATTCTGGTAAGTATCGATTATTTGCAATCTCTTTTCTTTTACAGCACATACTCACACCTCCACGTATACCCCTCTTAAAAAAATGAAACATATCTATATCTGTTAATAATTCCAAATTTATACCAGTCATACGTAGCATGGCGTCCCAGCTTAAGCCAGGTGAAGTAAAATAATGTGCTGGATCTAACTTATAATTGCTCATACAAATATTTCGAAAATTTTCGAAAACATCGGCAAGTAGTAATACATCTGACTGTATGTATAGATCGCTATATTGTCCCAGTGATTTACATTCGAATACATCCCACACTCTAATAGCTCTACGATAATCTTCATCACTTATCTCACTATCGGAGAATATATCATAAAAACATTCTTTGTTAGGTAATTCTGGAAATGAGAGACTTTCATGAGAAGTAACGTAGTTATATGGGAACACACCCTTCTGTCGTATTAATTCAAACTTTTCACCCAAATAATATCTTCTAACTTCTTTACATTGCTCATCATCTAAACAAGCTGATAGTTTTGCTAACGAAGAATTCATAAATCTAAATGAGTCTATAAACCTCAATTTGAAGAACACTTTTCTTTTCTTACCATTGCAATCAATTGTGTCTCCTACATGTATTCTTTTTGAAAACGATATATATTTTTCTTTATTTTGCGCAATAACATCAACTTCTTCTTTATCCAATGCTAGAACTTTTACAAACAAATGTGTATCATAATTCGATAAATTGTGAAATATAATAGGTATATATCGAGGTTCTTTATAATTTATATTGCACACCATATGTGCTGCACCTCGAAACAATCCAGTCATATGATCATGATCACGAACTTTTTCTTCGTGTGCTTGTATTTCTTTGTCACAAATATGACACACTCTCGCCAGTTCATAGTTGACACGCTCTTCGGTAGTCAAAGGTCCCATCTGTACCTCTTTACTTAAATAATTTTGATATAAAATAGTAACATCAGTTTCTAGCTCTCTAATAAAAGTCTTGGCTGCATTTTCACCACGATATAAACGCAATTTACTGAGATTATCATCAAAACTACATTTCACATAATAAGCAAAAGAATATGGTTCATGTTCGAAACATTTTACAGTGAAAGGTTTAGATGGATCTGGCTGTGACGTGTTAATAGGTTTTAATACAGCCTCAAAATCAGCATACACAATAAATGGAATTCTCAACTGCTTCTCAAATTTATCAAACTTTAATATATATTCTGGTAATTGCTCACCATATTTGTTAATTTTTATTTCTGTTCCGGGAAATACTGCTTTAACCTGCTTACAGTCTTCATTTTCATGTCTACGCAATTTATCTTCACTTGTAAAAAAAGTTAAGCACCCTTCACAAATATATTTCTGATGACCAGAAAGCGATTTCTGTGATGAAATTAGTCGAGAAAAGTTCTTAATCCAGCAGTAGTGTAAATTTTCATTTTCGGAAACAAGTAATAAATTAATGTGAGTCATTCTTCTCTGCTTCGTAAAATGTAGAGGACCCACTACCTCATGTAATTTAATATTATTTTTGAAACATTCCTCTATGCCGTACACATTGATAGATATATTATTTTTGTCTTCAAATTTAATAATGTCTTTTAAATTTATAGGGAAAGTTAAATCGGTGAAATCAGCAACTGTATCATAATGTGGATATGAAGAAACTCTTTGAGGAAGACCTGCTGGTTCCCCTAAAGCTGAAGTAACAGCCCAAGCAAAGCAGGCATTGTCAGAATTGTGAATATTTATTACGGCCTTCTTCTTCTTTATTGTTGGTGGTAAATCTATATAACTTGAACCTCTCATAGGATTGTATTTGTTCATATTTACTTCCAAATACAAAATGTTGCTCAATGTCCATCCTAGAATGTTAATAAAAATTAATATGATAATAAGATTTAGCATTAATACCTAAGTTTACCTGAATCGCGTTCCTGAAATTCACTCATTTGATTCATAATCTCATCAATATAATCAGTAAACAAGTCGTATAAATTACTTCCTTGCGTTATGATTTTATTCCGAGTATTAAAAGATTTTATTTCAACATTTTCTTTGCTTAATAAGTAGTATAAACCATACAGTTCAAAATTCGCTTTTATAGAGGTATGTATATACAGAATACTATCCATAAGTGCCACTACTTTCTCTCTGATATTATTTGCAAAATCTTCAACATCAATATATATAGTCGAGTTATCGGATATTTGATAACTTACGATTCTGTCACCGAATGTTCCGACACTTTTCTTTACTCCATCATCAATTACTATGAAAGCCTTACTTCGATGTATTGCACTGCGAATATGTGCAGTATAACAATTCTTCTCTACGTATATATCACATACTTCACATTTCATTAAATCTAAGTTATTATCACCATCATCAACTCTTCTTCTCTTTCCTTTACATGAACCTGCCATATGACGAATTCTGTTATCGGCTCGTGAAAACTTTTTACAACAATAATCACATTCAAACATTTTGAGTTACTATCCACGAACCATATATTTAAACGAAACAACACTTCAGTAGGTACAGACTTGAACTATTATTCGAATGAAAGCACGATCTTCTTATAAACCTCCCATCGGAGGTTACATCTCAAGCCCCCCACCCCACTACCCCTACTTACGAATTTCATGAACTTATTTACATTAAACATTTTACATCTATTTACTTATATGTACACCTGACAATGCATATAACTGATGTTATTAAAAGTCTTCAAAATTACAATAAACACTGTCCAAATTATCCAAATCATTCATTAAAATGATTGTCTCCATGTCGAAGATATCATTCTCATCATCATTATCCAAAACATATTCTTCTTCTTCTTCTTCTTCTTCTTCTTCTTCACCCTCTTCATCCTCCTCTTCACTATCTTTTTCATCATCTTCTGTATCATATTCATCAAAGATTAACATTGCAATTTCTTCTTCTATCGTTGGTGACAATGAATTTAATTTATCTATATCTAATCTACTTTGTTTTAGAAATGTGATACACATATTCACTAAATGTTATCACTATAACTGAATGATGATGAGAAAGAAAGAATATAATTATATATAGTCGCTAACCCCACTTAGATATATAATATCCACCTTCAGATATTACCCTTCCTACAACCTTATAGTTACATTGACTTGTCTGACCTTGACCTTGACGTGTCCTTGACCCTGACATGACCTTGACATGACCTTGACATGACCTTGACATGACCTTGACATGACCTTGACATGACCTTGACATGACCTTGACATGACCTTGACATGACCTTGACATGACCTTGACATGACCTTGACATGACCTTGACATGACCTTGACATGACCTTGACATGACCTTGACATGACCTTGACATGACCTTGACATGACCTTGACATGACCTTGACATGACCTTGGCATGACCTTGACATGACCTTGACCGTTCCATCTCAGCCGATTCTGGAACCTCCTCATTGACCTTGATCTATGCTGCGTGCATGATCAAGGTCAATGAGGAGGTTCCAGAATCGGCTGAGACCCTCTACTCAAGTCTTAAAGAAGAGAAAATGAACAAATAGTAGGGTATTTTGTATTTTATAATCACCAGCCACTTGTTATTCAATTATATAAATAAAATTAAAACCTCTTTAAAAATACAACATTTCAATAGCGCGCCCATGGGCGATGAGTCATGACTCGCTCGATTCCGCTCCCTAGACATGACCGAGTTAAACTACGACGAAGTTACAACGGAGCAAAGAAATAATGTAAACAACACACATTTACTGAATACCATTATTTACGCATTATTCATATGGTGAACTGCAACATCTGTTATTGACTCACATGTTGACGGAAAAACAAACAAAAAAGTCCACTTAATTCGTAAATATCCTATTTTCATCGGCGGACATATAGGAACGTCAGAGGTTTTTAAAATTTATTGTATTTACCTTATATTTCGCATGATAAATAGAGTTATATATGTGTATACCTATTCATACTTACATTAGTTTAGTTTTTTCATTGTTTTGACTGTTAATTACGTACTTCGTAATTTATGTAATAGTTCCTGTTTAATCCCGTTTCATTGAATCGACTTCTCCCAATTATCTAGACGTAAGTGTGCAATGGATTTCGTTCAGTTTCAATAATATACGCATACATTTTTAGTTACCATTTATTTAGATCTAGAACATTGTTTATGTTACTATGATATGGAAGAACGTCGAGAAATACATTGTGAAACAATGGCGAGTTGGATTGAGGGTCATACTGATTGTATGTCCATTGTCAGTGATTTCGATATTTATTGCAAAGTCTGTAAAATATCGTTACAGAATGCCGAAAAATCGCATATGTAATAGCATCTATAGTTATAAATACAATTGATGGGGAAACAATTGCTAAAACCATTGACGAGAAACAATATGCTTCATTCGGACGACAGGTACAGGGAAAAATACTTTTTTCCACGGTCGGTAATAGAAATCAGTTTCTAGGACATCAAAATTAAAACAGAAGTAGTCGATTATTCCCAAGGGAGTATAATGCTCCCAAGGGAGTTTACATTATGGAGAACGATTGTGATTCATGCAAAAAAGAGATAACATTGAAATTATTTATTGACATTTAAATTAAATGTTACATTTGTACAATTTTCAAAATTAATATTAGAAGGAATATTACTTTCGCTTACATTTACAGTTTTTGTGATTGCCCTAGTAGTGGTAGGTACCTACTAAAACCTGATTAGCAATTTTGGTCTTATTTTCAATGGAGTTCTCGACATAACCCTCAGCGACTGTCGTTGATTTCCAACCAGCATGACGCTTTATTGTCGTGATATCCACACCAGCATCTGCCAGTAATGTCGCTGAAGATCTTCGTAAGCAGTGACCAGTATAACATGCAGCATCAGGTAATTTTAAATACGAAGCTACTACTCTCGGAATTTTTCCCATGGTATTCTTGCCAACTGGCTGCGAACTACATTTTCCTGCTTTGTAGTACAAAAAAAAGCGCTTATGCTTGACGTGGGGAGGACGAAGGGACAGGTATTTTCGAAACAATTCAAGCATATTTTCCACATCGGTAACCACAAAGGTTCGTGGAATCTTTGTCTTAGTGTTTGGAATTTTTACAATCAAGGAAGAGCCTACATCCTCAATATCATCTACAGTTAAATTGACTAGTTCATCAGTTCGACAAGCTCCGGCAATCCCCAGAATTAATCCAACCTATAAAAAATCAAAATACTTAATAATTGAAATACCTAACAACAAAAGTAATCTTACCTTAATCATTAAGAATTCTTTGTCATCTACACTTGATAGAAAACGGTCGATTTGACCCTTTGTCAATATTTTCGATTTTTTCGCTTGATATCCGTCACCGGTTCTTTTTAAAAATGCGATCAGCTTGGGGAAATTACTTATATCTATGTTGTCGTAAATTATCAAGCATGACTTAACCATAGAATATTGCGCCCATAATGTGGAAGACTTGTAATTCTTTGCATTTTCACTGAAGTATGCCAACAAAACATTCTCGCTGTATACTTGAACATTTTTCTCGGCGCACCACTTTTTGAACCGATTGTAGGCTATATCGTATAAAGATCTTGACTTCGTAGGCAGCAAATTGCTTATTGCAATATTTGCAGCCTCCACAATCTCTTCCGACTCACAATTATTCATTGTGCACTAAACAAACTTTAAACTAAACCAAACTAGCACCTTAATTTGACAATTCTTTTTGTTTGTTTAGTTTGTAGTTATGACAATAACTCAACGACTACTAAATAAATGCTCAAATCCGAATACAATAATTCTGGTGCTACTTACTTCATAATGACAAAATATGTGTTTTTAAGTTAATGAGACCGTGGAAGAAATAGTATATACCATTCGGGAGAGATGCTATTTTGTCCTCGGTGCATTGTAGCCCTCGGGCTTCAAATTGCACCTCTGCCAAAATAACGCATTTCTCTCCCTTATAGTATAATATACTTTTTGTACTCTTGACAAATATATATAGAATGCATAATTTGCAAAAATCGCTATTCGATAAAAGTAAACGTGTTACTACCGGTCCGAATTTTGACATTTTTTTTATACTAAAGGTATTGAAAATTATGTTTTAAATACATTTATACCCGTAACGTATCTGTCTAGAAAGCATGACTTGCGAGATATTCGCAAAAAACTGATTTTCGATAAGAGTAGAAGACCTACTTCCGGTAGGAATTTCAAAAAACTTTTTTAAGACAGTTTGTCTCAAATTTAATTTTGAATACATTTGAATTCTTTATCAATTGTTTAAACTTAGCAATTGACGAAATATTTGCAAAATTCGATTTTTTCACTGAAGTAAACTAGTACTTCCGGTCTACCGATTTTACTGAAAAACTAATCAGATCTCAAGAGGGAGATTATATACGTAAATACAAAATTTGGAATAGATATCTATAGCGGTTACAGACACACAGACATTTTTTAAAAACCACTTTTTTGGTATCAGGGGACTTCAAAACGTGGACATCTGCAAAAATCTCGAGGTCAAAAATTTTGGTCATCACAATACTTCCTTATACTACGTATAAGAAAGTAAAAATGGATTAACCACATTAGATGTGGCTATTAATAATTTCACAAGTATTCCAAGTGACTTCGGATGTGGTCTTCGGCAAAAGTTAGACGCAGTTTTTAATAGAAATCCAGATTTAATAACATTGCGGCAATTGTGTATGCTAAATATGCTGAAATAAAAGAATATTTCCAGTACGCACGTATAACCAGTTGCGATGTTGAAAGGACGTTTTCTATCTACATGGATGTACTTAATTCAAAGAGAACAAGTCTTACAGAAGAGAAGATGAACAAATAATAAGGTATTTTGCATTTTATAGATCACCAGCCACTTGTTATCCAATTATATTGTGACAATACTCTTAATTAATATAGAGTATCATGACATTCAGATAAATAAATTAACTTTAAATCTTTATTATATAATTTTATCCCAAAAACTAGCTCAGATATTATAACTTTCAAAATATTTACAAATTAATAAGCAAATATTTTGTACTAATTGAGTTGCTGACTATCAGTAATCTGTATGTTTAAGCAACTACTAAATGTGCTATATGGGTTGCTGACTTTCAGTAGCTTGTATAATTAAAGCAGTTTCCTATATCTTAATATGTTCAGTAACCTTATTTGATAGCTTTTTTACCGATCTTTAAAATTAATAATTTATATCAATTATTAAATAATACCAAAACTATTTGTAATTGTGCAAGTACCTATTAAGATTAATTACATCAATTTTTAGCACAACTATAACAAGGTATGTATTTCAATAGCAATTTATATCATTTACAATTACTGACATAAATATTTTCTTCTTTTAGGTTAATGTATAAGCGTTTCTGTTTCTTTTCCCACTCCACTCAAACTAATCATTTATTTTACTATGCCAAATAAAAGAAAATATCAGTATAGATTTGTTTTATTCGTTGAAATTATATAGAAGTGATTATAGAAATTTTATAAACAATTATCAAAATACACATATGGAAATTTTTCCTCAACACGTCTAATCAACAATATGAGAAGAATTTAATACGAGATTGTCACTTGACTACAATAGTTATAAATGCAATAACGTAAGTATTAACCTTTACTATTATTTAATTCAATATTTGAAACCTGTTTGTTTCTATTCTTTATAGAATTTAAATAAAGTATTTATAAGCAGAACCTTAATATTTCGGGTAAAACTAAATTTTGTCATTCAATTATGTAGTTTGATTATACAAAAGCCTTTTGCTTTCCAAACAAATTCTTATTTGATTATGATTTTATATCAGAAAGTAAAGAATTAGATTTACTATAAATAAAGATGAAATACAATAATTCACACGATCATTACAACGATTTATAATTTCTCTTCAGAAATTATGCAATAAATATTACTTTAACTCCGAAATTAATTTCAATGTTTATACGACCTGATATAATTATTATAAAATTTCTTTCTTATTCTTCAATGTGTTTCCTTCTAGCGTACTTTCTTCTCACTCTTGTGATGATGTTAGTATAACAAACTGGATTCCTCGGACCTCGAACAGTTATCCTGTCGTACCTGGATGAAATCTCTGCACTCTCGTATACGTTTTGGAATGCTCGAACTGGGACGGTTTATAATACGATTTCCTGTCGTACCTGGATGAAAACTCGGCACTCTCGTACACCTGTAATAAACACACACTATCTTGATGTTCTCTGGACTTCTACGTTCCTGGAATGCTCGAACTGGGACGGTTTATAATACGATTAGCCTCGGATTATTACACTCCTGGATTAACAAACTTGTGCACCATAAATTCTCACTTGTATATTAATTCTTCAATTCAACTGGTTCAATGATTCATATGCAGGAACTCCTAAACGATTCTGACGTGATGGTTGTAGCTGTATTGGATTATACTTCTTAAATATCCGCTTATAAGGTAAGTTCGAAATAAATCACTCTTCTCTTTACTATATGTTCTAAATATTTATCCTTTCCTCCTTCCTTTATGTTATCCACCAGTAATATTAATGGAAAATTTCTAAATATTAAATATTTTCCTGAAATAAAATCTCACTATCTTCTCCGTTAATTATTAAACACTTCTATTACTCTTTGAAGCGAAAATTATGAACATTAACTGTATTTAATGATGAAATTCTTTCTCTTCTCGAGAAACACGTTCGCGTTTTCCCGAAAAAATTAGAATTGTTATTTTTTCATTTCACATTTCCTTGACGATTATAAATTAATTTTCATTTACCAATTATATTGTTCCACACAGTTTATTTATTCAACAAAGTTTCTACATTATTTTTGAATGTTTTAAATACCTATTTAGAATTTCCAAATCTTACTATATAAAATCTCAATTGAATATTTTAGTTTGTTTTCTACACTTCTACCTATTAATACCCATTTCTAGTAGTATGTTTTTATACATGTCAAAATCTGACATTTCCAAAATTTGAATTTTGGCGCGTTAGCTATTCATTATTTTATTGCATTTATATTTTTAAATTTCATTACTTATTACTATTCTCATATACTTTGTTAATTAAACAAGTTTTCACAAACATTATATTACATATACAAACAAATCAAGTAATATTTAAATCTTTACTTTCAGGCTGAAGAAAACTAAACATCAAAGTATCCTGCCACAACTATCTATGCAAATGCATGAAGAAAACAGAATAAACTACACATTTGATAACATTAACCTCTTAATACATTTGGTATACTTTAAATATTTTATTAATATAAAAATTCTGCTATATAAAAAAAAACACTTTAAATTAAATTCCTCTAATTTATTTATAAACCATATTGTTGCCTAGTCATAGTAAATGGTAAACCATTACATATGCCCCTTTTTTAATAAATTTAAATTTCCACATGTGAAATAAAATTTACATTTATTAAACAACTGAACTAAATTAATTGTAATATCAATTGTGTTATCTTCAAAAGAAAAATACTTCTAAATTCATTTTAAACATCCAACTAATATTTTTTTTTAACCATTTGGCATATTTTTAAATCTTTTTGTTCTTTAACTCTCTGCTTCAATTAATCTTTAAGAACTCAACTAATTAAGTCAATACATTTTAAGTGACTAAATTTTTTAAACAATGTCAACTGTACTATAAACTTCACTTCTAAATGCTATGTCTATTTATATTTGTTATAATTTATGTAACTATAATTATTTTCTACACTTTATACAAGTAACTTAATCCATTTTGTATAACTTTTATTCAGTACTCTTTTTGAAAATGTAATCCCTATTTAAAACTTTACCATTTTTTTTTAAACTTAACCCTTCTTGGTTTCAACTAATTCATGACTATTTTAGCCTTATCAAAATTTGTTTCTAAAATATATTCTGTATTCATCCTTACAATTATTGGTGATTACTAATAAGTTTCATCTGTTACTTTTTCAGATATCTAGTAGCCTCTACAAATATGGCTACATATGCTCACATCTTCTTTATAATTATATTTTCTTTTTATACTGTTCTCATCTGAACAAATCCCCTATACCCCTATTTGACATTTTCGTCTACCCATGTACTTTCATCTTTGGAAAGTATCTAATTATATTTTCGTTTTATAAGGCGTACGTTACCTACATAATACTTTTATGACATTTTCGTCCTATTAATATTTATCATCACTTTGGGTTATATTTACCCTATCATACATATTTTCCATAATTATTCCATATTTTCATGGTACCTTTAAATATTTATTATTTATTGTAAGCATTCATTTTAATCTCTTTTAACATATTTTATTATAAAGACTTTTCCTATCTTTGTATACTTTTATTTGTACATCACCTATTATACTTCATATACCTTGTTTTTTATATTATTTCTTACACAGAATTCTGCCATTATTTAGATATCTTCTATTTATTTTTTATAAGGCTCCTATTTGTTCTTCTCTCATATATCTTCTTCATACATTTCTTCAAATCTTTGTACTTATACAAATTTTACCAACTGGAAAGTTACTTATATATTCTTCTATTATTTATATTTACAAATTGTATAATGAAAGAAATGAGGAAAACTAAATATTACTAACTTCTTTATACTATCTAATATTTACACTCTTATTCGTCTAAATTAAACTATCTTGATTCTATTATCATAAAGTAAGGAAATAAAACAAATCTTTGTTAGAATATCTTGGTGAATATTCTTACATTATAGTCTCAATCATAAATTATTTGAACGAACATATTCGTATTCCTCTTTATTATTATATTCTTTTGTAAAAAAACACTTTAAATTAAATTCCTCTAATTTATTTATAAACCATATTGTTGCCTAGTCATAGTAAATGGTAAACCATTACAATATAAATAAAATTAAAACCTCTTTATAAATACAACATCTCAATAGTGCGCCTATGGGCGATGAGTCATGACTCTCTCGTGTCCGCGGCCTAACGATTACTTAGAAAATCGTAATTCAAACATTTTTAAATTACGATTTCTGTAATCGTTAATCGAACGAACTTAGATTACGATTTCAGCATTCCTAATTTAAAAATAAGTATCCGGATATCCGGATCGGATATTGACGACTCAGATATCCGAATATCCGCGCAAAAGTAAGAGCTCTAATGAAATGATATGAAATTATAGCCTTAAAAAACACTCAGAACCGCGCTTTAAATACCCCGACCCGAGTGCCCATGAATCGCCCGCTATTAACCATCACAAATAGGTGGGTGATAGAAGGAACACTCCGAGTGTCGCACCAATCATTTCTGAACGACAATGACGTCATAATTTTGGGACATCTTTTTGTTTCTGAACGGCAAGTGTGAAATTGGAGTGACACTTGGATAACATTGCTTTCATTCAGCAGGCGGATCAGGAACCGATCCCGCTCCAACCGTTCACTTCACAACAGTTGACTATTCGCTGGACAGGACCGCTCACCTTTATGTCATCGTCTATCATCTGGTACTTTTCATTGCTGCCATATGTTAAAATTATAGAGATTAAACCAAATAAACAATAATAATAAATTGTTTTTCTGCATTAAGGTTTGACGTAGTTTTTAGTGGAAGGGCTGGTTTTTCCAACCCCGAATAAAATACTGAGTGAACTCCAATATTATAATACATTTATTTCTGCACATATGTTGTATCTTACTTTTCTAGTAAGTTTCTTCAAAATTATGTATTAGGTTGGTTTTGGAAAGCATCAATGGCGCATGCGTACAGAATACGCTCACTAAGTGAGCATAGAATTTTTCCGCTCACAAAAATGGCGACCGCTCCTGAACATGTTCAGAGTGAGCGCTCGTTTACTGCATATGATCACTGAACAGTTGCGCAACTGTTGTGTCTGCTGAATGAAAGCATTCTTTCCTTTTCTGAACGCACCCCAGCTGATCATGATATAGGACAGTGGTTCCCAATCTGTGCGTCGCGGCCTCTTCACAGGGGCGCCACGAAATATTGCAAAAGCTTCATAATTAATTGAACCAAGACATTTAGCCTAACTAGACAAAAAACAAAATAAGAAACTAAAAATATCTATATTTTTGTGTGGTTTGTTTTTACTTGACTTTACATAAGTATGAATAGGTATATACTTATATATAACTTTATTTATCTTACGAAATATAAGGTAAATATAATAAATGTTAAAAACTCGTCATCCTTCTACCTACGCCGATGAAGAAAGGAAATTTACTAGTTAAATGGACTTTTTTGTTGTCATTTTCGCGTCAACAACAGATGTTGCAGTTCACCATATGAATAGTGCTATTCAGTAACTGCGTGTTGTTTAATTATTTCTTTCCTCCGTCGTAATTTAAACCTGGCACGTTCGGTGTATAATTATGCTATATATGTTATTTAGAGTTTGGTTTTACGTCAACAGAAATTAATGGTGAAGAGAGACCACAATGTGTATTGCGTATGAAAGTTTTGGCAGCGAAGTGCATGCTTCCAAGTAAATTGAAGCGTAATTTAGAAGCTAATCACCATAGCAAACCCAGTACCGGATTGAGGGGGGGGGGGGGCAACTGCCCCGGGCGGCAAAATGGATTTGAAAAATTGACCTTTTTTTATAATTACATAGATAAAAACATAAAATTTTGATATCATCACATCAATTTCTTTTTATACTGGTGGGATATTTTTAAATTATTAATTACAGAAAGTATACCCCAATCACTGTTTTACGTAAAAGTAAAACAAGCGTATTTTCAATAATAGAAAAGCGCTAATTGCGTTGATGTGATTGGTACAAAATGTTTCATTGTCAAAAACACAAGCAGGTAGCTAGGAGAGGAAAAAGTGGCCTGTGACTTATAGTTATGAGGGGTGGCGGGAAAAGACAGACTTTTCGTTATCGTGATCTTCCATCACTGAAATGAAGGGAGATCATGTTCGAAAAAAGATACTGAATGACATATACTACGCAAAGTACTATGCAGTGTTGTTTGATTGCACACCTGATAAATCACACACAGAACAAATGAGCCAAGTAATCCGATATGTTGCTAAGAACAAAAATGGCCAATTTGAAATCAGAGAAAGTTTCATTGATATTATAGCAGTTATTGGAAAATCTGGGAAGTACTTGGCAGATACAATATTTCATAAGCTGGAGAAAGATGGATTAGAAAAAAGAAATTGTCGAACCCAAACATATGATAATGGGTCGAACATGTGTGGTGTTTCTAAAGGCGTTCAAGCTAGATTCTTGGATATCAACCCATTAGCAACATTTGTCCCGTATACAGCCCACTCCTTGAATCTGATGGGACTACATGCAGCATCAACATCTCCTAATACAGCGAACGTATTTGGAGTAATCCAGAGATTATACACTTATTTTCATCAGCACAACGGTGGGAAGGCTTGAAGAAACACACAAAAGCGAATTTAAAAGGAACCAGTGATACTCGATGGTCTGCTAAGTATGAGGTTGTACATGCTCTTGTAAAAAACTGTCAAGGAGTAATTAGCGCTCTCACTGAGTTGAACCAAGAAGAAATGTATACACCAGAAACAAAGTCTGAGGCCTCCAGCCTCATTCGTACACTGAAAGATTTTCGATTTATTTTGTATTTAGTTGCTTGGGCAAATATCTTAAAAGAAATTAGCAGAGTTAACAAGGAAATACATAAACATAACATAATATTATCACAAACAATACAAATGTTGGAAGGTCTAATCAAAACTATGGAAAGGCAGAGAAACGAAGCAAATGAATGGATAAGGACTGTCAAAGAAATAGCACAAAAAATTGAAGTAACTATGGAAACTCGCAGAATTCCAAAAAGGAAAATAATGCCTGGAGTTTCTCTCTAGAAGAAATTTTGAAAAAATGAATCAACGAATCAACTTGATCTTCTAAACCTAATCCAAGAAAGGTATTTGACTGATGCTTTCCCAAATGTGTGTAGCCTTAACAGTTTACTTAACGCTCCCATCTACATCAACCAGCTGCGAGAGGAGTTTACCGATGATATGCTCGACATCTAGGAGCATATCACCGATAATAAATTAATCAGTCTTGTCTATGTAATTGCTTCACCAAATCGTACTTACCACCCGCGACTGCTGAAGATAATTAAAAACTATCTCAGATCTACAATGACTTAAAAGAGATTGAGGAACCTCGTAATACTGTCTACATAAAGCCAAGAGGCTAATTCAATAAATTATGAAGATGCCATTAACTCATTTTCTGAAAGAAAATCAAGGAAAATAATTTTGTAAAAATATCTGTACACAACACATTTTCTAAAGCATAGTGAAAGGTAGTTGCGAAGACCATTGTTGCTTTTGCTAGAAGATAGTGGTGGGTTTTATTTTTAATGTTATAGTTTTAAATTACTTTTATTACTTTTTTCCTGATATTTATTACTGCATTACCTAAAAGTAAAAAATAGCTACAGGGGCGGCATGGTGCTGACTTGCCCCCCCCCCCCAAGAAATTTTCTGGATCCGGCACTGAGCAAACCTCGTGATTTTTTTGCCAAGAAGTTAAAAGAACAGGAACAACAACAAAATACATTTTGTAAGACGACTGCATCTATACCAAAAAACGCTTTTCTAGCATCTTACAAGGTAGCTTACAGAATCGCGAAATGTAAGAAGGCTCATACCTTCGCAGAAGAACTTATTCTTCCGGCTGCTATAGATATGGTGAACATCATGGATGATAAGCCTGCTGGGAAGCTGCTTTTAAAAGTGCCTTTGTCCAATAACAATTGGTCGGAGAATGCAACATAGCGCAAGATATCAACCATCAATTAATTGAAAAAATTAAAGGAAGGAAATTTGGATTGCAGCTAGATGAAGCTACGGCTAATAATAAGGATGCTTATTTGATATGCTATGTACGGTTTATAGATGGTAATAACGTTAAAGAAAACCTACTGTTTTGTAAAAATATCACTGCAAGAGCGAAGGTTCACGACCTGTTCGAGATTCTGGATACAATCATATCAGAAAATAATTTGAATTGGACTAAGTGCGTTGGTGTCTGGCTGCTATGGAGGATTACAGGCACTTATTCGAAGCAAGTCATCAAATGCACTGTGGATTCATTGCATTAGTCATAGAGAAGCGCTTGCGTCAAAGTATCCGAGTCCTGCACTGAATCAGGTGTTAGAATGTGTGTTGAATGTGGTAAATTTTATAATATCTCGTCCATTAAAAGCAAGGTTTTTTTAAAAAACTATGTGAGGATATAAGAACCGAACACTCGTTTGTTGTTTTATAGCAATGCCTGATGGCTCTTCCGTTGTAATGTTTTATCACGTACCTTTGAATTACGGCAAGAACTTTTTATTTTCCTTAAAGAGGAAAGATACAGAGATGCAGAAGATTTTGCTGATTCCAATTTTTTTATAAAACTGGCATATTTAAGCTGAATTCGCTTAATCTCTCTGCAGGGAAAAAACATGCACCTTTTGAAGTCAACGGAAAAAAATATTAGTTTTTATAGAAAAACTCTCAAGTATGGAGAAGACAATTGAATGAAGATGCAGGCAAAGATTGGTTTTTAATATTGCAGCAAATTTTGACGTCAAACCAATTTGACCTTTCTCAAAATATAAAAAACATATTGGAAGGGCACTTATCATAGCTAATTATCTGGTTTGAGAAATACTTTCAAAATGAAAAATTCGATAGGTTTGCATGGATTCAAGATCCATTTAACACTAGTGCTTCGTCTGAATTTACTTCTGCGTAGGAAGAGAATCTTATCGAGTTATCATGCGACAACAGTTTGAAAGCAAAATTTGGCAGCATAGAATTGACAGAATTTTGGATTTCACTAAAAGATGAGTATCCCCTTCTAGATGATAAGGCTCTGCGGATTTTAATTCCATTTTCGACATCGTATTTGTGCGAAGCTGGGTTTTCGGCGGTCGCTCTGATAAAAAGCAAGTATAGAGAAAAATCAACGTGGAAAAGGAAACGAAAGTGGCCGTGTCCACTTTTCCATTTTTCGATGTTTTTTCCATTCGATTTGAGAAAATGTGCAGTGATTTGCAGGCGCGTCCATCACATTAATTATTAGTTAATATTAATGAAGTAAAAAAATATTAAACAATTTTAATATTTTTATGTTTACTTACGACCAGTCAATCCTTTGGCTTAAGGTAGGGCGCCGCAACTCGGAAAAGTTTGGGAACCATTGATATAGGAGATGTTAGTGTAGCTCATACGGAAGACAATAGAAAATTAAGTAAATTTCTACGAATAGTAAAACCTACGAGGAAAGAATAGAACAGGAGAGAGTCTCCTTAATAATAATATTTGTCCAAATGTGGTAACTCAATATGGCCGCCGCAATGCCTAGGCGTGCTTAAATATTTTGTATAGGGTATATGTACACTTCCTGTGTTCTCGATAATCATTTAAAATGGGTTGTTAGTCCAAAAATAATTAAAGAAATAGTATTATGTTTTCAATTCTTTTCTTCTTTTTAATATATCATAAACGGGTTTAAAGGAAATCTGCGTCAATAATATAGCAAATATTAAATGACTTGGATATATAATGTGTTACGACACTGAACACATAATCAGACATGTCAGATATATGACAATTTATTTAAAATACCTCTTTTACTTTCTTATACGTAGTATAAGGAAGTATTGTGATGATGAAAATTTTCGACCTCGAGATTTTTGCAGATGTCCACGTTTTGAGGTCCCCTGATACCAAAAAAGTGGTTTTTAAAAAATGTCTGTGTGTCTGTGTGTGTGTGTGTGTGTGTGTGTCTGTGTGTGACCACGATAGCGGTCAAACCGCTGCAGATATCAATTCCAAATTTTGTATTTATGAATATAATCTCCCTCTTGAGAACTGATTAGATTTTGAGCAAAATCGGCAGACCGGAAGTAGTAGTTTACTTCAGTGAAAAAATCGAATTTTGCAAATATTTCGTCAATTACTAAGTTTAAACAAATTTATAAAGAATTCAAATGTACTCAAAATTAAATTTGAGAAAAATTGTTTTAATAAAGTTTTTCGAAATTCCTACCGGAAGTAGGTCTTTTACTCTTATCGAAAATCAGTTTTTTGCGAATATCTCGCAAGTCATGCTTTCTAGGCAAGTACATTAAGAGTATAAAAGTATTTAGAACATACTTTTAAATATCTTTTGTATAAAAAAAATTTCAAAATTCAGACCGGAAGTACCACTTTTACTCTTATCGAATAGCGATTTTTTGCAAATATGTCGTAAATTATGCATTCTATATATATTTATGAAGAGTACAAAAGTATTTAGAGTTGGATTTGGAATATTTTTTGTATAAATGAAATTTCAAAATTCGGACCGGAAGTAACACTTTCATACGTATAAGAAAGTCGTGTGGTGGCCACACCTCATTTTTTAAATTATTATTGCCTATGTTGATTGCCAATGAAATAACTTACCGATGAAGAAAAAATTAATATTCTTTGTTCTTGCCGTTTTAGAACGACCACAAGCCACACAATTGACCATTATAGAAACACTAAAATGTCATTTTTGACATAACCGGACATAACTGACCTACCGAAAGTGGTAACTCCGTCTAAATAATACCTATTTCCCCACTACGTTATTGTCTCTCCTGTTCTATTCTTTACTCGTAGAGTAAAACAATACCAGTTAAAAGTTATGTTTGGCAGAAACGCTTCATTAGGACTGGTTTCAAATAATCCGATTAAAGCAATTGCTGAAATTATAAACACTGAAGAATATTGAATTCATTTTGGGTTGTATATGAAACATATGATGTTATTGTCGAAAATGTGTGTTCTGTTTCTGATAATAGAAGTAGAAGTTTACTTGCAGAATGCCTAGCAGGTGTTGAAGTGAACATAGAGCTTCTGAGTTTATCGAAGAATGTCACTGTTAATGCTTTGAACTACTTTGAAGACTAGATATAATAGACTCATGGTATTTTCTTTTGGAAGAATGTTGAAAACTATTCCTTTTCACCTTTAAATGAAACTAATCATTTCCAATCTGAAATTAAATACATTCAGAGTGGTACAAATCAACTTAGAATCGCTTGACCACGTCCAAATGGTTTATTGATAACGATAAACTAATATTTGTGATACTTATTATTGTACAATCAGTTGTTCTATGTATTCCTGCCACTTTGGCACGTAGATGGTTCTATCGAAAAAAGTTATCCAAATTTAGCAAAATAGTAAATATCATATAACACACGACAATTAACCTTAAGTGTTTTGGCATCGCTTGAATACTTGGTTTTTATTTTAAAACCCAAAGGATATAAGCATACATACTGGGGAAAAAGTATGGATACAGCTAATATTTAAAAACGGTTTATTGAACTAGCTGAAATGTGGTACACTGTTAGATGGATTTTAACGCTATCATTACAGGTTTTCTTCAGTTTTACACCGTTATTTGTTATACAAGGCTAATTTGATGTTTTTTAAATAGCACGGGGGGGGGGGGATCAAATGTAACATTTTTGAAAAGAGTGTTCTTTTCTCTATTCAGTGATGTAACACTTAACTGTCTTAATTTGCATAAAAAGAGAAAAAATTTTTTTACGAATTCAATTTTGAAGAAAAGTAAAACTAAGTTAGCTTTGAGAATGCTGTTATCCGCCTTATGTCATTTGCGTATTATACAAAAATTAAGTTTATGTGAAATAATTAATTTAAAAAATTGTGCATTTAAGTGAAGGGAGCGTATAGAAATCCTGATGATGATTGGATACGGCGCGGCGATAGAAGACGAAGTTGTGCTGCGGTCGTAACTCTTTTTAATGAAATACATCCGAATCGGCAGTCGATCTCCAGAACAACAGTTTCAAAAACTTTAAGAAGATATAGTGAAAATGGAAGCACCATGTTAGATGTGGAAGAAAATTCAGTAACTTCTCTACACTTGACTCTAAATCATAATATGAGTAGAAGATCTATAAGTACACAATATAATGAAACGCGAAAAATATCATCCCTACAAAATCCACTGTTACGAGAACTGAGTGATGATGATTTTGACAGCAGAATCGAATTTTGCGAAACAATTATGAATAAAATAAATTAAGATGGTAATTTCAACAATCGTGTTTTCTTCTCTGAATCAACTTTTGGTTTAAGGCTGGCGTTTCGTTTTCAGTTTGGTGGTGATGAAGAATATAATGTGGGGGGGTAGGATTAGGTGTCGGTAATGTGGCGGTTCATGTTGGCAAATAGACGAACTTAATTGAGGATGAGAGATGAAGCAATAGAAATGTAGATTGCTATTACAGCAACAAATTTATATCTGGGGCTTTTAAATGAACTCGAACATAGACAGACAAAAAACTAACAGGCACAAAAAATTATTAAAGAAACGCTTTCAACACGTTTTTGTCTACATAGTATTTTAAATTTATGCTAGTATTTATTACGAACCTGACTATATAGAAATAATCTCAACAGTCAAGCATCAATAAATACAAGCATTCATTTATAGCAATTTATAAAATTTCAAGTAGGTACACCTTATAAAATAAATAGGAATAAAACAATTTATGTTTGGAAAAAATATTTTTTGAAGTAATAATAATAACAATATTTAGTAATTCATGTGACTATAAACATGGTAAAGAACAAGTCAGTTTGAAGTATTCTTTCTCGCTTAATTTGTAATGTGTTTAATGAATTTTGGATTTAAAACATGGGTCATTGTAAAAAGAATGATGGACAATGCCATCAAGCTTCTATTGCCGCACAAAAACTGTTAAAAAGTAATGAAAATAAAATATTTATGAGTGACATTTTGGGTGATGTGTTACAAAGGGTAGAAAAAGTAGAACAGTCGACCATAGACTGCAGTTTTATTCTAAACATTGTGTAATGAATGACAAAAGAAATAATGTATAACATCACGCAGTTATTGAATAGCACTATTCGTATGGTGATACAACATCTGGTTTCGTCGAGAAAACGGACAGCAAAAAAGTCGATTTTAATGTTAAATTCCTTTCTTCTATTTACCTACCTTATATTTCGTGAGATTAATAAAGTACGGAGAATTTACTCGATTTGAACTACAATATAAACAAATAAAAAAGTATTTTGTATTTTATAGATCACCACCCACTTGTTATCCAATTATATAAATAAAATTAAAAACTTTTTAAAAATACAAAATTTCAATAGTGCGCGTGGGTGATGAGTCATCGGCCGCTCGTGTCCGGTCTCTGAACATGTGAACTAAAACATACAGCTTATATTGTGATTTTCGTAACTTTAACTGTGTGTTTAGGAGATATGATTCAGAATGTAACCAGAAAAGATCAATAGGTATTAATTACTTACGTTTATATTTTAGTCCACAATTAATTTTCATAGTAAATCTGTTTAATTATAGGTTGTCTATAGGTGACACTAGTGTTTTTGGCAAAAATCAACTGCGCTTCTGTACTTAACATTATTCATATTTTATTATCTTCTTAAATAATATTGGAGATGCGCAACATTCAGAAGTGAAAATAATTATTTTAGTTGTTAAACGTACCTAAATATATTTTACCGAACTGAAGTAAGTTTGCCAAAATAAGGTTTTGATTTTCCATATTATCCAAAGATGACATATCAACTATTATATTCTTTTAATAGACTTACCTAATATTTCACTATTAATGACAACATAAAGAATTTTTAGTATAAACCACCGAAAAAGAAGCTATCTACCTGACGAAATGGTTGAACATGCAGAACACATAATTTAAGCCTATTGTGCCATATTTTTATATGGTCTACCAAATCTAGTACCTTCAAGAGATATCTAAAACGTAGAATATTAACTTTCTGTGATAGAAACACCACCGATGTAATATCCTTGGAGAATATACATATAGCCCAGTCAAACTATACCAAAAAATCTCGCATGGTTCAATTAATTAGGGTACCTTTGATATTTTGATATGGTGTATGGATTGGTACACTGTTGCAAAGTCCCAAGTTTTCTTATTTTCCCCACTACCGCAGACGCCGCCATCTTGAAGAAACCGCTAAATTTTTTAGCCTCTTTTTACAAAATATCTCCTAAAGTATTAGTTTGAGCAAAAAAGCCGTTTACGTTCTTATTAAACTAGAGAAAATTTTCTACAATTTAATACAAAAACGGAATATTTAGCTCCATTACTTCCCGAGATAGACCTCTTTGAAATTAGAGAATTTTTTTTTAAAAATGTCAAAATAAAGATTTATAATCGGTTTTTGCTCGATAGTAAGTAAATGGTGTATTCTCCGCTAAAGTCTGACATAGCATTTATAGTAGAGGTAGGTAGCTAAAGTTTAAGACCAAACTGATTCTTCTAGCTCGTTTAGACTATGATACTCTCTTTTGAATATTTTTGTAGTCTTTTAGGAAGACACGTTACGCAATAACTTAATACTGACAAAATTAATGTATCTATTTATTAAAAACAAAAAAAAGTTCATTTATTGCTAAGTTTGTATATCTCATATATTCAATAGGTCTGTGAATTATATATCAATAAATTTGTAAGTAAATAAATAATTGATAAATAATTATAAATAAATTATATACTACATAAGTTTCATCAACAAAAGTGTCAGATATACCACAACTTTACATTATAAGAACCAAATGGTGATATTTTGTTATATAAGACAAAATGTGTCTGGACGACAAGCCACATTTGGAGCTTCGGAACTTTAGCTATTTACCTCTACTATAAATGCAGTGTCAAACTTTAGCGTAGGATTCACTATATACTTACTATCGAGCAAAAACCAACTAAAAATCTTTGATTTTTACATTTTTAAGAAAAAATCTGTAAATTCAAAGAGGTCTATCTCGGGAAGTATTGGAATACTTTGGAAGATATTTTGTAAAAACTGGTATAGTGCAAAAATTTAGCGGTTTTTTCAGATGGCGGCTCATAAGCCAGCAAAGTTTTCAAAAAAGCTTGTTATATTTATCGTGTATAGGTATTATATTTAATCCTTTCTACCAATTATCAATCAGAATCATAGCAAATTAGACGTATAAATATTATTAGTAGGAATAATATAGATTTTGTTATGCTCTGCAACAGTAAATCTTGCAGCTTCTTTGTTTGTGTGTACGTGTATAATATAAAAATTACTTTCGTAAGTTATTGATGTAATTTAAGCTATTGTACATTTACATATTTCAAATAGACTCTTATTAATAAATACATAGGTACATATTTTTTAATTATTTAATCATACACTATGAATAAATGAATTAGTATTTATTTAGAGTAATGTACACAATGATAATTTGCGTTAAGCACCGGTAAATCTCAAAATTTATTGAATAAGTAAAAAATGTACCTATATATATTTATAGGTATCAAAATGCCTTTGTAGTCCCGTCGCAGAATTCAATAAATTTGTGCATCAAGAATTATTTAATTTTCTGAAGTAGACTAAATAAAATATACCTAGAGTTGGTATACCATCTTCTAGTTTATCCATGTTTATGTGATTGTTTGGATATTATATTCTGATAATAGTACGAGCAGAAGCATTGTTTAAGTCTTCGAGATTATCAAGATATAAGCTGTACCACTGCAGATTTTACTTATTTCAGTACAATACAATACACATGTAATCGTAATTAGATAACATTATAAGAAGTTAATTATATCATATATTAAATCAAGAAAGGTTTTCCCTTTTCGTCCAGTTATCACAACACACATATTTCAAATAATGTCAAACTGTCAAAAATTGCTATAAATATACATCGCTCGAAAGTAAACAATGTGTAAGATTATTATACCTATAGCAAATTTATTATCGTTTTTGTTTTTTATAGGTATATATTTTATATTACATTCCGCAAAGTGTTAAACTGTTGAATATATAATAATAATAATATATAACTGTTTTTATTATTAGACGAAGTATTGTGAGCAATTGTACTTTTGCGTAAATAAAAGTACCTATCCTGGCATTTTTAATTAATAATAGGTACATATATACGCACAATTTCCAGTGCCCCCTAATGCCCAGAAGCTACACTAATATTCAAGTTCCTGGCGTGATAATTCTGCATCTTGACGGTTTTTCTCCACACTATAGTTGAATTGTAACCCTAATTTCATATAATGTCCACGCATTTTTATTTTTGATACCATTTACAAACGAAGATATTATTTTCGTTGCAGTATTTTTTGTTACAATGCAAACTAATTTTTTGAGGTCAAGGGGGGTGCAAGAATGCTATACTTTATTTGAAAATTACAGATAAAAAATATTTATTTTTACCTCTAAAAGGGGTATTTTATTCACAGTATATAGTGTAAAAACAGCCCAATTAGACATTTAACAACCCCCTACGACCTCGAATCAAGTTTCCTTAACATAACTGTGTACTTTTTATAACAATTAAATTAATAGTTTCCATTTCTTATCAAAAAAATGTGAGCATGTTTTCAACGTGAATATTGTCCGGTGCAGCGTAACGAGACGCCAGCCTTAAATGGAAATGTTAACCGCCATAACTGAAGGTATTGGTCTGACAGAAATCCGCACTGGAAGGAGTAAGTTCATACGCAGTATCCCCAAAAAGTAATGTTTGGTGTGAAATCGCTAGTCGAAATATTATTATTCTTGTTTCATTAATGGTAATTTAACTTTTGATAGATACTTACAACTTTTACAATAAAATATTATTCCCCGGCTTAAAGAAGTCTTCCCGAACTACAATAATCGAAATATATATAGGTACCAGCAGAAACCATACAGTTTCAACAAAACAAAGCACCGCCCCATTTTGATCGTGTAGTACGCCAATATCTAAGCTAAACGTTTCTTGATAGATCGATAGAACGGACGGGAACAATTCAATCAATGGCCAGCTAAGTGACCTGATTTGACTCCACTTAATTTTTTCCTATGAGGTTATTTAAAAAATCTAAATTATTTTAAACAGACCATTAAATATCGTAGATTTGCAAGAACGTATAGGAAACGAGATTGCCATGATTTCTCCCCATACTTTGACTGACTACTTGCTGAATTTTGTTCAACGCATTCATTACTGTCAATAAATAAGTTAAAGGAGTGCATTTTGAGCATATTATGTAATATAAAATATTTATAATTTTTTTTCATTGTTCTTCATAATATATGTGTAAGAGTTCAATTTTAATAAAAGAGGTTACTTTTTTTATTTTTGGTCGAAGTGAGGTTGTCGAACAGTTGAGATTAAAAACATCATTTCAAACACTAACTTCATTTTACTTTTCTTCAAAATTGAATTCGAAAAAAAAATTATATTTTTAGAATACATCAAGTTAGCCTTGTATCTCGAAAACAAATGGTTGTGTAAAACTGAAGAAAAGCTCAAATGATGTAGTCTAAATCCTTCTAACAGTGTGCCAAATTTCAGCGACTTCCAATAAACTGTTTTCAAAATATTTAGCTGTATCCATACTTCTTCCCCACTCGATATAATATATCAAAAAGTCTAAGTGTAAATAGAAATTCGGTTATGTCAGTAGTTTCCTTTTACAAAAGGAACTCGCTTAATTTTTCCGATATGGTTTATTATAAGAAATATATAACTAGAGACTGGAAAATATGCACTAAAAAGTTTGCCAAATATGCATGCAATATGCACTTAAAAAATCCCTAAATATGCACTTACAATATGCAATATGCACTTATGATGTGCATTTATTTATTATGTTTTAGGAAATTAAAATTCATTTGTCGTATTTACAAATTGTATATTTATTTATTACAATAAATTGTCGTATTTACAAATTATATATTTATTTATTACAATAAATAACCATATATTTCTTTAAATTTTCCATAGTTAAATTACGTCTACGATCTGTAAGTATATGTTTATATTGGGAAAATGTTCTTTCAACATCGCAAGATGTGATCGGTGCATTCTTAAAACTAGGTATTAATGAGGGGCTTATATTAATGTCTTCATTAAAATTGCCATTAATTACATTATTTATAGATTTTAATGTAACAAAACCTCCATTTTTGCTTAGAATTGCGGCTAATTTTTCTTTAATTCATTTTCCAGTCAATCCGTTGACTTTTCCAATTTTCTCTTCAATATCATTTACAATACCAACACCATCATTTAAAGATAAATTTCTATCTTCTAATCTAGTAATTGCCTGCTCAATTATCGCAAAATTAGATTTAATATATGATAGCTGATTTTGTATTGTCGAATTATTGAAAATTACGTTACACTTTTCTATGGCAAGACTGGGAGCTGAATCAAATTGAGTTACAACATTTTTGATGTCTTCGTAATTATCGGCAAGAAACACAGCACATTTAAGCCATGTTCCCCATCTTGTTAAGATAGGTTC
Source organism: Amphimallon solstitiale (assembly GCA_963170755.1). NCBI lineage: Eukaryota > Metazoa > Arthropoda > Insecta > Coleoptera > Scarabaeidae > Amphimallon > Amphimallon solstitiale. Next base: position 51,957,685 of record OY720675.1, on the reverse strand, counting down.
TGGTGGCAATGGAATGCCGGGAAGCATTTCGTTATATAATTGCACTCGTAAGGGCGCTTTTAAAAATACTTTTTTGATATTACTAATTAAATTATTTACATCTGGAAACTCTAATCTAACTTTTTCAGCAACCCTATTTAAACCATGAGCCAAAGAAGTACAATGGATTAAATTGGGGGAAAAAATGTTCAGACTTTGAGCTGATTTTAACATATACGAAGCGGCGTCAGTTACCATTAACAGAAATTTTTCAAAAGGTACTTTGTCGGGTAAAAAGAAATTCGCTAAGAACTCATTAATAAACCTGGCTATGGTAACATGATTTGTTTTGTCTAAATTACCTACATTAATTAAATGTCTTTTAGATTGAGTTGAACCATTTAAGGTTCCAATAATCAAATTAGCAACCTGACGGACCTTCGTGTCGGTAGTTTCATCAACAGAGAGCCAAAGATTTTGGTTTTTCAACTCCTTTCTAATACCATCGGTAACATCTTCATAAATTTCGTTGATGTATTTCTTGCGTAGAGCTGAGGAACTGGGTACATAAATGGGTTTATCATCGACTTTGCAATAAGTTTTCAGGAATTCTTGAAATATCGGATTGTCCAATTTATGTAAAGAAATATTACAACCCACAAAAAGATTACACAAATCTTTGGAAAATGCTTCTTGTGGATTCTTCGAATTAAAGAGAAAACTTTCCTCCAAAAGTTGCTGCCGCGGTTTATTCAAATTTTCAGAAACCCTGTTCTGATGAAATGTTGTGTTCAAATGTTGCACTACTTGAAATTTCTTCTGGCAGGTAATCTGTGTAACAAATATATATTTTTAACATTCAGTTATAATAATTATTATTAATTACTATATTACTACAAAAACTAGAAAAATAAATTGTCTGGTTTTGTAAAGTTCTCCAGTTGTTTAAATTTGATTGGGTTTGGTTATGTTGGTGTTTATGACAAAGAAATATTACAAAGATATATTAGCTTTAAAGAACATAAAATTAAACATATCTAATAATAATTTATTATGAAATTGTTTCATTATATTTATGTACACAAAAAAAAATTCTCATAATTGTAGAACTTGTTATTGACAAAATATTTCAAAATTCAACTTTATACCCTTTTGTCGCAGAGTGTGCACAAAACACTTTCTTCGTCAATAATTTTTAGTGCACTGTAGTCACTTATCCAATTTTTTATTAGAGATGACTTCACTTTAGCTATCTTCGGCATTTTCAAAACTTTTTAATTCACTTTTGTTTCACCAAATAGCACAAACCTTAACACGTTTACGAATGAACAAACTATGAAGGAAATTATTTCTTTTTCTTATATTGATATTAGTCGTACGGTATAATATACCTGCATTAACACCCACATTTCTGAAAAGGATTTCTTACATAAGTTCTAATTGCCCTGTAAACCGATTATCAGTATAGTTAAATCCTATTTTTGGGAAAGTCCATCTCATTATTAATGAGATGGACTTTTAATGAGTTATTAATGCAAAGTTGAAGGAATGCAATCCCTTCACGTTTACACAAACAAATTAAATATCTTTAAATATCAGATTTTATTATGGTTCTTATGAAAATGGCGAATATATGCCAAGTAAGTAAGTACACAGTATAGAAGGGATATACCAAAAAACAACAAATATGCATTTTGCATAAAATCCAGTGGTACCTATATATAACATAAGTAGACTTTTTAAAAATTTGCAGTTTAATTTCGAAACAAGTGATACGAAATACTTTGACTTAAATCAAATTAGCCATGAAAAGTTATACAAATCAAAGAATTGTGGAATTTGCCTCATTCACTATACGTGCGTAAACGTGAGGCAGTTTATCTTTTAATACAATATTTTTTGTATATTTACTTCTTATATATTTAACTAAGATCTATGTACCTACAATTATTCTACCAAATTCTACGCTTTCACAGTCGTGCCTTTACTATATCCTTTATAACATACTGGTTATACATATATTAGACTGTGCCACTACGAATATATGCAGCTGTTTAGTATTGGCCATTCATTAGAAAAGGCGATAACTGTACATTGGTATATACTAACGTATTCACATTGTATTGTAATGTATGGTTGATGTAATTGGGCTAATAGTGATTCAAAACTTTCATTCATTTCCCTTTCATTACGTAAACCGGAGAAAGCTGAAGTAAGAAGCAATTAATTCTGAAATATCTGAATCTCCTGGCTCCTAGATAGGAATATGTAGTATAATTATTTCACACCTAGAAACTATGCGCTCTTGTATAGGTACTATTTCTACTCACTTCCAAGTCAACAAGCATCTCATCATTATGCTACATGTTTATTTTTTGACAAATATTCCGCCTATTGATGCTTATTAAATATTATAACCATAAATCTACGATCCTTTTTAATTCATTGGAACATTAAAGAGAATTAAAAGATTAAGAATTGATTATAACAAAGTATGTAGGTACTGCACGTACCCGGATCATATGAGGGAAGGAGAGACTCGCCTATATCAATCAGTGTTTATGAAAAAACATTGTAGGTATTATTTTCGAGCAGATCATGCGTTTACAAGAGGATATTTAGACTTTCAATATGGTCTGTTTAGTTTGACAGATACACTTGATTAAAGAAAATTAAAGAAGACGGGCTTCGTGTAGTAAAATTTGCCAATTTTTCGAATTTAATGTAAAGAAGACCTTAAAAATCAATTTTCTTTATTGTACTTTTTTGGGAAAAGCACTGGAAACCCACGATTTAAAAAAATATGATCACACCTTATAGGTATACCAAATATACCGGGTGTCAGCAAAATCATGTATCAGCTCGCCATTTATTTAATACCTAAAATAAAACTTTGAAACTTGGATCATATGTATCAGTGATTGGTGGTCTTATTCGAGTGCACTCATTTTTTTATGGCATAATTTTAAGCATTCAAGTGATATAAAATATGCTGTGGTTTAGTGGTAGAAAATCTAAAATTTTCTAAAAGTAGTCTAAATCCAAAGCAATATCAGACCTTTTATAATTACTTTTGTTTTAAAATGTTAATTGATTTTAATGAATCATTTTCGTAAGTTCATAAAATTAAATTTTTACATTCTTTATTCAAAACTAGGTATGCCTCATAAGATATACTTGCTGCTTCTGGTAATAGGACATTATTATTAAAGTGAGAAATATCAATTAATATAAGAATATACTAAGCTGTTACGTTTTTCATTATTGCATATGTTTTAAGGAATCAATTTTATTTGATGCATATCATTTGTATATTACGAAGGCAAGCACTGCTATAGGTACTACACATATATATATTGTGAAAAAATGTTAGTACCGTTACATTTATGGCTATAACCAGTTACTTTGAAGTTAGATGTGTATGAAAAATGCAATTATATATATATATATATATATAGTTAAAAGGAAATAACGACCACTGAATATTGTATGAGAATGTGATTACAGGTTATATTGGTCAATAAAAAGCTATTATGTGCTCTTTTGTTTAATCCTCAATATTTCGTTATAAATCATCATCAGGAGGAATTGTAATTAAAATTATTTAACATTTAAAACTAATATAAAATTTCATAACACTTACAAAATAGAGTTAGCACATTGGCAAAAAGTACATATAACAAAATTGTATAATTTAAAATGACATTGACAAAAGTGTCAATTATATTAATTAATATGTCAGGTATAAGCAAGAAAGTATTGATAGATTTAAAAAATTAAGATATCTGCGAATTACAATGTATGTAACGATACAATAAATTTTAAATCAGATACTAACCACCTCAGTACTATTTACTCTTATATTTTATCTTTGTTATGCATATACATTTTTGACATTTCATTAAATAATATAAACTGAATATCCAAGTTATTGGAGAACATACAAAACTCGTTTATATAAGATATGCACTTTTGAATTGTTATGTAACAACATAACGCGTATAATTGTTTAAAAAATTTGTATGGTATTACAATAAATTATTATTCAAGTCCCAACGTTAACAAAAACGTATATCTGTGTCAATAAATGAAAGTCATTTATTACAGCACGTGGTTCACATTCGTAATGTTACATAAAATTGAATAATTAGATAGAGAAATTTGATTAAATTATATTACATTAGATATCTGTAAAATAAATTATTTAAAGAATTTCTATCAAGTTTTAAAACATCGTTCCTTCCTGTAGGAAAGGTAACAACAATTAATTCATAAATTATTTTGAAAAAAAATTTATATAAAGCAAATCAATTATTTGTTATGAAGCATATATAGCATGTTGTTATCAGTCTGCTAGGAACCGTACCTACTTATACAGCATCTTATACTTTCATTACTGTGTATATGTAGTTAAGTATTAAAAATTTAAATACATAAAAACTAAAACCTATTAAGTATAAACTTAGAAGTTGCACACCTTAATAATATAAATAGCTAATATTTCTATATAGCAAGAATAATAATCGTTAATTATGAATGACATCTGCATTCCAAATTTTACAATACATTACCTTGAGATTATTACTATACTTTTTAAATTGGAATCATTGAGGTCAATGCAATAATAAATTATAAACAATTAACTTTAGACAAAGCATACCTCATTTGGAGATGCAAAGTCCAAATTTTATTACATATTAATAAATAATTTGAAAATAAAAACTGGGCCGGAACAAACAAATTTTAAAGCTCGTTCTACATCTATCAATTTTATGTTCAATTTCTAGAACTTGGTTGAAAAATCGGGTATTACATCTGTCAATTTCTAGTTCAGTTTTAAGTTCAATAAATTGACAGATGTAAAAACAAGCTTAAGAGGGGCGTTTACTAACAAATAGAACCTTATGCAATTTATATTACTCGCGGGACGGGTAGACGCAAGGGGGTGTAAGTAGGTGGGGGTAGACGATATTCGGTTCTGTCACAGCGCTTCGGTATTATTCACAGATTCTGTCATAGATAACACTATAGATGGGAAACATATGTATAAGGAATGAGTACTTACGGAACTGTTGATGTTGTTGATGTTTTATAATAAGCCAATTTTCGCTCCTCCATAACTGTTATATTATTATACACTCGAATATTATAGGTATATATGACATTTCTTTTTAATTACAAACTGTCACTTTGACTTAAGTCTGGAAAGGCCGACCGATTCCGATAGATTTTCGTCATCGTTAGGACCGGTAGATATACCGTAAAGTGGGGATAGACGACGCAATTGCTTGGAAAAACCTCGTGTGAAATGTGTGTGACAATGTTTATTATTTAATGTTTTTTATCTTCAAAAATAATTACAGAAAGTTCTTTTTTTTTAATATCGTTCATCAAATGTGCAGGTGGCGCGCGGAGGTTGTTTTTTTCTTTTGTGTATCAGTCTTAGTTAATAGACATTAATTAAATTCATGCATTTTTGTCGTTATTTCTAAGACACATAACTTTTTTAAGAAAATAAATTAGTAGAAAAACTGACCTTGACATTATAAATTGATGTCTTTTGCATCACTAACCCAAATTTGAGATTCTAAAATTACAAAATAAATTCAAAAAACGCGAAACGGTGATGCCTTAGTTTTCGAAAAGTAAACGCTCTCCTCTTGAGAATGAAAATTATACACAAGCCAACAATTTAAGTTTAATTTTTTTTCGTTATACCTACCGGAAGTAGGTCTTTTTGTCCTAGCGAAAAACAATTTTTTGCAAATATCTCGCAAGTTATGCATTCTGTACAAATTTATATAGAATACAAAAGTATTTAGGGCCTGAATTGGGACAATAATTTGTTTATAAATATTCCGACCGGAAGTACTCTTATCGAAGAGCAGTTTTTGGGAATATCTCTCAAATTTTGCATTCTAAATAAATTTATTATGAACACAGACGTATTTAGAGCTGCATTTGGAATAATTTTTGAATGCATAATTTCAAAATTCGGAGCGGAAGTAACACTTGTTTTACTCTTATCGAGTAACAGCCTTTTGCAAATACTTCTCAAATTGTGCATTCTATATACATTGTGTCCCCGGATGGACTGAACAATAGGGAATTCTTTTTTATTTGGGCCTTTACGTAAAAATGTCATTCTTTATAAAATTTTTGCCTGTCTCAAAACCACCAATTCTGAAAGAATAATCTAAATATTATTTTTAGCAGCTGAGAAAATTACAGAAACACACTTGAATTAAAGGAAACATTTTTTTATTTTATTCGACGTGGTATCCTCCAACCTCTACACACTTTTCAGCTCTATTACAGATTCTTTATAAACATTGTGGATCATATCTTCAGCGAAAAAATTCACCGCTTCCGTAATTTTTTTTTTAATTTCGATATTGTTATCTAAATTAGTATTATAAACCTGCTATTTAACATATCCACATAAAAATAAATCCAATGGGCTTAAATCAGAGGAACAAGCCGGCCAATTAACAGGTCCGTAACGACCTATCCATCTGTTTCCAGAATGTTCTTGCAGATAATTTCTAAACAGCACTGTTGAGTTGTTGAAAAAATACACATTCCAAGTTAGGTTTATCTCTTATTGCAGGCATTAAAAAAATTTGAAGCAACTCCAAATACGTATGTTGATTCACATTTTCATTAAAAAAAATACGGACCGATGATTTTTCCATACATAACACCACACCACACATACCCTTTTTGTAATACTGACTGCTAGTTGTAATTTTTAAATTAGAATTTTCTCGCGACCAACCCATTGGTTATAAATGTCGATTCGTCCGAAAAAATAATGTTTGCAGAAATTAAGATTTACAAAATGATTTTCTCCTACCCTTAAGAGGAGCGTTTACCTATCGAAAACTAAGGCATCGCCGTTTCGCGTTTTTTGAATTTATTTTGAAATTTTAGAATCTCAAATTTGGGTTAGTGATGCAAAAGGCATCAATTTATAATGTCAAGGTCAGTTCTTATACTAATTTATTTTCTTAAAAAAGTTATGTGTCTTAGAAATAAAGACAAAAATGCATGAATTTAATTAATGTCTACTAACTAAGGCTGATACACAAAAGAAAAAACAATCTCCACGCGCCAGCTGCACATTTGACGAACGATATAAAAAAAAACTTTCTGTAATTATTTTTGAAGATAAAAAACATTAAATAGTAAACATTGTCACACACATTTCACGCGAGGTTTTTCCAACCTATTGCGTCGTCTATTTACGGTATCTCTACCGGTCCTAGCGAAGACGAAAATCTATCGGAATCAGTCGGCTATTCCAGACTTAAGTCAGAGTGACAGTTTGTAATTAAATCATATATACCTATAATATTCAAGTGTTTAATAATATAAGTTATGGGCAACCGAAAATTAGCTTATTATAAAACATCAAAAACATTAGCAGTTCTGTAAGTACTCATTCTTTATACATTATGTTTCCCATCTATAGTATTCCTTTATCTATGACAGAATCTGTGAATAAAACCGAAGCGCTGTGACAGAACCGAATATCGGCTACTCACACCCCCTTGCGTCTACCCGTCCCGCGAGTAATATAAGTTGCATAAGGTTCTATTTGTTAGTAAACGCCCCTCTTAAGCAAAAGTCTAAACGCAATACATCATCACCATATACCGGGTGTCCACACGAAAACTTTATATTGAATTATTTCTGGTGTTTTTGAAGACAAAAACTTGAAATTTTGGGTGGTTGTTCAGGATATAGGGGGACAATGAATAGTGTATTTCATACCGCCCCATCGGGTCACCCGCCGCCGCCGGCCACCCCCACTCCAATATTTTAAATAACACCCTGTATTTTTTTTTTGGTGGTTTTGAAAGAACACAATTTTCTTGATATTCCTATGTGAAAAAACTAGTAGCACACATTATGACATTTATGAGATATTTAAATTTAAAAGTTTCAGATATCAGAAATTATTAACTCCGAAAAATCATAAGTTAGTCATGGAAATACTTAAAACAAGATTTATTCACAACATTTTAGTTAAATTAAATGCTCAAATTGTTCACCGTTTACATTTAAACATAAATAAAGTCTATTTTCAAAAGCATTTCTAACATTTTCGAACACTTGTGGCGTTAAATTTCGACATTCCTCTGTTATTCTATTACGTAAATCAGCTATTGCTTGTGGCGGTGTCTTATAAACAACAGACTTCAAATGTCCCCACAAAAAGAAATCTAGGGGAGTTAAATCGGGGGAGCGAGCTGGCCATTCAATAGAGCCCCTACGTCCAATCCAATGTCCTGGGAAAATATTATCCAAATAATTCCTAACGTCTAAACAGTAATGTGGCCCAGCTCCATCTTGTTGAAAATATAATTGCTCCTCCTCTATTTCATTCAAGTTTTCTTCTAGACACTGTATGATAAGAGGATGTATTAGCTCTTCCAAAAATTGTAAGTACTTAGGTCCATTTAAATTTTCCTGGAAGAATATCGGGCCAATTACTTGGTTATTAAGAATTCCAGCCCATACATTAATTTTTTGTGGATATTGTGTGTTGTCTTCTCGGAAAAAATGGGGTTTTACGTCGCTCCAATATCGACAGTTGTGTCTATTCACAAGACCATTTAATTAATTTTCATCACTAAAGCAAATACTTCGCAAAACATTTCCATTTTGCCGAATCATATCTGTCATTATTTCACAAAATTCGACTCTTCTGTCGAAATCACCGTCACCCAACTCTTGGTGAAGTTGAATTTTATAAGGGTGGATTTTGTTTAATTTTAATATCTTATGGCAGGTTGATTTTGGCATTTCCGAAACTTCGGACAATTTTCTCAACGAAAGCTCTGGGTCTAAATTAATATGCCCAAGAACTGCTAGTTGCATAGCTTCATTTAGTATACCACAATTATTCGTATTCCGTTTTTTATTATTTACAGATCCAGTTTGCAAAAATTTTTCTATTAGCGTTCTGACATAAGCAACAGATACGTTTCTGTTTGGATGGTTTTCATTGAATAACGTCGCCGCTTGGGAATAATTTTTGTTTGCAATCCCATACAAAATCACTATTTCAGTTCTCTCTTCAAGAGTATAAACCATTTCAGCGAAAAAGCCGAAACTTTAAGAACAATTTTACAAGTATTAATATTAATGAAACACAAAAGTCACAATTTTGACAATTCTAATTTAAAGCAAACTATTTCCATGACTAACTTATGATTTTTCGGAGTTAATAATTTCTGATATCTGAAACTTTTAAATTTAAATATCTCATAAATGTCATAATGTGTGTTACTAGTTTTTTCACATAGGAATATCAAGAAAATTGTGTTCTTTCAAAACCACCAAAAAAAAATACAGGGTGTCATTTAAAATATTGGAGTGGGGGTGGCCGGCGGCGGCGGGTGACCCGATGGGGCGGTATGAAATACACTATTCATTGTCCCCCTATATCCTGAACAACCACCCAAAATTTCAAGTTTTTGTCTTCAAAAACACCAGAAATAATTCAATATAAAGTTTTCGTGTGGACACCCGGTATATATGTATACGGTTTAATTTTGTTTTCTTTAATAATTCTTTGTAAATGTGATTTGCCAATTAAATGATTTAATTGTGCAGACCTTGTTCCTAAGGACAATTTCGGATATGTTTCTACAGAATCTAGAGCCAGTATTGTAGCAGCATCTTCTTCATCGTGTATCCTTTTTCTTTTCTTGATGCATGTTACACTACCCTGTTCTTTCAAATTTTTCTACCAAATTTCGTAAAGCATTAACGCACACGTGAACATTAATAAATTTTTGTTGACATTTTTCAATTGGAAAGTTATAAGGAACCTCACCAGTACCATAACATTGAACGAGGTAAACTCTTTGTTGTAAAGTTAGCATTACTGTTAAGTAATTCTCATTAATGATTCACAAATACAATGTAACAGTAATTCTTGGAGAGTAAGCGCTCTCACACTATTAAATCACGCAGTATACATATACGAAAAAAAAATTTCGTATATGAATAAATGTATGAATACACATAATGTGCATTCATACATTTATTCATATACGAAAATACACATAATGTGCAGTCATACATTTATTCATATACGAAAATTTTTTTTTCGTATATGTATACTGCGTGATTTAATAGTGTGAGAGCGCTTACTCTCCAAGAATTACTGTTACATTGTATTGTAATAGGTACGCCACCTATGGCGTATTTATTGAATGCACGTATATCTACAGTTGCCTGATTAGTAGTTGCACTACGGAGGGCAACATTACCTTGCGTTGTCGCACTTGGGTAACAGATGCCGCTGAGAATCTCTCATGGCGTTTGGTACGTAAGTTGACAATATCAGGTTTTCTAAGCTTTTGAAGCATTGTGAATAAACACGTTCGTGCAATGATGAGACCAATGTAAGGTCGAAACAGCTGTCTGCACGTTGTTTGTTCGCAATGCCGGCTTAGGGTAGATGTGCATTCATACATTTATTCCTATATTCCTAATTTTTTTCGTATATGTATACTGCGTGATTCACAAATACGTAATGAAAATGACAGATGCCAGGTAACTTGACTTACATATTAGGTTGGTAGTTAACAATAATAACTTGATATGATTAAACCAAAAGCATGAAATTTTATTGCTTCATTTTTTGTGTGTTATTGTAATTTTCTGAAAAAATAATATTTAGATTATTGTTTCAGAATTGGTGTTTTTGAGCCAAGCAAAAATTTTATAAAAAATGAAATTTTTGCGAAAAGGCCCAAAAAGATGTTTTCCCTATTGTCCATCCAGTCCATCCGGGGACACACTATATAAAATTTCAAAGACTTATCTGAAGCGATAACTCAACCGAAAATACGCAAGCCTTATTAAAAACTGAAAAAACACCTCATGTTTCTTCTAAGTGCCTAAAGGTGCACGCACACTGAGGCGAGGCGAAGCGAAGAGAAGCGCATTTATTACGCCTATAGAAATGTACGTAAGCTTTGCTTCGGCACGCGACGCTCCAGTGTGCGGGCACCCATTTGATTACGTGCATTTTTATTAGGTGTAATAAATGATCTTCTCTTCGCTTCGCCTTGCCTCAGTGTGCGTGCACCTTAATGATATTTGACACATGCGGTATGTCTAGTACGCATATGGATCAACAAGTGACGTATCAAGTTCGTAGTAGTGAATAAATTAACCATTAACTGTAAATAAAGCGAAATTTTAATTAGGAACTCCAAGCACCATAAGCGCGAACCGATATACAGGGGTAGCCAGCAGTAAGGAACACCTAAAGTAACTGAAAATTATCAAATAAACAAATATGCGGTCGCAAAAATAACTCAACTAAATTTAAATACACATTAAAAACATAAATGTCTTTTTGCAATATCTTGTAAATTATGCAATTTAAATAGAGTATTTAGAACTTATCTATTATATTGTGTGCCTACCTAGTCCAAGTAAATTCAAACAACCTTCATTTATTTAATGAGTATAATGTAATTATTATTTTCTGCTTAGCATTGATATTTTAATTAAGTAAGTTTAATTAGAAAAATTTACCCACGAATGGTATTCGAACTCACGATCTCCCAATCACCTGACAGGTATCCTTGCCACCTGCCACTGAGTATGGTGAGTACCGATGCTTTGTCGTGATCACATTTTTAAATGAATTTAAATTTACTTTAGAAGAGTTTAATAATAACAAATACAGTGAATAAAACTACATTTGTAACTTACTTTTAGTTTTGGTGAATAGATCACAATTTTTTTTCTTTGTATATTGGTGTATTGCTTTACGATGACTGTATATCTATCATTCCAGATGAAATTTCGGATCTCACGCCAGGCGGTATGGCAAAACGAATAAACAAGAACCACTACGTCGCTAAGAGACCTACCGATTCTCCTATTCCGGTCCATGTGCCACGCAGTGTCTATTCTGATGGAGAAGAAAGTCAAAGGGCCCCGTCTGAACGAACACTTTCCGAGTGTGCGGTAAAGTATATCTGATTTATATTTCTATGGAATAGTGAATTTTACTTCTAATAGATGTATATAGAGTATAGGGTACCTCCTTAATTAAGATAATAATTCATAGTGGTGTTAATAGAGGTAGGCGCCATAAATTCTCGGCCTGATATACAAAATAGAAACTTGGAACAATATAAGAATTTTTATTTTTCAATGTAATCTCCCCTAACTTCTATAGATTTATTACAACGATTAATTAATAATTCGATACCCTTGTAAAAATAATCTGAAGTTTTTCCGTCAAAATGTTCTATAACAGCTGCTTGCAAGTCACTGTCGTCCTTAAAACTACGTCCCCTAAGGTTTTTTTTAAATTAGAAAACAAAAACAATATCCGGACACGGTGGATGTTCCAATTCTTGAAAGCCGCATTCGCGGATGGCAGCTTGTGAAATGGCGGCAGTATGGAAGGGAGCATTGTCGTGCAATAATCGCACACCTTTTGTATAATATTGCATAATATGTGCCGTTCACACTTGTATTGCGCTCTTTAAAGTCAATTAGCAAAATGTCGTCAGAATCCCAGAATATTGTGGCCATCACCTTTTGCGTTGATTGAACGACTTTCACCTTTCTGGGACGAGATCAATCAGGTCGCCGCCATTCCATGGACTCCCTTTTCGATAAAGGATCGTAAAACAGAACCATTGTTTCATCCCCTATGACAATGGACTCCAAAATCGGTTTTGGGTCGTCTCCACACATGTTTAAAAACGACTGCGCACATTCGACTCGACGTTCACGTTGGAGAGCAGAAAGAAGTCGCGATACCCATATAGCACTAATTTTATTCATACCCAAATGGTATGAATAAACGAACACTTGTTTCGGAAATGTTTGTTATCACTGCTAATTCCTTCACTTTCAAACGGCGATCTTCTAGCACTAAATGTTCAATAAGTGAAATTTTTTGAGGCGTTATCACTTCAATTGGTCGACCCGACCGATCAGCATCTTCCAGGGATTCTTGTCCCAAACGGGGAAACATTTTGCTTACTTTTCTACAGTTGAATATGAAGGAGATGAATCACCCTAAACGCCGTCTAAACGTTGTTTAATGTAATAAGGTGTATGCCTTTTTTTTGTTAAAAATTTAATGACCGCGCGGTATTCAATTTTCGTTACTTCAGACATTTTCGTGCGCTAGTCACGTTGGTTGGCTGGTTACTAAAAACTACTAGGCTTGGAACCGTCATATTTATGGTGTACACCTCGCGTATATGCATGTATGACGTCATAGTGTTTGAACACGTTTGAACCTGTATAAGCCTGTCAGGCCGAAAATTTATGGCGCCTACCTCGTAGGTACACCAGTTGTAAATCATTGAATATTAGAGCTCTTACTATCCGGATATTAGAGTATCCGGATATTGACGACTCGGATATCCGGATATGCGCAAAAGTAAGAGCCCTATTGAATATATATATATATAGCTTAGGCAGAGACGGCAGGGGTAGGTAGCACGTCATCAAGTATGCTGTTCCTGATTTGCATAGTTTCTAAGTTTCTATGCTATTTCGTATGCTGGTAAAGTAGTTTGTTTAGTAGTGACTAGTGTATTATTCATTTTCAAGTTTATTCTGTGCACTTATGGATTAATAGGCTGTTGTGTTACCATTACAGAATGAGAGAGTTGTGACAGAAGAGTCACTTCAAAGGTTAGCAACTTTCACTATGGCGATTATGTTGCTGGCTTCCGTCATGTTTCTAATGTCTAACGTCAAAATTTCAAACAAGTCTGACAGATAGGTTATGTTTAATACTCATTTAAAGAAAACTGTTTTCGTTGTTATGTAAATATGAAGAAAAAAGAATTCCGAGATATAATTAAACATTATTTTTTACGTGGAAAAACAGTTTTAGAAAACCTAGGAAAACTTACGTAAATATTATTATGAATGTGCGCCGTCCCGTGGATTGATTTATAAAAGTGGTTTTCTACTTTTAAATGTGGCGATATATGCACAGATGATGCAAACCGTCCCTTACTGTTATTTACTGCTCCAGAAATGGTTAATAAAGTCCGCGCCCTTGTAAATAGCGATCGTCGATTGAAAGTACGTGAGATAGCTAATGAATTAAACATTCAACCGAACGAGTTTACATGAACGTTTATATGAAAAAGCTATCCGTGAGATGGGTGCCGCGTTTGCTTCATGCTGATCAAACGCAAACTTGCATTCAAAACTAAGGAGTATGTTTGGAGACTTTAACACGTAATCCAAGCGAATTTTTCCATTGATATATCATACTAGATGAAATTTGGATACATCATTATAGATAGAAAAATACAGTTCAAACAATGGACTTCTCCCGAGGAACGTGACCCCAAGAAAGAAACTGTTCTTTCGACCGGTATGGTCATAGTCATAGTTTTTTGGGATTCCAAAGGTGTAATCTTTAATGATTATTAAAAAAAGTAAAACGATAACTAGCCGATATTATGCTGATTTGCTGACACGTTTTGATGCCTAACTGAAAACGATTGCATTTCTTGAAGGAAGAAGTGCTGTTCTATCACGATAATGTGCCCTCTCATTTGTGCGCTGTTGATACAACAAAATTAGTCGAATAGCGTTATGAATTGCTGCCGTCGCCATATTCACCAGATCTGACTGCCAGTGATTTCTTCTTATTTACAAATTTAAAAAAATGGCTCTGTGAAAAGATATTTCAGACAAATGAAGAGGTGATATCTGAGACAGGACAGAGTTTCCGAAGGTTACATTATAGTTTTGGATCTCGCGGTAGGTAGTAATAGCTGATCTGCCATTTCTTTGCTGTCTATATTACATTTGTTTAGAGGTGGGCAAAACGGTTCATTTCATTGACCCGGCTCACTCGGTTCAGCTCCTCATTGTGAGCCGGGTCCCGGAACCGGCTCATTTGAACCGTGTGGATCCGTAATAGCATACCGTTCCAGGAACGTGTAGTGTAGGACATGATAATACTCGGCGCCGTCGCGTCGGCTCAAACGAACCGGGATTATTTAGGCTGCGTGCACACCAATTATACAAAATGTTTGACAAACAATTTATTTGAAGCTATAATGCACACAAATTTGGCAAATTATCAGATTGTTGTATACAAATTAAGCAACGACCCAAGTGAGCCGAGATCCGGTTCATTGAAATTTAGTGAACCGGCTCCCTCGGCTCCCTGCTTGGATTCGGTTCACTGAACCGGTTCGTTCGCGAACGACCCACCTCTACATTTGTTTTCAATGTTTCACTGTATATCATTCCTCAAAGAATACAATATAAAACGTCCTTCTCATAATTACTATACGAATCTACAGGAATGGCTAGAGAAATATGTATTTTTAAAACACGGGTTGAATATTCAGCAACTCGAGCTAGTTTTTCGCGTGGTTCATTCAATAGTGGAACGAGGGAAACCATTTACTGACGGCAAATTAATCAAGTATTGCATGATTACAGCAGCAAAAGAAATGTGTCCAGACAAATTATTTTTTATTATTAAAACATCAGTTTGTCATCAAACACTGTGGCTCAAAGAGTAGTTGATATTACAGGGAATGTATTAGTTCAATTGTCTGACAAAAATCGACACAGAGTGGTTCTCTTTAACCCTGGGTGAATCAACAGATGTTTCAGATACTGTTCAGGTGTTACTTTTTATTCGATGGATAGATAAAAATTATGAAGTGTACGAAGAACTTCATGACCTTCATAGCATTCACATCACGACCACATGAGATATTTTTAAAGGAAATGAAAATCCTATATTGAAAAACAATGTCAATGGAAAAACAAAGTGTTATCACTGCTGATGGCAAAAACGTATGTAAAAAAAATAAGGTGTCATTGCTCTCGTATCAAAGTCGTAGAAAATGATCGTGGTCAAAATCATTAATTGTACATTGCATCATTCATAGCTAGTCTTTGCCCGAAAATGCTTAGATATGTCAGTTTTGTTTTATAGCCAGCCGTGTCAGCTGTTAATTATATCAGATCGCACGCATGCGCTTTATCATCGTCAATTCCGCGAGTTTATTGAAGAGATTGGAGAAAATATCTGTTTTTGCTATCATGTCAAAGGAGAAACCAGATTTTGCCTAATTTATACACTCGTATTAAGTCCTTTTGACAAAAATTGTTTTGTTTCAATACCAATTGAACAAAAAAATGATTCATGCATTTAAATACATATCGAACATTCAGTTAGCAGACAGCGACGTCATTTTCGGATTTAGCAATTGGGTGCTTTAAACCTAAATTATGAGTTTATTTTTCAATTTTGATGGAATTGAAAACGAAATCAAGATTTTTCAGAATTCTTTACAGCATCATAAATCTTAATCATAATTATATTTAATTTCATTATGTATATACGTCGGTTGTGTCTGAATTGGCCATTGATTATTTTGTATGCTTCACTTACATTATAAATTTTACAATAATATAATGAAAATAAGCTGTGGTGGGCCCGGATTGGTGGTGCTTGCAGGCCATAGTTTAACCCTACTGCCCATATTAATCAAGTCGTTCAAGGAGGCTCTTCTAAAATTACTACAATGGTAAAAAATATACAATCACAGATCAATTACTATATATATTTAACCACAGTAGTATTCTAATCACTCACTATACACCGTGTTTCATGTAACTAGCACATTAGAAGTTTTTGTGCTTACAACGCGAATTTTTTCCAGAAGTTTTGCTTTCTCACATAATTGACCGCAATCTTTCAAGTTAAAATATTTTTAAACTCGTGCAACTTCCGGTTGCACCGGAAGTAGGCTCCATCTTTGTTATTTTAAATGTGACACCCTGTATTTTATTCGAGATTTGAATTGCTTATTTAAATAGAAGAACAGAGATACTGGGTTGGATTATGTCAAAGTCAACCGTTTCGGAGTTATTCAACTGTTTTCCATTTTTAGGGCACTTGAACGTAAATTTTAAAAGTTCTTTATCTGAGACATGAAAAAAGATAAACAATTGAAATTTGTTCCTGAGATAGTCAAAGTATTGTCGTATTCGAATATCACCAGGTTTTGCAATAATATTACACAGGGTGTTCTCTAATTAATTTACAATTATACACATTTCAAATGCAAGAAACTCAATTTTTTCAAATGAAACACCCTGTATATTTTCGCCTTTTCTGAAGCAGAAAAAAATTGTCTTTCGATCCACTATTACATTCCCTATACCTATCTCTAGAGGTTTTTGAGTTATTGGGGAGATCAGCCTGAAGGCCCGATATTTTGCCATTTATCACACACAATTTCAAGAATGCCTTGGAAGTAACAAAATGTTTAGTTGTCAAAATTTCGTTCGCTGTCAGTGTTATTAATTTGATGCTTGGATATTTTTTGTACTTTACTGAATGATTTGATTACTGCATAATGGAAGGCTATAATAATAATTATCCAAATGAAAGTATCCTTAATTTATTTTACATACACGGAGAATGTAATCGCATAATAAGTAGAACTTGCCGTGTGTTCAATCAGAGATACCCTAATTTGCCTCCGATGAATCGATTCAAATTTGCAAAAATTGAAACACATTTTTTGCGACATTGGAATATGAACACAAAAAGAAATTGTACTCAGCCAGTAACAGGTGAAGAAAACAACGAAATTAATATTCTGGGATATTTCACAGCTCATCCCCATGCCTCGATACGTAAAGCAAAGGTGGATTTAGATATTAGTATGACGTCAATTCAACGCGTGCTAGCAAAGAACAAATGGCACCCATATGCACAAAGGAAAGTCCACGAACTGAGAAATGCAGACGCTCAGAGAAGAATTGATTTTTGTGAGTGGCTAACTATTCGTAAACAGGAAGATCCGGACATGTTACGAAAGATTTTATGGTCGGATGAATCCAAGTTTACCAGGCAAGGCGTTGTAAATAATAAAAATTGTCATTTTTGGGCAGATGAAAATCCCAACTTTTCACGAGTAAGCCATTTTCAATATCAATTTAGTTTTAATGTATTCGCCATAATAGGGTGGGGAAGGGTATTTTATCATATTTATGATGAAAGGCTAACGTCCGAAAGATATTTGCGAATCATTAGGGAAGTGGTGGCAAACATAGTCAATGAGATGCCACACTAAAACTATTATTGGTTTCAACTGGATGGAGCTCCAGCTCACTCTACTCATGCTGTATATCAAGAGTTGACCCAGCTTTTTGAGGATAGGTGGATTGGTCCAAATGGACCATGTCTTTGGCCTGCTAGATCTCCGGATTTAACTCCAGTTGACTTTTTTTTTATGGAGTTACATAAAAAAAGAGGTCTATGCAACACCAGTTAACTCCAGGCAAGAACTAGAGGATAGGGTGCGAAGAGCATTTGACCAAATTGAAGTTCAAATGATTGAACGTGCAACGACTGACCAGCTCCAAACAAGGTTAAATAAATGCATTGAAGTAGGCGGTGGACATATTGAGCACTTGCTGTGATTTGGTTTTAGATTTGTTTTTGTTTTCTTTGTTTGACTTATACCGTGAGATCAAAAATGTTTTCGCAATTAATAAATTTTTGGTTTTGAACTAGAAGACTTTTTTTCCATACCCATAACATGCTTACAAATGACTATTAATCCACTCCTCCTATACTTAATCTATTATTTTTTCAGTTTTATTTGGCAAAATATCGGGCCTTCAGGCTGATCTCCCCAATAACTCAAAAACCTCTAGAGATAGGTATAGGGAATGTAATAGTGGATCGAAAGACAATTTTTTTCTGCTTCAGAAAAGGCGAAAATATACAGGGTGTTTCATTTGAAAAAATTGAGTTTCTTGCATTTGAAATGTGTATAATTGTAAATTAATTAGAGAACACCCTGTGTAATATTATTGCACAACCTGGTGATATTCGAATAGGACAATACTTTGACTATCACAGGAACAAATTTCAATTGTTTATCTTTTTTCATGTCTCGGATAAAGAACTTTTAAAATTTACGTTCAAGTACCCTAAAAATGGAAAACAGTTGAATAACTCCGAAACGGTTGACTTTGACATAATCCAACCCGGTATCTCTGTTCTTCTATTTAAATAAGCAATTCAAATCTCGAATAAAATATAGGGTGTCACATTTAAAATAACAAAGATGGCGCCCACTTCCGGTGTAACCGGAAGATGCACGAGTTTAAAAATATTTTAACTTGAAAGATTGCGGTCAATTATGTGAGAAGGCAAATCTTCTGGAAAAAAATCGCGTTGTAAGCACAAAAACTTCTAATGTGCTAGTTACATGAAACACGGTGTATATGAGAATTATCATAATGAATTCTATTACTACCGGAAAAAGTCCAATTTGCACATGCGTTTTGTCGTATAATAATTTGATCACTATTGGTATCTTGTCTTATTTCAGCCATACACAGTTGTTAGCGAAAGAGATGGCCATAGATACCAATCCAGAAATTCACCCCGTGCTCCTTCCGCTATGAGCAGGGGTAGTGGATATGATAATGGATCAGATATATATGTGACAAGTGGGGCATACAAAGCACCTTCGGAATTAAGGTAAGCGACAACAAAAGTGTTACTAAATAAATGAATTGTGTATTTGTAAAACGTAGTATACTGGATTGGTAATGTAGAAATTACAATAATATGGTCTAACATGTGGTAAAATTACAAATTCTATACATTACTGACATTATTTTGATGACCTTTTTTAATTTATACAGCATATGTGTTAAAAAGGGTAACTGCCATTACATATATAGTCTGTCTCCAAAAGAAATGAGATGTTGCCACCACACGACTTTCTTATACGAATGTGCGTTTAAGATTATACAAAAGTTATAAATTAAGTTTTAAATACTTTTATCTTCTTAAAAATTAAACCTGTGAGTAAGTGTGTTACTTCAAGTCCGAATTTTAAGAATTCTTTTCACCAAAATTATTTAAAATCTTACTCTAAGTATTACATACTTCTTTTATCTTAAATCTCTATAGCATGCATACTTACGAGATATTTGCAAAAAGTGCTACTCCATAAGAGTAGAAGTGTTACTTCCGATCCGAATTTTGAAATTTTTTTTAAACTTGATAGTAGACTAGATATTAGCAAATTTTGATTTTCTTACTTTAGTAAACTACTACTTCCGGTCTACCGATTTTACTGAAAATCTATTAATACCTCAAGAGGAAGATTATACTCGTAAATATAAAGTTTGGTTTTCATAGCTGTGGGCGTTTTGTCGCTATCGTGGTCACAGAGTGAGATAAAGAGAGAGAGTGAGACTTTTTGGTATCAGGGGACTTCAAAACGTGGGCATCTGCAGAAATCTCGAGGTCGAAAATTTTCGTCATCACAATACTTTTTTATACTACGTATAAGAAAGTAAATAATGAGGTGTGGCCACCACACGACTTTATTATACGTATGAACATATACAAAATTGTTCTAAATTGTTTTAAATAGTTTATCTTCTTAGAGAAATAAGCTTGTGGATAAGTGTGTAACATCAAGTCTACACTTTAAAAATTTTTGTATATAAAAATTATTCAAAGTCCTATTATAAGTAGGTACTTCTATTCTCTTAATAAATCTCTATAGAATGCATAATTTACGACATATTTGCAGAATCGCTATTCGATAAGAATAAAAATCTTATTCCGGTCCGAAATTTGAATTTCTTTTATTTTATACAAAAGGTATTGAAAATTAAGTTCTAAATACTTTTATACTCGTAACGTACCTGTCTAAAAAGCATGACTGGCGAAATATTCGCGCAAAAAACTGATTTTCCATAAGAGTAAAAGACCTACTTCCGGTGGGAATTAAATGTTGTCATTATCTTACACTCTCTTTGGAAGCCTAGTTAATGTAATACTTAAGTTTATCAAAATTAAATATGGAATGATGTTTGCCTCAAGATATATTTAATTCGCCTTTTCCCTTTGACAGTCGAGGCTCACGTTCTAGAGGAGCTCCGAGTCATTATTCCTATAGAAGTGGCGCTGCTCCATCCGTTGCTAGTACCGTCAAGACACGGGCGTCACGAAAAGGTGGTGTAACAGTTGAAGCGATGGCCGCTCCGAATCCCTTCTGTCCAAATATAAAGGGTATGTGCTGCCTGATGTTGTTATTGAATTTGGGCATCATACTAGTTACGTTAGGTTTTGTGATAGTCATCCAATTTTTCGAACCTGTTTACGTATGGTAAGTATAGACTTTTTAGCATTTTATAAACCTTAGTGATAAAAGCTAACGTGGAAAATTATTGACCAGTATCAATTTTCTGCAAAATACGTATATAGATTTTCTTCAAAAATTAACTTTTTGGAGAAACTTTTCGGATTTCTACTTAGAGCAACCACAAAAACTAGGTTTTTATGTTGGTGTATAATTATATCTATAACCTTTGAATCAAATCATTCAATTTTTTTGTCTTATATACCTATTCCAGTGTCCATCTTTCTTATACTTTGAGCATGTGGACTTCCTTACCGAATACTTCCCTTTTGGATGAAGCTCCTTGCTGCAGTAGTAGGAACTACTTATTCCTTGAGTTCTACTGTATTTTCTTATTTGATAGCCAGATTTATACGGTTATCTTTCAAACTTTGCCGAGATTGGCACGAGCTCATCTGTTGATTTCCTTGTCTCAAAACAGCTCCTTGTTTGGAGAGAAATTTAGCCTGCTTAACAGCATTTACATCATCCCCAATTATAAATTTGCTTGTAGTTGTAGACGTTCACTCGTTTTTTCTCCGATATTCCAACGACTATTTGATCCCGAATCTGTTTGTTTATATATCAAATTACCATATTCACAATACACAGCCAACGAATGTGACGATACTATAAAAGCATCAGCAGACTCACCATGAAGTCGAACTCGAGAATTGAATTTGTACCTCTTTAAAATAATGTTTATCGCGGTATAAATTGTCCATCAAGTTTATCCAGTGCTTTCTGATATAGGTACCTATGGTCGAGGCGCGTTAAGTTCCGTTGCACGTCATACTAGATCCATGACGACTCGCCTTATATATGTTGCCGGATCTATTTTTATTTCTGTCAGTGACATTTGATATAACCAAAGAAAAAAATTATTCACAATACAATAACTATAACGTAATATATTTAGTAATTGAAATGCTCTAAGACTTCAGCTTTCTCAACTTATTTATTACATTGATTTAGATTGTCGAAAACCCTTAAATGTTTCATAACGTATCCATAATAAAATTTAAAATAAACATTACTTACGCTATTCTCGTTAAGCAGATGATTATAGAAAAGTTTGCAAAAAGCTTCGACTGTTTACAGAAACCTTTCGGCTTTATATGCAATGGACGCAAATAAACAATAAATACACTTCGAAGAAGCACTGTTTTTAAACAATTTATATCAACGTAAAAATAAACATGAAAAATTTGACAAAAAGAATATGCACAACGCACGTCTTTTTGACAGATATGATTTATCTGTCAACACCGAATTGAACTACTAGTCTATTAAAAATATGTAATAAAGAAATTTAATATTGAAAAGGAAATTATGTGTTTATTTGCCATGAATGCGTATATTACGATCAATTTATAAATCTTCTATTTAAGCTAATGAAATAAATTCCCTCAAGTATAATTTAACAAAGTGACTTTTTTAGTTTCTCTAATACAGTTATGACAACATGTAAACGTAATCGATGACGTGCAACGGAACTTAACCCGCCTCGACCATATATTCGGTTTTGTACGCCACTGCATAACAGTTTGCCGATTTTTCCCTCCCATAATATAAATATGGATATCCAAATTTTCCTCTTCTGTTTTAGAATTGAATTCTGATACAGTCTTGTATCATGTAAACCTCTTTCTTCACTATTACCACAACCCTGGCGCGAATAAATTAAATTTCTCGGGAGATGCGATATTTAAACAAAGGCCAGTATTTCCAGTACCTATGAATCCTGTCGCACTACAAATTTCGATCGGACGGAACAATTTCAAAACAATAAAATTAAAGTAATTAATTAATATTTCAGGAATATACCTTCCCATAGTAAAATAACATTACATGAAAGGCAGTTACAAATTAAATATTATAAATAAAGCTATTAAATATTATTTTTTCTGCACTTACCTATGTTTTATATAACATTTGGCTATACTGTTTAAAATGTTTAGATCACAATTATAACAAATGTCAAAAGATAAATTCGATAAGAGTAAAAGTGTTAGCTCCGGTCAGAATTTTGAATTTCTTTTTAAACTTGGTAGTAGACTTTGCTACTGAGGTACACTACTACTTCCGGTCTACCGATTTTACTGAAAATCTAATCATACCTCAAGACGAAGATTATACTTGTAAATATAAAAGTTTGGTTTTCATAGCTCAGGCCGTTTTGCAGCTATATTTTATATAACATTTGGCTATACTGTTTAAGAGACAAGCATTGTTGACAAATTTAAAATGTTTAGATGACAATTATAACAAATGTCAAAAGATAATTATGGCAAATGGCAAAAGGTGTATGAATATAGTGGCGCATGTCGGTTGCGAGAGCGACTGAACTATACTAGAATCGCTCTCGCAACCGACATGCGCCACCAAAATTAAAATGGCGTCAAATTTGAGACGTTGCAAAATTTGATCTGTCAAGTAATATTAATTTTGATACTATAACCCTAAATAATCAATTAGACTTGTGATTTTAGCACTACCGACAATAATTCTAATATGTAACTATTAATTTGATAATAATTTGGCTTAAGTACTATGAGAAACCGAATATAATGATTATTTTATATTTGTATGAATTTGTCTGCTGTTAATAATTAAATATAAGTACAATAAAGGTAAGATTTTCAGACAGAATTGAACTTTTGGGGTTCATTTAAATTCAGAAATGTATTAAGAAAATATGTTCCAGTTAGTTTTACTATAGACAATAAAGATATTTACTAGCAAAGACAGTTGTACAGCAGTATCGTTACCAGTAGTGCTATATTGCTTGTCCATTAAATGCATTAACATTAAAGTAATTTTACATGCAACGTCAGAAAAGTATTACACCTATTATAAATTTTTTTTTTGCCAGATTCTTACTGTTTACTATGATTATTACCATAATCACTGACATACTAAAAGCAACTTGTTTGAAACATTTCTCGCAGGTATATCATTGAATACAACATAGTTTTTGCATGCTAATCAAACATTTTTGATTAAGCTAAACTCATCATTATTGTTTATTTAAGCTTTAAACTAGTATAAATTCTATCCATTCTTCTATTACAGTCAACGTGTTTAACCCTTCTTAAATATATCACATATTACATATGTGATCTTCAAAAATTTATTATTATGTGACAATCACCTGCTTGCATTCTTTTATGTCAGATATTAGTAGGTTATAAAATTCAAACTGCAAAACATGTACTAATTATGCAATGTACCAGTAAAATCTCAAACAGGTCATGTAATTATGTGTAATAAAAGTTCTTTGTTCAGTTTCATGTACATAATCTTGCTCTTTGCAGATCGTTTGCAAACACACTTGAAATTTTCTAGGAGGACTTAAAATTGTGATAATAAAGATGATAATTTCACACAAGTACAATGTCATTGCTTTCATTCAGCAGACACAACAGTTGCGCAACTGTTCAGTGATCATGTCCACTAGACGAGCGCTCACTCTGAACATGTTCAGGAGCGGTCGCCATTTTTGTGAGCGGAAAAATTCTATCCTCACTTGGTGAGCGTATTCTGTACGCATGCGCCATTGATTAATTCCAAGACCAACCTAATACATACCTCTGAATAAAGTTACTAGAAAAGTGCGATACATCAAATTAAAGGTATTGTGCAGTAATAAATGTATTATAATATTGGAGTTCACTCAGTATTTTATTCGGGGTTGGAAAAACCAGCCCTTCCACTAAAAACTACGTCAAACCTTAATGCAGAAAAACAATTTATTATTATTGTTTATTCGGTTTAATCTCTATAATTTTAACATATGGCAGCAATGAAAAGTATTAGATGACAGACGATGACATAAAGGTGAGCGGTCCTGTCCAGCGAACACTCAACTGTTGTGAAGTGAACGGTTGGAGCGGGATCAGTTCCCGATCCGCGTGCTGAATGAAAGCATTCACATCACATTAATATTCGCTACGCTTGTCAAGTGTCATCCGCTCCGTGAAAATAAAAATCTGACAACAATGCTCAGAATAGCCATGTATTAAATAAAATATTGATATAGAAAAGTAATATTTAATAATTTTATCTATAATATTTAATTTGTAACTGACTTTCATGTAATAGTATTTTACTAGCCGTAGCTATTTATCCTAAAATATTAATTAATTATTTGAATTTTATTGTTCTAAAATTGTTCCGGTTGACTGGAATTTGTAGTGGTATTGAATCAGCGTCTATAGTTCGTAGTTTTGCCATGTCGGTTGTGAAAACCATCCGACTATAATAGACGTTTATTATTATTTACATGACATAACCAAACTATCAAAATTATGCTCTGTCACCAATCATTCAAAAAAGCAGGCCGTCTTTAATGAGAAAAGTATTTGAAGGCCCGGTACTTCCTGCATTTTCGTCTGCCATTTTGTATTTGCAATTCCTTCGGTTTTGTTTTTCAATTTTATTTAGTAATATCCTATTTATTTATGAATTTATCGCTGCCACCATGCGTGGTTTACGAGGAAGCGTTCTTAAGCTCGCGGAATGGAGGGGTTGGATGAGCATTATTAGTATAAATATAAGGTTATAACACAATTGCGTCAGTAGTCTTTAAGCTTTCGTCAACCACGTAATTTCATTGGGAAGAAAGTGCGAAATATGTAGAAATTCGAGTATCGCGCCGTTATCAAGTTCTTTACAAAATAAGGAATGTCTGTTCATACCATACTGGAACAGATGTTTTCTATTTACGGGGATTCTTGGCCAGGAAAAGCTATGGCTTGTAAGTGGTACAGTCGCTTTAAGCAAGGTAGCGAATCATTTAAAGACGACCCACGCCTGGGGCAGGTTATAGAAATGACCATTTCAGAACTTGTTAAATAAGTCGAAAAATTAATAATAGAAGATGCTCCGCTAAAGAACTCGCAGGACTAACTGGAGTATCTGATACAACAATTCCGTGAACTTAAAAACGTTTCCTCGTAAGTGTCTTCGGAGTAATAAGTACAAAGCAATTGGTTTCCAACTTATTTATTCCTGAATATTACATATAAACTTTTGTCAGTGCGACATGATACATATCTCTCTATAGTAGGTACCTACTTATTATTCAACGAAACGCGTTCTGATACAAGTTACAAAAAAAAACTCACTTCTCAAGGATATCCACTACCAATAATAATAATAATAAACCAATAATTTAAAATGGCGTCGAATTAGACGTGTTGCTAAATTTTATCTGTCAAGTAATATAACCTACCAAAACCATTTGAGGACTGTCATTAACATTATTAATATAGTAGAGTCGCTCTCGCAACCGACATGCGCCACTAAATTAAAATGGCGACAAATTTGAGATATTGCAAAATTTTACATGTCAAGTAATATAACCTACAAAAGCCATTTTAGGACTGTCAGGAATAATAATATTCATACACCTTTTGACATTTGTCATAATCCTCATTTGACGTTTGTTATAATTTCCATCTAAACATTTTAAATTTGTCAACAATGCCTGCCTCCTAAACAGTATAGCCAAATGTTATATAAAATATAGGTGTAGACAAAATCATATTTAATAGCTTTATTTATAATATTTAATTTGTAACTGGCTTTTATGTAATAGTATTGTACTATGGGAAGCTATATATCCTGAAATATTAAATAATTAGTTTAATTTTATTGCTTTGAAATTGTTGCGGCCGATCGAAATTTGTAGTGGTATTGAATCGTCGTCTTTGGCCGTGTCGGTTGCCAAAACGATTGTACTTTATTCGAACCTTATTTGAACATCTTTTGACATTTGTTATAATTGTCTTTCAAACTCCAAACAATATGAATTTATCAACAATGCTTGCCTACTATACAGAATAGCCAAGCATTAAATAAAATGTAGGTATAGAAAAGTAATATTTAATAACATTAATTATAATACTTATTCAATTTGTAACTGGTTTTCATGTAAGAATATTTTACTAGCAAAACCTATATTTCCTGAAATATTAATTAATTAGTTTAATTTTATTGTTGTGAAAATTTTCCGGACGATGGGAATTTATACTGGCATTGTATTGTCATCTTTATGTCATAGTTTGGTCGTGTCAGTTGCCAAAACGATTCAATTTAATCAAGATTTTTTCTATAGTAATTAACTAACTGAAATGTTATATAACTTTGCCGCGCTTACACGGAAGTGAGTTCCTAATTTGATTATACCCTGTCTCAGAATAAGAAGAAGTGATTCAAATATCCCGCCAAAACATGGAACACATAGCTTAAAATTTAGTAGACAATTTGATATGACATCATGACAATTGAGGTTAGAAGAACTGTATTAATTCTAACCAAGGATTTAGCTGTTTTGTGTTTCATTTACTACTTTCGTTAAAATAGATGGATGTGCCGCTTTTCATTCTACCAGTCGAAGCAGCAATACGAGTGCACGACAATTGGAAACAGGAGAGTAACGTAATAAACACAAGTAGATGCATACCTCTATAATTTGATGAATACAAATCTCTCAACATTCCAATCTGTTCATTCTAGTTTTACAAAAAAATCTATGGATAAAGATATAGGCCCAATTTACAAATGAAAGCATAGACTTTGTTCTGAGCGTTTTGAGAAGGATTGCCGTTATAAATATATAATTACTGCACATTTTAGTGAATGTGCTATATCAACATGAAAATTGTGAATCAAGTCATTTATTATTAAATATTTGTATCAGAGAGCAAGAACGAATCAAACCTTTTATCTTTTATCAAAATGTCCTTAAGAACTTTCAGAAAAGGTTTTGCTTATTAGTTTCTATTTTAAATATCAATAAAGAACTTATACAGATAAATCATTCGTATTACTGCTACAAACCTTAAGGAGGTAAATTCAATTAACTAGTCTTGAAATGTGAATCTTACATACAACAGTAATAGGTAAATAGAAAAATTTACATCGGCTGAAGTTGTTTACACGAACTGCAAAGATAATTACATATACCTACACATTACTAATTATTATTCCCTATTAAAATTTATTTATTATGAAAATATATAGAGTATAACAAATATTTATTTCTACTATATATTGGAAATTAACAATAATTTAGTGTTCACATCATGTTAAAAAGATTAAAAATTTACATGGTCGGCACAATTTATCGAGATACTTATTGTAACATTTGTAATTGCGTCTGTCAAAAGTTCTTATATAAGTGATATTCTGAAAGGAGAGGACTTTTTTGAAGCAACTTCATCTTGTGTATCAATTCATGAAGTATTCTTAATTGCCTATCTTTTCGATATGGCTATTTAATCCTACATCCCATATTCTCCACCAGATATTTTCACCTCTTTTTATTAGTAAGTACAGGTTTCTTTACGTTTGACATATCTGAAATATAACATGTATATGAACATGTTATATTTCAATACTTGAAATTAATGAGACAATTCTAGAATATGTGTGAGTTGTCCAGTTCATTTAAAGTATGAACTCATCTATAGTTATTTTTTCAATGATATTAATTGTTGAATGTTTGATTTTTGCACTGACGTACAGTATTTTTGATAGATTCATCAAATTCAAAGTTTCAAATGCATGATCACTTGTTCCTTAGGTCTTAAGCCGTCTAAATCAACGCATGCTCATGTTGTACATAAAAGTACGGATTTTATTTAATAACACAATAAAGTAAGAGACTAGGTTATGGCTTGGCTATAAACATAAAATGACGTTTTGTCAAACTTATTTTCCCATGTTAAACTTGCCTACCCAAGAACCAATGAAATACTTTAAAAATATACGCCATTTTGGCGCGATATTTGAATCACTCCTTCTTATTCTGAGACAAGGTATAGTGACTTTTATTTAATTTTTTAATCAATTCACTTTTTTAAACATATTTGTCACTGTAATTTTTTACATAAAGTGACACTGTCATGCTTCGTATTACATGAAAATCCGTTTGTTTCTCTGATTAATATGTTTTAAATATGTAATTAAATAAACTATTATTTTTTATATTTATAGGGTACTGGGAATAGTATTTCTAATATTCGGGTTTCTAACATTAATTGGTAGTCTCATCTACTGCGTCGTTATATGCAGAGATTTCAAATCACCGAAAGACGTAAATCCAGACGATCTCTATTGGACACATCACTGGCAGAAAAATATTGGATCACCAGAAATACATTACAAAACAGAAGAAAAGTACGTGGACGATCGTTATAGTGATAGGTATTCGGTCAGCAAAATGTCCGGAAAGTACTCCGATAGCAGAAATGGAAGATATTAACAACTACGTGCAATAATGTTTATAGATTTTTCGTGATAACTCTTATGCTATTGTTTCATTCACATGTTCGGAATAGATTCATTTACTAACACATTTTGGACGGCGGTATTGATATTGTTTTACCAAAGCATACCCTAACAACATTTTTCGAATTTTTTAAGTTACACTGGGCGCAATAGAATAATATACAATGTTGTACTCGATGATATTTCACTGCAAAAGTAGTGAATAGAAATGTAATTTATCTCAATAAATGTTTCTATATCTACTTTTTGACCAATCTTCTACTTGGGTACACGGTTTGTCTAGTAAAGCTATGCGCCCACTGCA
The DNA here is from genome assembly GCA_963170755.1 of Amphimallon solstitiale. Classification (NCBI taxonomy): domain Eukaryota; kingdom Metazoa; phylum Arthropoda; class Insecta; order Coleoptera; family Scarabaeidae; genus Amphimallon; species Amphimallon solstitiale. The sequence goes on along the minus strand of OY720675.1, from coordinate 51,927,886 downwards.
CCGACCGGCACGACGGACCGGTACGGCAGAACTAGCAATTTTGGAGGTGCGCACACTGGAACGACCGGTACAACCGACCTACGGGAACGGAACAGACGAATTCTACAAGGTCCTTCCTCGTGACTCATTTTTATATTCAGTCTTAAATGGCGAAGCTCCGTTCCGGTCCTAGGTACTGGTGGCGTAGGCTAGTACCGACCGGCACGATACGCTACGGATTGTCCAAAAGTTCCTTCACTCCGACTTTTTCAAAACAACGAAAGTGGCGAATCGTCCGTAGCCTGTCGGTGGTACCGGTCTGTGTGTAGTGTGCGCGCCTCCATAGAGAAACATGCATTTGACTTTTAGAAAAACCCCGGTCGGTCGGTGCAGTGTGCGCGTAGTTTAATTTCGCAATAAAATGTGAATTGGCCTACCTGTATTCTAACCGATTGTCTTCGTAGCCAACTTAAAACACCCGCGAAATTCGAAAAATGTTGTTAGGGTATACTACTATCACAAACCAAAATATTAAACTTGATCTAAAGGTACATTTTCGAAATGCCCTAGAAGAAACTTCGTCCGAATAAATAATAACAACATTCAAAAAGACGATAAATATCACCTTGATTACAAAATACGATTGTTCTTGGGAGTAAGTTAAATCTGTGACTAAGTATACGGGTACAAGCGAGTTTGTTTTGCCTTCCCGTCAACACCCACCCGACCCTGGTGGGGAAGTAGCAAGTGGTTTCAAAATTACTAAAATTTATTTTAAAAACGTATACAAACTTAATGGTAATGAACTATGAAAGATATGCTTCAGATATAATCTGGTAAATTCACTTGGTAAGTACATTTTTTATTAGTTATTTACGTTTCTATTCTATTCCGCAATTAATTTTCCAAGAAAATATGATCAATCATATTTGACAACTGTGTTTTTGACAAAAATCAACTACACCCGTATACCTACTTCACTTTATCTGTGCTTTGTATTGTAAATTCTGAACTAAGTTTTCATATCCAACCTAATATAAAACGCAATATTTCTTAGACAGGTATAACTTGTGTAGTAGAAACTCAAAGTTTTATCCACTTACCAATTTTATGTATACACCCCCAGATATTTTATTTCTAGCAACTGAGTAAACATACCAAACATTCGGTTTAACTAGACACCGGACGTATAAAATCGTATTGTAACTCAGCACTTTAATTTGAGAAAAATTTGCTGTAAATAAAAAAAACTGTCTGCAAAGTTTGCACTTTAATGATAACAACCTTTTTTCGGTACCATTTCTCCACATAAACGCAATTGGTTAGGCAGTGTTAACCGATTAAGAAATTCTGCAATCGGCTTCCAAACAATGTTCGAAACATTGCTTTTGTGTGCAGAAACGATACTAAAACGATTTCTTTTTATTAATCTGGCTTTAAATTGCCAATATTTCTGCTCTCCATTTTTTTTTTGAAAATTCTCTTTTAAATTATCCTTAATGTCCTTCAACTAATGTTAATTTTGTCTCCTTCTTCACTTTTTCTTTAATGATTTCTCCTTTAATTCATTTGTTGCAAAAGTATCATTTTGATAGACTGCATTTTAGATAGTTTTCTTCATTTATTTTTAACGTGATTGTCTTTTATAAACAACTTTAAAGAGAAATTATGCAATACCGTCAGTAATGTCAAAGCGCAAATCAAACCCGTTCTACATTCTTGAAGTAGGTACTTAAATAATAACTGCTGTTTTGATACCGCTGTGATAATTATTATGAAAATAAGAACTAAAGACAGCTTATACCTAACGTCACTAGAGAAGTTATTTTTATTTGAGAGAGTAATCAGTGTGTCTTAATTTTACCAAACACATATACCTATAAAAATAATAATACATCCATATTTATCCTTCGACAATTTATTAAATTAACAAGATACCTAACCTCTAGCTTAGCAATACGGGCATTTTATCTGCCGTCTAATTCAAGGCTGTTGTGGTCACAGATCCAAACAAACCAGGCATATTGAATGTCTCATGAGCAAGTATATCTAATTTAATGTTAAAAGAAATTGCGAAATTTCAATTTAATAAATTCAAAATGGCCGTTTGTTTGGATCTGAAATAAGATTTGACGTCAGTAGAAAATGTTTATGAATCATATGATCTAACAATACAGAAAAACGATTCAAATAATACTGGTCTAATAAAAAATGCGTAACAGAACAAGTCGTTGATCCATAGTTTACTGATAATTTATTAAATGTGAATTATATTAATATATGTTAGTTTTAATGTAATTTTTATATTACCAAAACGTTTAAAACATGTAAACGTAAAATAAAATACTATATGTGTAATAATAAATATATTTAGAAAAAGTCGTTTTATTTACGTCCGTATATATATATGTAGATATCGCTACCTTAAAATTATCAGATTCTATGTTACATAAGGCACCGAGAAAAACAAGATTGAAGTTTCGGGTATCATAAAAGTTAATATAATAATTAAATATTAATTTGTTGGTGTAAGAGAACATTTTAGAACCTTATTTGGTTTACAAATAAGTCAATCTATAGTTAATTTCTATTAAACAAATTAAGTTATACTTAGTTAAAAAAAACATACTGGTACAACAGGATCTTTTGATTGATTAAATATAGATACAAACAGTAACAAAATAACGTTTTACTCGTAAAAACTAATAAAACTAAACACAAATGTATCAGTTAAATAATCCTAAGTGAACGGAGCTAACTATATACGTTATTGAACTTAAGTAAACTCTGACAAAACAAGAAGTTATTTATTTTTTGTTGATTTTTCTCTTTTTTTGGTTTTATTTTTTTGCATGGGCAAGACAGTATCGTAGTACTGTCTATCTTGTTGGGGCATATAGGGTAGCATACTTAAAATTGCATCGCGTTTTGATAAAGGTATTTCTGGCTTCACTTGAAATAATTTTGGTTCTGGAAGGATTTCGTGGCTGGTTTCTTGACTTTTCCTTGTAGAGCGTTTTAAATTAGTCACAGTAAAGTTTTCAGATTCGTGCGCCGTTTCAAAACCTATTGTTAACTCATCTTTCATGATTTCCAGTGAGGTAACTTTTTTATAGAGAACTTCATTATAATTGTAAGTATTTGCTAGTGTTTTATAATCGAAAAAATCAGATTTTTTCATTTGAATGATTTTGTACGGCAATTTCCTGTACACAGGAATGTCCAGTAGTGGAGTATTTCAAAACGATTCTTTTGAGAGTGTTCTGCTTTCTTAAAAAATTAGCTAGTGCATAGGATATATTTGAATTTCGATTCTGAGGTACACAGCTGTCACTCCATAAAATGATTTCATTTAAATCTAGATGTTGAGCAACAACATGGCTTAAAATTTTGGCAACTGCACTTGCAATGTCGTTTCCTTTGCGCCCTGTTAACACCTCAGGCCAACCACAACAATACACTTGGCCATTAGTAAGTACATTTTCCAGGTCAACAGTTAGTACTGGAGCTCCACTGTCACGGTCTCTCTTCCTACTTATTCTGGCTGCTTGTTTCTCTTGAATATGCTTTAGGTACACTTCAGAATCACCCTTTTCTAAGTTTTCAGCAGTTTGAAGATGATTTAATTCACATACAGAGCAACGATCTTTTTTAGGCTTATTGAAACGAATATTGAAGTTATTAGAAAAAATGTATCTGTATTGGGAAAGTTTGACTGAAGGCAATCCAGCTGTTTCCATGTTTTCTTGATACAACTCATTTTTGTTACTGTTAAGCTGCCTTCTAAATACTCGCATTTGCTATCACGCCTACAGTAGTGAGACTCAATTCGCGGGAATGAAGCAATATGCCTCTTCAACAACATCGTCAGGAATGCGTTTTTTTATGTTTTCCATGTTTGATGGTATATTTGTAGTGGAATTTCTGTTCTGCATTGCCCTGTAGATAGTTTTTTGGCTTACAGCAAGTGTTGCAAGAAAATACTTTTTACACACTTGTACTTCGCGTTCTTTAACTTTAAAAAAATATTTATAGGTCTGCTTCTTCCTGGAGTTTTCATTATCTTTTCCCTTTCTTCTTCTATCTGGCACACAAATTTCACAACTGGAAGTTATAAAAGTTATTTTTGCTCGTTTGTTTAATGAATAAAAGCCTTTAAATAGGTATCTGCTGTTGTTCTTCTAGCGTTATCACTTTGGAACATTTATACATACACTTTGAACAGTCTTTTAATTTTTTCACACATTTTGCAGGAATAATCTTGTTTTTTTGAAGAAACATACTCTTCACCCCGTTGCCTTTTCTCTTTTCTTATATTCTGCTTCCATCCCTGCGGAGTACGTAACCACTTTCGAAATTTTTTCTTATCTAAAAAAATTGACCGTTTTAGCTTAACAGAATAGAACAGAACGAACATAAACATGATTTAAATAAAACAGAGTTACATGCCTGGAACATGTAGTTGTTCCTCTTCCCTATTTTCAGATTCTAAATGTACAATGGCGTTGGTGGAAGAGGTAGAGGCTCCCTTACATTTATTTTGTGGAGTATTAATGTTATTATTACTAATTTCAACGTTCGGTTCTATTGGAGTGTGATTATTTTCTTCTAAATCTTCCTTAATGCTAAAAAACCTACAAAATTCAGGGATTTTTTATTTCTTGAATTAATGAATCAAAATTTTAATATGTACCGTAAATTTTAATGACTTGGGAGTTGGGACCGTGTCTCGACTTGGGACAAATTGCAAGGATATGTTTTGACAGGTGCTGCGATCTGCTAGTGAATAGAAAACATTACCCATCGTGTGGAACGTGATGGTAAGACATTAAAGAAAACTGTAATGCAGAAGTTTGTTTGAAATTCCGTGCGTTCAGGGAGTTACGGCGCCGCTAGTGCTGAGCTGTGCTAGGTCGAGCGGTGTCCTGAACGCGACTGCTGAGTGCCGGCGCTCGAGCTAAGGAGCGGCTAACGGCAGACAAATATTCCACGTTGTGCGCATGCGTCGGAAATTCGACTAAAATATTTTGTCCGCGATAGTAGATGGTCATGTATTATATATGTCATTCACGATTAAATTATCTAATAAAACTGATTTCACATTGAGACATGTGCTTATTTTACATCCCCCCTGAGTAATAATTATTAACATGACTGTCATAACAGTCGCTAGACGTTTGTTTGAATTCCGAGCAATATACACGGTTTAATTTAAATAAACATATGAGAACAGTGCATAATAAAGAACCTGAATATATAGAATGTGCTTCGAAAAAAAAGTATATGTGTGCTACGTGTAGAATATACTTTTTCACATTCCAAACAATTAATCGGCATTTTAAACGAAATAAATTCCTACACATTCCTATACCTCATTGACATTTCCGACGCATGCGCACAACGTGGAATATTTGTCTGCCGTTAGCCGCTCCTGTCAGATATGCAGTCGCCATATTGAATATTGTTTGAATATTCGAATGTCGCATATTTATTGGATATAAACTTGTATCGTAATGAAAAATCTTTATTCCTATTGGATATAAACTTGTAACATAATGAAAATCTGTATCGTAATGGACATCGTTAAAGTACAGGTTCGGCATATCTAATAATACAATTAAAGTATGGGAATAGAAAAAATACATATTGATATCTGATGTTGAGTAAATCGAGTTAAGAAAAGGAGATTTTAATTGTTTTATGTGAAAATACCCGATTTTACCCGCTTCACAATTTTACCCGACAGTCTGATTAAAATACCCGCGTTTCGGGTAAAATACCAGAGAAATAGAGTAGGGGAGAACGCGCTTCGACGAGTGCGCATCCAGTTTTAAGCAAACGCTATAGTGGTCGCCATTTTGCAGGAAGGCATTTCTTTTCACACGTAAGTTTGTTTACATTTTTCTAAGTCAATGAACTTTACATGCGAATTGTTGAGCTAGGTATAAATATAACCTTCAAAATGGCGGAATTCAATTTAACTTAGTTGGCGCATCTTTAAGCGCGTTCTCCCCTACTCTATTTCTCTGTAAAATACCCGCAATTGGCAGCACTGATTGCCATACATGCCTAGTACACTTGTCCTAATATCTAGCATGTATCACTTATCCTAACATAACATTAACCTACATTATCATACAATTTTGGTTACTGTCCCTTTCATACCACCTCTCCCCTACATGAAATCTATTTTTTTTTATCGCCAACCGTCAGTAAAGTGACGCGTTTTACGGAGGTAAAGAAACACTTTATCGTACTGTACAATAAAGTACTTTACCTGCCGCTAATATCTGTCAGCGTAGCCATGACTGATGACTTTAAAAATAAATCGTTTGTCGCTGTCATAAGTTATTATATCTTTATTTCTTAAATTAACAATTTTCACGGTTGGCGATAAAATTTTGTATGCACCACGTCAGTAAAGTACCTTTACCGAACTCGTCTGTTACTCGCCGCCCTCGCTTGGCTCGTAAATCAGACTCGTTCGATAAAGTATCACTTTACTGACTTGTGACATAAATAACTATTATATGATTCCTTACACAAATATTTCATATCACGTGAAACTATATAAATATTGCTTTCATTCAGCAGACACAACAGTTGCGCAACTGTTCAGTGATCATGTGCAGTAGACGAGCGCTCACTCTGAACATGTTCAGGAGCGGTCGCCATTTTTGTGAGCGGAAAAATTCTATGCTCACTTAGTGAGCGTATTCTGTACGCATGCGCCATTGATTCATTCCAAGACCGACCTAACACATACTTCTAAAGAAAGTTACTAGAAAAGTAAGATACAGCAAATTAAAGGTATTGTGCAGTAATAAATGTATTATAATATTGGAGTTCACTCAGTATTTTATTCGGGGTTGGAAAAACCAGCCCTTCCACTAAAAACTACGTCAAACCTTAATGCAGAAAAACAATTTATTATTATTGTTTATTCGGTTTAATCTCTATAATTTTAACATATGGCAGCAATGAAAAGTACCAAATAACAGACGATGACATAAAGGTGAGCGGTCCTGTCCAGCGAACACTCAACTGTTGTGAAGTGAACGGTTGGAGCGGGATCAGTTCCCGATCCGCCTCCTGAATGAAAGCATTGTAACCGTATCAGACTCATCTCTTGCAATTTTCAGGTACTAAATTAAGTGGCGGCAAATTTTGAAATTAAACATTCTACATTCTTATTCAAAATTAATGGTTTTATTTTTATAGTTTGTGAACAAAATCCTAATATTTGTCTAATTAACTCGCTTTTTTCTGAAATTACTTAATATAATTAAGAAAAAGTTACTTACTAAAATATTAGTTTTGTTCATATACGTCTTATACAAAGTGATAATTTTGAACTGTCCTGAGTTTACCATACTGATTTTAATTTGGGAACACAGTGTAATTGGCAAGCCTTTTTTATTTATTCTTGTGGTTAGGTTTACTATTTAAAAATTTCCTGTGATAAATGTCAATGAAATAAGGTTAGTTTTAAGTAGAATTATATGAAAGAATTTTTGTAGAAATATAGTAATTGCACTTTATTTTTTTATTATAAACAATAATAAATATGTTAGAATTTTATTACTGTAAAACATAATTGGATAGACATGGCTTTTACTTGGTGAAGATCCATTGAACTCAACGTAAAATAAAACAACAAATTTGTTTAAATCTTCACTATATTCCCGAATATAGTGAAGATTTAAACAAATTTGTTGTTTTATTTTACGTTAAAACATAATTCCATAATTACTTCACAAAATGAATACATTTTACAAAAGTTGTTCGAAATGTCCACCATTATTGTCAATGCATAGATTGACACTTCTTCTCATATTATTGAACACATTCTGGAGCGTTTCTGGTGTGATATTTTATAATTCTATTCTAATTGCCTCTTCAAGTTCATCGAGATTATGCAATCTGTTCCGAAACACTTTATTTTTTAGATGGCTAAAGAGAAAAAGTCCAGTGGGGTTAAATCAGGAGGATTGGCTGGCCATCTATTTCGACTAATCAATCGGTCACCATAGTATCCTTGTAAATAATTAATAGTTTGTTGTGCAGTATGTGCAGTTGCGCCATCTTGTTGGAAGTACCCCAGGGTCAATTCATCTTCGTGAAGACTGTTAATGAAGGGCTCCCATATTTCTTCTTGGTATCGTACTGCATTAATTGTATCATGGGAAAAAATTGATAAAATAATCCGTCTCTTCGACATTGCAACCCAAATACCAACTTTGATAGGACAGAGAGTATTTTCAACAAAAACATGTGGATTCTCTGTGGACCAGGTACGGTAATTTTGAGAGTTGATATACCCCGACAAATGGATCCAAGCTTCATCCAAAAAGAAAGTGCGATTCAAGTCTTCTTCATGTAGTATTTCATTAAACCAGTTGCAATAATTCAATCGTTGCTCAAAGTGATTCGGCCGTAAATGTTGTAGTACAGAAATTTTATATGGGTACATATGTAAGTTTGTGTTCAGTGCCTTATGAGCACTTCCATAGGAAATACCTACAATTTAAATACATGCTGCATAACAAATTACATTTAAGTTAATTAGGTCTTTTTACTAGTTTGAGCAGACAACTTTCGTACAGATTTTGTGGGACTAACTTCCATTCGCTGCCTAATGTCTGCGACAACATCTTCAGTTAAAACTGTTGGTGCTTTTTCGGGTTTACGTTTACAAACACTTCCCGTCTCCTTAAACCTTTCAATCACTCTATTGCGATGACGAGTGAATGTGTCCAAGTTTATTTCCAGATTTCCGTATTCTGTTACAAATTGCTGATAACACGATTCCAACGAATATGCCCATATTCCATCTCGCAGTGTTCCACTGCGAAAGTGCGACATTACTATAAAAATATCCTGTTGTATCGTAAAAGGCATGGTATACCAGGTATTGTCTTGAAAAAGACAGGAAAGCGACAATAAAACAATGAAGATACCAAAAACACAGCTAAAAAATAAAAGACACTTCAGTACGTTACGATTTTGACATTTGACATGTAAATTTAGTATGGGCAATTCACGGAAGTAAATATTTCCTAGTTTTTGATAATACTGGGACTTTTTTATGGCCAACCCAGGACAGTTCAAATGATCTCTTTGTACAAATCTCTATTTGAGTGATTTCACCGATTTCACATTCGAATGTCAAAAGACTAGGTTTAGGGACTGCTCGTAAGCCCCGAGTTAAGTATTTTGGCATAAAATTCCACGGGCATCCTATTGCATTGCTTATCTATTTATATTATACAGATCAGTGGTATATAGTCATACCATATTGAAATTATGGTCGAATTAGAAGGTGGAACTTCCTAATGAATGTATAAGTGAAGTAGTGGATCTCAATAAAAATGTAAATTCTCTTAAAGATTGTAAAATGTAAATGGATTTACTTTTTCTTTAATGTTGAAAAAAATAATGACAAGCAATAGGAATTTTCCTCATAATTAATTAGTCCTTTTTAGTTTTCTGTTCTTTTTAATGAAATTTCTATGGTTGGCTATTGAATCGTAAAATCTTATTGGTTGACTTAAATATACCGGCTACGAAGTCAAGGAAAACAAAAATCGTAGAACCGAAGGTAAACGACTTTGGAAGCGGCAGTTGGCGGTAGTCTGCCATTTGTTTTCTGAAGAAATAACCGTTATAATTAAAATGTTAGTTTAACACATATTTAATTAGTATTAATTTATATTATTGACCATGGCGGATATAAAGGTAAGAATTTTATTGTATTTGAATAATTGTAAAATCTATTCGTTAGGTTAGAATAGTGTTTGGGATATATTTTAGTGTTTCTACAATGCTTTTGCAATTAATTATATATACCTTTAAATTATTGAGCATAATATGTTCGAATGTTTTTTAAAAAGCTTGAGCAAAATTGGTTCATAATTAGTTTTTAATAGGGGTATCCATATTTGTTCCTATAAAACTATAGATTATTGTCATAAACAAATGCTTCTTAATTTCAGAGTATGTTTGCTAAAATGTCATCTGCTGAGTCTACAGATAAAGGTGGTGGTGATAGTAATTTAGAATCGGTATCACCACCTAAAGGTTCATCAAAGAAACAAACCATTGAAAAAACCTATCAAAAGAAGTCTCAATTAGAGCATATATTGCTCCGACCAGACACATATATTGGCTCTGTTGAAATATTAACTGAAACGATGTGGGTGTATGATTCTGAGAAAAACCAAATAGTACAAAGGGAGATTAGTTATGTACCTGGTTTATACAAAATCTTTGATGAAATTTTGGTGAATGCGGCCGATAACAAACAAAGAGATAAAACTATGGATTGTATTAAAATAGACATAAGCCCTGAAACAAATACCATATCAGTTTGGAACAATGGCCAAGGTATACCTGTAGTAATGCATAAAGAAGAAAAAATGTTTGTACCCACTATGATTTTTGGCCATCTTCTAACATCATCTAATTATAATGATGAAGAAGAAAAGGTTACTGGAGGAAGAAATGGCTATGGTGCAAAATTATGTAACATATTTAGTACAAAATTTACAGTTGAGACAGCAGCTAGAGAATATAAAAAACAATTTAAACAAACTTGGGGTAGCAATATGTTAAAGGCATCAGAGCCTAAAATTAAAGAATATTTTGGGGAAGACTACACAAAAATTGTTTTTTCCCCAGATCTTACGAAATTTAAAATGGATAAACTTGACGATGATATAGTTTCATTAATGTCACGTCGTGCATATGATGTAGCTGCTTCTACAAGGGGTGTTAAAGTATTTCTCAATGGAAAGAGGATTGGTGTAAAAAGTTTTAAAGACTATATAGACCTCTTTATTAAAAACCATGAAGATGAAACTGGAAATCCATTGAAAGTTGTTTATGAAGCTTGTGGTGACCGATGGGAAGTTGCAGTAACAATATCTGAAAAAGGATTTCAACAAATGTCTTTTGTAAATAGTATAGCTACAACCAAGGGAGGCCGTCATGTGGATTATGTTACCGATATGATTACAAAACAGCTTATCGAGGTTCTAAAGAAGAAAAATAAAGGTGGTGTAATTATCAAACCTTTCCAAGTAAAAAGTCACATGTGGGTTTTTGTTAATTGTCTCATTGTAAATCCTACATTTGATTCCCAAACAAAAGAAAATATGACATTACAAATAAAGAACTTTGGATCCAAATGTGTTCTTACAGATAAATTCATTAGTGCTATCACAAAAAGTGGTATTGTAGAATCTGTTTTGAGCTGGGCTAAATTTAAGGCACAAAATGAGTTAAGTAAAACTAGTGGTAAGAAACAGGCAAAGTTGAAAGGTATTCCTAAGTTGGAGGATGCCAATGAAGCCGGAACAAGAAATGCACTTAAGTGTACATTAATATTAACAGAAGGAGATTCAGCTAAATCTACAGCTGTGTCAGGTTTAGGAGTAATTGGTAGAGATTATTATGGTGTGTTCCCACTAAGAGGTAAATTACTGAACGTACGGGAGGCCACACACAAACAAATTTTAGAAAATGCTGAAATTAATAACTTAATTAAGATTCTTGGTCTGCAATATAAGAAAAAATATAATAACGAAGATGATATGAAAACATTACGTTATGGTAAAGTTATGATAATGACTGATCAAGATCAAGATGGATCCCATATTAAAGGTCTTTTAATAAATTTTATACATTACAATTGGCCTGAACTTCTGCGACAAAATTTTCTTGAAGAATTCATAACACCCATTGTGAAAGCTAGAAAGAAAAAAGAAGAATTCTCTTTTTTTTCTCTCCCCGAGTTCGAGGAGTGGAAACAAAATACACCCAATCACCATACATACACGATAAAGTATTACAAAGGTTTGGGTACCTCCACGTCAGTGGAGGCAAGGGAATATTTCAAGAACATCACTCGTCATCGTATCCGGTTCCGGTATAATGGCCAAGAAGATGATGACCATATTGTGCTAGCTTTCAGTAAAAAGCATGTCGACGACCGAAAAAGATGGCTGACAAACTTCATGGTAGAGAGTAAGAGAAGAAAGGAAGAGGGCTTACCTGAAAGATATCTTTATGCTAAAGACACCAGGTATGATATTCTTTAAATATTTGTTTTAAGAAAATAATTTTTTCTAATTCAAATGAAATTCTGAAAATTAGACAATTATGTTTTGATAAAGGATGTTAGAGTTGATGTTCTACTTATATTTTTTTGCGATTTGAAGCGATTATGAGATTTGTTCAAACCTCCAGTTCTGAACAGTTCCGGAACCGTTCTAGAATTAGTAGGTCTAATAATAATGCGCATGTACGGCCAAATCCTGGTTCTAAAATGGTTCGAAATCCTAGAGGTCCAAACAGTTTTAAAATTGTAATTTTTGGGGAATTTATACTACCAACATTAGTAACAGAATTATTAAAAACCACCAATCTTATGTAAACAAATATCAATCGTAATTAACATTTAAATGTTACTGCATCAGCATCTAACCACCAAAATTCCAACAGGATTTAAGAAGTAATGAATGAAGAGGTTGTATAAAAGAAATACATTTTTCTAAATTTTGTAATGGATATTTCTGATAAGCCGGGTAAATAAAACAAGGATTTTTAATACAAGCTGTTATTAATAATTGACACGTACATAAAATGCACACACACATTTGTAAATATGTATTACATAACTATAAAATTAACAGTCATAATAGATTTAAACAAATATATTACAATACATTTTCAATGTTCAAAGCCAGCTCCTTGCCTAAGATATTTTTTTAAGATTATTTTTAATCTGTGAAGTAGTACACTCTTTTAATCCCTTTTGGAGTGTATTGAATTTAATTGAAGCCTTTTTGGTAATATGAATTGTGAATACCTACATGATCCTACATCAGACTCTGAATGTTTTCTGTCATACAAGTCTGGGAGTCACATTAGCTTGCAATTTATTATAATTTTCATGACATAACATGCTGGTACAAATACATACATATAATAGATTGTTCTGATATCTAATATATTATTTAATTAATAGATATATATTATATATATAATAATTATAATATATAATATATATACATATTATAAGGTTAAATTTTCTTATTGACCTAACTTTTCTTATAATAATGGAATTTATTGTTGGACGATTTGTATATACATAAATATAATTAATATATATATTTTCTACGAATATATGATAATTATAAATTAACTTTTCACATGTTCGCAAGTACCTATAATTGTACGATTACATGCACTGTATTCTTAGAAAGAGAATCACTTGCTAGACTCACGAACATGGTAGTAACTGAAGTAATTTCTGAAACAATAATCCACATTTGAAGAAATTTGAATGTTTAATCACATACTTATAGCTGTTTACTTTGTTTATTTAAAAATTGATATAAATAGTGTGAATAAAAACAAGTGTAAAAAAAATAAAAAAAGAGTTTGATGACCCGACTCACACCAATACTCTAATAATATCACAAACTAAAATAAAAAACAAAAACAAATAAGTACTTGAACGACAACTTAAGAACCAACAACAACTCCAAACTTTGAAGTTCAACATAAATACCAATACGATAAACATAACCAGAAAAATGCTAAAGCTGATACGAATGACAATTACGCATGCTCCGGTAGCCCACCATTCAGAACTGTAAGAACTGTTCTGAACGGTTCTTGAATTACGAGTTCTGAAGGACTGAACATTGAACTAGTAGTTCTCAGAGTTCGTAGTTCCAGAACTGCATGGCAGGGTTGCGAGATGATTTTTTTTATTTCCCTAGATTTCTTGTTAAAATATCCCTAGATTTCCCTAAATTACCTTAAACTGCCTTGAAGTGCAAAATTTTAAAAATATATAAATTGAAGTTGGTATTCTTTAGTATTAAACTATTAGAAACCTTAATTCGATTCTCCTAATCTATTTTTTTTATTCAAAAACATTAATTATTAACTGAAAAATAAAAATACAGAAACTGAAAGGCACGAATTATGGGTTATGTTTTCTCTGTTCTGCATGAACTTGCATGCACTATATTTTAGATTTGTATTTATTGAATTATATAGCCTATTTTGAATATTTTCCATCTTTGTTTCAAAGACACCTAATATTTTGAGCAAAATACAAAATATAGATGATATTTTTTTAGTATTGAACGATTACAAAATTCATTTCAAATGTCGTCATCTATTTTTCATTCAAAAAAAAATCCTTAATAAATAAGAAACAGCCGAAAATCCTTAATAAATAAGAAACAGCCGAAAATTGAAAGTATGAATCAGATAAGCTAAACCTTGGCAATAAAAAAAAAGTAATTTTGTATGTGTATATTCTTACATTAAAAAGATATAACTAAGCTCTACTTAGAAAGGTGCAATTTATTAAACGAACCGATAAATCTAAACTTATTAGGAATTAAAAAATTCAAATATTTACGTCCTACACATTATATATTGACTACGATTCACTTCACGAAAGCTTGATTTCAAATGTGAAGAATAATATAAAACCCAGCACAAGCTGTTATAATTTCAGGGCAGGAACTTTTTCCAAGGAATTTACCTTATTTTTTTATACAGTAGTTATTTGATCGATTTGCAAAAAGTGATAGAGCACCGATTCGGAATGTGTGCAGATGTTGTTAACCCTTAAATTTTCTACTTGCCATAAGATGGGATACTAATCTTGAAAAAGATCAAGTAATCAGTGGTTTAAGTTAAAACGTTTTAAAATGAATTGTGACAAAATAGGTAGCTTAAATACACACGGTTGTAATAAATTTTCCGGTGATTAATAATTTTAAAATAAAAACGCCGGTTTCCCTAGATTTCTATTAAAATTTCGTTTTTCCCTAAATGAACATAAAATTCCGTAGATCTAGGGAAATTTCCCTAGATATCGCAACACTGCTGCATGGTCCGAACAGCCTTTTTTTTTCAAATGACATGCGCACTAGTTCTAGAATGGTTCACAACTGGAGGTCTGAACAAACGTATGGTCTTCAAAGTGATTTCATTTTGATTATTTGAAAATAAATAACAATCAGTATTCTAATTTTGTTGTTGTGTAACCGCTTCTATATTTACCACTTTTCTGTAAAAGGGAATAATGGGGTTTACCACTAGCAAACTTACACTTCAATAGAAGTCAGAAATGCGAAAATGTACATAGATTTTCTTCTTAGGATTTCAAAATATTCATCAGTGTTTTCTGTTATATAGTTATTGACATCGCTTTGGTGAACATATTCTAATAATTGCTGAATTTTCAATACATTGTAAATGCTAAACATAATAGAATTAACTATAAATTTTATACAAATTATTATATTATGATTATTCGCAATATTGTATGATTTATATCAGACCTCCAATATGACTCCAAATTCTGGAAAAAGTACTTCTTATAAAAATAACTTATTAATAATATAAGTAACTCTATTGTTTGATTGATTTTTACATCTGAATTATCTGTTTAAGTAAACTACCAGTTTACCTATGAAGCGTGAAAATAGCTTTATATCTATTTTCTTAAAATATTTTGATGGCCGTCTGTATTTGTATACCGGGCTCTTTTTTTATCATTACACATAGCATTTTCCCTATGTGTAATGATAAAAAAAAATTGTCAATGCATTAGCGATATAGTCACTGTATAGTAGACAACCAGTTATACACTCGTATTTTGACAAGCAGGAACAGTGAGCTGTCATAAGATTTTTATCAGTCAATTTTCGGTAAACTTTTTATTAAAATTTTAAAATAAAAATTGGGTTTGTAGCAGAAACACTGTACGATACACGTGTTAAAATGTTATTTTATTTTGCTTATTTTAAATTGCTCCAGTTCCTAATCACCCTCGTGTCGCAAATCTTACTCGCAAAATAAAATAACACTTTTAACAATTATATCGTAAATAACTAATTTTGTACAATTTTTCTTACAATTTTAAAATTCGAAATATATCACGTCGTCAACATCATAATTGCTACATTAAGGATTTCCCGCCATTTCCCACTGGCCGATACAAATAAAATAATATTCTGGAGATCCGTTTCTCTTACTTCTACCATAAATTATTTGTACGGAAAAATTAAATTTTGCAGCGTACATAAAACCTGTTACATTTATTACGAAACTGTTAGAATTTAGCGCGAAAATATTTGATTCGGCAATAATACTTGTACTGGTAACACTGGGCGATACAGAGCAAAATAAAGCTTAGAAGAATTAGGTTATGTTTTTAATAAAGAAAATGCAGAATATCACTTGGAACAAAATAATTAGTTTATTATAACAATTAAACGAACTTAAATGTGAAGTCTAATATCATAACAAGTTCTCGAAATGTCCACCTTGTCGTTCAAGGCAATAAGCAAGGCGATCTTGAAAGCAACGAAGTGTATTTCTAATAAATTCTGGCCTTATTCCATTACATGCAGTACGTATACGCTCTTTTAGTTCATTCAAGTTGCGTATTCGTACATTGTTGTAAATTTTACTTTTTAGGTAACCCCAAAGAAAATAGTCATTTGGAGATAAATCAGCGGATCTTGGAGGCCATAGTATAGGACCAAATCTACCAATCCACCGTCTTTGAAATAAGTTATTTAAAAAATTCCTGATAGCGTTAGTAGAATGTGGCGGAGCCCCATCCATTTGGATCAGGGTTCATCAACATTCATCATCTCAATTGATGGAATGATATGGTCTCTCAACAAATTCAAATATTTCACTGCAGTGAGGTTACCGTCAATAAAAAATGGGCCAATAAGTCTATCGCTTATTATTCCAATCCAGACATTAACTTTTTGAGGGTACTGTGTTCGGGTCAGGTTTTGAGCGCGAGGATTTGTACGGGACCAGTACCTAATGGATTAATGGATAGGAAATTTAATAATTTTTCATGGATAAATGTATACAAACCGAAAGTTCTGAGAGTTGACTTCACCGTTTACGGTAAATGTAGCCACATCAGTAAAAATTATTTTATTTAAAATTTCTTGGTTTTCATTTAACATGTTAAACATTATTTCACAAAACTCAGTTCGTTTTATCTTATCCTCTTCGAAAAGCTCTTGATGATTTGATATTTTGTATGGCCTATATTTAAATTCTTTCAGAGTTTTGTATACCGAACTGTACGATACTCCAAAATGTTTAGCTACATCTAAAAGAGATCCTACAGACCGTTCCTCTATGTAACACAGGATATTTAATTTCATGTCTTCTGTTCAAACATGATTGGTTCTATTTCTTTTTTTGTGAGAATTTAGAACACAACCATCTTCTTGAAATTTTTTAAAAAGTTCAGAATTGTTTTTGCACAAGGTATAGGCCTGTCTGGATAATTGACGGAAAACATGTCTCTAACTTGCCTTAAACTATTATTTTTCTGGTACCACATTACTATAGCCACCTTTTCATTTCTGTTGTATTTATCCATGATTTATAAATAAATTATCTATTTTTTAATAAAATGTATTTAATTTATGACTTATGTTTGAATAAAAATTCAGAAATATTAGACATAAAAAATGTTTTTCCCGTCATGGCAACCTGATTTAAAAATTAATTATTCGTAAATTCTTCATTAGTGTATAACTGGTTGTCTACTATACATTGACTATATCGCTAATGCATTGACAATTTTTTTTTTATCATTACACATAGGGAAAATGCTATGTGTAATGATAAAAAAAGAGCCCGGTATATGTATAAGTTTCTTATATGCTAACTATAATCCGTGATTTATTTGTCGCTCTCCAATGGATGTGCTTTTACTTTATTATATTTTAGTTAATACTAAAATGTGATTATTACTTTTGAATTATACAAGGAACTACAAAAGTTGTGCAATCAAGTTTTAATTTTAACAATTCGTCAAAGTAATTTTTACCGTAGTCTGTGGATTTAGCCAGCCTTCCAACTTTCCTCTTTTCGAGTTTGCTCTACGTAAGGGGAACCAGTCGTATGGATTGGTATTAGCCCGATTCTCCAAATATTCGGTAGAGATGTTAAAGCATTTTTATGCGTCGAAACCTTGATGGGCTTTTGTCAGTGTACCACTATACTAAATTTTAATATTTATTACTGTCGTTTGTAGATTCACATTTCTAAAAGTAGTTATTTGAGTTTTATCTACTCAAGTTTTGTCATAGTAAAATCAATGATTTATATTTATAAATTATGTATTGATATTATTTACAATATAATAAGATGCAAAAGCTTTTCCACAAGTCCTTAAGGACCTCTTGATAAAACGTTTGATTCACTCTCGCACTCCGGTACAAATATTTAATAAATGAAGAAGTTGGAACATAGACTTGATTTGCAGTTAACGTGCTTGTATAGTAATTATATATTTGTAATGGCAGTCCTACTCAAAATGCTTAGAAGAAAGACTACTACTATATTCAGCACCCAATCTGACCTACATATTGTCTTTATTTTCACATTCCGTTTAATAGGCTCTTTTGCAAACCTAGATTTAACAAATTTGAATGTTAAGGTAAAAGATTTATGTTGATTAAATTTTAGATGTATGTTGTACCTACTTGTGGTTGGTTGATAACTTTGCTCTCCTCTATCTCCATTTGCCTTGCACGTTTATTGCTGCTCCAGTTGGTACAATGAAATGCGGGATATCTAATTATTGTAATCCAAAATAGGAAAAGAAACACAAAACGGTAAATCCTTAGTAAAAGTAAAACAATTCTTCAATTCTAAATCTTGCAGTATTTGTAACTTTAAGGGTGTTGTATAGCAAACTAAAAATTTCGGCGTCTTCGCTGCGGGTATAGGGGGGTTCTACTCAGGGGTGGAGCTTGCCAATACCCCACTACCATGTACTGTTTTGCTAAATGCTATAGTAAAAATCTAAATTGTATAGTTCCCAGTTTATAAGTACCGCCCTTATGGAGCGATGCATTCGAAATGACATACGTCTGATGCGTTAAGTGCTAATTGTCTCTTTTCAGGCTACACATACTCTACGTAACGTAGGTGCTAGTAATATTTTGTATGATTTATTTAGTCTGGTGTCTAGGCGCCACAGGAATGTAGATTGTAAGTTTTTTTAGTCTGACATGTGTTCAATAAGTTAATATGTATGTAAGATGGAATTCTGATTAAAAGAAATATTACTTAGTGCCTATGAATACTATATAATAATAATAATATTTTGTTGAAAGGCACTAATGTCATCGTCTTGATTATCTTTTCCATTGGCCGTATTGAAAATCACAGGATAATTATTTATATCTATAAGTACTATTATAATACAAGGTGGCCGGCAAGGTATCCGAGAAACCTCGTACATGAATTCAATGACTAAAGGGGCCCACACACTGCGGTTTTGTTCGACAGACTTGTTCGTCGAACTAACGATTTATCAAATAAAATAGTCTCGCATATTTTTTTCCAAAAAAGATGCAGAATGACTGTACTTATAATATCATGTATTGAATGAAATTTCATTGTTTTATTATTATATATAAATTATTTAAAGTTTAATGTTTATTCATTATTATTATGTAACTACATCTGTAAAATAATAAGTTCTATTTATGTCTGTTCTTTATTTACCATAACACGAAGAGTAATGTAGTTAAATTTTTAAAATAAAAGATATCCTTTCCGAGCAATTTCTGGTTTACTTCAAATCTTTTTATAACTGTCCGAACACTGAATCGTTTGAGAGTAATTTTTTGCTAGGTCGTACATTACTCTTTTGAACGTCTACCAGTCTGGTACAATATCTGACGATCTGTACAGAGGAAGTAGGCACCATCTATATCCATCTCATTTTCTATATTAGTTTTACATTATTTTTAACTCGCTTATAAATGTCAGTAGTATTTTATCTTGATAAATGTAAAATAGTGGAAGAACTAAAAAAGCTAGTATTATTTATGAATCATATGTAATGTTTTTGTTTAAGTTTGTATTTATGTAAAAGTTATAAAAGCCTGCCAGAGAATGTGTACAATTTTATGAAACGTAATACAAAATAATATAAGTAAATTTTACAAAAAGAAAATATACATTAATTTTATAAAGTTAAACCAAGGTTACTAGATAATGTTTTCAATTTTATGAAATGTAAAATAATATAAAAAAATGTTTAATCAAATACCTACTCAAAACCGTAACAACGATTTCTGTATTCCGAATATCGCTCGTAAAGTGAATCCCCACCTAAACAAAGTAACTCCGCCCTGTCTTGGATTGCAAGGATATATCAAATATTTGACTGCAGGTGGCGTATTAAAGCAGTGCCAAAAATGCATTTCGTTCTTATCAAATTACACATTTATCTTAATAAATACGAAAAAATTTTGCTAGAAATTAATGTTCACAATAATATGTTATACGTCGGTACGCATTTTATTTTTCGATTATCTATTTATATTTAATTTTTTATAACAATTAATAAAAAATTGAAAAAACAAAATGCGTAGGGACGTGTAGATAAACATTATAAGAATATTTCATCTAAATCATTTTTGCATAAAGTTTAAAGATAGCCTGTAATCTGTAAATATTTGAAAATGTACCTATACAACACCCTTAACCTAATTAACCAGAAACTGATAGTATTGGAGGTATTAAATAAAAAAAAATGTGTTTTACCATAGGACGTTTGTAATTCACGATAATCAAGAATAAAATACAAACAAATAAACACGCAATGACCAGCTAATGGCCTAATAGCTGATGTAAACTAAAAAAGGGTCTTGACCCTTCAAATTCAAAATTCCCGTTTTCTATATGTTCTTAGGACATGCAAATAAAGAAATTGATATTTTGAGATTATATAAAGAGATTATATTTCATATGAATATGCTTTGGAGAATGTTGCATTTTATTAGAGCTTTTTGATTACTACAATCACGCATATACAAAAAATTCCCGTATGCTTTTAGTACATATCAGCGGCTAGCTATACGTTCATATTTTGCATATATGAACCCTATAATACTGTGAAAATGAAGAATTTAATCTATCTACGTCTTTCGCATGCGAGTATAAATTTTTATATTAATTTTAAGTAATGGGTAGAAGAGATTTTTTGCCGCAGACTTGCAAGTTTGGACCACTATGCGAAATTCAGTAGCGTCACAATGTAAAACTTTTGTAGCTCTGTTTGTATGCATTCGTTAAACAAATATTCTCTGATATAGTCCGCCTTGATGGTAGTATTCTTTTCCCACCAATAGTCCAACACCAACTTTTTTTTGGAATGAAATATATTTTGAAGCCGCTCTCCTTTTACAGTAAATATCTGATATCCCCCATATTATTTTATAGCACTTATTGCGCATTGCTTTGACGCATGTCATTTTGATCTATAGTGATATTTTCTACCTCCTCTTTTGTTTTTCTTATGTACCCACCTTTATAATAGAGAAGCACATATCGTATTATGTAAAATATATAATTTGTATGTGGCTTTCGTGTAATAGTATTTAAGTGGTGGAAGCTTGATGTCCTTAAATATTAATTGACTAATTTAATTTGCTTATTTTGAAATTGCGCCGGTTCCTGTTAATTTGTAGTCAATTGTCATCTATAATTTGCAATTTCACCGTGTCGGTTGCTAAAACAATTCTGTATAGACATAATTTTCTTGTTACATCAAGATTCTGTGCATATATTCTTCTATTTTGGAATTATTCTGTAGTTGCTGATGGTCATTTCCACAGAATACATTGGACGTTTAACCAATTCGATACCAGCTTGATGAACTGTAGCAGCATAAGAGGTATAGTTAAGTGGTTTGTTTCAACAAGGAAACATACTTGTACTCAATTTAATTTCACAATCAGATTTATGCATACTAATAAGCTATAATCATATGTCGCTAGTATTCTGAAGTAATAATTATTAACAATGGGTACTTGGACATTTCAAAAAGAAAGAACTTATACCATTGCTTTCTCTGCTGACCTTCTCGGCATGAATTTGTGCAGTGGAAGGGAATTGTTGCTATATTTCTATTCTATCCTTTAGCACTTTCTGATTAAATGTTAAAAATCTAAAATGGTCACAGCTGAAAATAAGTCAGAGAAAGTGCTTTGTGATTAGCCCATGTAAATCTAGGGAATAATAAGTTCTAATGCCATGTTATTTTCTAGGTATGTATCCTACACCGATTTCGTTAACCTAGAGTTGGTGCTTTTCTCTAACGCCGATAACGTCCGCTCAATACCTAGTTTAGTTGATGGCCTTAAACCTGGACAAAGAAAAGTGTTATTTACTTGCATTAAACGTAATGACAAACGAGAAATAAAAGTTGCTCAATTGGCAGGTTCTGTTGGTGAACAGTCTGCGTATCACCATGGTGAAGCGTCATTATGCATGACCATTATTAATTTGGCACAAAACTTTGTTGGTAGCAATAATATCAATTTATTGGAACCCAGAGGTCAATTTGGTACAAGATTAGCTGGCGGAAAGGATGCCGCCAGCCCCAGGTACATACATACGAAAATGTCACCACTTACGAGGATGATATTCCATCCAAACGATGACAGCTTGCTTAAACACGAATATGACGACAACCAGAAGATAGAACCGGTATGGTATATACCGATAATTCCAATGGTTCTAGTTAACGGTGCTGAAGGGATTGGTACTGGTTGGATGACGAAAATACCTAATTACAATCCCAGAGAGCTTGTTCAAAATATACGAAATATCATGAATGGTGATGAACCTGTTCCGATGCTACCGTGGTATAAGAATTTTAAAGGAATGATCGAAGATTGCGGAGATGCTCGTTACGTAGTTAGTGGTGAAGTGTCTATAACGGGTAATGATAAAATAGAAATTACGGAATTACCTGTAGGAACATGGACACAAAATTACAAGGAGAACGTACTAGAACCGTTATTACATGGTAAGTGCCTATGTAAGAATTAATGTATTATTACAGTTATAAGTAGTCTGTATGTTATCACCATTTAACACAATAACAGGGTTGCAAAAGAATCCAGAAAAAACATGTGTATCAGGTAAATGTTATTAGAGTGATGGCAGTTTATTAAAGTTCATATCAATTTTGTTTTAATAATTCGAGTGATTCTTCATATTCTTATTTCATTATACTTATATACATCTTTCTATCATTTCCGATCCTTCCGAAATATCGCACAATTCTGATCTATACAGAAGCCTTATAAATACAAAGCAGGGAGTCGAATTTAGATGATGAGGATCATATCTTAAAACATCAGACCACTTATATACTTCAAAATTTTTGCTAGTACAGAAGTTGTATATCACTATATTTTACACCAAAATGATACATTTACGAGCCATTACTTCTTTCGTACCGTACAAATCTGAACCAGGGCAGAGTTGCCAAGTTTATGATGCTTAATATTACGAATATCATGATATGATATTCCTAATTTCGTCATTTCACACATTATTTTATCATCTGAAAAATTAAATGAATAGAATATACAATCAGCCAACTGAATTGAGATTGTGAAAACTAAAAGTATTCGCATATAAATAAAGTTTATATAAATAATTATGCTATTATTTTCTTGTACGCCTTTGTCCATCTTTGTCTTTCCTCTAATGTAGGGCGTTTAGATTTCCTAATGTATATAGATTTTTGCGTTTCTATATTGTTGTTTTAACATTCTGTTGATATTCTTATCACAGTTGTCTTAGTTATTTGAAAAAAAAAGCTATTGCTTCGATTAAGTTTTTGTTATCGAATATAAGAGTCAAGTTGATATCAATCTCATATAATGCTTTTTTCCTATAGTTTTTAGCTCCACCATCCATTATTAAAAGCAATAGTTTAGAGACCTTTGCTGCCTCATATATTTCATCAAGCATTCGATAAACATTGTAGTGAGTTGTAGGTCTATGAGCCCATGAACTTACTGCCCCATATCGTTATTTAAAAATTGTTGGAGTTGTATTATTGTCGCCAAATATTTTTTAATCTTGTAGCTGTTATATTACCAGGTCTCTCTGGTTTGCATTTATAGACAAAAGTGTGAAGTAGTTTGGTTCTGTCAATAACACCTTTACCAGTTGTATGGAACACGTCGTTATCAGATACAAAATAATTACGTATATCTATTATATAATCATAAAGATTTTTCATTTGAATTAACAATAGGACTAGTACACCCCTTCCACGTTTCCTCTCTGATAATGAACCGGATATTCGTTTCAAATAATATTTATTCTGTCTCAGTTAAACAATTTTCAAATTCATTGCATTGATCATTTTCGAAATTAACAGACTTAAATGTTGCGACTTTTAGGCTGTGCGACTTCAGTTGATCGTCTTCATTGACAAGAACTATCTGCGCATACATGAGGCGTTGTATACGCAGATAATTCATCTAAAATATTAGAAGCGAATCTGTTATTTGTTGTAGCTTTTAAAATTTTTAAAGCTTCTTCAGATTTCTTTTGTAAATACAAACTTAGATTTTTGAGGTTATTGGTAAGAGGCAACAATTCATCTTTATTCCATTTAGATTGGTTCTGTCTGCCTATTGAGACTCTACAAGTATTTTAATAGCTCTAAATCTTTTCTTTAATCATTTGTATTCAAAAAGTAAATTATATGCTAAGTGGCAACACTTTCTTGTAAGAGTATCAAAATTCATGGCTAACGCTAGCGATTAGTACATTTCGGTTTCTGAATTATACTGCGCCATTTTACTAACTCCTGAGATAATTAACTGAAAATGACACAGACAAAGAATATCTACTAACTCCTTAATTTCACAGTTTTCCTTTAGCACAAATTGTAGACCTTTTGCCAATCTTCTCATATTTAGTCTCACTAGTTTGAGGTTTCCTTGACGAATGTGCGTATTGCATATTAATGGATCTTTTTTAGCAACAAGTCCATGGGCGTAGCCAGGATTTATAACAGGGGGGGGGGGCAAACCATGGTCCATGGTCGTTCAAAATGTAAAATTTTAGGATAAAAAGAAAAGGCAAATGAAAACAAATCTTTGAGATTTTAATTATACTTAAATTAAATTAATAACATTTTTCTTGGGTTGAAACTAAATTTATCCAAAACTTTCTTCACTATGCAGTCCTGATTTTCCTTAAAAAATTGTCGATGCACACTCATCAAACACAACCCAGTGAGTCTGTCATCACCCATTGTACTCCTGAGCCAGGTTTTTACCCTTCGTAGGGTACTGAACGATCTTTCCACGGTAGCAGTAGTGGATGGGAAAGCACTTAATATTAGCAGTGCGTGCCTTGTTTCAGGGAAAAAAACATTAGCTTCCTCCAAAAGTGCAGCCACTTCAATGTCCTTTAATTTGTCTTCTGCTAAATTCTTCTTCTTCCACATATTGTACCACAAATCTAATTCTGCAGAGACATCACCCAACTTATAAAATTCCATGAAAGATTCTGCATTATTTTTGAAATCTTTTGAAGCCATTTTGAGCATGCTTGAAGGATGAAGATAAGTTAAAGCAAAAGCAGGTGTATTTTCGTTGGAGAATCTAGCACCCAAAGACGAAGTTAAAGAATCAAGATAGGGGGTGATTATTGACCGCTTCCAGTATACAACTGCAGACTCAGATGGTGGATTACTTCTGTGTACTTGCTTTTGAGTGACTCGTGGTACTGACAACTCAACCCCTACTTTCTCTGCGATATCAAGTGATTTTTTATATAATTCATAAGAAACATTTTCGACATCTTGTCGATCTTCTTTGATTACATCTAGAATATCATCAATATGTTTCTTCACCATAACCAAATCCATACTTTTACCTTGTAAAACGTTTACAACGGGTTCCAAAATTGCAGAGTATCTTGCAATTACATATGTTTAAGCCTAAGATGAAAATTGGTTTAGTAACTGCACAGTGCAATTGGTAGGCACATTTTCTTGTTGCATAGTTTCCTTCGACAGATAGATGTTCTAGTGCTTTAACAATGTCAGTGAAGCTCTCTGAAAATTTTTTTATGCTCTTGTATTTTTCCGACCATCTGGTCTCACAGAGCCTTGAAAGATTTGGAATCGATTTCCTACGGGCTGGCGATTCACGAAAGAAGGTTATTGTGTCTTTAACCGTTGCAATTGTGTTTCTTATTTCTGGTAGCTTGCTAGTATCATTGACCACAAGATTTAGTCTGTGGCTGGAGCAATGGAAAAATAAAGACTTAGCGTACTTTTTTTTAAGAATGGCCTGTACACCACCTTCTTTACCGGCCATCGTAGAACACCTGTCAAATCCGAATCCCACACAATTATCGGCGGAAAAATTATTATCTTCTAAAAAACTTTGAATTGCGCTAGCGATTGTAGAAGCATCTTGACATTTTAACTCAATATAGCCTACAAATTCCTCCCTGATTATTTTTTGGCTTTCATCATAGAACCTTAATCCAATAGAAAGCTGCTCTTTTCCAGTGATATCTGCTGTTTCATCAGCCATTACAGCATAAGCTTTTGCCCGTTTACAGTCTTCGATTATTTTTTCTTTGATAACTTCACCGCATAATTGTATGATCTCATTTTGAATTGTTGGTGAGGTATAGACTGCGTTTTTTTGACATTTATCCAAGTGGCTCTTTAGCTTCTCATCACCAGAGTCAATCCTCAAATTTAAAAGGTCAAAGAAAACTCCCTCATTTCCTACTTTTCCTCTAAGCGGCAAATCATGAATTCCACAAAATGTTATGCATGAAATAATTGCTGACAATATTTGTTTATTTTCTTCAATTGTCTTATGGTGCCCTATTTGCAACTGGACATCAACAGGAGCATTTTCAAGAAATGCTTTTGCAGCAGCTGTTGAAGATTTGTGGTAATGGGTGCCAACGTGCTTTCTACAATCTTCATGTATATCCTTAAACTTCATGTAAGGCCTTACCATAAATGACCCCAAAACTCCTTTAACTGTAGTAATTCTTGGCGGAAATAAAACACAATACAAACATAGAGCACCTTTCAAACGACTTGAGTACACCAGCCATGGAGTATATTGATCTAACCAGCGATGGTTAAATTTTCTTTTCAAGTGAATGGCATCAGAAGCAAAATCGTAATTGGATGATGGAACCCAAGGGTTTGTCAACAATTCCTTCTTTTTTTCAGAAGGCAAGTTATTGGCACAACTAACATAACGACCAATGTCATTTTCATGGTAGCCATCGCGTTCTTCAGTTTGTTTAGAGGTCCCAGATCCAGAGACAGCTTCATGTAGATATGAAGAACTACTTGAGCCTTCTACAAAAATAGATTCCGATTTTGATGTTCCGACCATTTTATTTTCATCTTCATCACAATCATTGCTTCCACTTCCACTACTGTCATCATGAACTTTTTTCCGGTTTAGAGATTTTTGACCTAAAAATAATAACCTAATATCATTCTTGTTCTTAGTCCCTAGTATAAAAATTAGTATAAAACAAAACTACCATGTAATGATAGTGATAGCTTATAATGTGGATATACTATATCTGATTAAAAACACAAAATGAAATTAATAGCACGTACAAAGTGCTGTTTGATCTTTAATATGTACAAATTTCAAGTTTTAATTGTGAACAAAAATTAACATGGGATATAACATATCTGCATTATAAGCTATCGTTACATGGTAATTTTGATTTATTTGGTGCTGGTCGAGCAACCAACTTTCAAATTTTTTGACCATTTCTAATGGAATGACTCTGACTCTAAAGTTTTAATTAAAAATTTAATTTTCTACTGAAATTATTTAACTTACCTTTTTGTAACCAATTTCTTATATCCATATTGTCTTTTCTGTCTCTTTATTCTGTGGTAAAACTATTGTTACGGATTTTCCCTCTTGTTTCTCGCGCCTCGCTTTCTATTCGCCGTATGCAACTTCGTATCCTGCACTATGTACTGTACTGTACTGTCTGTCTTCGCGCCGGATAGACAACTAACTTTATATACGCTTTTGAGCCTAGAAATTGCCAGAAGATTCGCATCGCCGGTTCCCGTATATTCCTCACTTGTATCTCGATTTTTCTCGAACTCGAAGAAAACCAGTGGCGTTTTGTTACACTATTAAATAGGACACTGTCGCTAGACAAGAGCACTTACACACCAACTCAATAGTTGTTATAAGAGTATTTAATTCGGATTCTGATGTAGGATTGTGTATTGAATGTTTCAAAATATTTCACGCTAAAACTACTTATTGAGTAAATTTATTTTAATTAATAGGATTAAAAAATGTAGTTAA
Organism: Amphimallon solstitiale; assembly: GCA_963170755.1. Lineage (NCBI taxonomy): Eukaryota > Metazoa > Arthropoda > Insecta > Coleoptera > Scarabaeidae > Amphimallon > Amphimallon solstitiale. The sequence continues at coordinate 51,899,666 of OY720675.1, read as the reverse complement.
ATGAAAACAAAAAAAAAAGTGACAATTTTTTTACCATTTTTCTCAAAAATGTCCGACTGTTAACTGGTTGAATCGAACACTAAAAATTGACGTATCCTGAGAGTAAATCGAACACTCCTTTTTATCCAATTCTGGTGTGGGACAATTCTGGTGTGCACCAATGCATAGATCGAAAACGCTATTAATATATATTTAGCACTATGTCAGTTTTTCAAACAGCTTTGTTTTTTGCTGATGAAATATATTTTAGTGACAAAGGACACGCGAATAATTTTATTTATTAGAGCTTATTAATTAATTTTAAAATGTTCATAAAAGCAACCAAACGACCACAACAACAAACAAAATATATAAAACAGATAACAAAAAAAAATATGCAGAACAGAAAAATATGTATATTTTATATATATTTAATTTTTCGTTTATTAAAATTTAAAAATTATTTAATTTATTTTTGCTTCCAGGGGGGGGGGCAGTTGCCCCTCCCTGCCCTTCGCTGGCTACGCCCATGAACAAGTCCTATATCGTCAGCCCGCGTTCTAGGGAATATTTCAAATATAAATAATTCTTCATTTTTATACATAGAATGCAAAAGTAACGTAGTTTCCCCATCGACCGCTTTGAGATATTAGCCTTTTATCTGCGATATCTCCATAATAATTAAATCTAAACTTTTTAATATAACGAAGGAGATTATTCTGTTTGTAGAAAGCTAAATAATATTTACATGCAAGAAAATTATTTGAGGATGCAAACTTTTGACGAATTTGAAGTCTCTTGACATGTCTCAATTTTGTGCTCACTCTGTTTTTCAGAGAATAAACCGTTTTCTTAAAATCGCTAATGCTTGCCGTCTTTCTATGGAATTTCTGTTAAAGGAAAGAATTCGTTACACATTGTCCATGCCACTTAATTATATGTCTCGTAAAATGAGACACTTCTCTCTCACAAAATATACAAAAATCTGTACGGTCGGTGTGTTTTTTTTCTTAAAGCGGTTTCCACCAATGCCTGAAAAATCAAAGATAATTACATCTTTACTTATTGGTGTTTCTATATTCGTAGTATTTTTAGTCATGTTAATTAGTGTAATTGGCAGATACAAATACAACTTTGAAAAAATATCAAATATAAAATTTATATTTTGTTAAACATCTTTTTAGTCATATGATGATAATTATATGAAAATAAACTTACTATAATAGATTATACGAAGAAAGAAAGATAAATATTATTTCCTTCATATATAAGTAGATCCTGCTTAATTAATTAAAATGAATCTATTAATTAATAAGTAGAGAACCATTACTATCATAAACTATGTAATATGAATGTATCCTACAATTAATTTTAAATATTTGTCATTATAATTATCAGGCTTGACAAGACATTATTTGAAACTATTAAATGATAGTTATAATAAATTAATACAATAATTGCTTAAATTTTTTGATCAATCAGTGATACTTTTACTTAATTTTGATTCTACTTTCTTAATTGCCCTTTTGTCTCCTCTATTTACTGTTAACACATTTTTCCTAAAATATTACAAAAAAATTGTAGTCCAACTATATCTAATATTACAAATTCAATAATTTTTGATAATCTTTTTATCCGTATAATAATTTGATACACATTTTATTATCAATATAGCACGTCAAACATTTACTCTATTAAAAATTCGAAAAGCGGGAAATTTGAATATATTGTAATGAAACAAGCTCACAGAGAAGCAGACATCCGGGCGACGACAAAAGAATGGCAAATATTCGGCGCGACTGGTAAACAGTCGTAAAGTAATAAATCATCCATTTATATATGTACTGTGAAGAGACAGAATGTCTCTTGTATGTTCTACAAACATCGAGAAGAACACTAGCGTTTATCTGGTGTGTTCCAGATGTTTCGTACGTGTATATAAAGGCAGTTGAACGGATGGATGAGTAATTCCGGAATAAGAAAGTCCTAAAGTACTCGTCGCGCGGAACAGACTAAAGTAAAAATAAATATAAGAAATAAATAAATAGTTCCTTGCGTGGTACGGTGTTATATAAATAGAAGTGATATAAATACGGTAGTGTTACATAAGTATTAGTAATAGAAATAAATACCTGTGTTAATTTAAATCGTAGTAGTTTAAGTGTGATATAAAATCCGGAGGAACAAAATAAAAGTGACCTGTCCGAGCTTTTCTCCCAAGCAGCGATAATAAACAAAATAACTTTATTTACACACTGTATAATCATGTAAAGAAATTTAATGGAGTAACGTCGCTTAAAATGCAACTGCACACACGTGTTTCAAACAACTTGGTTCTAGTCAGTGCAGTGTAGCCAAGGAATAGGATAGGATAACCTTGGAGATGAAAAGCAACAATCAGAGACAATCACAGGAGACAGCCTACCAATTAAGGCTTCAGCCAGAATGTCCTCGATACTGAGGATGAATCTAAACGTCGCCGCGAGGTAGACATTGTCCACTTGCGTGCCATCTGAACCCACAGGGTATAAAATAAAGCAAAAATTAATGCGAATCTTCGGATAATCATGTAAAGAAATTTATTGGGGTAACTCCGCTGAAAATGCAACTGCATTCCGTCTACTATTAAAGATTACAGTAAAAGACAATCTGCTTGCGATTCACATGCCCTTTCAATGTGATTTTGTTGTTTTACGCATAGACGCATCTTCATGAAACTAAGACATTTGTACTAATGTTAGTTCATGTGACAATATCGTTTATGTCACTGACATGTGCAGCACATAATATTCTACGAAATATTAACTCCGAATCAATTATGAAATTGCCTCTACTGGTCTTTGTCTTCAGATTGTTTTCGTTAAATATTTTATTTCTAATTTCTCTATTTTAGAATTTTAATGCACAACCGTTACACTTAGAGACACCTAAAGAAAATGACGGTAATTTACGCCATACACAATACTACATATACATAATATCTTGTCTAGTTACCTCCTCATAAAGTCCTAATAGAGGCGCGCCTCAATTTTGTGCGTTAGAAAAATATTCATAATTAAAAAACTATTGGTCCTAGGTCGAGTTTTTTCCCAAAAACGTTTCCCTTATTTTGTCCACAATTGCTTCGTGGCATGTATATAAAAATTTCTACAAATAAAAATATTTGTCTCTTAGTGAAAATGTGAATACCTTCGTAGCTAAGTAACAGGTAAACTGATATTTAAACCATTATCAATATACAATATTTCGATAGGGAAATAATATCTCTAGAAGCGCTTATTTATGTGCTTCAATTTTTTTAATTAAATTGGCAGATATGACAATGTAAATGTAAAAAAAACCACGATTTTTAGAAATTGTCAATTTCTGATGTTTTTCCGAAATAAAAAAGAAAAATGTCCTCAATAGCTATTTTGCATGTAGATTATTTTGTTATAAATGTCTCACCTGGTTTTACGCCGAAAAAAAACGACACATTTTTGGTCGATTTTGCTTCACTAATGTAAAAACTCGCTGTCTGAGGTGCCAGATAGTAGCGTTAAATCTTCACAAATATATTATAGTGCATGGTGCCACTACGCAGCATTATAATATTATTGTGCGTGGTGCCACGACGCAGCATTATACATTTGCTATTCGCGCGCCCTCTGCAGATTATATAGTTCAACTAAAATTGAGATTTTATATATAAATAGTCGAAATGGCACCATCCCAAAATTTTGTAGGACGAATCCCACGACTTATTAACGCTCAAATACGCGATAAAACGTTCTGGCACCTTCAAGTGGAGCCAGAACGTATATATAGGTGCCACTTCGCCCATATATATCTGAATTTGGTGCCTGTACGTACAAGTACATATATATATATATATATATATATACATGGAGTACAAGGTAGCATCTACACGTGTAAAAATTACGGTAAAGTTAGCATCCGCGACAAGTTCGCGTCCGATATACGGACGCTAACTTGTCTCCTATGAAAAATTTTATTACTGAGTTACTTACACCTATATCTACCAAATAAACTTAAAATTGGCCGGACGTCAATTTTAACCCTACCTATATATTTCTATACTCTTTAGTTCTCGTGCATATAGGTCAGAGGGCGAATTTGTATATACTGCAGAATAACTCTTATGTATATAGCGCACATGTTGGCATCCTAGGTATTTAAAATGCGGGGCATTCCCGAATCTCTATTTTATTTAACCGTGAGGAACCGCTAATATCTGTATATTTAGGTACTCATTCAAAGAAATAGTGTTCAAGGTCGGTTTGCAAATTGAATCAGTTTCGCAATTGCCATAAAAATGTCTTCTTGTTTGATTTTTAAAAAAATAATGTTGGATGGAGTAGGTCGTAATTATGACATACGAATATATTTTATAAGATATAAATAAATTCAGTTCAAATACTTTCAGTAACTTCGTGTTTAACTCTTTCAAAATAAAATTAATATGCAATGCTATATGTTAAATCACATCACCCTTTGCTTTTAAAGGTACACTATAATTCCGATTTTGTTTTTAATTTGTGACATCATTTCTTTTTTATAGACCTTCTATCACAGCGTAGCGATAAAATCCATCAATGCTACAAAGAGTGTAGATAGCAAAAATTGTAATGCAAAAATTAAGGTAATTAATTAGGTAATCAGAAGCTCTACAATTTAAAAATATCTTTATTTAAACAAATTGTTTAACAATGGCGAAATGCTATGCATTTTTTACATTTTATGAGCTTTTAAGAGCCGATTAAACTGACTCAATTTACATTAGTCGATTTGCAACTATTTCTAATATATGGTAAACAATTGTAAAAATTTTGAAAATTGCTATGAAATAACGATTAACGACGAAGGCTCATACATAACAATACATTTAAAGTAAAGAATGATAAATAAACCTAATAAATGTTCAAAAGTATCGCCTCCTTCTTCTGTAGGTATACCGTTGAAGTGGAACTTTAAATGACTTGATTAATATACATACAGGGTGAGTCATTAGTAGCCGCTTCCTTGATTGCTCTTTTGTGTTTTAAATAAAATAAAAAACAATTAGTGGACGATTCAGGTTGCTTGGGGCGCATATTCTAAAAATACTTCAAGCTCTGACGCACTTCCGGTTTCAATGAAAATACATGTATTTTTTTTTTTAAATGACTCACTCTATATATTTTTGGATTTTCTAGTACTGCTTTAAATTGCCTATTTAATTATTTTTCTTTTTCAAAATCGAGCCATTAGCTTTTCAGTTATTAATTTTTTTTGGAAATTTTTGACAAAAAGACGTCTTCAGAAAAAAAAAACGTTTAATCATTGTTTTTAAGAGTAAAAACATTAACTTTGGTGGTGCTTGTAGCAAAGAAAATACTGCATCATTTGGTATAAGTTGCACTCGACAATATCTCAAAAACATTTGTTTTTTTAAAGCCTACTTCCTGAAATGTTCGCAAAACAAAAACTTATTTTTTTAAGTGGAATTTTATTGCGGCATTTTGTGCCTTTTTTATTCTCTTTCATTTTTGTTAACAATGTCCTATACCTATATTTTGTAATTTCTGAGATAATCACTATAGGAGCAATTAGCGGTCAAATAAAGAACTACGAGCCCTGTTCTATGCACCCAAATATTCGTCCAATAAAGGCTGGAATGCGGCTGATCGTCTGAGTCAACTGTTAAAGAAAGTATCTGCTAGCATCCAGAATTTATGCACAGCGATCCCTGGTAGAAGTCGACCGAAGCCAGAAACCTTTGAAAGTATAAAGGAACAGTTTGAGTGAACTAGCATTTTCATACACAGGGTTAGATGAAAGAAATTTTCAGAATCGCTTACATTTTTGTCAATGGACAGCAGATAAATTATCCTGGTTTCTCAATTTTTTGTTGTTTATCGACGAAGCCATCTTCTATTAAAGTGAATACGTTTATCGTCACAAGTTTCGGTATAACACATAAAAACCTTCATTTATCACACCTGCAAACTTTCAAAATCGTTAGTCATTAAATGTGTGGGGAGGAATAGTGGGTAGTTACATAATTGGACCTTATGTCTTTGATGAAAATGTTAATGGAAGAGAGATATTCGCTTTCTACGGACGGTTTTTCAAAACGTTTTGAAGACATCTTCAAGTACGTCAGTAAACATAACCCTTATTTTATTTAGTTGTTAACCAACAGTGTAAAATATGAAATACTGCTATTGGACATTTCCGGAATTAAAGAATTGAAATGCGATGCTCTTCATTCTGTAAAATTATTACTTTTGGGATAGTTGGATTTAACATTTGTTTTATTTGACAGTTGACTAAGGAAATCAGGTCCCATTCCCGCCTTCCATTGGTTGAATGAATATTTTGGTGCATAGAACAACAGCGCTCTTAGTTCTTTAATTCACTGCTAATTGCCCGAAAAGTGATTATCTCAGAAATTACAAAAGATACGTATAGGACATTGTCAACAAAAATGAAAGAGAATAAAAAAGAAACAAAATGCCTCAATAAAATACTGGGTGTCCCATTTAAAAAATAAATTTTGGGGAAAATTTCAGGAAGTAGGCTTTGAAAAAACAAAGTTTTTTGAGGTATTGTCGAGTGCAACGTATACCAAATGATGCAGAAATTTCTTGGCTACAAGCACCACCAAAGTTAATGTGTTTACTTTTAAAAACAATGTGAAAATTATTTTTTTCTGACCACGTGTTTTGGTCATATATTTTCAAAAAAAATTAATAACTGAAAAACTATTGACTCAATTTTGAAAAAGAATAAACAAATGAACAGACAGTATAAAGCAGTACTAGAAAATCCAAAAATATGTATGGTGAGTCATTAAAAAAATTAAGTTCCGTGCATTTCCGGTGAAACCGGAAGTGCATCAGAGCTTAAAGTATTTTTACAATATGCGCCACAAGCTGCCATAGATCTTTCACCAGTTTTCTTTTATTTAAAACACAAAAGAGCAATCGAAGAAGCGGCTACTAATGACTCACCCTGTATATAATTTAGGTGTTTCTCACAAGCCCCATTTTAAACAGTTGGATTTTTTATTTAATTTAATTTATCTCACTTTTAAATTTAATTTAAAATTCAATGTTCTTAATACTAAAATCTCGAATATGTAACTGAATTGCCCCGCCCGATAGAAAAATATTAAATATTTAGATGTGCCTAAACTCCAAGCTTTAAAATACGCAGTGACAAATATAGCAATGTATCGTTTTGATAGCGCCATGAATTACACCCATTGTTTGATGTTGTGTATTTTTATCGGGGGTTCCCCATTTGCAAGCGGGCGTTACTTTGAGCGTAATGTAGACCGGATGTTAGTTTGTATTTTTTCTGTATGTACTATATGCACATCGTGTATACTGCCGGACGTAAGTTTGCTATAATGCGGAACGGATGTCATCATGAGCGTCAACTATATATATATATATATATATATATATATATATGCAATTATTCTTTGTTGCCGTAATAGTTATTATCTTGTTTAAATTAAAGACTCTTGGGGAGTTTTGTGGGAATTTTCGGCAAAAATAAAAATTAAACTTAATGAAAAACCACTAAGAGTTTATTCTTGCCGAAAATTCCCACAAAACTCCCCAAGAGTCTTTAAACAAGATATAATATATAAGTATACAGTGTGCACGCGCTCTACCTGCGGATTAATGTACTAGACAAGCTGGTCGACTATAAGTGGGAGAATAAGGGGGTAGCCTCTGTTACTAACATTAGGACTACGTTATAGCCGACACCGCAGACATCGTTACTGCGTTAGTTCGTGAAAATTGCTACTGTTACTGTTAATAACAAATTCTTTACCCAAAAATAAAGTCATTTACTGTAATGCTTTAGAGAAGATGGAAATGATATTAAACAACAAAAAACACTCCCTAGATAATTCATAAGTAGAAACTTGTTAAAGCATCAGATAATCGCACTAAATAATTTTAGTAACAGATTTCATCACAGCTTCCCAAATTGTGTGAGTAAATAAAATAAATGATCATCAATTCTAAATACTTAAAAATAATAATTTTTTTCTTACAATATCAAAGATAAGAAATATAGCTGATATAAAATTCAAAAACGTAACAATAGTAAAACTCTTATTAAAATAAAAAGTAAATAATTCCGCAGTATTATAAAATGGAAAAGAAACCAAACTGAAATTCTGAAAGTAAACATTAAATTTGTCGAACCGTGTTACGAATTGTATTTGCGCTAGGAATGGATCTTTCCGGATAACTCAAAAACAAAAATCAAATGAAATGCGCAAGTACAGCTGCTATCCTTGTTGCACTGATTAACTTCCTTTCCTTCCTTCCCCGAGAGTCGACAAAACGCGAGTCAGTCTAGCCTCAGCGAAAATGTACTCGAATCTCCTCTTTTCCAACACCTCACTCGACCAAAAAGCAGTTTGTATATTGCTTTCTCGTACTAACTCATAGAAACTCTCGGTGTCGTCGTTTTATCACACAGTAAAATGCATCCGCAACTTGCAGGCAAGCACCTGGTATGTAAAATCGTCTACGTTTTTTCATAATATAAAGGCTTAAGGGTCCTCGCTAGTGGATCTGTCAACAATGGCAAAATAGCAGATTTTAGAATCCAGATATTTTTGTTGATTTTAAAGATGGAGAAAACCTTTCAACATCAACTTATGAAGAATTTAGTAATCTACCCGGCTGAAGAATCAAATTTAGAAAAAAATTATCGGATTACAGAAAATTAATTAATATGTCAAAATATTAAAAACCAGTTTTCTCAAAAATCCTTCGGAGGAGATTTGTTTGCTTGGGTTCACGTTATAAACTGAATAGAAAGCTACCTGGCTGTGTACTTATTTTTCGTTCAACTATTCTTTACTTTGTTTAAAATGAATATAAAATAAATTAAAATTAGGCAACCCACATTACAATGAATTGTTATTCTGCTATAAATATTTCCCGCAGTTACAAATGTGTAAATAGTTGCTCATAAATGAATTTTTATTCGCTTAGATATTGAGTTATTATTTCAAATATTTATTATATGTTCCCTATGTGTAAAACTACTCGGACATCCTTGGCTTATTAAATTATGTGCTATGCAACCAATATTACATTTCCCATTCACTAGCGAGGACCCTTAATAGTACATTTTGTATGACCCTACAACTACTGTTTCTTTTGGCGCTTCATAAATCATACTCTTATCCAGCCAATCTTTTTCATTTCTTCGTTGGTTCATGTAGTGGTGTAATGTTAAAAGTACGTTTTTTGTTTAGCAATTTGAATGTATTATTTCAATGACTAGTTAAGATCACACATATGTGCATATTGATTTCATTACAATAAATATGTTTATAGACAATTTCGTCACACGTTTAATAGAAGTAACAGATAATAAGAAACAATTTGTAACATGTTATTTATAGATTAGAATTATGCAATTCTTTTAACACTGTGTACTTCTATACAATTTTTGGATGTTGTTTTCATAATAAGCGATTCTAAAGGCTGTATTACACTTATCAATTTCTTGACTAAGTTATTGATCAAGAAATTGTCATCAAGTTCTTGGTCAAGTTATTGTTGACCTTTCCTGTTTTACACTTATCAATTTCTTCACCAAGTTTTTAGCTGAATTAGTAGTACCAATAGTGCAACAGTACGAAACAAAAAAATTAAAAATTTACCGAAGATTTGTGTTTGATATTGAATGTAAAAATAACTGCACAAGAGATGCAAAAGAAAATAAATAATTTACGCACACAATTCTTTCAAGAAGTATCAAATTAACATGTCATTTTTAACGATATTCTAAAATGGAATTTGTGTTTACATTTTACACCTGTTAATAAATGAACGTACCTTGGAATGGACAAGAATGGAACATTTATTTAGTTGTTATTTAATTGTTATTGTTGTTGAAAGACCTTTTCGAATGTCAGTTTTAGTTTTGATATTGTCAAAAAAATATAGAGTGACATATTGACAGCTTAATAGTTTTTATAATAGAAATAGTTAAAAATATAGTCAGATATAGCCAGATAGTAATAGAAAATAACATTGTGGTCCTTCGACGAACTTTATTCAGCCCTATAGATGTACAGATAGAAGAATTATGGATAATAGATCGAGAAAGTCAGATGATGTCATGTCCGACAGCAGAAAAAATTCGTCAAATTTAGGAGAAACTTTACAAAATAGGAATGAGAAAGAGAGTACCGAAGATTTTTTTGGGTTCAGTAATGCCTCTATACTCCATTCAAAACATTTAATGCAAAATATGATGAAAAGTAATGATGACAAAGGTACCAGTAGTAAAAATAAACCTAATAGCACAATTACCTCAAGCAGTAAAGGTACGAAAAAATCTTCATTGTTACCTAGTCAAATACTATGTTTACAGTTAGAACATCAGAAAAAGTTAGCTAATATAGAACTACAAGAAAAACAGCTTAAATATAAACGAGACTTAGAAGAAAGACAACGACAATTAGAAGAAAGGCGACTTAAATTTGAGCGAGAATTAGAAGAAGCAAGACTTCGGAAAGAAAAAGAATTTTTAGATTTAGAACTACAAATACAGTTAAGCAAAGGAAACTCGATAATAAATGAATTTGTTGAAAATAGAGGAAGACTGAAAGAAGTCTCTGAAGGTAGGAATAATATATTTGAAAAAGAGGAACAAGGTAGTTTGCAGAAAGTAAAAACTTGGCTTGAAACTAACAAAAATGATTTAAAAACAGAAAGTTGTAATAGCAGCCATAGAGATGTAGTAGATTCTAGTAAAAATGATTTAGAAATGGAGACATTTTGTCAAGATGACAGATTAGAAAAAATTCTCCTTAGACAGACAATAGATAAAGAACTGCCAATTTTTTCGGGAAATGGTAAGGAGTGGCCAAGCTTTTATAGTAATTACACCTACACAACAAAAGCTCTAGGACTATCAGACGAAGAAAATATTTGTAGGCTAAGAAAAAGCCTAAAGGGTGATGCCCTTAGATCTGTACAAGGTCTGTTAATTTCCATGTCGGTTCCTGCCACAGATATAATAGATATTCTACGAAATAAATATGGCAGACCTGATATTATTGTCAGAAACATGGTAAGTGAAGCTAAAAACTTACCTATCGTAAAAAACAATGATTTTGTTGCACTTACCCAATTTTCGGAAACTGTATCAAATCTTGTCCTGACTTTTGAATCACTCAGTATGGAAAACTACCTGTCATGCCCCCAGTTAATGGACGACTTAATGCAGAAACTACCATTTGGTATGCAGCTATCATGGGGTGAGAAAGTTGCGAACAATAAAGGTAAATACTCACTTCGTGATTTTAAGAAATGGGTAAACGAAAAAGCCAATGCTGCTAGCTACGTTCAAAGCATGTCATCACAAAGACAGCTAAATCCGAATTTTAAAAGGACTTTAGTTGTAGCAGGAAATAAACAAGAAAATAAATGCCTTTTATGCAAAGAAAATCATAACTTAGACATGTGCAAAAGATTTATAGAAAAATCAATAGAAGATAAATGGAAAATAGTCAAAGAAAATAAGGTATGCTTTTGTTGTCTAAAAAGCTACCATAGAATTAGTAATTGCCGAAATAAAAGAAAGTGTACTATTGATGACTGTCAAAAAATTCACCATAAACTTCTACACTTCAAAACAAATAAAACGGAACCTAGAGCAAGAGCTGATGCAAGAAATTTACAGAATGAAAATATTTTTGAAACAGGAAATCATATAGTGGGACATACATTACAAAATTATAGAAAAGAAGTGTTACTGAAAATTGTTCCAGTAATTTTAAGAACAGAAACAATTGAAATTGAAATTTATGCTCTATTAGATGATGGTGCCACTGTCAGTCTACTTGATGAAAGTTTGGCAAATGAACTTAATCTGGTCGGAGAAGAAACTATTCTGCGCTTAAAATGGACTGACCAGCATACAACAAAACAGTCAAGATCAAGAAAAGTGTCCTTCAGCATTTCGAATATTGACAGAGATAAATTTTACCCAATGGAAAATATATATACCTCAAAAGATTTAGATTTGCCCATACAAAATGTTGATTCAAGGCGCATTAAAAGCAACTGGAAACATTTAGAACATATTAATTTTCCAAACATTGAGAGTATTAAACCAAAACTGCTAATTGGCCAGGACTATTGGGAACTGATAACAACCAGAGAACTTATAGAAGGCCCCAAAAATTCCCCAGCCTTGTCACGTACTAAGCTCGGATGGATAGTCCACGGAAATGTAGCCCAATTTAAAGGAAGATTAGACCATTATGTAAATTTCCTTGTTCGAGACGACGAAGCTCACAGTGAAGATCTCCACGATATGGTAAAATATTTTTTTACAATTGAATCTTTAGGGGTAAAATATCAAGACACAAAATCAATAAAAGAAGATGAGGAAGCCGAAAACTTAATAAAAAATATTTCAAGAAGAAAAAATGGTAGATGGGAAACAGGATTGTTATGGAAAGATACAGAAGAAACACTTCCCGACAGTAAAAATGTAGCACTTCAACGCTTTAGGTTTATAGAAAGAAAAATGAGTTTAGATCAAGATTTCGGACAAGCTTATTCTCAGAAAATAAAAGAATATAAAGAGAAAGGATACATTAGAAAACTATCTATTGAAGAAGAAGAAGAATCTCACAAAAAAATATGGTACTTACCTCATTTTGGTGTAGTAAACCCAAATAAGCCTGGTAAAATTCGTTTAGTTATGGATGCTGCTTCAAAAGTCGAAGGAAAATGTCTAAATGATTTTTTATACAAAGGTCCAGATTTGCTTAATTCACTTATCAGCGTAATTGCAAAGTTTAGAGAAAAGCCCATAGCCTTCTCAGCTGACATACGAGAGATGTTTCATATGGTTGAAATAAATGATGAAGACCAGCATGCTCAACGAATTATATGGAGAGATTCCCCGGATTTTTTATACAAAGGTCCAGATTTGCTTAATTCACTTATCAGCGTAATTGCAAAGTTTAGAGAAAAGCCCATAGCCTTCTCAGCTGACATACGAGAGATGTTTCATATGGTTGAAATAAATGATGAAGACCAGCATGCTCAACGAATTATATGGAGAGATTCCCCGGCAAACGATTTTGAGACATACGTTGTTCAGGTGATGATTTTTGGAGCGGTGTCATCACCATACAGCGCCCAATATATCAAGAATATTAATGCCCTAGAATATGAAAAGGTGTACCCTGAAGCTGTTGACGCCATTATTAATCAACACTACATGGATGACTACATTGATAGTTCAGAATCTCCAGAAAAAGCATCAAAATTAATAAATGAAGTAATAGCTATCCATAAGATGGGCGGTTTTGAGCTAAGAGGATGGATTTCTAACTCGGAGGAAGTTTTTCAAAATATACCCGAAGAATTACGTACGGCAGAAAAAATATTTGAAGATTCTGCACCCCAAAGAATATTAGGACTAAGATGGCTACCAAAAGAAGATGTGTTAAGCTTTTGCATTAGCTTACATAAAGTAGATCAAAATATTTTAGATGGAAAAAAAATACCTACAAAAAGAGAAATGTTAAGCGTTATCATGTCTTTGTTTGACCCATTAGGAATCCTTGGAAATTATATTGTGAAAGCGAAAATCTTAATGCAAGATATTTGGAAAAGTGGAATAAAATGGGATGATCAGATTTCAGATGCACAAAATAAAAAATGGAAACTTTGGCTTAATGGTTTGGAGAAAATAAAATCCTTCACAGTTCAAAGATGCTATGTTTCCAATTATTTTCAAGTAAAAAATATACAGCTACACTTGTTTTGTGATGCAAGTAAACAAGCCTTTGCAGCAGTCGCTTATTTCAGATTTGAAGTAGGAGAAAAAATTGAAATTTCATTAGTTATGTCTCGCAATCAAGTATGTCCACTAAAAACCCTGACGATACCCCGTTTAGAGCTACAAGCAGCAGTACTTGCAAGCCGTTTGGCAAAAACAATCCAACACCAACATACACTTAAAATAAATAGAATTGTATTTTGGTCAGACTCCACGACTGTTCTAAATTGGTTACGAACGGACTCAAAGAAATTACCGTCTTTTGTTAGTAACAGAGTAGGAGAAATTTTAGAAAACACTGACGTTTCACAATGGAAATGGGTACCTTCGAAATTAAATATAGTTGACGAAGCGACAAGAGACGATAAAGAAGCTGATCTTAGAAGTGGAAGCCCATGGTTAAAAGGTCCTGAGTTCTTGTATCAGTCACCATGTTTTTGGCCAGAAGAAAATATTGAGCATCATCTAAGCAAAAATTACATTGAAGAATCGCAAATACTCCTTTTAAGTCATGCAGAAGAAAATATTAAAAATTCGTACCTACCTGACATATCAAAATTTTCATCTTTAAGAAAACTATTGAATTCCACAGCCTATGTATTCCGATTCATAAGACAAGTCCAAAAGAAACCATATTTTTCAGATAAAGAAAAATATTTAACATGTTCAGAAATTCAGAATGCGAAAAAACTTTGGTGTCTTCAGTCACAAAAAGACTCCTTTTGTCAAGAATATAGGACACTAGTAAAAGGAAAATCAGTTAATAAAGATAGCAAGCTTTTCCCACTTTCACCATGTTTAAATGATAATCTAATATGCTTAAAAGGAAGAATAGATAACTGCCCCGAATTAAAGATGGAGACAAAACGACCCATTATTTTAAGTCACAGTCACCCTTTTACACGGCTCCTTGTACGGGAATATCACGAAAGAAATGGACATGCAGGGACACAATTAGTTCTTAATGAAATAAGACAAGAATATTGGATAACCCAAGCAAGGAAACTTATAGCCTCAGTAATAAATAGCTGTAATTTTTGCAAAATTAAGAAAGCAAAGCCTATAATGCCGGAAATGGGTCAGCTTCCATTAGAAAGATTACAACAACCCCCAAGAGCTTTCTTTTTTGTGGGAATTGATTATTTTGGGCCAATAGATGTTGTAATAGGCCGAAGACATGAAAAAAGATATGGTGTACTGTTCACTTGTTTATCTGTCAGAGCTGTCCACTTAGAACTTGCGGAATCTCTTAATACAGGTTCGGCTATCTTAGCTATAAGAAGATTTATCGCAAGAAGAGGACAACCAGTTTGTATATGGAGTGACAATGGAACTAACCTTTGTTCAGCAGACAGAGAACTGCGTAAAGCTTTAAATGAAGTAGATGATGAAGAAATTAAGAAAAATTGTTTGGCACAAAATATCGATTGGAAATTTATAGCTCCAGCAAGTCCTCACATGGGAGGTGCTTGGGAGAGGATGGTACGAACAGTAAAACAAACACTAAAGATTATTTTAAGGGAAAGAATTCCAAAATTAGAAGTTTTACAGACAGTTTTAGTAGAAGCAGAGAACATAGTTAACAGCAGACCTCTGACTTATGTGTCGTCAAATGAAAATGATTTTGAAAGTATAACTCCAAATCATTTTTTGATCGGAACATCGAGCATTGTTAAACCACCAGGAATATTTGAACAAAAATTTGATTTGAGAAAGCAATGGAGATTTGCCCAACAGTTGGTAGACAGATTTTGGCACAGATGGGTAAGGGAATATTTGCCTACTCTAACTGCTAGGTCCAAATGGTTGCAAGAAACAAGAAATATAGAAGTAGGTGAAGTAGTCGTACTGATGGATAATCAGTTACCAAGAAACAATTGGCCATTAGGAAGAATAACTGCTGTTTATCCAGGAAAAGACCAGAAAGTGCGTGTGGTAGACATTAAAACAAATACAGGGACCTACAGAAGATCAGTATCAAAGATTTGTCCAATTGGCCTAATTGAAGGTGAAAATGTTTTGTGATTTCAAGGGGGAGAAATGTTAATAAATGAACGTACCTTGGAATGGACAAGAATGGAACATTTATTTAGTTGTTATTTAATTGTTATTGTTGTTGAAAGACCTTTTCGAATGTCAGTTTTAGTTTTGATATTGTCAAAAAAATATAGAGTGACATATTGACAGCTTAATAGTTTTTATAATAGAAATAGTTAAAAATATAGTCAGATATAGCCAGATAGTAATAGAAAATAACAACACCGTTGAATAAAATGCAAAAGGAAAATCCCTTACCACAAAAAATATATATCAAAAAATCTAAATACGTATTTCGGCAACTAAGTTGCCATCTTCAGTAGATATCTGTATAAAACAAAAAAGAGTGTTAAACGTGGTATTTTTGGCTAAGGTGTAACCTTAGAAGATATGCTCTTCACCAAATCACCAGTGGGATAACACTGATTTCTAAAGAAACGACATCCCTATATATACTACTCTAATCTAAAATCTAACGGACTATAACAGTACTCTAAACCGTGACAGACTAATCCCCTAAATTACAATAATCCGTACAAGCTGGACTCGGGAAACGGTCCATTGTCAGAATTCATTAACTTACCTCTATTTCTATGTATGTAAATACTTTCGTAACTGTCTAATTCTCTAAAATTATTTACACTTTTAATTAATCTAAGACTATCTGTAGGCATGCCATGGCATGTATCGAAAATATGTCGAGCAACACTAGATTTTTCCGGTCTGTTGTATCTGAAATGTGCAATGTGTTCTTTGTAACGAGTTGAAATTGAACGCCTAGTTTGACCTACAAATTTTTGATTACAGTCTTTACAGGTTATTTCATAAATACCAGATTTTTGATCTACCTCAATTTTATCTTTAGTGTTCCCTAAAAGTGATTTTAATGAATTGCCCGATTTAAACGCGATTTGAAGTTCCTGTTCTTTAAAAATGCTGTTCAAATTTCGTGTGACTGAATGATACGGTAAAGAAACAAACTTATTACAAAGAGTTTTTTGAGGTAGCAAACATGTAGTATCCCGAATTTGTTTCTTAAATTGATGTTTCCTAATAAGCTTAGTTACTATTTCTGAATCGAAACCATTGTAGTTCGCGATCTTTTTAATTAAACTAAGTTCTTTTTCATATCTATCTTTTGTAAGTGGAAAACTTAACAACCGATGGATAAGAAAATTAAAAGAAGCCATCTTTTGCTGAAAACTATGATTTGAATCCGCTGTTATAAACTTGTTGACGTTGGTTTCTTTTCGGAAGATATCTATTTCTAAGTTATTATTATTTTTTATAACCAAAACATCTAAAAATGGTAGTTGATCATTGTTTTCCCTTTCTAGTGTGAAATTAATTGTAGTGAATTTCGAGTTTAATTCAAATAAGAAATCATCCAAATCACAAAAGTTAGTATTAAAAATCGCGAAAATATCGTCAACGTACCTAATCCATACTTTAGGGAAATACTTAGAGTTTCTTTCAAATTCAGTTTCAAAGTGACTCATGAATAAATTCGCTATAAATGGAGACAAGCTGTTGCCCATTGCTGTATCCTGTCGCTGTTCGTAGAAGTTACCTTCAAACTGAAAGCAGTTCTGGGACATGCAAACACCGTTGGCAAAAAACTATACCGTATGTGTCAATTTTCATTAGGTATAGGGATTCAATTTTACATGCGATTTATACATATACAAGTAATATGTGGCAACGTGCCACCCCACAGCGTCCGTCACCAATCCCGGGAACAATCGACATCAAAACGACTTTCTCCGATCTTCCTACTTCTCCCGACCAGATTTTACATTCAATGTTAGCTGCGAATACGTTGCGATCTAATCTGCAATGCCGTCTTATTACTGGAACGGGAAACATCAAATGGCCGCCGCGATCTCCTGATCTAGTAATTTATTATTATTTTCAGAATCCTTTTTTATTTACCTTATTTTCAATTTTATTAGAATTACGCTTTTGTTTGTGTCATGCAGCGTGAACGCAGCTTAATAATTCTCTGCATTTACTAAAAGGAAAAAGAAAAACAAATCCTTGTAACTCGTAAATATTTCTGAACGCATTACAAACATCCAACCCGCTGGTCGAAGAGTTACTGCTAACTACGCTAACTTCTATTTACTTACGAGCATGCATCGGTCGCGCTGACATTGGAAAGGAAAGAAGGGGTATACTATGTTGCCACATACTGTATGGATTAATCGCCTATGGCTAATGAAAATTGACACGTGCTGTATAACATGAATTTTACTAGAAAGCACTAAAAACTTGATCAAGTTGAGAAGAAAAATAGAACATGTTCTAATTCAACAAGTTCTTGGTCAAGAAATTGATAAGTGTAATACAACCTTAATATAATAATTTTACGTAAGTAAAAATAATGTATATACATATACAGTGTGCACGCGGTCTACCTGCTGATGAATATACTAGA
Organism: Amphimallon solstitiale; assembly: GCA_963170755.1. Lineage (NCBI taxonomy): Eukaryota > Metazoa > Arthropoda > Insecta > Coleoptera > Scarabaeidae > Amphimallon > Amphimallon solstitiale. The sequence continues at coordinate 51,881,377 of OY720675.1, read as the reverse complement.
CAAGCTGGTCGACTATAAGTGGGAGAATAAGAGGGTAGCCTCTGTTACTAACATTAAAGTCGACACCGCAGAAATCGTTACTGTGTTAGTCCGTATAAATTGCTACTGTAACTGTTAATAACAAATTCTTTAACCAAGAATAATGTCATTTACTGTACTGCTTTAGACAAGATGGAAATAATATTAATCAATAAAAAATCACTATCTGGATAATTTATAAGTAGAGACTTGTTGAAGCATCAAATAATCGCAGTAATCAATTTTAGTAACGGATTTCATCACGCTACCCAAATTGTATGAGTAAATAACAGAAATGATCATTAATTCTTAAAACTTAAAAATAATAATTTGGCGCGTAATTGTTCTAAATTAGATGGACGAAACGCGATTTTCGAATGTATTATATAGAGATCGAGCATGAACAAAATTCAAATGAAATGGGCAAGTACAGTTGCTATCCTAAATGCGAGTCAGTCAAGGCCTCACTACACTCGACCAATAGAACAGTTTGTATATTGCTTTCTCGTACTAACTCATACAAACTCTCGGTGTCGTCGTTTTATCACACAGTAAACTGTATATGTACTGTATATATGATCTTCATTGTGTATTTGAGAGAATAAAGCATTTTCATTCTTATGAACATCATTTCGTCTGGTTAGGCCGGGCCAGACGAGCGCGTGACAATAACGACTAAACATCAAAGCTCGCCCGCCCACCTAAGAAACAGGGACACACTTATAACATCTTTTTCGTTCCGCGTTGATCGTTATTTTCTGGTTTAAACTGTCATCGCTATGAAGGGGATGAGTAGTACTCAAAGAGTACTATTACTTTACTCATTATAACTCGAAATCCGCATGAAGATCCGGATCCGGATCCTCGAATATCCGGATAGTAAGAGCTCTACTATTTATATATACATACATATAAATTATACAAAATGCATATTTTATTAAGAAATATTTGCAGGTTCTGAGAAAATAAAAGCTGTAATATCAGACTATAAGGAATATAACACTGATATAACCGTTAAGTTTGTTATAACTTGTCTGTCAGGCCAGTTGGAAAATTTAGAAAGAGAAGGTTTGCATAAAATCTTTAAACTTCAAACTACAATCAATACATCTTCGATGTGTGCGTTTGACGAACTAATGTGCTTACGGAGGTATGTTATGAGTATTTGTTTTTGTTTAGATTAGCATACATATTTGTAAATTTTATTAGGTACGATTCAGTAATGGATATGCTTAAGGAATTCTATAAGTTACGTTTAAGTATGTACCAAAAGAGAAAGGATTTCATGGAAGGAATGCTGGAGGCTGAAGCGAAGAAACTTAAGAACCAGGCACGGTTTATAACTGAAAAGTGCAGTGGAGAATTGGTTGTCGAAAACAAAAAACGCAAGACTATAGTCGACGAACTGTTAAGAAAAGGTTATGTGCCTGACCCAGTAAAAGAGTGGAAGGCTAGATCACAGAATGAAGACGAAGAAGAAGAGGATACCCCACCCGAAGAAGATGCGCAAGAAGAGGAGGGTGAATCTTCTAAGAAAAAAACACCTGTGGATCCAGGTAAGTAATTTATGTGTTAGTTCATTGTAATATTATTAATAAATGTATTGTAATTACAAAAGTAGTATAAACTGAAACTTACCACATGGTTTTTTAAACAAAAACATAACTTGTTGTTAGGGATATTTTAGTATTAAACATGTGTACATTGTGTCTGTAATTGACTTACGCTATGTGATTTAGAAATTTCATTTCACTATATTGACAACATGGAAACGTCTTCCATCATTTATTCCACTCCCAGTGTCATGTCAATTTCCAAAATAAACGTCACTTTTTAATCATATGATCATGCTTACATGCAACTATAACATTGCCAGTATTATGAAATAGCATTAATAACGTGTTATTTAAAATTCATATTATATATAAAGTTGATTAGTTTATGCCGATAATTTTAAAAATCACTGCTAGAAAACTCTTTAAAATGCGCGTATGGGACTCAAATTTGACAGCTAATTTGAATTCACGCAGAGGTGAAAATTGCAAAACGTAAGAATCCTTAAAATGCAAATCGCGGAGGCGTAGATCAATTACATACACTGTATTTAATTTGATTTAGAGAAACCTCTAATTGTCTATAAATGTCATTGAAAATGTTACATTTAAATGTCCAAATCTGAACAAAAGACATTGTTTCAATTTTTACAGTAGTGTAGCATCTAGACCATAATATGTTATACTATAAAATTGCGTGTGCTGTGTCTTGATAATATGTATGTTTTTGTTCTAACTAAGAGATATATAATCTGTAACCTAGTCTGTTTTACGCATGTGTTAAATCAAAATGTCTGTTTTGAAAGATACGAAATGACATAAGAGATTATACCATAGTCGTCAAATTTTAATTTCGGTTTGCACTTCTATCATATGCAGAAGATGACCTTATGATATGCAGCGATGCCCGCTTGCTAACAGTGGTGGGAGAGCAACGCAGTGGCGGGGGACCCCCACGCCTTACATTTCATAGCAAACGTTTGTCGAGTGTGGCAGCCTCGCTTATGTTTATCTTTAGTTTATTTCGTCGCGCTCTTTTCCTCTTTCTACTTTCGTATCAGAAATTAAAATATGTCGACCCCGGTATATGAACAATAATAAATAATACATTTAAAATATACCCCATCGTTATTTCTTTTTAAATGTTATTAAAGCGCCGAATTACATTTATCATACACATACATCACACACATCCGTGCGAGAATGAGACTTTACAATCGGAAACAACAATTTCAATATTTCTGCTACTCTGTGCCCTGTGTATCTCCAATTTTCGGTGGTAGGCTCGTCCGAACGTAGTTTTTTTTTGCATTTGGCTACATAGACATCAATATATAAATTCCCTGAATATTGCTACTTAACGAATAGTTACTAAAGCTACAAATCTAGTGGTGCAGTGATGCGAAATTTAACAATATACTAGAATCGCTCTCGCAACCGACATGCGCCACCAAAATTAAAATGGCGTCAAATTTGAGACGTTGCAAAATTTGATCTGTCAAGTAATATTAATTTTGACACTATAACCCTAAATGATCAATTAGGCTTATGGTTTTAGCACTACCCACAATAATTCTAATATGCTACTATTGATTTGATAATAATTTTGCTTAAGTACTATTGAAAAGGAGAATATAATTATTATTTTATATTTGTATGAACTTGTCTGCTGTTAGTAATTAGATATAAATATAAAAAAGGTTAGATTTTCAGAGAAAATTGAACTTTTGAACTTCATTTAAACATTCAGGAATGTATTTAATAATTATGTTCGCGTTAGTTTTACTACAGATAATAATGATATTTAGTAACAAAGACAATTATTGTACAGCAGTATCCTTACTAATAGTGCTACATTGCTTTTCCATTAAATGCATCAAAATTATTAAAGTATTTTTACATGCAACAGCTATAGGTCAGAAAAGTATTACACTAATTATAAAAACATTTGTTTGTCAGATTCTTACTGTTCACTATGATTATTACCATTATCACTGGTGTACTAAAAGCAACTTGTTTGAAACATTTCTCGTAGGTATATCATTGATTACAACATCATTTTTGCATGCCAATCAAACATTTTTGATTAAGCTAAACACATCATTATTATATGCTTAAGCTTTAAACTAGTATAAATTTGTTGTTGTTAAAGATTATATCTAATGCAGAATTAAACAATTCAAACATATTTTAAAGTATTTCAAATGTTGAGTATTCGTAAGCTGAATATTTTGCTACTGATCAGAATTTAAATTACCAAACAACTTTAAATTATAATTCAATAATAAACAAGTATTTTTACTATCCCAATTTATAATGTACTACATTAATATCATTACAATACTATCACATATTTTTGAAATTATATAATCTTAATTCCATTAATAACAATAAATAATTACAAAATTAAAGTCCTACAAAAAATATACAAAGGTTATTTTAGAAAAAGTGTAAAAATAATATAACAGAGATATGTTTTAACTGCATCCCCCTATGCAAATGCTTATCCTGTTGTCACATTAATAAATTCGATCATTATTTTATACTGAAATCAATCATCCACCATTCCTCTATTACATTCAACATGGTTATACCTTCTTAAATTTGAAAATTTTCTAAACAGTATTCTTCGATTAGACAGAGTTCTTTCTTCAACTGATCAATATAAGTACAAATTATTTTAACTATCGTAATCTTCTGCCGAAGCATTATGAACAAATATGTTAACAGGTTCCAAAATCCGTCTTTGACTTTGATATGGATACTGAATTTAATCCGTCTCCAATCCTTTATAATTTATATTCGTTTTATCAGTTACGTGGTTATTCTAAATAACATAAAGCAATTACAAGTAAAGCCAAACATTTCTGTTGAATAAAACTTACCTTCTCGTATATAATTTGGTTTAGATCAATATATTTGACTTATTTCTGAACAGGAAAGTGTGCTGATTAGTTTTTAATGACGTTGTTTAAGAACAGATTTCCTTCAGAATAATAATAGTCACCGTTTCTAATGCTTCCTATAAGTAAATTGGAAAACAACATTCTGACAATATTTAGCTTGTATTCTTTTATGTCAGTTTAGCTTGTATTCTTTTATGTCAGATAATCGTAGGTTATAGAATCCAAACTGCAAAATATTTATGTGCCAGTAAAATTTCAAACACTATTAATAGCAAGGTCATTTAATTATGTGAAATAAAAGTTCTTCGCTCAGTTTCTTATACATAATCTTACTCTTTGCAAATAATCTTGCAATCAGTTCACGTTCAAGTGTAATTGTTCGAAAAACGCTATACTATGCGCTATACTGAATACTTGTCACCTGCTTGTCATACGCTACGCTTGTCAAGTGTCATCCGCTCCGTGAAAATAAAAATCTGACAACAATGCTCAGAATAGCCATGTATTAAATAAAATATTAATATAGAAAAGTAATATTTAATAATTCTATCTATAATATTTAATTTCTAACTGACTTTCATGTAATAGTAGTTTACTAGCCGTAGCTATTTATCCTAAAATATTAATTAGTTGGTTGAATTTTATTGATCTAAAATTGTTCCGGTTGATTGGAATTTGTAGTGGTATTAAATCAGTGTTTTAAGTTCGTACTTTTGCCGTGTCGGTTGCGAAAACGATCCGACTATACTTTACTAGTAAAGCTCTCGTTTATAAATCCGAGATTAAATTACTCTCGGTGCAAACGGGCATTAAACTGCTTCTTTTTATTCATAATCTAATATACATATATATTGTATTTTAAATAATATTTTCTTCTTGTTATGTATTCTGTTTGCTGATACTCTTTAATTTTTAATAGAGAAAGCATTCAAGAATCTATCCGATGTTAAGAAATTTGATTATCTACTTGGTATGTCAATGTGGATGTTGACGGAAGAACGCAAAAATGAGTTGCTCAACCAAAGAGATACCAAATTGAGTGAATTGGAGACACTCAAAAGTAAAACAGCCTCTGATTTGTGGCGAGAGGATTTAGACGTATTTCTGGAAAAATTGGACGTGGTCGAAGAAAAAGAAAGGAAAGAGACAACCGCATCTGCCGACTCGGACGAGAAAGAAGTTAAAAGAGGGGTATGTAAAGTTTTTGCATCTATTGTGCTTATGTTACAGAAAGAATCAAAAGATTGTCTATGTCGTCTTAACAGTACATTACAAATCATAGGTATAATGTGTCTATAGTCCGTCTCAACCCTATTATGTAGTACAGGTCTTATAGCAATTGATTTCATGGTTGCCAAGTCGTCTCATTGTATAATGTCGTTAGAGTTCCGGTTCAATATCTGACATTTTTTGTAATCAAAACATAACCTATACGACTGTTTGTCATTCAATTGATGCATACAAAAAAATTATAGTACTTTGAAACACTAAAAGGGGAGAATATATGGGAAGATGGATTAGTTAAAATATTTGTAATAATATAATCCTTTGGGATTGTTCTGTAGAAACTTATTTAAAATGTAACTGAATATAGTAAGCCAGAGTAAATAAATTAACATTTCAAAGAAACACTTCAGGTACACAATTTTCTTCGTTACTGAATATTGACATCTTAATCAACTATCCACTATAAATTCAGACCAAGACAAAGTTAATCACAAATTTATTTTTAATTAATTATTCGAAAATAAACGCTTGGCTCAGTTTCACAACTTCTTTATTAGATACACTAACAATTGTTTCGGCTATGAGGCCATTATCAAAGAGTTATCTAGAACTAAACTTATTCTACTTAAGGGTTAACTTATATACCTGTGTTCATTATGGGTGGGAGGATATGGATAATTGATATTTAAAATTACATCGATATAGGGGGTATTTACAAATTCTAATTGTGTGTTTGTGATAACTCGATTTTGTTTTTGGGCTTTTTTAATTTCAAAAATCTCTAATATATTTAACTTTTTACTTTTTACTACATTATGAATGAGGTTACAGCTATTTACATCTGGTACGTGGTTGTTCTCTATACAATGTTCTGCAAATCCAGTGTGTTTAACACTATATTTTATATCTCTAATATGTTCTGTTATACGTGTATTAATACATCTGCCACTTTGTCCAATGTAAATAGCTTCACAATCCTGGCATTTTATGGAATATACTCCTGATTTATCTAAGTTATTCATTTTATCTTTAGCATTATTCAACAATGTACCTAGATTTACTTTATTTATCCACACTATGTTAATATTTAGTTTCTTTAGTAATTTGTTTATTTTCTGTGTTATGGGAGGGATATAAGTGATTACATGCCACCTAGGTTTATCTACATCTTTTATTTCCGGGTATAACAATTTTTGGAGTGATTTTCTTTCCTTATATTTTAGTAAATTATCAATGATATTTGGGCTGTAACCATTATTTTTTGCTATTACTTTAATTGTGTTGATTTCATTGTTAAAGGCTTCCTTATTCAGTGGTATGTTCATTGCTCTGTGTATGTAGCTATGGGAAGTTGACATTTTAATTTTTTGTGATTGATTTGCGTTAGCGTGTAATATGTTGTCTGAAAATGTTGGTTTTCTATATATGTATTGTAAATAATAACTTGTTGTCTTTTTTGTGTATTGTAATATCTAGAAAATTTAATGTATTATTGTGTTCCTTTTCTATAGTAAACTGTATTTTGGGGTTTAGAGTATTAAGTAGTTTTAGGAATTCTGTTAATTGTCTATCTGTACCCTTCCAAATACATACAGAAAATGTCATCGACATACCTAGCCCAATAGTGTATTTGTTTTGTAACGGTATTATTCATCTTAAATAGTTCTCGTTCTAGGTGGTCTATGTATACATTAGCTAACAATGGGCTGAGTGGATTTCCCATAGTATCCCAAGTGACTTAATTAGCGACCAGATTAACAAAACCGATTTAGAGGATACTGAGAAATCCGAAATATTAGAATCATTAAAGTTATGTTTGCAACAGAATTATTTTAAATTTAATAATAAAATTTACACTCAGATAGATGGTTTACCTATGGGAAATCCACTCAGCCCATTGTTAGCTAATGTATACATAGACCACCTAGAACGAGAACTATTTAAGATGAATAATACCGTTACAAAACAAATACACTATTGGGCTAGGTATGTCAATGACATTTTCTGTATTTGGAAGGGTACAGATAGACAATTAACAGAATTCCTAAAACTACTTAATACTCTAAACCCCAAAATACAGTTTACTATAGAAAAGGAACACAATAATACATTAAATTTTCTAGATATTACAATACACAAAAAAGACAACAAGTTATTATTTACAATATATAGAAAACCAACATTTTCAGACAACATATTACACGCTAACGCAAATCAATCACAAAAAATTAAAATGTCAACTTTCCATAGCTACATACACAGAGCAATGAACATACCACTGAATAAGGAAACCTTTAACAATGAAATCAACACAATTAAAGTACATAATAGCAAAAAATAATGGTTACAGCCCAAATATCATTGATAATTTACTAAAACATAAAGAAAGAAACTCACAGTTAATCAGTTAAATATATTAGAGATTTTTGAAATTAAAAAAGCCCAAAAACAAAATCGAGTTATCACAAACACACAATTAGAATTTGTAAATACCCCCTATATCGATGTAATTTTAAATATCAATTATCCATATCCTCCCATCCATAATGAACACAGGCATATAAGTTAACCCTTAAGTAGAATAAGTTTAGTTCTAGATAACTCTTTGATATTGGCCTCATAGCCGAAACAATTGTTAGTGTACCTAATAAAGAAGTTGTGAAACTGAGCCAAGCGTTTATTTTCGAATAATTAATTAAGTTATTACAAAATGTTTCACCAAAAAATATCTGCGAAGTCAACCAATGAAATTTATTTTTCATAAAAAGACTTTTCTATTTATAAAAACAACTTAAATAATACATATTTATGAAAAGAATAACAATAACTACACATACACATGTACTTTTATTTTTTAATATGTCACATGATGATATATAGTCTTATTGAATATTAATATGTTAATCTACATTCCGTTATACACATTTAAAGACACAAATTCATTTTGCAAAAACATACTTTCCCATTTATAAGAAGAAGTTAATAATACATAATAACATTTATGAAAAAACTAACCATGACCATACAAAGGAGTAGGTACACATTGTTCTATATTTCTTCAATCACTTAAAGAATCTTGATCTGATGATGAATGTGTGACGTTAATTATAAACTCTTCAACGTTGTCTTGCAAGTTGGCAAGGTGGCCAATGTAATTCTGCCAGTTCTTCACTGTTACATTCTGATAACCCTCCACAATTAATTGTTCAATATCTCTTTGTTTGAATGTTGTATTGTGCATTTCAATATAGTGCTTAACTTGTGCCCACACCATTTCAATTGGGTTTATCATAAGGTTGAAGCCGAAGAACATAATGCCCTTTATTCTTTGCAAATTCATCAATTTTGTTTCTGTCATACTGAGACCTAACCTCTGACGCACAAACCAGTAAATCTCTTTTTTAACATGTCATTATCAAGTGGTATATTCTTCTCAGTAAGCCATTCAATAATTTGGTCTTCTTCGTGCTACTGCTGGAAACTTTTCTAATTTTCTCGTGTGATATGAGGCATTATCGAGATCAACAACCGAGAGCTCTGGTATATTTGGAAGCAATTTATTCTTGAACCAATCGCATTTCGCTATGAACATCAGCAGTATTTTTCTTACAAAGAAATGTACATTCAGCACCAACAACAAAACCTTGCTCGCCTCCAGCATGAAGTAATGGAAATTGATGCCCAAGACCACTTGGTGATTTTAAACTAGTGCTGAGTCCTTGTGTAAAAGCTTGTCGACTGCTATGAACAGTAGCGTCAGTCCACTTTTTATTTACCGAGTGTCCTGCATTCACTCATGATTCATCAGTATATATTATAGTTCTACCTAAAAATAAAACAATCACAATCAAACACAAGCAAATAATAAATTGCGTAATGAACATTGTACAAAGTATAACAAATTAAATGATAAAATATACCTTCGTCTCGGAATTTTCTGATGTCTCGTAAGTATTTATGTCTCCACCTAATGATGTCATCTCTTTCAAAAAGAATACTCTTTCGTCCCACTTTTTAAAATTCAAAACCCATATCATGTAGCAATCTGTAAAAAGTATATGTATATGTAGGTATGGTAGAAAGCACGAAACAATCGACCTTCGTCATCAAAATCCATGATGTAACAGTTGTAGTACGTCAATGTTAGTATTTTGATCGGCGAAAAAAATTTACGATTTCTGAAGTTTACTTTGAGGTTATATAGACATCAAAATTTACCGAATTATCTGAATGTAAATTAAGGACTGTTTGTTAAAAATAAAGTATTCTGTGAGTATAATGAAATAAAACTACATCTTGAATACACTATTTCATTTAATGAATAGTAAAAATAGAAAATAAAACTCTTCGTACTTTTATTCTGTGTAATTATTTCTTAATACTTAAACAATGGTTATATAATGTGTATATTTTAGGAAGCAAGCTCTTTTAATATTCTTCATTATTTAAAATATCTTCTTAAATCCGACTTTAATTTACATTAATGTCGTACTTTACAATTAACTTGTTTCAAAGTATGTTACAGCAAGACAAACTAACTCGTCACTTATTCAAGTTTATAATAAATTATTACTAATAACTCTCTTCAACTTGGAACATAACAAATCCAACAAAAAGAAAGTTACAAATGCTGCAGGCAAGTAATATAAGGTAGATATTTATTTTAATATTTAGTGTTTTTCCTTAGAATCGATAACATTGAGTACAAAATTTAAATTAGTACACATTTTTAAAATCAGTATATCTAGCCAATTTATTGTCATATATTGTACATTTTCTGTTTATGTATTTATCTTACAAATTTAATTGGTAGTAACAATTATATAAATTAATACATCTTTGACTTGAAACTAAAATTCTAATGAAAATATGCTCAAAATATTAACATATTCTTATACATTTACATGACGTATTATGAAATATGCCATTCTCTGTCATAAGTAAAGACGAGCACATAAAATAATAAAAGTAATGGTAATATGTAACTTTTTTTAGTATACCGGATAAAAATAAATAGTAATTTTATATGTTACACAAACAATATATCACATTATACTACATCATTAATAATTACATGTTATGAATAAATACTAAACTAACTCTAAACGTCAATAATTAGATTATTAACGTCTAAAGTACACTCACTCACTATTGTACAATAACTACATATGGCTAAAATGTTTTACTTTTGTAAAAAAAAGACACCTTATGTCTTTTTTATTTCAAGTTATTAATTTTCAATTTTACAAATTAATTGTAATATATAAAAAATTTATCAAAAAAGAATAATAGATTTTACAGACATTCTTGTTTATTATCACTGTTTCTACTGTCTTTAGATATTGAACATTTATAATAAATGGTATTACTTCTTCTCTGCCAAGCAACAATTCTCGGTCCCATCATTTTTTGATTTCACTGCTAGTGTATCTAAGAGTATTTGTCTAAATTTCAGGTATCCTCATTTCTGGATCTGATTCCACATCTTAACTGTATTTTTCCTCAAAATTCTGCTTTCCCATGTGCTTATTATAATATATTTTGGATATTCCCCAACTATGCTCTATCGGGTTGAATATGTAGTAAATATGATGATAGTTGTACAACTGTGTGCGTCTGGTATATTATGGCTCTTAACCATTCTCTTATTTGACCTTTGTTTCAAGAATTATTAGGAGATTTATCATATAAATGCTATGATAACTTCTAGCGTACACAGCAGTTCATTTTCATACTGATTTAAGAAATTGTTTCTATCTATTTCATGATGGTAATCAGGATTACAATTATTTGAAAAAATACTAAAGAGTCACTGTTAATAAAACCATTACATGTACCTGCATAAATGACTATAAACCTAAAACCAAAGCAAAATTTGTAGTACTCGACACGTGTCAATTTTAATGCAGAGTATTATCTTAGCCGTCAACTTTCATACACTCTTATAACTATCATCCTGCCATGATCTGGTTACAGTACCATTTTCAAAAATCCAAGTCTCATCCAAATAGACACATTCCAGTGGACTTTTAGATTGTAAATTATTCATATACATTTATAGAAAATTAGTTCGAGGAAGAACATGTGTTTTTTCCTTAATCTTCTCTATGGACAGTCTTTCTTATATTTGAAACCAATATCTGCTAGTACTCTACCAAAAGAATCAACAGAGCCATCAAAGATATGATAGTCCACTGGCAGTGATAATAACGAAGCTCATGTAAAGTGTTGTTCTAAAAAACACCATTAACATTATAATATTCTTTTTATTTTCAATGAGTTGTATAAGCAACATAGCGTTTTTACACATATCGTATTGCGTATTGTTGCTTTTATTGCAGGAGTAATCACATAGTTTCCTGAAACGTTTTTTTAGGACTTCGGTGAGCATCATTTTGTTTACGTGTCTTAAAAATACTGCTCACAGATTCAATGGAAATATTTAAAGCTTGTGCAATCCTCTAAAATGATAATATTAATATTTATTTGATATCATTACAACAAGTATGTATACATACCTCTCGTACACTTGTCAACGGTAATAGTTATTCAATTTACGTTTGTATGTAAGTAATCAAAGAGCTAATGAGCGCCTTTGACTGACTATTGAATGGCTAAAGCATCGTTAGTTTTAAAAAGGACTTTGAAAATAATACTACAATAACATAACAAACATAAACAACAGCAACCAAAACCTATAATACTGTCAAACAATACTGTCAAATGACAGCAAGGATTTCAAAATTCAAAATCACTAGCGACGTGTAAACGATGTTTCATGTTAGCCAACATCCGATGTTAATATTTTTTTTAAACTGGCTAAAATAACGTCAACATTATCATTTTTAATTAATATTAATAAATAAAATAATCCTGTAATTATTATTATATACATATAATGTATTCTATACCAATGAAATTCTAAATTTAGTAATATATAAAGTAATTATGTTCGTTGTTATGAAATTGGCAATGCAGACGTCATTATTTTTCCTTTATGACGGAAGTCGATTGATTGCTGCTTTCTAGTATATATAGGATATCATATTTATCAGAATTATAGATATAGGTATGCATACTTACTTTTAAATGCTTGAAAAAGATAATATGCTTGCTAAAAAGAACGATTTAACAGAAATTATACCGGGCTCTTTTTTTATCATTACACATAGCATTTTCCCTATGTGTAATGATAAAAAAAAATTGTCAATGCATTAGCGATATAGTCACTGTATAGTAGACAACCAGTTGTACACCAATGAAGAATTTACGTATAGTATACCTTAATTTTTAAATCAGGTTGCCATGACGGGAAAAACATTTTTTATGTCTAATATTTCTGAATTTTTATTCAAACATAAGTCATAAATTAAATACATTTTATTAAAAAATAGATAATTTATTTATAAATCATGGATAAATACAACAGAAATGAAAAGGTGGCTATAGTAATGTGGTACCAGAAAAATAATAGTTTAAGGCAAGTTAGAGACATGTTTTCCGTCAATTATCCAGACAGGCCTATACCATGTGCAAAAACAATTCTGAACTTTTTAAAAAATTTCAAGAAGATGGTTGTGTTCTAAATTCTCACAAAAAAAGAAATAGAACCAATCATGTTTGAGCAGAAGACATGAAATTAAATATCCTGTGTTACGTAGAGGAACGGTCTGTAGGATCTCTTTTAGATGTAGCTAAACATTTTGGAGTATCGTACAGTTCGGTATACAAAACTCTGAAAGAATTTAAATATAGGCCATACAAAATATCAAATCATCAAGAGCTTTTCGAAGAGGATAAGATAAAAGGTTTTATGTACGCTGCAAAGTTTAATTTTTCCGTACAAATAATTTATGGTAGAAGTAAGAGAAACGGATCTCCAGAATATTATTTTATTTGTATCGGCCAGTGGGAAATGGCGGGAAATCCTTAATGTAGCAATTATGATGTTGACGACGTGATATATTTCGAATTTTAAAATTGTAAGAAAAATTGTACAAAATTAGTTATTTACGATATAATTGTTAAAAGTGCTATTTTATTTTGCGAGTAAGATTTGCGACACGAGGGTGATTAGGAACTGGAGCAATTTAAAATAAGCAAAATAAAATAACATTTTAACACGTGTGTCGTACAGTGTTTCTGCTACAAACTCAATTTTTATTTTAAAATTTTAATAAAAAGTTGAACGAAAATTGACTGATAAAAATCTTATGACGGCTCACTGTTCCTGCTTGTCAAAATACAAGTGTATAACTGGTTGTCTACTATACAGTGACTATATCGCTAATGCATTGACAATTTTTTTTTATCATTACACATAGGGAAAATGCTATGTGTAATGATAAAAAAAGAGCCCGGTATATAGATAAATTAAAGACAATATAAAAGTGTACACACTACGGCAAAAACTGACAATTGACAGCAACGATTACACATATGCCCATATACTTTGCATAATAGAACTTGCAACAAGGCAACCGGATATAAAGATGGCGTTATTAAGAGGCTACTAAAGATAATAAGAGATGCAATATCCCTATTAAACCTGTACTGCATAATGGGGTTGAGACGGACTATAATTGATTTACGCCGCCGCCATTTGTATTATAATGATTTTTACATTTTACAATTTCAACCCTTGCTTGAATTTAATTTAATTGTCAACTTGGACATTAGAATCCATAAGCCCATTTTAAAGTGTTTTTTAACAGTGATTTTGAACATTTTTAACAGAACTAATCAACTTCAACAGAATATGAATTCGAAATTACAGGTTATTAGTTTCATTATATTGGCAACGTTATGTAAGTTTAATCATATTATTATAAAATGTTTATACTGTAAATTAAATATTTAGGGACGACTATATTGGTAGTACAAATGAAAGATCTTTCCATATTTAATAACATGAAAATTACTAAATCGCAATGCGTATGTCAAATACATACACTCGCTATATGCCGGCTTCTTAAAAAATGTTTTGAGGTGTTTTTAAAAAGTAATTCTATGGGCAGTAGTGGACTTTCGAGCAGTCGATACGACTGTACAAAGCAATACGATATCAAATTCGATACACTTCACCAATTACCAGAAATGTAGTACTATTTTTTTTTAATTTTTGATGTATATGTTGTTTATGGCTTTTAGATATGTTGAATTTCTGACTTGTTTACTTGTGGTATAAATATAATCTGTGTATTTGAAAATGTTAGTGGTCTATCATCAATTGAATATTGTTTAAGGTTGTATGTCGTGGTATACTTATATATGTATATATACCGTAGTCGACATATTTTAATTTCTGATACGAAAGTAGAAAGAGGAAAAGAGCGCGACGAAATAAACTAAAGATAAACATAAGCGAGGCTGCCAAGACAGTACACTCTACAAATGTCTCCTATGAAATGTAAGGCGTGAGGCTCCCCCGACACTCCGTTGCTCTCCCACCACTGTTAGCAAGCAGGCGTCGCTGCATATTATAAGGTCATCTTCTGCATCGGATAGAAGTACAAACCGAAATTAAAATTTGACGAATACGGTATATACACCTAGTTACATGAATTTTAGTCATCTTACCATCATGGTTAATGTTTATAAAATATATAGTACCATACACACAGGATTAAATAATGAGTTGTGGCCGCCACACGACTTTCTTATACGTATGAGATTTTTAAAATTATACACAAGTTGTTCTAAATTGTTTTAAACACTTATCTCTCACCTGTGAGCAAGTGTGTTTATTTCAAGTCCAAATTTTAAGAATTCATTTACACAAAAATTATTCAAAATACTTTTCTAAGTATCTATATTCTCTTAATAAATCAGAATACATACTTCGCTAAATATTCGAAAAATGCTACTCGCTAAGAGTAAAAGTGTTACTTCCGGTTCGAAATTTGAAATTTCGGTCGGAATTTCGAAAAAGCTTTTTTAATAAAATTCGTCACAAATTTAATTTTGAGTACATTTGAATTCTTTGTAAGTTTGTTTAAATTTAGTAGTTGACTAAATATTGGAAAAATTCGATTTCTTCACTGGTGTAAACTACTACTTCCGGTCTACCGATTTTACTGAAAATCTAATCAGTTCTCAAGAGGGAGATTATACTCGTAAATACAAAATTTGGAATTGATAACTATAACCGTTTGACCGCTATCGTGGTCAGGCAGAGAGAAATCTTCTTGTCTAAGGACGTATGGATCAAGTCGTAATAGTTTTAACTTTTTAATTCTGCCATATGAATTATTAGTATAAGTATGACGTGTATTTATTAAAAATACACTTGAATATAATTTATATGACTAATTGCCAAAATTTTTAAAAACTATTTCCAGAACCAGAGGGGAATATGAAAATCAAATGATACTCAATTAAATTACTTTTTCAGTGGCGGGACATTTTTCCCATTCACCCTTCCTCATGATTCCTACCATTTCCAAGATCTCCCATTATTTTGGACGGGATGTGCCATATATTTACTAAAAAAGGTATTCTTTTCACAGGGTAGGAAGAAGATTAATTTACAGGAAACTATGCCATCACCATATGGAAGACGAATTGAGCCGACTATAACCGATGATCTGAAAAAGAAAATACACAGTGCTATACGAGCTAAGGAAAATAGGGGGAAAAAAGGCCTGAAACAAGAAGATTCCGTGGACGTAAGTTAAATTAGATGGCGTGTAGTGTTTTTTTATTTTATTTTTTTCGTTTTCTTTTATTTTTTAATATAAAGGATGAGAAGGATGAATTTGATTTAATGGTACAGGGCAAGAAGACTTTGAAAGAGAAACTTGGTACTCCAGAAGAAGTAGAGAAAAAGGCTCGTAGTAGAAAACCTAAGGATGGATTGAAACAAAGTAAACTAAATTTCAAAAAGAAAAGTCCTGACCAAAAGGGTGAGTATACAGAGCGAGCGACCGTTTTTGTCATGAATCACACTTGAATAATGCTGTGTTGTACAAAAGAAATACTTCATTGGACATGGATGTATTTTGAACCAGTGCATACGTTATTCAAACAGTTTTTTGTCTTTAAGAAAATTCTACTTTACTGAGTATTATATAAACAGATTGAAAAAATATAGATAAAGATGTTGTATATATATATTAAAACAAACTGTGGCTATATCAAATATTCTATTCAAATAAACGTTATTTCAGTAAGAACAGATAAACAAACAAAATTCACATTAATTCAAAATTAAATTGTCTAGCATCTCTGATGAAGATTGAGTCACAAATCTGGAAGAATTCTTTCCAAGGCCTTTAAGTGGGCAGCATAATGTTAATGGTTTATTACTGCTATAGCAATGATGTCTCATGCATACTCTATGCATTTGGGATCAGGCGACTTGGCGGTAAGTTGTGTATACTTAATATCGTTCAAAGCCAGTTCATCCAGCACAATTCTGCCTCGATAAGAACGAGCTTTATCGTCTAGAAAATGAAAGTTTGGCTCTCTGATTTAGTGATCTTTGCTATGTAGGCATACACGGTTCTCATCAGTGAACATTAGGGTATTCCATTCTTGCACCCAATTCATCCGTTCTCGAGATCATTCTAATCTGTTGCATCCGTGAAGGCTCTCTACAGTTAGGGGGTGGGATCAGTTCCTGTAGCATAGAAATTGCTAACTTAGGGTAGTACAACATACTGCTGGGTTATTTCTCTCACTTCTGACCATTCAACCATCTTCCCTTGAATTTACCGGTTTAGATCTTCCTTCTTGATGTCACTCCTCCAGTTTCTCTTCACCTCCAGAAAAGTTTTGAAATTAAACTTTTAAGTTATATAAAAATTGTCAGCCATATCCTCTTGTTTAGCTTGATTAAAAGATATGCCAATGGCTATATTCGTTTCTGTTTCACTAAGTGACACACCTCTCCATATTACGCAATATTGTTTCAGACAACATGACTATAAAAATGACATTAAACTGAATATCACTGCTCTAGCCCATAATGACAACTTTGACGTTTTTAGTGTGTCACATTTTTATAAAGCAAGAAGACTGAAAGACAGTCAGTTTTTATTGATACGATCTATAAGAAATCTAGACTTGCAGAAATGTTATTAATATTATCACTATTTAGGTATTATTTTTTTTGATGAGCCTCTTTATTTAAATCTCTGTATAGTTTTATTCGAAAATATGGGTAGTTGTACCACGCGATCATTTAAATTCTAAATTATAGCAGGCGGGATTTTTTTTATTAGGTTGTCCAGAATGTCAATTATTGATTAATTGAAATTTGCGGTTATGTTATACTTTGTGACATTTGTGAATCTTATGTGTAATCGATTTAAATTTAATGGAAATGAAAGCATTACAAGATAAATTAGTTTTATTGTGAATTACAAAAGGTGTTCAAAGTGTTCTCCCCCTGTTGCAATGCAACTGTTAACCCTCCGTTTCATATTTTCAAAAGCATTTGCCAACATCTGAACGGTTATAGCGTTACATGCATTAGAAATTGCCTCTTGTAGTTCTTCAAGATTTTGTGGGTTATTTTTGTAAACTGTGTTTTTCAGATACGGATAAATGAAATAATCAAGAATCGTTAAGTCCGGACTGCGAGGCGGAAATTCAATGACTCGATTATCATAAAACTCGCGAATTCGAGCCATACTTTCCCATGTTTTGTGAGCTGTTGCATTGTCCTGTTGGAAATACCCATGTAAAAGTTCGTCATCATTAAGATTTTGTAAAAACGGTTCAAGTAAATTATTTCGATATCTCTCAGCATTTATCGTTCCTTCAAAAAACACAGGTCCAAATATACGCCTTCTAGAAACCGCTAGCCAAACACCCATTTTCTGCGGATGGAGGACCGATTGAATAAACTCATGAGGATTCTCCGAAGACCAAATACGCATATTTTGTTTGTTTATATAGCCGGATAGGTGAAACTATGCTTCGTCAGAAAAAAATGTTAAATCCAAAGTGTTGTTGTTATTTAAATTATTCAAAAACCACTGACAGTATTCTATTCGTACAGGAAAATCTCGAGGGAACAGCTCTTGAACGACGTTAATCTTATAGGGATAAAGATTTAAATTTTCTTTTAAAATTTTTTGACAAGTTCCATATGAAAGGTTTATTTCTTGGGCTAATCTGCGAAGAGATTTTTTGGGAGACTGTTCCATTCTTTCTGCAACATCTGCCACAATCTCAGGAGTCCTTTTTTTGGGCGCGCCACTACCAGCTTTCCTACCTACAGTTCCAACATTACGAAATTTCGCCACACATGTGTAAATTTCTTGGACTAATTTTTGATAATCCGCAGGAAAATTAGGGAAGGCATTTTGAAAATCATTGATGCAGTGCGGTACTGAATATGTCAATTCACCATTCTCTTGTTGTTCGGCGTTTTTAAAATAACTTTCAGTAAGAAAAATCTTATGTTCTAAATCAAACATTTTGAAACGTCACTTTGACAATTCAAATTGTAAATTAGTACTTATATACCAACTTAATTTAAATTTCACGAACTGTTCTAATTTAGAATTTAAATGATCTCGCGGTATATTGTACATGTATAAACTCTCTAGTTTATCATCGATTATACAATGTGACTGGAATTTATTATTATGATCATATGCTACTTTCCATGGGGTTTCATATCAGTATCGGCGACTTTCACTTTTCGGTGTGAAATTAGCATTTTAAAGAAATCACTAAATTTGTTGGTACATATTTCTATTTAAAATTAGTCAACAGCTGTGTTGTTAGACCAAGCCGTTTTCCACTTTCTGAATGTTTCATTACAGACTTCTCTTGTTAATGTGCCTTTTTTGATGTATTCTGTAACATTCATTCTATATCCCGCTATTAGCTTTCCTAATGAAATCTTACAGTGGAGATCCCTTTTGTTTGGACCTACTGCAGGGATTCTTATTTTGTGCGTGGATTGCAGTGAAACACCTGTTATAATTTTTCTAAAGAAGCTCTTCTTCGTCTGCCAAGTCCATCAGGTTTTCTTCCCAAATGTGTTACCGACACAGTTTTTGCTTGGGAGTAAGCAATTTCGAAAGAGCATACTCAAACCATGTTCATTCGTAAATCTTCATGCAACATTTTTAAACTGTAGCTTTCTACGTAATCGGCAGTAATTAAAATTCTTATTATTTGATCTGCTATAACCAACACCTCTACAAACCAAATGCCAATGCTGCTCCACTTCAGTCCGACAATTTATCCATTAAAGTTTTACACACCTACAAATATTAAAATCTTTCTAATTTTACCCTAAAAATGCAAAATTGTGATTTTATATTTTCAAGAAAATATGTGTTACATTTTGAATAATCAATTTTTATTTTCTCAAGTGCGTTGAGAATTACTTGCAAGAACTAAATGATCAACACGTCCACGCTCTTCGAAAAATTATAGTTATATTGGTACTTTGTGTCAATTCCATAATATATTATAAGAAAAAAACAAGGCGTAACTACCAAAATTATAGTAAATATTTGATAAACGTCACATGAAGACGCTAAGTTCAAAAACTGCGGATTATTTCTTGTAGAATATTTGTAATATCAAAACAAATTAAGCAGAAAAATAAGTCGTAAAATATATAGATGGGTTCAGTATAATTCAATCATATTGCATATTTTTAGCACATGATTTTAAAAGTGACTCCCAGAATTAAGAAAAAAGTATGTAATATTGATAAACGTCACTACTAATGGGCACCTGTATTGATTTGTTAATCGACTATTAGCATTTAATCAAATTGTATGTGTTAAATTTTCACCTCTGCTTGAATTCAACATATTTGCCAAATTTACTAACTAATCAACTTTAGCACGATATCAAATTAAAATTACAATTCACTTCACTGTATTGGCAATGTTACACTTAAATGAAAGCATGGTAATATGATTATAAAATATTATTTAAGTATTTTGTAAATTAAATATTTTAGCACGACTCTGATGGCAAGACAAATATAGGAGGACTTTTTCGAATTGCTGATTCATGACCATTTCTAAATCCTCCCGATAAAGAGACTGTCAATTAATTGGTACCAGTGGTTGATGTAGAGCATAGTGTTCATATAGTAAAGTACATTAGTGAATGTTGCCTATTAATTGACAGAGTGGCACAGTAATAGTATTAATAAACTCTGTGTATTTCATAATGTTTAATTTGTATGTGGTAGTACTTTAGTAGTTGAATCTTCAGTTCTTAAATATTAATTTTTATTAATTAGTAACAAAACAAACTTGTTTTACATAAAACGTGTGAAACGATTTTTTTTTTCTAATTAATTGTTTATAATTCACAAGTGCTCAATTTATCAAGATTATTAATTTTTATATTAATGTTTAATTTCTTTATTCTGAATTTGTTCTGACGATTGTCATTTGTGGTTGCATGGAATTTTCATCTGCAGTTCGTAATTGTTGCTATTTATTTTACACGAGAATTAGAAATGATTCAGTTAGCTAGGAAAGCATACCAAACCCTATATAGAATGTTTTGGAGTGAATTTTTCATGTGCTTTCTAATTTTCTAATCGGCGTTCGAACCGTTTTAAGCGCTACAGGAAGACGACTTTGTCTACAGAAATATAGACGTTAAACCAAATGCTTTTTTGTGACGATATGCTGTAAAAAAAAATTGCGGTTTTTAAAGGGCTAATAATGCACGGCCAGTTAAAATTATTAAATTTTCCTTGTCCGATTTTTAAATTTATAATTAGTTTGGTCACAATTTGAATCTTATTTTATCTGGTCCACCTGTATATTTGTTCCTGTGACAATTTATGTTTTCTCATTTAGTATATATATTATTTTCTTTTAGCAAACGGTAGTCCCAAAAAGAGAGGTAAAAAGAAACTATCTGATAGTGAAGAGGAGGATATCAGTGATAGTGGTTCCGATATTGAATTTAAGCAAATTCAAAGTCCAGTTACGAAAGAGCGTGTTCTCAGCAGGAGAGCAGCAACTAAGCCTATTAAATATAACATAGATGAAAGCGAGTCCGAGGGAGAAGACCCAGAGTTATTTGATAATGACGCTGTGAAGGAAAATAATATTGTACAAGAAAATTTGATAAGTTCTGACAGTGAACTCGAAGTTCCACCAAAGGCAGTGGATACATCTGAACAAATGTTCGACATGTTAGTTGGGAGAAAGTCAAGTGAGTCACAAAACGAGGAACCAGTTGCATCGGCGTCATCTGCAGCAGTAAAACAAGATTCTCCCAATAAAAGAAAACGAACAGACGAAAGCGACTCTGACGAAAGCCCTCCTAAACAAAAGAAACTAACGAAGAAAAAGTCCAAAAAAGTTCATGATTCTGGCTCTGAATTAGATGTTAAACCTAAAAAGGCAGCTGGAAGAAAAAAGCAGAAGAATCAAAGCGACGATTCAGATTTTGACATGAAGAAGAATACCAAGTCAAAAAACAAAAAGAAAACGGATAGTGATGCAGACGATTATGCGCCGCCGGTCAAGTCTACTAGAGCACCTAGAAACACAAAACCTACAAAATACGTTGTTGATGACAGTTCGGACTCAAATTAATATCTCTTCTTATTTAAATTTTATATTAACCTGTATGTGAAATTTATACTTAGAATTTTAATTTGTAAGTACGATTAGTTTCAAGATATTTTTAGTATTCGTTTTATTTTTAATATATAAACCTTTATGTACAAATGTGCTTTATTTCTATTACAGTTCGAATGTCTCAGTATATAACTTATGCATATATGAAAGCTGCTTTATAATCATTTACTTTTGAAAGTGTACAAATAAAAATTTAAGAGACTGTAGATGATATATAATGGTGGGTCTATGCAGCGTTCCTTAACTTAGTATTAGTATTAGCCCAGAATTAGTTTTAACCTCAAAAGTACACGTTATACAGACATTAAATTTTCAAATTACGCTACGTGAATGGTACGTATTACCTCATAAGGTTTAGATCTTGGCTACCGAGGTCTTAACTTAGTCCTAAGAGTTAAATATTACGAACTTTCAAGGTCGTGTCCTAACGCGGTCCTAAGGAGCTTACGACCATAAGATCAGCTGACTGAATGCTAACACGTTTACTCAATGATCGAACTTTTTTAAGACTAATATTAAGTTAGGACTAATTCACGCTGCATAAACCCAGCATAAATCACAAAAGGCGGAGCAGGAAACTGTATTACCAGCTAATATTACAGAACACTGTACAGAGCGCCTCATAAGTTGCCAGTCGGAACTATATTATTCCAAGGTCACCTATTAAGTAAACATAGCGTGCGTAGAACCGAAGGTAAACAACTTCGAAAGCGGCAGTTGGCGGCAGTGCTGCCAATTGCGGGTATTTTACCCGAAATGCGGGTATTTTAGTCAGACTGTCGGGTAAAATTCTGAAGCGGGTAAAATCGGGTATTTGCACATAAAACAATTAAAATTTCCTTTTCTTAACTCGATTTAGTCAACATCAGATATCAATATGTATTTTATTGTCTTTTAAATCTAAACGCTACAGAAAGATTGTTGATGCATTTATGCAGCAATTCTATCAATTTCAGTGACTTGAAAGAGAAAAATATTTTGGCTGTTGACAACACAAATATTCGCTTGTTTGTTCCATTTCTGTCTGTTAAAAGAACAAAAGCTACTTGTTAAGGAAAGTTTAGGATGTACACTTCGCAAAAATCTGTTTGAAATATTGAAGGAACCTAGATGTTTTTTCCTTAATCCTGGACGAGACGGCGGACTTGAGTGCAATAAAACAATGTGCAATTACTGTTATATACTATTCAAAAACAAATGATGTCAAAGTAACTTTTTTGATGTGGTTAAAACTGCATCTGGAAAAGCCAATGGTTTGTTCAACTCTTTGAAAAAATTCACGAAAATTTATTTAGAATTTATGCCATATACATTGGGACTTGTAACAGATTTTAACCTTAAGTATATTTCAATCAGAATCGCCACTCATTCATAAATTGAAACTTGAAACACAAAGATTGTTGATGCATTTATGCAGCAATTTAATTATCAATGTGAGTGACTTGAAAGGGAAAAATGTTTTTGCTGTTGACCACACAAATATTCGCTTGTTTATGCCACTTTGCAAAATTTATTTAGGTATATCTGCCACTGAATCTTTTGAAATGTTGAAAAATTATGCATCCCAAACTGAAATTGACCATTTTCTCAAAAGTTGTTTAAATTTTTATGTAGAGCCTGTCCCTGACATTAAAACGCGAGTTGATTTTTCTGATCCAATTTTTAACATTTTAAGAATTCTTGAACCAAAAACGGTCCAATCCTATAAAATAAAATCGCTGCAAAAAATTGTACAAAGATTTCCAATAAATAAAGAATTTACAAATCTTCTAATTTTGGACATGGAATGGAAGCAGCATGGTTTTTTTTAAATCATTTGGAGTATGGTTTAGATTGTGAACTAAGTTGTGAAGTTTATTGGAAAATGGTGTTTGAATTGAAAAATGCTGCAGATGTTCTTCTTTTCCCCAATATGAAAGTAGTGCTTTCCTTACTTTTTATTATGCCTTTTTCAAACGCATTTGTTGAAAGAATGTTCAGTGATTTGAAAAATATCAAGACAGACCACAGAAATGCGTTAGGCACCGCAACGCTAACGTCTTTAATGGCGACAAAAAGAGGCATTAAAGATATGGGGGGTTGAAGATCTTACATACATTCGAATTATTTTAGACCACTTTTAAATTTGGCGCTTTCTATTTGAAATGTCGGGTAAAAGCGGGTATTTTTCATTCGCTATGCGGGTAAGGCAGACGTATGGCTCCGGCAGCACTGGTTGGCGGTAGTCTGCCATTTGTTTTTTGAAGAAATAACCGTTACAATTAAAATGTTAGTTTAACACATATTTAATTAGCATTAATTTATATTATTGACCATGGCGAATATAAAGGTAAGAATTTTATTCCATTTGAATAATTGTAAAATCTATTCCTTAGGTTAGAATAGTGTTTGGGATATATATTTTATTGTTTCTACAATGCTTTTGCAATTAATTATACAGTAGAGTCGCGATAAGGTGAACTAATTCAAACAAGTCTGGTTCATTTTATCGAAGGTGTTCACTTTAATGAGGTTGTTTAAAAAACTTCAACAAAATATAAATTATATTATACATACTATGTATATTTCTAGTGTTTAAGTATTATATGGATATAGCCTATTAACCATGTAATGGACATGTGTCTATTATATGTATAGATATCATACTTACGACTACAAACTGTATCGAAGAAAGAAGTTAATTTTGTTTGTTTCGTTTTATATTGTGTACTTCGTAGTATAGCTGCTTCTTGCAACCGTTTAAGCACCAAAATATCGTTAATATTATGAATATTTCTTTCTGCCCACATCAGACACGTATCAAATGCTTTACAGGCTTCCGAATGTGATGGAATAATAACTGGATTGTCTTGTGTATCTGCTTGTAGATCTTCATTCCAATCCAAACTTCTGTAGCAGTGTAATTTACCTGAAATGCAGGTTTGGAGATGGACTTTTTTTACATGAATGCTAAAACATGAAGTGACTTACATTTGGAGCTATCATAATCAACATTCCAAGTGTCTGTTGAACAACACTGTTTATTTCACGTGGGTGATATCTTTCTCTTAAGGTACTTAATGGAATGTCATCTTCATCCAGCTCATCAAACTCCAAAACAGGTTTCCAACATTTGACAATGGTTTCCATTGAAACTTTTTCCCAGGCGTTCAGTAAATTCAATATAGCATCTTTTAAAGTCAAATTTTTTATGAGGCCCTTGATATCATCTGAATCATTTCTTATTATTGTTGATAAAAGAGAACTTCTATAATATAACTTGGTAAGTCTGATAACGTTTTGATCCATTGGTTGCAGCAATGGCATTACATTGGGAGGGAAAAACAGTGTTACTATTTGTGAAACCAATTTTTAAAAATTTCGATAGTCATCCACGCATTTTTAGAGTGGTCATAGTCTACTGGCAATACATAATTTCTGAAACTTCGGGGGTTTTTTGCAGTTCCAATTACGAAAGGTTTCAACTTATGTCATCCCGAAGCATTAGTACATGCGACAAATGTCACTCACTCTTGCTTTTTCAGTTTTTCAACCCGGAGCAATTTTTTCATCTGAACTCACAAATGTTTTATCAGGCAGCAGTTTCCAAAATAAGCCGGTTTCATCGGCGTTGTATATTTGATCACGTGAAATGCCCAATTCATCAATTTTTTGCTTCAAAATTTTCTTGAAAGGGTCAACTGCAACATTTGATGAAAGTTTTTCACCCGAAATTTTCAAGTGTCGAATGCCGTATCTCTTCTTAAAATTCTGTAACCAGCCTTGACTACTAGCAAAAGTTGTATTTTCTTCAAAGGTCTCATGCAGTTGTTTCGCCTTTTCTTTTAGCATTGCACGAGAAATCGGTAAGTTTTTACTTCGTTGTTTCAGAAACCATCTATACAAAGCAGTTTCCATTTTGGGATTTTCTGCTCGTTTCATTCTTCTACGTTTACTAATTCCGACATATGTATTTGACAGAGCTTTTAGAATTTTATGTTGATTTTTTCTAATGCCACATATAGTGGTTTTGGCAACTCCATATTCACGTGAAAGCGAACTTACACTTCTACCATCATTAAGTTGTTTTATTATTTCACCTTTCGCACTTAATGTTAAAGTCTTCATTGTTCTTAGTACACTTTACTAACTATGAACTACACAATAACTCAACAAAATACACGAGTAGAATGCAGGCATTCAATCACAAACACGTTGTACTAACATAATTAGGGGCTTCCCCGATCGAGTCATCCAAGTGCGCGCACTCGCTACTAAATATAGGAGTACAAATCTACAATATGTAACTGGTTCGTCTTATTGAGTTGACTGTTGTTCACCTTATAGAATACTGGGCAATGGTTAACAATTGGGGCGCCAGCAATGACCTTGTATGCAGAGTTGTATGTATCTTGATGTTCGTAGCGTTGTCAAATGCTAGATTTATAATTCGGGATCGTGAACAAACATTAAATAGGCATAATAGTTAAATTTGTTCATTATTCCTTAATTTATAAAGCCCGTATGTGTATAAGTAAATATATATACATTAATTATATTCATGAGTATGTAACAGTATCAACAATAGAAAAATAGATTCCTCTAAAGGATATATAACAGGATTTTTCCGAATGAAGATAAGGATTACCATATTCCCAAGAGCTTTTTGTGAAATTCGCAACTTAGGTTCCTTTACTTTTGAATTACATTACATGTATTAACCTTAGAAACTGCTATAAAATATTTTAATGCATACTACCTATATAAATAGTATAATTTGCAATACATATATTAAATTATATCGATAAAAGTGATAATTGTTCAACTACAATAATCTAATAATAAGTATAGTTGAGGAGCTGACATTCAATGTGCGTTTTGTCCAAAATTTCAAGTTTTGAGTTAGAGATGGCGTTCTAGTCTTTGAAATACAGCGCATCTTTTCGCAGCATCCTGGACCTTCCAAGTACATTTTGTCCAGTTCAAAATCCATGGTGAATGTTGCTTGGACATTCGAAGTGCATTTTGTCCATAACAACGGTACTGTCAAATTGCGTTTTGTCCTCGCACTGCGGACTTGTTGCACTTTGAATGTTTGTTTATATTGTTCTGATGTGTCGGTCGTCGTTGTGCCAACGTGCTTGCTTGATAATTGATAAAAAATATGGAAAGTGAGCACATTGTGGGCGATACCGATCGAGGAAGTCGTACGCGAGCCAAAAATGTGACAACCAGAGAGCGAAAAAAGCAGATAAGGTAATTTTATAATATTTTGTGGTTAGGTTTGGTTTGATTTTGGTGCATACTTTTAGGTATTCTGACAGTGATCCCAATTTAGATAGTTTAACATATCCTTGCCATCATGAATCTTGTAACAGTATTACACTGCGGGAATTACGCTTGAGCCGCGCAAAATTTTATGAGCACCCAGATAAAGTTAAACAAGACACCAAGATTTCTCACTGTCTTCACGTGAAATCGCCAAAAAGGAAAAGGAGTAGGAGGCCTCGAAATCCGAAGCACCATAGCATGAGTGTGAAGTACAAATTGTGGACCAGATCTGGGAAGAAAGATGTTTGCCAGAAAATGTTTCTTTCTGTTCTTGGCGTCAGCCAAAGGCGAGTTCAGACAGTTGCCAAGAAAATGAAAAGTGGTGACGGAATAGTGGAGAATCGTGGTGGTGATCGCCGCTCAAGAAAAAATATCACCAAAAAGCTTAAAGTTATGGAATTCATCAAGAGCTTGAAGGGCACAGAAAGCCACTATGGACGAGCCAAATCCCGCAGAATTTACTTACCTTCTGAGCTTAATATCACCAAACTCGCAAAAGCTTATAACGATTCCGTAGACCTAAGCTATAAAGTGAACTACAAATTTTTTAGTCGCATCTTCAATGGTCACTTCAACATTGGATTTGGTTCTCCCGCCACCGATGTTTGTGGATTTTGTGTACGTCATCGCAGACAAGTAGAATTAAGTCAAAATCCGCAAGAAAAAACAAAGATAATAACCAACTTGAGAGTACACAAATTGAGGGCGAAACAGTTTTATACCATGATGAAAGAAGATTCGGATGACTCTCTTTCTTTTTGCTTTGACTTGCAGCAAGTGCAGGTGCTACCGAAAGTTCCGATAGGAGATGCTTTTTATGCACAGCAAGATTCTTTATATTCATTCTGCATAACCGACATTTCCAGCAAGACACCCATATTCTATTCCTGGCTAGAGACGCAAGCTGGTCGGGGATCGATCGAAGTAGGATCTGCGCTTTATGATTTTCTTTTGAAATTGGAAATCCCGGACCACGTGAGGGAACTAAGACTATACTCAGATGGATGTGGTGGCCAAAATAAGAATAGCCATATAATACACATGTTGATGATTTGGCTCCATAGACGTGCCCCACCAACATTACAGTGCATAAGGATGTGTTTTCCAGTTCGTGGGCATTCGTACCTTCCTGCCGACCGTGCATTTGGAAGAGCGGAGAAATTGATAAGAGCACAAAGTACAATAAAATCGCCGGAAAAGTACTGGGAACTTTATTCTCAAGTTGGGGAAGTACGAAAATTAGGGATGGAGTGGACTTGTGTTTACAATTTCAAAGAAGCTTTAACAGTTTTGAAGAAAGTTGATGGGATCAGCGAAGCAAAAAGAATTTTTATCACAAGAACCAAAAATAGAGGTGTGAGCGTGAAAACTGAGCAGTACTACAGAAATAATGATGAATCAAAAAAGTATGAAACATTGTTGAAAAAGAACAAGAAGATTGAGAATATTGTGCTGCCAGAACTACCACTTTATCGAGAAATCAAGACAAAGAGTCTAACAAAGTTGCTCGTTGAACTGGCTACTGAAAATTGGAGGAATGACCCAGAATTGGCATGGCTGAATCCAATTTTACCTGAAAATGTTCAAAATCATGACGAAGAGGGTGAGGATGGAGATGATTCTGATCATGATCAGGAAGAGCTGTGTCATTGCTTTCATTCAGCAGGCGGATCGGGAAATGATCCCGCTCCAACCGTTCACTTCACAACAGTTGAGTGTTCGCTGGACAAGACTGCTCACCTTTATGTCATCGTCTGTCATCTGATACTTTTCATTGCTGCCATATGTTAAAATTATAGAGATTAAACCGAATAAACAATAATAATAAATTGTTTTTCTGCATTAAGGTTTGACGTAGTTTTTAGTGGAAGGGCTGATTATTCCAACCCCGAATAAAATACTGAGTGAACTCCAAAATTATAATACATTTATTACTGCACAATACCTTTAATTTGTTGTATCTTACTTTTCTAGTAACTTTCTTCAAAAGTATGTATTAGGTTGGTCTTGGAATGAATCAATGGCGCATGCGTACAGAATACGCTCACCAAGTGAGCATAGAATTTTTCCGCTCACAAAAATGGCGACCGCTCCTGAACATGTTCAGAGTGAGCGCTCGTCTACTGGCCATGATCACTGAACAGTTGCGCAACTGTTGTGTCTGCTGAATGAAAGCATTGCTTTCATTCAGCAGGCGGATCGGGAACCGTTCCCGCTCCAACCGTTCACTTCACAACAGTTGAGTGTTCGCTGGACAGGACCGCTCACCTTTATGTGATCGTCTGTCATCTGGTACTTTTCATTGCTACCATATGTTAAAATTATACAAATTAAACCGAATGAACAATAATAACATTTTTTTTTTCTGCATTAAGTTTTGGCGTAGTTTTTAGTGTAAGGGCTGGTTTTTCCAACCCCGAATAAAATACGGGGTGAACTCCAATATTATAATACATTTATTTCTGCACAATACCTTTAATTTGCTGTATCTTATTTTTCTAGTAACTTTCTTCAAAATTATGTATTAGGTTGGTCTTGGAATGCATCAAAGGCGCATGCGTACAGAATACGCTCAGTAAGTGAACGTAGAATTCTTCCGCTCACAAAAATGGCGGCCGCTCCTGAACATGTTCAGAGTGAGCGGTCGTCTACTCGACATGATCACTGAACAGTTGCGCAACTGTTGTGTCTGCTGAATGAAAGCAATGCCAGGAAGATGATGGTGGGGTTAGGTTGTGAAGTATTAGCTTCATTTTTCAGATTGTTTTCTTTAACAATGAATAAAGTTTACCTACCTTACAAAAATTGCATGTTTCCTAACAAACAGTTTTAAGTCCTTTATTTTACAAACAAAGTGAGTTTTGTCCACATTGGACAATCAAAAAGCATTAAACTATCCAATTTTTAGTTTTTTGCAATTATTTAGAAAGAGGAATTTTTGAAAAAAAAGATAGGATGAAAACTCACATTTTTTCATATTTAATGACATGTTGAATTTTACTATAAGTTGTATCGTTTTTAGACTATAGTTTTTTGCGTTTTACAGAAATTATGTAATTTGGACAAAACGCATATTGAATGTCGGCTCCTCAGTTGATCTCGATATATACACGTGATGTATGTTAACATACGAATTTAAACAATACGTCGGTGTATTTTATTTTAAATAGGTATAAATTTTCTAAAATAAAACAAACATCAATATTTTTTTGCAAAATCTAACGAATAATGAGCAAGTGTAACTGTTATGCCTATTTAATCTTTGTTCACGATCACTAATTATATTTAGCATTTGACAACGCTGTCAACCTCAAGATACATACAACTCTGCATCAAGGTCATTGCTGGCGCCCCAATTGTTAACCATTGCCGAATACTGTGTATAAAAATTTATTTGTTCACCTTATCGAACTGTTCTTCTTATGGGGTGTTCACCTTATCGCGACTCTACTGTATATACCTTTAAATCATTGAGCATAATATGTTCGAATGTTTTTTAAAAAGCTTGAGCAAAATTGGTTCATAATTAGTTTTTAATAAGGGTATCCATATTTGTTCCTATAAAACTATAGATTACTGTCATAAGCAAATGCTTCTTAATTTCAGAGTATGCCATCTGCTGAGTCGACAGATAAAGGTGGTGAAGATAGTAATTTAGAATCGGGAAATGGTTCATCAGAGAAACAAACCATTGAAAAAACCTATCAAAAGAAGTCTCAATTAGAGCATATAACGCTCCGACCAGAAACATATATTGGCTCTGTTGAAATATTAACTGAAACGATGTGGGTGTATGATTCTGAGAAAAACCAAATAGTACAAAGGGCGATTAGTTATGTACCTGGTTTATACCAAATCTTTGATGAAATTTTGGTGAATGCGGCCGATAACAAACAAAGAGATAAAACTATGGATTGTATTAAAATAAACATAAGCCCTGAAACAAATACCATATCGGTTTGGAACAATGGCCAAGGTATACCTGCAGTAATGCATAAAGAAGAAAAAATGTTTGTACCCACTATGCTTTTTGGCCATCTTCTAACATCATCTAATCTTAATGATGAAGAAGAAAAGCTTACTGGAGGAAGAAATGGCTATGGTGCAAAATAATGTAACCTATATAGTACAAAATTTACAGTTGAGACAGCAGCTAGAGAATATAAAAAACATTTTAAACAAACTTGGGGTAGCAATATGTTAAAGGCATCAGAGCCCAAAATTACAGAATATTTTGGGGAAGACTACACAAAAATAGTCTTTTCCCCAGATCTTACAAAATTTAAAATGGATAAGCTTGACGATGATATAGTTTCATTAATGTCACGTCGAGCATATGATGTAGCTGCTTCTACAAGGGGTGTTAAAGTATTTCTCAATGGAAAGAAGATTGGTGTAAAAAGTTTTAAAGACTATGTAGACCTCTTTATTAAAAAACATGAAGATGAAACTGGAAATCCATTGAAAGTTGTTTATGAAGCTTGTGGTGACCGATGGGAAGTTGCAGTAACAATATCTGAAAAAGGATTTCAACAAATATCTTTTGTAAATAGTATAGCTACAACCAACGGAGGCCGTCATGTGGATTATGTTACCGATATGATTGCAAACCAGCTTATCGAGGTTCTAAAGAAGAAAAATAAAGGTGGTGTAATTATCAAACCTTTCCAAGTAAAAAGTCACATGTGGGTTTTTGTTAATTGTCTCATTGTAAAT
Organism: Amphimallon solstitiale; assembly: GCA_963170755.1. Taxonomy (NCBI): domain Eukaryota; kingdom Metazoa; phylum Arthropoda; class Insecta; order Coleoptera; family Scarabaeidae; genus Amphimallon; species Amphimallon solstitiale. The sequence continues at coordinate 51,849,058 of OY720675.1, read as the reverse complement.
CCTAAATTTGATTCGCAAACAAAAGAAAATATGACATTACAAGTACAGGAGTTTGGATCCAAATGTGTTCTTACAGATAAATTCATTAGTGCTATTACAAAAAGTGGTATTGTAGAATCTGTTTTGAGCTGGGCTAAATTTAAGGCACAAAAGGAGTTAAGTAAAACTAGTGGTAAGAAGCAGGCAAAGTTGAAAAGTATTCCTAAGTTGGAGGATGCCAATGAAGCCGGAACAAGAAATGCACTTAAGTGTACATTAATATTAACAGAAGGAGATTCAGCTAAATCTACAGCTGTGTCAGGTTTAGGAGTAATTGGTAGAGATTATTATGGTGTGTTTCCACTGAGAGGTAAATTACTGAACGTACGGGAAGCCACACACAAACAAATTTTAGAAAATGCTGAAATTAATAACTTAATTAAGATTCTTGGTCTGCAATATAAGAAAAAATATAATAACGAAGATGATATGAAAACATTACGTTATGGTAAAGTTATGATCATGACTGATCAAGATCAAGATGGATCCCATATTAAAGGTCTTTTAATAAATTTTATACATTATAATTGGCCTGAACTTCTGCGACAAAATTTTCTTGAAGAATTCATAACACCCATTGTGAAAGCTAGAAAGAAAAAAGAAGAATTCTCTTTTTTTTCTCTCCCCGAGTTTGAGGAGTGGAAAAAAGATACACCCAATCACCATACATACACGATAAAGTATTACAAAGGTTTGGGTACCTCCACGTCAGTGGAGGCAAGGGAATATTTCAAGAACATCACTCGTCATCGTATCCAGTTCCGGTATAATGGCCAAGAAGATGATGACCATATTGTGCTAGCTTTCAGTAAAAAGCATGTCGACGACCGAAAAAGATGGCTGACAAACTTCATGGTAGAGAGTAAGAGAAGAAAGGAAGAGGGTTTACCTGAAAGATATCTTTATGCTAAAGACACCAGGTATGATATTCTTTAAATATTTGTTTTAAGAAAATAATTTTTTCTAATTCAAATGAAATTCTGAAAATTAGACAATTATGTTTTGATAAAGGATGTTAGAGTTGATGTTCTACTTATATTTTTTTGCGATTTGAAGCGATTATGAGATTTGTTCAAACCTCCAGTTCTGAACAGTTCCGGAACCGTTCTAGAATTAGTTGTTCTGCGAAATCCTAAAGGTCCGAACAGTTTTAAATATGGAATTTTTGGGGAATTTATACTACCAACATTAGTAACAGAATTATTAAAAACCACCAATCTTATGTAAACAAATATCAATCGTAATTAACATTTAAATGTTACTGCATCTGCATCTAACCACCAAAATTCCAACAGGATTTAAGAAGTAATGAATGAAGAAGTTGTTTAGAAGAAATACATTTTTCTAAATTTTGTAATGGATATTTCTGATAAGCCAGGTAAATAAAACAAGGATTTTTAATACAAGCTGTTATTAATAATTGACACATACATAAAATGCACACACACATTTGTAAATATGTATTACATAACTATAAAATCAACAGTCATAATAGATTTAAACAAATATATTACAATACATTTTCAATGTTCAAAGCCAGCTCCTTGCCTAAGATATTTTTTTAAGATTATTATTAATCTGTGAAGTAGTACACTCTTTTAATCCCTTTTGGAGTTTATTGAGTTTAATTGAAGCCTTTTTGGTAATATGAATAGTGAATACCTACATGATCCTACATCAGACTCTGAATGTTTTCTGTCATACAAATCTGGGAGTCACATCAACTTGCAATTTATTATAATTTTCATGATATAACATGCTGGTACAAATACATACATATAATAGATTGTTCGGGTATCTAAAAGATTATTTAATTAATATATATTATATATATATATATATATATATATATATATATGTATATATACAAGGTGTTCACACTTAAACCCGCACCATTGGTAACTCCGTTATTATTGGAGCTACGAATTCGTCCAAATTAGCAAACTAGTAGGATTTTTCCTGGCGGTTACGACGATAAAAACAAAAAAACAATTGAACGTCGCGTTTTTCAGATATTTGACAAAATGTAATTTTTTAAATGGAACACCCTATATATTTTTATGCGGTTGAATAAAAAATTTAGTTCTGAATAAAAATGTTTAAATACATTATCTTAAAAAAATTGAAAATAAAAAAGTTATCACGTGATTTCTTTAAAGGGGCATATTCCCGAGATAATCAGAAAAGTACCCATTTTAAAATGGGACAGTATAATTTAAAATTCCACTCAGAAAAAAAGGAAAAGAGAAAATGAAATTAGCCTACATTACAATAGTTGTTACAATTTTGATCAAATAGGCACCAATAAAAAAAAAAATATTCAATAACAATCCGTCAAATTAATCTGTCAGTGTTTTAAAATTCGCATTGTTATTTTGCTGTTTTCTTCTTGTTTTCTTCTAATAAAAATTGTTTTCACACATGAGGAAAAATGTGATATTATGGGAGCTTACATATTTCAGAGAAAAAACACTATTAGAGCTCGCGAACATTATAGTGCAATGTTTTCCGAGCGCGCGATTCCTCAAAGAAGATATTTCTTGGAATTATACAGACAATTTCGGCGAAACGAAGAGGTTTTCAAGAAGAATAGAACGAAGAAGCAATTTGTGGTTAGTGAGGAAGTAGAGATAAATGTACTGGGATATTTTGAGGCGTATCCTAACAATTCAATTAGAGAATTGGCAAGAGAAATAGACCTTTCATTGGGAACGATTCATAAAATTTTGAAAAAATATAATTTTGAGCCATACAAATATCGGCCAGTACAAACTTTGCATCTTAATGATGATATAAGAAGTATGGAATTTTGTGAATGGTTCCTACATAAATGTGAAGAAGATCCAAATTTTCCTCGATATGTTTTATGGTCGGATGAGAGTAACTTCTCTAATAAGGGAATGTTTAATCGAAAAAACTATCATTTTTGGATTCGGGAAAATCCTTTTTTGACTCATCCCACTAATCCACAACATCGGTTCAGCCTTAATGTTTGGTGTGGTATGATTGGATCTAAAATTGTGGGTCCTTTTTTTTACCGCGGCTCATTAACGGGAGAGAGATATGAGGACTTTATGTCTCAGGTATTGGAAGATTTCGTGGACAACGTGAACTTGATGGATAGGCCGCGGATATACTTCCAACAAGACGGTGCACCGGCTCATAATCACCATATCGTTAACGCATTACTGGAGAGACTGTTTGGACCCCGTTGGATTGGAACTCATGGACCAGTTCTGTGGCCCCCACGCTCACCAGATCTAACTCCGCTAGATTTTTTTTATGGGGCCGAGTGAAAAATGAAGTTTACCAAAATGTGGAAGAACTTCAAAATAACATTACGGCCATTTTTCGGAATATTGATGGAAGGACCCTTCTCAAAGCCACGCGCTGCACTCAGAAAAGAGCCCGCAAGTGTCTGGGCCAAGAAGGTGGTACCTTCGAACAACTATTTTAGTTATGTATGTTGATTGATAGTGTTTATTATTCTTTTATTTGTTATTCTTAAGTTTCGTGGACGAAATCAAAATAAATTTCGTTAAAAACACAACGTTTCGTTTGAATTCATTTAGGAATATTATGAACACATTCTAGGACCTATACAAAAATTTTTTTCATCCGTTCAACAAGAGAATAGTATACAATAATCGGTACATATTATTTAATTACAAATTTCGTTAGGCATCCCTAAAAACAAATCCTAAATCCCTAAAAATGCACGGTATCTCATTTGAAAACTTACGTTTTAGTGATAAAGTAAGCAAATTTTAAGGATGTTTATGATATTATTTTATTTAATATCTGAAGATGACTTCAATTGGATAAACATGTGAAACATGCTACGTCTTTCATAAATTTTTTTAAACAAAATGCAATGTTTAAGAAATCACGTGATAACTTTTTTATTTTCAATTTTTTTAAGATAATGTATTTAAACATTTTTATTCAGAACTAAATTTTTTATTCAACCGCATAAAAATATATAGGTTGTTCCATTTAAAAAATTACATTTTGTCAAATATCTGAAAAACGCGACGTTCAATTGTTTTTTTGTTTTCATCGTCGTAACCGCCAGGAAAAATCCTACTAGTTTGCTAATTTGGACGAATTCGTAGCTCCAATAATAACGGAGTTACCAATGGTGCGGGTTTAAGTGTGAACACCCTGTATATATAATAATTATAATATGTAATATATATTATATGGTTAAAGTTTCTTATTGACCTAACATTTCTTATAATAATGGAATTTATTGTTGGACGATTTGTATATATATATAATTAATATAAAAGAATAAGAAATTATTGCGGATACATAAAATATCAGCAAAAGAAAAATATTGGGTATAATCCGCTGTAGAGCAACCGTAAACACGTGTTTCTGACTAATTGGTCGTCATCAGTACGGTGTAGCCAAGGAATAAGGTGGGATAACCTTGGAGATGTAAGCTAAACGGAAGACCATCAGGTGACAGACCACCATTTGCAGCTTCAGCCAGAAGATCCTCGGTTCTGAGGACAACAACTAACGTCGCCACGAGGCAGGTTGACATTGTCTTCCTCGTGGCGACGTTAGTTGTTGTCCTCAGAACCGAGGATCTTCTGGCTGAAGCTGCAAATGGTGGTCTGTCACCTGATGGTCTTCCGTTTAGCTTACATCTCCAAGGTTATCCCACCTTATTCCTTGGCTACACCGTACTGATGACGACCAATTAGTCAGAAACACGTGTTTACGGTTGCTCTACAGCGGATTATACCCAATATTTTTCTTTTTCTGATATAATTAATATATATATTTTCTACGAATATATGATAATTATAAATTAACTTTTCACATGTTTGCAAGTTTCTATAATTGTACGATTACATGCACTTTATTCTTAGAAAAAGAATCACTTGCTAGACTCAAGAACATGGTAGTAACCGAAGTAATTTCTGAAACAATAATCCACATTTGAAGAAATTTGAATGTTTAATCACATACTTATAGCTGTTTACCTTGGTTATTTAAAAATTGATATAAATAGTGTGAATAAAAACAAGTGTAAAAAAATTAAAAAAAAGTTTGATGACCCGACTCACACCAATACTCTAATAATATCACAAACTAAAATAAAAAACAAAAACAAATAGGTACTTGAACGACAACTTAAGAACCAACTACAACAACTCCAAACTTTGAAGTTCAACATAAATACAAATACGATAAACATAACCAGAAAAATGCGAAAGCTGATACGAATGACAATTACGCATGCTCAGGTAGCCCACCATCCAGAACTGTTCTGAACGGTTCTTGAATTACGAGTTCTGAAGGATTGAACATTGAACTAGTAGTTCTCAGAGTTCGTACTTCCAGAACTGCATGGCAGGGTTGCGAGATGATTTTTTTTATTTCCCTAGATTTCTTGTTAAAATATCCCTAGATTTCTCTAAATTACCTTGAACTGCCTTGAAGTGTAAAATTTTAAAAATATATAAATTGAAGTTGGTATTCCTTAGTATTAAACTATTAGAAACCTTAATTCGATTCTCCTAATTTATTTTTTTTTATTCAAAAACATTAATTATTAACTGAAAAATAAAAAAACAGAAACTGAAAGGCACGAATTATGGGTTATGTTTTCTCTGTTCTGCATGAACTTGCATGCACTATATTTTAGATTTGTATTTATTGAATTATATAGCCTATTTTGAATATTTTCTAATAAATTCATTTCAAATGTCGTCATCTATTTTCCATTCAAAAAAAATCCTTAATAAATAAGAAACAGCCGACAACTGAAAGTAAGAATCAGTTAAGCCAAAGCCGTAAGATAGAGACGGCTTTGGTTAAGCTAAACCTCGGCAATAAAAAAAAGTAATTTTGTATCTATATATTCTTACATTAAATAGATATAACTAAGCTATACTTAGAAAGATGCAACTTATTAAACGAACCGATAAATCTGAACTTATTAGTGAATTAAAAAATTCAAATATTTACGTCCTACACATTATATATTCACTACGATTCACTCCACGAAAGCTTGATTTCAAATGTGAAAAATAATATAAAACCCAGCACAAGCTGTTATAACTTCAGAGCAGGAACTTTTTCCAAGGGATTTACCTTATTTTTTATACTGTAGTTATTTGATCGATTGACAAAAAGCGATAGAGCACCGATTCGGAATGTGTGCAGATGTTAACCCTTAAATTTTCTACTTGCCATAAGATGGGATACTAATCTTGAAAAAGATCAAGTAATCAGTGGTTTAAGTTTAAAACGTTTTAAAATTAATTGTGACAAAATAGGTAGTTTAAATACATACGGTTGTAATAAATTTGTCGGTGATTAATAATTTTAGAATAAAAACGTCGATTTCCCTAGATTTTTATTAAAATTTCCTTTTTCCCTAATTAAACATAAAATTCCGTAGATCTCGGGAAATTTCCCTAGATATCGCAACACTGCTGCATGGTCCGAACAGCCTTTTTTTTTAAATGACATGCGCCCTAGTTCTAGAACCGTTCAGAACTGGAGGTCTGAACAAACCTATGCTCTTCAAAGTGATTTCATTTTGATTATTTGAAAATAAATAACAATCAGTATTCTAATTTTCTTGTTGTGTAACCGGTTTTTATTTACCACTTTTCTGTAAAAGGGAATACCACTATAGCAAACTTACACTTCAATAGAAGTCAGAAATGCGAAAATCTACATAGATTTTCTTCTTAGGATTTCAAAATATTCATCAGTGGTTTCTGTTGCATAGTTATTGACATCGCTTTGGTGAACATATTCTAATAATTGCTGAATTTTCAATACATTGTAAATGCTAAACATAATAGAATTAATTATAAATTTTGTACAAATTATTATATTATGATTATTCGCAATATCGTATGATTTATATCAGACCTCCAATATGACTCCAAATTCTGGAAAAAACTACTTCTTATAAAAATAACTTATTAATAATATAAGTAACTCTATTGTTTGATTGATTTTTACATCTGATTTATCTGTTTAAGTAAACTACCAGTTTACCTATGAAGCGTGAAAATGGCTTTATATCTATTTTCTTAAAATATTTTGATGGCCGTCTATATTTGTATATATGTATAAGTTTCTTATATGCTACTATAATCCGTGAATTATTTGTCGCTATCCAATGGATGTGCTTTTACTTTATTATATTTTAGTTAATACTAAAATGTGATTATTACTTTTGAATTATACAAAGAACTACAAAAGTTGTGCAATCAAGTTTTAATTTTAACAATTCGTCACAGTAATTTTTACCGTATTCTGTGGATTTAGCCAGCCTTCCAACCTTCCTCTTTTCGCGTTTGCTCTACGTAAGGGGAACCAGTCGCATGGAGTGGTATTAGCCCGATTCTCCAAATATTCGGTAGAGATGTTAAAGTTTTTCATGCGTCGAAACTCTGATGGGCTTTTGTCAGTGTACCACTATGCGATGACCTTAGAGTAAGTAAGATGTATAGAGAGAGCATAATGACACTTTGTAGAGAAGTAAATTGAAGCCTGGTACGATGCAGGAATGGTAAAAATATTGCACACTTACATTTTCTAGTGGCTTAAAGTTATTAAAATGTATGTAATAATTTTAACACACTAAGGATAGAAAAATACATACATTGCAAATAGAGGAATTATTATTTGCAATTAGTGTAAGCAACTACAACTCATGTAAATTTTAATATTTATTACTGTCGTTTGTAGATTCACATTTCTAAAAGTAGTTATTTGAGTTTTATCTACTCAAGGTTTGTCATAGTAACATCAATGATTTATGTTTATAAATTATGTATTAATATTATTTACAATATAATAAGATGCAAAAGCTCTTCCACAAGTCCTTAAGGACCTCTTGATAAAACGTTTGATTCACTCTCGCACTCCGGTACAAATATTTAATAAATGAAGTGGTTGGAACATAGACTTGATTTGCAGTTTACGTGTTTGTATAGTAATTATATACTTATAATGGCAGTCATACTCAAAATGCGTAGAAGAAAGACAACTACTTCATTCAGCACCCAATCTGACCTACATATTGTCTTTATTTTCACATTCCGTCTAATAGGCTCTCTTGCAAACCTAGATTTAACAAATTTGATTGTTAAGGTAAAAGATTTATGTTGATTAAATTTTAGATGTATGTACCTACTTGTGATTGGTTGATAACTTTGCTCTCCTCTATCTCCATTTGCCTTGCACTCTTATTGCTGCTCCAGTTGGTACAATGAAAAGCGGGATATCTAATTATTGTAATCCAAAATAGGAAAAGAAACACAAAACGGTAAATCTTTAATAAAAATAAAACAATTCTTCAATTCTTAACCTTGCAGTATTTGTAACTTTAACCTAATTAACCAGAAAATGATAGTATTGGAGGTATTAAAAAAAAATGTGGTTTACCATAGGACGTTTGTAATTCACGATAATCAAGAATAAAATACAAACAAATAAGCACGCAATGACCAGCTAATGGCCTAATAGCTGATGTAAACTAAAAAAGGGTCTTGACCCTGCAAATTCAAAATTCCCGTTTTTTATATGTTATTAGGACATGCAAATAAAGAAATTGAGATTTTGAGATTATATAATGAGATTATATTTCATATGAATATGCTTTTGAGAATGTTGCATTTTATTAGAGCTTTTTGATTACTACAATCACGCATATACAAAAAAAATCCGTATGCTTTTAGTAAACAAATATTCTCCGATATAGTCCGCCTTGATAAGTTGTTAATGCAAGAAGAGTAGAAGGGGGCCGCATGCGCATAAGAAAGAAGAAGTGTAAAAATGCAAGCCAGCGACGACGTGTGTGTCATTGTCAATTTTAGTAATATCAAACAATAAACCAATACCACAAAAGTATACAGTCCACTTAATCACAATTAACCCAACATTTGGTCAAATCGAACCGGATAGCAAATACAAATCAAGGCAAAAAGCAGATCAAGAAAGTGTACGGTGATACATAACCTAGCCAGGCAGCGTCTACCAGCGTGTGTGCGACCGCGTCGAGTCAACCAGCGTGTGTGCCACGCGTCGCTTCAGCACAGTATAAACATATCCAGTAGTTGCAGTCAGTGTCGGCACCTTTGATCTTTAGAAACCAAGTTGTATGTTCGCGCATTGTAATGCGCAATGTCGCATAGCGGAGAGATCGGAAAGTTATTTAATAAGCAGGTCCGGATCTAATCCTATTTTAAAATAATCGGGGCCGGATTAACTAAATTTGTTAATAAATGAAAGTATTTGAATTAGAAATATTTAAACAATAATTATGTACGTTATGCATATCATTGTCTTAGATTTGAAACCTGTGGCCAATTTAACAAATTTTACAAAATGTTGAAAACTATTTTGGTAAAGTCTACTAGATGGAATAAAATGATTTGGACGAAAATTATACATTTAATGCTAGTTTGAATATATGAGTTACATTTAAATATTACTATATTTGATATAATTTGTAAATGTTGCAAAATAACAAAATTAAAAACTATCTTGGAAAAAAAAGCCTAATAGATGGAATAAAATTATATATTTTAATGCTAGTTTTAATATATGAGTTACATTTAAATTTTACAATATTTGACATATTTTATAAATGTTGCAAAATAACTTAAAATTAAAAACCATCTCGGAAAAAAGTCTCATAGATGGAATAAAATTACATATTTTAATGCTAGTTTTAATATACGAGTTACATTTAAATTTTACAATATTTGACATATTTTATAAATGATGCAAAATAACTTAAAATTAAAAACCATCTTGGAAAAAAGTCTCATAGATGGAATAAAATTATATATTTAATGCTAGTTTTAATATACGAGTTACATTTAAATTTTACAATATTTGACATATTTTATAAATGTTGCAAAATAACTTAAAATTAAAAACCATCTTGGAAAAAAGTCTCATAGATGGAATAAAATTATATATTTTAATGCTAGCTTTAATATACGAGTTACATTTAAATTTTACAATATTTGACATATTTTATAGATGTTGCAAAATAACTTAAAATTAAAAACCATCTTGGAAAAACGTCTCATAGATGGAATAACATTACATATTTTAATGCTAGTTTGAATATATGAGTTACATTTACCATAAAAAGAAAGTCATTCAACCCCACTGTTATGTTCCATTTACTGGTTAATCTGCATAAAGTTGCTTTTGATGGCAAATGGAGAATATCAGATAAAAATCTATAAACTTTAGGGCTGAGAAAATATATAGTTAACGCAAACTGTTTAAATTCATTTGTATATCTGAAACCATGAGCCCTTTTACTTGATAATTTCAGCTGCATTTTAAACAGATTAACCGTGGCCTCATTAAAATGGCTTTCACAAAATGTAATAAAATCAGCATCAGAAATCTGATTTTCTTTCTCTGTCAGAGTAGAAACCTTCCCTTCCGCTCTCTTTAGAATACCTTTCAAATACCGAATCTCAGTTTTTAATTTGCTCTTCCTGGGACTTGTAGCTGACAGGCTTTGCGGTGTTTGCACATAAATGTTAGCTAAACATAAGAAATATAATTTAATGATATCACATAAAACATCAAAAACTGTTATTACCTGTATGAGTTTCAGTATGTTGATCGGTAATCACATTAACATCTTTACTTGTGCCTGGTAGTGGATCATCTTTTAACACAGGTGTAAGTAACATCTGTACATTCTGTAAAATAGAATTATCATATATAAAAAAAGGTGTATGTAATCTTGGTTGTTAGAAAAATCACAGAGGCATCAAAATCAAATAAATATAGCAAAGCTAGTTGCAATCAATATATTTGTGATTAATTTGATATAATCAACATTTAAAAGAATTTTTTATTAAGAAAAGATTAATTTCAAAAAATAAACAGTTGATTTTATAAGTTTATCTATCCTAGGGCTTACCTGTAAGAAATAAAGTGGGCACTGCAGTAATTTCTAGCCTGTTTTTCATTACATTTTTGAAGTAAGAGTTTTCAAAATGAATGCTACAGACTTTGGCATTTTTCTTCACAGAACTTGTTTCTCCAATTCCAGCAATCCACTCCTTACGCCTAGTGCAGAAAAAATTATTAATCATATGCAACTATTATTATGTACAAGAATGCTTGAATGATGTAGCAATTTTAACCATCAATAATTTACGTCAATATTTTTTTATATTTTACAATAACTTTTTATAAATTCTATAATCCTTTATGTCGTACTTATGTGCATGTATATCTGAATATTTATTTGAATTTTAGGTTTACCTTATTTCCTCAGATGGAAAATTAAAAAAACTAATGTCTTTTATGTCCTTTGAATACACACATTTACACTGCGGTACACAACACTTTATACTCATTGTACTCGATTAATTTAACACACTAAATCAAATAAATCTTTTGCAATTATCCACAAAAACCTAATTCACTTTAAAAACGGTTGGTTATTTTCAAAAGCACGTACTAAGATCTGTTGACAAACAAACTATAAACAAGTCTAATTCTGTTTCTTACCGTCACTGCGACATTGCGCATTACAATGCGCAAGAAACAACTTGGTCTCAATAAATTTTGGGAGTGCAACTACTGGGAAGGTTTATACTGTGGCTTCAGCCAACGTGTGTACGACGCGTCGAGTCAATCGAGGGAACCACGCCCAAACAGAAAAGCAATCATCGCAAACAAAGTACAAACAAGTGAGTCAAATTCCTATTTTATTATTTTTCCTTTTATTTCAATCCTTTATTAACTTAAATACATAATGGTTGATACAAAAGACGATGCAAATTCATTAAAACAACAACGAGGACAGATTAAAGCAAAAGTAACAAGATTCAGAACTTTTATCAATAATTTAGAAAAGGACAAATCAAAACTAGATCAACTACAAATACGCAAACAAAATATCGAAGCATGTTACAACGAATTCGATAAAATCCAAACGGAAATCGAACAGTTAGAACCGGAAGAAGATGGCACAACAGAACGTCAGTCATTTGAAGACAATTATTTCGAAACAATTGCTAGTGCAAACAAAATATTAAAATCAAACACAAACACAGAAGAACGAATACATCAAATCAATCAAAATCAAAACACAAGTCAGTACAATAACATTAAATTACCACCAATAAATATACATAAATTCAACGGAGCAACTGATCAATGGTTACCGTTTTATAATTCATTCAATTCGTTAGTACATACAAACCCGAATATTGATAATTATCAGAAGTTACATTACTTAAAATCGTCAGTGACGGGACCGGCATTGGACGCGTTAGATTCACTAGAACTAACACCAGATAACTATTCAGTAGCGTACGAATATTTACAAAAAAGATATAAATCAACTCGTTTAATAGTGGATAGTCATGTTAAAGCTATTATTGACTTACCAGTAATTTCAAGAGAATCACCTGATACAACTAGAGATTTATTGGATGGATATTTAAAACACATAGGCGCACTTAAATTATTGAAGTTACCAACAGAACAATGGGATGTTCTTTTAGTTCACATAATGGTCCGTAAGTTTGATTACAATACAAGAAGGGAATGGGAAAACAAATTAGACAATGATGAATTATCAACAATGGAAGAATTAACAGAATTTTTAACAAATAAATGCAGAATATTAGAATCAATGAAAGCAGACAAAATCAAGTTTGAAAAATCATATAACTCAAAACCAAAAAGCGCACATTTGTCTATAAATACTAACACATCAAGGAATTGTTTATTTTGCAGGGGAGATCATTCAATTTATTATTGTGAACGATTTCTTAAATTGGCAAACAAAAAACGTTTCGATGAAATCAAAAAGTTGCAATTATGTGTCAATTGCTTAAAACCTAATCACAGAGCAAGCAATTGTCATGCAAGTACATGCAAGAAATGTCATCAATACCACAATACCCTACTCCATACAGAACATAATGATCAATTATCTCAAGATCATGCAACTATGTCAAACCATACAAACATGGGTTCACAAGCTTTATTATCTACAGCAGTCATTAATATTTCTAATTCATCTGATACCATATCATGCCGTGCATTACTAGATCCAGGTTCGCAATCGAATTTTATAACTAACACTTTGTGCAAGAAACTAAATTTAAAATTAGAACCACTTACGACACCTGTTTGCGGTGTAGGTGAATTATCATTGAATATCAAATATTCAACAAGAATTATGATTCATTCAAGGGTCAATACATACAAAACAGAAATCAATTGTTTGGTTATACCAAAAATCACAGGTTTGATCCCTAATCACTTTGTGGAGATTTCTAACGTAATAATCCCACGGAACATTCATTTAGCGGATCCAAAATTCAACGTACCAAGTAATATCGATTTGTTAATTGGAACTACACTGTTCTGGGAAATTTTACACATGCAACAACTGAAATCACCAGATCACCCCTTATTACAGAAAACATCGTTCGGTTTGATTGTCGCAGGGAAATTCAATCAATTAATATTTAATCAAACAACATGCACTTTGACAGTCAATAAATTAGAGAATGAAATGCAGAAATTCTGGGATATTGAACAATTAGATGAAATACATACATACACCTCAGAAGAAAGAGAATGCGAACAACATTTTTTGAGCACCCATCGAAGACAAGAAGATGGACGATTTATTGTCAAATTACCATTCAAGAATCAATCAACAGAATTGGGAGCTTCGAGAGAAATAGCATTAAAGAAGTTACATTATTTAGAGAATAAATTCAAAGAAAACAGCACTTTAAAAGAAAGATATTCAGAATTCATGAATGAATATATTAAATTGGGACATATGACACTTGATGAAGAAATGAAAGACAAGCCAAATGAACATTACTATATGCCACACCATTGTGTAATGAAGGAAACGAGTTTATCAACCAAACTAAGAGTGGTATTCAATGGATCAAGCAAGACGACAAATGGCATATCACTCAATGAGAAACTCATGGTTGGACCCACAGTGCAGCCCACATTGTTTTCTACAGTAACACGGTTTAGAACATACAAGTATGTAATTACAGCTGACATCGTCAATATGTATCGACAAATCAGAGTTGACAAAGACGATCAAGAGTTTCAGAAAATTCTTTGGAGAAATGACACGACAGAATCTGTAAAAACCTATAAGCTAGAAACCGTAACATATGGGAGTGCATGTTCGCCATATTTAGCGACCAGATGTCTGAACCAATTAGCATTTGAATACCAAGATGAGTTTCCACTAGAATCATCGATCATCCAGTCGCACTTCTACGTAGATGATTTGCTAGTTGGAGCTGAAACAATTGAATCCACAAAAGACATCAGAAAAAATATTGAAAGATTGTTAAACCGCGGAGGTTTCAAACTATCCAAATGGTCATCAAATAGTGCTGATGTTTTGTTAGATTTACACTCTAATGAAGATGATTTGATACAAATCAGCAAAGATGAAAATATCAAAACTTTAGGACTAGCATGGAACTCCAAAGCAGATACTTTCCAATTTAACATAACATGTGAAAGGACACCAAACATCACGAAAAGAACAATCCTATCGTCAATATTTAGACTCTTTGACCCCTTAGGTCTCATCAGCCCAATGATTACTAATGCAAAATTAATTATGCAGCAGCTATGGCAATTGAAAATTGGATGGGACGAATCCGTTTCTATGGAAATTGCAACTGAGTGGCACGATTTTCAGGATCAATTAACCGAATTGCAGCAGTTGAGGATAGATAGATTGATCATAAATTATGACACTTTAGCATCAATAGAACTGCATGGATTTGCTGACGCATCCGAAAGGGCATATGGTGCTTGTATTTATGCTAGATCAGTTGCAAGGAATGGCCAAGGTTATTCTAGGTTAATAGCATCAAAATCAAGATTAGCGCCACTAAAGCAAATATCGTTGCCAAGATTGGAACTCAGCGCAGCTGTGTTATTGAGTAATCTCATTAAACAAGCAATGAATGATTTACAATTACAGATTTCAAGAAGATACTTATGGGTAGATTCTACAATTACATTGGCATGGATTCAAGCAGAATCAAAAACTTGGAAAACGTTTGTTGCTAACAGAGTTACTGAAATCCACAACAATACCGATAAACATGAATGGAATCATATTAGCGGTGTGGAGAATCCAGCAGACCTAATTTCTAGAGGATGCAATCCAAGACATTTAATCAAATCAAAATTATGGTGGCATGGGCCAGACTGGTTAAAACTAGAGCAAGCTAAGTGGCCTCAACCCACAGCCATTGATAAATCATCACAAGACATACCTGAGAAGAAAACTATTAGTACCGTATTATTAAGCCAAAATATAAACTGCGACGAATTTAATTTATTTAATAAATTTTCAACACCAGATAAGCTTATAAGGATAACAGCTTATGTATTGAGATTCATAAACAACACTAGGCAAGAAAAACCACGACAAACAAAACACTTAACAGTAAAAGAATTGCATGATGCGATGACAAACTTAGTAAAATTAGCACAAACAGAATTTTCAGACGATATAAGTCATTTAAAACAATACAATTGTGTACATAAGAAAAGCAAAATATTGAATTTAAATCCATTTCTGGATGAAAATGAAATAATAAGAGTTGGAGGAAGATTGAAACATTCACAGTTAATATATGGGAAAAAATATCCTATATTATTGCCTACACGACACAAGTTGACAGAACTGATAATAGAGAGAGAGCACTTATTACAATTACATGCAGGAGTTACAGGAACTCTAACGGCAGTGCGTAATAAGTTTTGGCCAATCGCAGGCAAGGGACTAACCAGAAAATTAATCAGAAAATGCCTTACATGTTACAAGGCCAAACCAATAGAGTGCACACAACTATTGGGAGATTTGCCAGCACACAGAATTCAGC
The DNA here is from genome assembly GCA_963170755.1 of Amphimallon solstitiale. Taxonomy (NCBI): domain Eukaryota; kingdom Metazoa; phylum Arthropoda; class Insecta; order Coleoptera; family Scarabaeidae; genus Amphimallon; species Amphimallon solstitiale. Next base: position 51,833,090 of record OY720675.1, on the reverse strand, counting down.
CATCAAAACCATTTACTAATTGCGGTATAGATTATTGTGGTCCAATATACGTAAAGGAAGGTCCGCAACGAAAAAGAACGCCAAAGAAAACATACGTAGTAGTTTTCGTTTGCTTTGCAACAAAAGCTATACACCTGGAATTATCCAATGATTTGACAACACATGCATTTATAGCAGCTCTAAAAAGATTTTTATCTCGAAGAGGAAAGGTGTTAAATATCTACTGCGATAATGGAACCAATTTTACTGGTGCAAATAATCAACTACAAGAACTACCAAAAGTATTTGCTAGTTCACAACACAGAAACAAAATTAATCATGTGTTATCTCCACACAATATCACATTTCACTTTATTCCACCCAGATCACCTAACTTTGGAGGGTTATGGGAGTCAGGTGTAAAATCATTTAAACATCACTTCCTAAGAGTTACAAAAAATCAACCATTAACGTACGATGAAACTAATACATTATTGATTCAAGTTGAAGGAATACTAAATTCCCGACCTCTATGTCCTTTGTCACAAGATCCTAACGACTTATCCGCCTTAACCCCAGGGCATTTCCTTATTGGCGAATCACTTGTAAGCAATTTGGATCCAGACTACAAAGACGTAGCAGTCAATCGTTTGACCAGGTATCAACTTCTTCAACACATGTTCCAACACTTTTGGAAAAGATGGAATTGTGAATACCTTACATCGCTTCAGCAGCGAACGAAGTGGAAATCACCTCAGCCAAATTTGGAAGTCAACCAACTAGTTATAGTGAAAGAGGACAATACTCCACCATTTCGATGGATCATCGGCAAAGTTATCGAAGTGCATCCAGGACCAGACGGACTGGTCAGAACAGTTACAGTGAAAACCAGTACGACAATGTTGAAACGCGGGATCAACAAACTGTGTGTGTTACCTATAAATTAACTATGTACAATGTTATCAAATAATTATCTTAATTATCTTTGACATGTAAACATGTATTTGTATTATGTTATAATTTTAAACGTCTTCACCCGTTTAAGGTGGGGAGAATGTTAATGCAAGAAGAGTAGAAGGGGGCCGCATGCGCATAAGAAAGAAGAAGTGTAAAAATGCAAGCCAGCGACGACGTGTGTGTCATTGTCAATTTTAGTAATATCAAACAATAAACCAATACCACAAAAGTATACAGTCCACTTAATCACAATTAACCCAACAATAGTAGTATTCTTTTTCCAGCAATATTCCAACACCAACATTTTTTTGGATTGAAATATAATCTAAAGCCGCTCTCCTTTTACAGTAACTATCTGATATCCGCCATATTATTTTATAGCACTTATTGCGCATTGCTTTGACGCATTTCATTCTGATCTATAGTGATATTTTCTATCCCCTCTCCCCGCACCGATACTGATTGATCAATCTGTTTAGATTCAAATTGATATTTTTTTGTTTATCCTTATGTACCCACGTTTATAATAGAGAAGCACATATCGTATTATGTATAATATATAATTTGTATGTGGCTTTCGTGTAATAGTATTTAAGTGGTGGAAGCTTGATGTCCTTAAATATTAATTGACTAATTTAATTTGCTTATTTTGAAATTGCGCCGGTTCCTGTTAATTTGTAGTCAATTGTCATCTATAATTTGCAATTTCACCGTGTCGGTTGCTAAAACAATTCTGTATAGACATAATTTTCTTGTTACATCAAGATTCTGTGCATATATTCTTCTATTTTGGAATTATTCTGTAGTTGCTGATGGTCATTTCCACAGAATACATTGGACGTTTAACCAATTCGATACCAGCTTGATGAACTGTAGCAGCATAAGAGGTATAGTTAAGTGGTTTGTTTCAACAAGGAAACATACTTGTACTCAATTTAATTTCACAATCAGATTTATGCATACTAATAAGCTATAATCATATGTCGCTAGTATTCTGAAGTAATAATTATTAACAATGGGTACTTGGACATTTCAAAAAGAAAGAACTTATACCATTGCTTTCTCTGCTGACCTTCTCGGCATGAATTTGTGCAGTGGAAGGGAATTGTTGCTATATTTCTATTCTATCCTTTAGCACTTTCTGATTAAATGTTAAAAATCTAAAATGGTCACAACTGAAAATAAGTCAGAGAAAGTGCTTTGTGATTAGCCCATGTAAATGTAGAGAATAATAAGTTCTAATGCCATTTTATTTTCTAGGTATGTATCCTACACCGATTTCGTTAACCTAGAGTTGGTGCTGTTCTCTAACGCCGATAATGTCCGCTCAATACCTAGTTTAGTTGATGGCCTTAAACCTGGACAAAGAAAAGTGTTATTTACTTGCATTAAACGTAATGACAAACGAGAAATAAAAGTTGCTCAATTGGCAGGTTCTGTTGGTGAACAGTCTGCGTATCACCATGGTGAAGCGTCATTATGCATGACCATTATTAATTTGGCACAAAACTTTGTTGGTAGCAATAATATCAATTTATTGGAACCCAGAGGTCAATTTGGTACAAGATTAGCTGGCGGAAAGGATGCCGCCAGCCCCAGGTACATACATACGAAAATGTCACCACTTACGAGGATGATATTCCATCCAAACGATGACAGCTTGCTTAAACACGAATATGACGACAACCAGAAGATAGAACCGGTATGGTATATACCGATAATTCCAATGGTTCTAGTTAACGGTGCTGAAGGGATTGGTACTGGTTGGATGACTAAAATACCTAATTACAATCCCAGAGAGCTTGTTCAAAATTTACGAAATATCATGAATGGTGATGAACCTGTTCCGATGCTACCGTGGTATAAGAATTTTAAAGGAATGATCGAAGATTGCGGAGATGCTCGTTACGTAGTTAGTGGCGAAGTGTCTATAACGGGTAATGATAAAATAGAAATTACGGAATTACCTGTAGGAACATGGACACAAAATTACAAGGAGAACGTACTACAACCGTTATTACATGGTAAGTGCCTATGTAAGAATTAATGTATTATTACAGTTATAAGTAGTCTGTATGTTATCACCATTTAACACAATAACAGGGTTGCAAAAGAATCCAGAAAAAACATGTGTATCAGGTAAATTTGTACATGTTATTAGAGTGATGTCAGTTTATTAAACTTCATATCAATTTTGTTTTAATAATTCGAGTGAATTACTGTTACTAACATTAGAGCTACGTTATAGCCGACACCGCAGACATCGTTACTGCGTTAGTTCGTGAAAATTGCTACTGTTACTGTTAATAACAAATTCTTTAACCAAGAATAAAGTCATTTACTGTAATGCTTTAGCGAAGATGGAAATGATATTAAACAATAAAAAAAACACTATCTAGATATTTCATAAGTAGAAACTTGTTAAAGCATCAGATAATCGCATTAAATAATTTTAGTAACAGATTTCATGACAGCTTTCCAAATTGTGTGAGTAAATAAAAGAAATGATCATCAATTCTAAATACTTAAAAATAATAATTTTTTTCTTAAAATATCAAAGATAAGAAATATAGCTGATATAAAATTCAAAAACGTAACAATAGTAAAACTCTTATTAAAATAAAAAGTAAATAATTCCGCAGTATTATAAAATGGAAAAGAAACCAAACTGAAATTCTGAAAGTAAACATTAAATTTGTCGAACCGTGTTACGAATTGTATTTGCGCTAGGAATGGATCTTTCCGGATAACTCAAAAACAAAATTCAAATGAAATGCGCAAGTACAGCTGCTATCCTTGTTGCACTGATTAACTTGTTTTCCTTCCTTCCCCGAGAGTCGACAGAACGCGAGTCAGTCTAGCCTCAGCGAAAATGTACTCGAATCTCCTCTTTTCCAACACTACACTCGACCAAAAAGCAGTTTGTATATTGCTTTCTCGTACTAACTCACAGAAACATCTGCAACTTGCAGGCAAGCACTTGGTATGTAAAATCGTCTACGTTTTTTCATAATATAAAGGGTTAATAGTACATTTTGTATGACCCTACAACTACTGTTTCTTTTGGCGCTTCATAAATCATACTCTTATCCAGCCAATCTTTTTCATTTCTTCGTTGGTTCATGTAGTGGTGTAATGTTAAAAGTACGTTTTTTGTTTAGCAATTTGAATCTATTATTTCAATTACTAGTTAAGATCACACATATGTGCATATTTATTTCATTACAATAAATATATTTATAGACAATTTCGTCACACGTTTAATAGAAGTAACAGATAATAAGAAACAATTTGTAACATGTTATTTATAGGTTAGGAGTATGCAATTCTTTTAACACTATGTACTTCTATACAATTTTTGGATGTTGTTTTCATAATAAGCGATTCTAAAGGCTGTATTGCACTTATCAATTTCTTGACTAAGTTATTGGTCAAGAAGTTGTCATCAAGTTCTTGGTCAAGTTATTGTTGACCGTTCCTGTTTTACACTTATCAATTTCTTAACCAAGTTTTTAGTTGAATTAGTAGTGCCAATAGTGCAACAGTACGAAACAAAAAAATTAAAAATTTACCGAAGATTAGTGTTTGATATTGAATGTAAAAATAACTGCACAAGAGATACAAAAGAAAATAAATAATTTACGTACACAATTCTTTCAAGAAGTATCAAATTAACATGTCATTTTTAACGATATTCTAAAATGAAATTTGTGTTTACATTTTACACCGCTGGCAAAAAACTATATAACATGAATTTTACTAGAAATCACTAAAAACTTGATCAAGTTGAGAAGAAAAATAGAACATGTTCTAATTCAACAAGTTCTTGGTCAAGAAATAGAGAAGTGTAATACAGCCTTAATGTAATAATTTTACATAAGTAAAAGTAATGTATATACATATACGAGGCAGTGTGCACGCGGTCTACCTGCGGATGAATATACTAGACAAGCTGGTCGACTATCAGTGGGAGAATAAGAGGGTAGCCTCTGTTACTAACATTAAAGCTACGTTAAAGTCGACACCGCAGAAATCGTTACTGTGTTAGTCCGTATAAATTGCTACTGTAACTGCTAATAACAAATTCTTTAACCAAGAATAATGTCATTTACTGTACTGCTTTAGAGAAGATGGAAATAATATTAATCAATAAAAAATCACTATCTGGATAATTTATAAGTAGAAACTTGTTGAAGCATCAAATAATCGCAGTAATCAATTTTAGTAACGGATTTCATCACGCTACCCAAATTGTATGAGTAAATAAAAGAAATGATCATTAATTCTAAAAACTTAAAAATAATAATTTGGCGCGTAATTGTTCTAAATTAGATGGACGAAACGCGATTTTAGAATGTATTATATAGAGATCGAGCGTGAACAAAATTCAAATGAAATGGGCAAGTACAGCTGCTATCCTAAACGCGAGTCAGTCAAGGCCTCACTACACTCGACCAATAGAACAGTTTGTATATTGCTTTCTCGTACTAACTCATACAAACACACAGTAAACTGTATCCGCAGGTCGCCGGCAAGCACTTGGTATGTACCTATTATAAATAAGATTATATATAAGAAAAAAATTTAGTTTCTTCTTAGCCTTTTTAATCACAAGTGACCTTCATTGTGTATTTGAGAGAATAAAACATTTTCATTCTTATGAACATCATTTCGTCTGGTTAGGCCGGGCCAGACGAGCGCGTGACAATAACGACTAAACATCAAAGCTCGCCCGCCCACCTAAGAAACAGGGACACACTTATAACATCTTTTTCGTTCCTCGTTGATCGTTATTTTCTGGTTTAAACTGTCATCGCCATGAAGGGGATGAGTAGTACTCAAAGAGTACTATTTATTAGAGCTCTTACTAGAGGTGGGCAAAACGGTTCATTTCATTGACCCGGCTCACTCGGTTCAGCTCCTCATTGTGAGCCGGGTCCCGGAACCGCCTCATTTGAACCGTGTGGATCCGTAATAGCATACCGTTCCAGGAACGTGTAGGACATGTAATACTCGGCGCCGTCGCGTCAGCTCAAACGAACCGGTATTATTAAGGCTGCGCGTACACCAATTATACAAAATATTTGACAAACAATTTATTTGAAGCTACAATGCACACAAATTTGACAAATTATCAGATTGTTGTATACAAATTAAGCAACGACCCAAGTGAGCCGAGATCCGGTTCATTGAAATTTAGTGAACCGGTTCGTTCGCGAACGACCCACCTCTAGCTCTTACTATCCGGATATTCGAGTATCCGGGTTACTCATTATAACTCGAAATCCGCATCAAGATCCGGATCCGGATCCTCGAATATCCGGATAGTAAGAGCTCTACTACCGCGCGATCATTTAAATTCTAAATTAGAGCAGGCTGTGAAATTTAAATTAAGTTGGTATATAAGTACTAATTTACAATTTGAATTGTCAAAGTGACGTTTCAAAATGTTAATTAATCAATAATTGACATTCTGGACAACCTAATAAAAAAAATCCCGCCCGAATTTAAATGATCGCGTGGTATTTATATACGAGGGAGGATCAATAAATACCCGTGTTAGGAAAGAAGACGCAAGTTTTTCACAATTTTTTTTTTATTTTTCAACGTAATCACCTATTAGGTACAATACACTTTTCCCAACGTTTCTGCCATATCTTTAACCCCTCCAAAAAATACGATTTGTCAAACTCTGCAGAATACGCTTCTGTCTCGACGATAACCTCCTCGTTTGAGCTGAATCTTTTCCCCCCGAGCCACGTTTTCATGTTGGGGAACAGAAAGAAGTCGCAGGGAGCCAAGTCAGGCGAGTACGGTGGGTGCGGCAGCAATTCGTAGTGCAGTTCATGCAACTTTGCCGCGACAATTCTGGATGAATGTGCTGGTGCATTATCGTGGTGAAACAGCACTTTTTTCTTAGCCAAATGAGGCCGTGTCTCCTTCAATTTTATATCGAATCGGTCCAATAATTCACTGTAGTACTGCCCCGTGACAGTTCTTCCTTTCTGCAAAAAGTCTATGAGGATTATTCCGTTGGAATCCCAAAAAATCGTAGCCATGACCTTTCCGGCCGATGGGATCGTCTTTGCCTTTTTCGGAGCAGATTCACCCCGAAAAATCCATTGTTTTGACTGTCGCTTGGACTCTGGCGTATAATAATGGATCCAGGTTTCATCGACGGTAACGACTCGACGCAAAAACTCCTGCGAATTTCTCTTAAAGAGGTCCAAACACTGCTTCGACATTGACAACCGTATCCGCTTGTTGTCCACCGTAAGCAATCGCGGCACCCATCGGGCCGACACCTTTCTCACCGATAACTTATCATGTAAAATATTAATTGCCGTTCCGTACGACACGCCTACGGCCTCTGCTACTTCACGCACTTTCGTTCGGCGATCAGCGAGAATCATGTCGTGGACCTTTTCAACGATTTCCTCGGTAACCACGTCTGCCGGGCGGCCTGGGCGCTCCTCATCAAAAACAGATGTACGACCACGTTTAAATTCGTTGAACCAATATCTTACGGTTGTCATAGATGGTGAAGGGTCCCCATAGACAGCATCCAACTTCGCTGTTATTTCTTCGCATGTTTTTCCATCCAAAAATAAAAAGCGAATTACGGATCGATATTGCTCTTTTTCCATTTTATCGAGAAACACGAACCACGTGTGATACAACTGGCTTCCAAATAAAAACTAACCTATGAATCAGTCTGAAATTTATTATGGTGTTGTCTGACAGATGGTAGTACACGACGGTAATGCCAACTTCCCTCAGCAGCGCCACCTGTCTTCAAACACGGGTACTTACTGATCTTACCTCGTATACATACATATAAATTATACAAAATGCATATTTTATTAAGAAATATTTGCAGGTTCTGAGAAAATAAAAGCTGTAATATCAAACTATAAGGAATATAACACTGATATAACTGTTAAGTTTGTTATAACTTGTCTGTCAGGCCAGTTGGAAAATTTAGAAAGAGAAGGTTTGCATAAAATCTTTAAACTTCAAACTACAATCAATACATCTTCGATGTGTGCGTTTGACGAACTAATGTGCTTACGGAAGTGTTATGAGTATTTGTTTTTGTTTAGATTAGCATACATATTTGTAAATTTTATTAGGTACGATTCAGTAATGGATATGCTTAAGGAATTTTATAAGTTACGTTTAAGTATGTACCAAAAGAGAAAGGATTTCATGGAAGGAATGCTGGAGGCTGAAGCGAAGAAACTTAAGAACCAGGCACGGTTTATAACTGAAAAGTGCAGTGGAGAATTGGTTGTCGAAAACAAAAAACGCAAGACTATAGTCGACGAACTGTTAAGAAAAGGTTATGTTCCTGACCCAGTGAAAGAGTGGAAGGCTAGAACACAGAATGAAGACGAAGAAGAAGAGGATACCCCACCAGAAGAAGATGCGCAAGAAGTGGAGGGTGAATCTTCTAAGAAAAAAACACCTGTGGATCTAGGTAAGTAATTTATGTGTTAGTTCATTGTAATATTATTAATAAATGTATTGTAATTACAAAAGTAGTATAAACTGAAACTTACCACATGGTTTTTTAAACAAAAACATAGCTTGTTGTTACGGATATTTTAGTATAAACATGTGTACATTGTGTCTGTAATTGACTTACGCTATGTGATTTAGAAATTTCATTTCACTATATTGACAACGTGGAAACGTCTTCCATCATTTATTCCACCCCCAGTGTCATGTCAATTCCCAAAATAAACGTCACTTTTTAATCATATGATCATGCTTACATGCAACTATAACATTGCCAGTATTATGAAATAGCATTAATAACGTGTTATTTAAAATTCATATTATATATAAAGTTGATTATTTTATGCCGATAATTTTAAAAATCACTGCTAGAAAACTCTTTAAAATGCGCGTATGGGACTCAAATTTGACAGCTAATTTGAATTCACGCAGAGGTGAAAATTGTAAAACGTAAAAATCCTTAAAATGCAAATCGCGGAGGCGTAGATCAATTACATACACTGTATTTAATTTGATTTAGAGAAACCTCTAATTGTCTATAAATGTCATTGAAAATGTTACATTTAAATGTACAAATCTGAACAAAAGACATTGTTTCAATTTTTACAGTGGTGTGGCATCTAGAGCATAATATGTTATACTATAAAATTGCGTGTGCCGTGTCTTGATAATATGTATGTTTTTGTTCTACCTAAGAGATATATAATCTGTAACCTAGTCTGTTTTGCGCATGTGTTAAATCAAAATGTCTGTTTTGAAAGATACGAAATGACATAAGAGATTATATATGAACAATAATAAATAATACATTTAAAATACACCCCATTGTTATTTTTTTAAAATGTTATTAAAGCGCCGAATTACATTTCTCATACACATACATCACACACATCCGTGCGAGAATGAGACTTTACAATCGGAAACAATAATTTCAATATTTCTGCTACTCTGTACCCGTGTATTTTCTCCTTGTTATGTATTCTGGTTGCTGATACTCTTTAATTTTTAATAGAAAAAGCATTCAAGGATCTATCCGAGTTTAAGAAATTTGATTATCTACTTGGTATGTCAATGTGGATGTTGACGGAAGAACGCAAAAATGAGTTGCTCAACCAAAGAGATACCAAATTGATGGAATTGGAGACACTCAAATGTAAAACAGCCACTGATTTGTGGAGCGAGGATTTAGACGTATTTCTGGAAAAATTGGACGTGGTCGAAGAAAAAGAAAGAAAAGAGACAACCGCATCTGCCGACTCGGACGAGAAAGAAGTTAAAAGGGGGGCATGTAAAGTTTTTGCATCTATTGTGCTTATATTACAGAAAGAACAAAAGAGTGTCTATGTCGCTCTAACAATACATTACAAATCATACAGTAATGTAATACTGTTTTTTTTAAATTTTTGATCAAATGAGTACATGTATGTGTTGTTTATGGCTTTTAGATATGTTGAATTTCTGACTTGTTTACTTGTGGTATAAATATAATCTGTGTATTTGAAAACGTTAGTGGTCTATCATCAATTGAATATTGTTTAAGGTTGTATGTCGTGGTATACTTACATATGTATATACAGGGTGAGTCATTATTAGCCTTTTCTTTGATTGCTCTTTTGTGTTTTAAATAAAAAAAAAACAATTAGTGGAAGATTTATGGTTGCTTGTGGCGCATATTGTAAAAATACTTTAAGCTCTGACGCACTTCCGGTTTCACCGGAAATGCACGGAACATAATGTTTTTAAATGACTCACCCTATATATTTTTGGATTTTCTTGTACTGCTCTAAATTGTCTGTTCATCTGTTTTTCCTTTTTCAAAATTGAATCAATAGTTTTTGAGTTATTAATTTTTTTTGAAAATATTTGTCCAAAACACGTGTTCAGAGAAACATCATTTTCACATTGTTTTTAAAAGTAAAAACATTAACTTTGGTGGTGCTTGTAGCCAAGAAAACTCTGCATCATTTATTTTTTTTATTCTCTTTCATTTTTGTTAGCAATGTCCTAGACCTTTCTTTTGTAATTTTTGAGATAATCATTATAGAAGCTATTAGCGGTCAATTAAAGAACTAAGGGCGCTGTTCTATGCACCCAAATATTCGTCCAATAAAGGCTAGAATGCGGCTGACTGCCTGAGTCAACTGTTAAAGAAAGTCGGTATACATTTATGTCAAACTTATAAAAATATCGCTATTAGTTATCATTCAAATGAATTATTTTTATGAAGAGTTAATAGATATGATTTACGTTTTGGGTGAATGTGAAAGAAACTCTTTGCTAGCATCTAGACTTTATGCACAGCGATCCCTGGTAGAAGTCAACCGAAGCCAGAAACCTTCGAAAGTATAAAGAGCCGGTTTGAGTGAACAGAAAGTATTGAATATGAAGGAAAGAGCGGAAAAAGCAATAACTGGTGAGGATAAGACGTTTATGGTACTTGCGAGTGTTGTCGAACACACCCATACTTGTACTACGAAAATTAGTCGTCAGTTAGATGTAAGTCAAATTTGAGAATCCAGAATAATTAGGAAATATGAAATTCACCCGTAGCATATTCATACACAGGGTTAGATGAAAGAAATTTTTAGACTCGCTTACATTTTTGTCAATTGGCAGCAGATAAATTATCCTGGCTTTCTCAATTTTTTGTTGTTTACCAACAAAGCCACCTTCTATTAAAGTAAATACGTTCATCGTCACAATTTCCGTTATTATAACGCATAAAACCCCCCACTTTATCACACCTGTAAACTTTCAAAATCGTTGGTTATTAAAACTGTGGGGAAGAATAGTGGGTAGTTACATAATTGGACTTTATTTTTTTGATGAAAATGTTAATGGAGGAGAGTATCTTCACTATCTACGGACGGATTTTCAAAACTTTTTGAAGACATCTTCAAATATGTCAGTAAACATAATCTTTACTTTACTTCGATGTTAACTAACAGTGTCAAAAATGAAATACCGAACCTGGACATTGCCGTATTTAAAAGATTGAAATGGGATGCTCTTCATTCTGTAAAATTATTACTTTTGGGATAGTTGGATTTAACATTTACTTTGTTTGACATTTGACTAAGGAAGTCGGGCGCCATTCCTGCCTTCCATTGGTTGAACGAATATTTTGGTGCATAGAACAACAGCGCTCGTAGTTCTTTAATTGACCGCTATTGCTCCTATAGTGATTATCTCAGAAATTACAAAAGATAGGTATAGGACTTTGTTAACAAAAATGAAAGGGATTAAAAAAAAGACAAAATGCCTCAATAAAAAACTGGGTCTTCCATTTAAAAAAAATAAGTTTCTGGTATGTGAAAATTTCAGGAAGTAAGCTTTGAAAAAACAAAGTTTTTTGAGGTGTATTGTCGAGTGCAACTTTACCAGATGATGCAGAATTTTCTTGGCTACAAGCATCACCAAAGTTAATGTTTTTACTTTTAAAAACAATGTGAAAATGATTTTTTTCTGAACACGTGTTTTGGTAAAATATTTTCAAAAAAAATTAATAACTCAAAAACTATTGACTCAATTTTGAAAAAGGAAAAACAGATGAACAGACAATTTAAAGTAGTACAAGAAAATACAAAAATATATAGGTGAGTCATTTAAAAAAAATAAGTTCCGTGCATTTCCGGTGAAATCGGAAGTGCGTTAGAGCTTAAAGTATTTTTACAATATGCGCCACAAGCAACCATGGATCCTCCACTAATTGTTTTTTCTTTTATTCGGATCACAAAAGAGCAATCGAGGAAGCGGGGACTAATGACTCACCCTGTACACTTAGTTACATGAATTTTAGTCATCTTACCATCAGGGTTAATATTTATAAAACATATAGTACCATACACACAGGATTAAATAATGAGTTGTGGCCACCACACGACTTTCTTATACCTATGAGATTTTTAAAATTATACACAAGTTGTTCTAAATTGTTTTCAACACTTATCTCTCACCTGTGAGCAAGTGTGTTACTTCAAGTCCAAATTTTAAGAATTTATTTACACAAAAATTATTCAAAATCCTTTTCTAAGTATCTATATTCTCTTAATAAATCAGAATACATATTTCGCTAGATATTCGAAAAAATGCTTCTCGCTAAGAGTAAAAGTGTTACTTCCGGTTCGAAATTTGAAATTTCGGTCGGAATTTCGAAAAACTTTTTTAATAAAATTCGTCACAAATTTAATTTTGAGTACATTTGAATTCTTTGTAAGTTTGTTTAAATTTAGTAGTTGACTAAATATTGGAAAAATTCGATTTCTTCACTGGTGTAAACTACTACTTCCGGTCTACCGATTTTACTGAAAATCTAATCAGATCTCAAGAGGGAGATTATACTCGTAAATACAAAATTTGGAATTGATAACTATAACCGTTTGACCGCTATCGTGGTCAGGGAGAGAAAAATCTTCATGTCTAAGGACATAAGGATTAAGTACTATACCCTGTCTCAGAATAAGAAGGAGTGATTCAAATATCCCGCCAAAACATGGAACACATAGCTTAAAATTTAGTAGACAATTTGATATGACATCATGACAATTGAGGTTAGATGAACTGTATTAATACTAACTTAGGATTTAGCTGTTTTGTGGTTCATTTACTACTTTCATTAAAATAGATGGATGTGCCGCTTTTCATTCTACCAGTCAAAGCAGCAATACGAGTGCATGGAAATTGGAAAGTTATAAACACAAGTAGGTGCATACATCTATAATTTGATGAATATAAATCTCTTAACATTCAAATCTGTTCATTCTAGTTTTTCAAAAAAAATCATTAGAAGAATCTATGGATAAAGATATAGGCCCAATTTGCAAATGAAAAGAGTAGACTTTGTTCTGAGCGTTTTGAGAAGGATTGCCATTATGAATATATAATTACTGCACATTTTAGTGAATGTGCTATATTAACATGAAAATTGTGAATCAAGTCAATTTATTACTAAATATTTGTATCAGCGAGCAAGAATGAATCAAACCTTTTACCTTTTATCAAAACGTCCTTAAGAACTTGCAGAAAAAGTTTATGCTTATTAGTTTCTATTGTAAATATCAATAAAGAACTTGTACAGATAAATCATTAGTATTACTGCTATAAACCTTGAGGAGGTAAATTCAAGCAACTACTCTTGGAAATGTGAAGCTTACATAGAACAGTAATAAATTGAAAAATGTACATCGGCTGAAGTTGTTTACACAACCTGCAAAGATTACATATACCTACACATTACTAATTATTCTTCTCTATTAAAATTGATGTATTTTGAAAATATATAAAGTATAATACATTTTTATTTCTATTATATATTGGAAATTAACAATAATTTAGTGTTCACAAGATTAAAAATTTACATGGTCGGCACAATTTTTCCAAATACTTATTGTAACATTTGTAATTGCTTCTGTCAAAAGTTCTCGAATAACTGATATTCTGAAAGGGGATTTTCTTGAAGTAACTTCACCTTATGTATCAATTCAGAATGTAGATGAAGTATTCTTAATTGCCTATCTTTATCGGTATGACTTTTTAATCCTACAGGTTTTCAGCAAAGCTTGTCGTGCACTCATTATACTTGTGGCAATCCAAACTTTTCCCAAATATTCTCCACCAGATATTTTCACCTTTTTCTATTAGTACAGGTTTCTTTACGTTTGACATATCTGAAATATAACATGTATATGAAGAACATGTGGTAATATAATTAGTATTTAATTAAGATTTACTTGAAATTAATGCATCAATTCTAGAATATATGTGAGTTGTTCAGTTCATTTATGGTATGAACTCATCTACAGTTATTTTTGCAATGATATTAATTGTTGGACGTTTGATTTTTGCACTGTCGTACAGTATTTTTGACAGATTCATCAAATTCAAAGTTTTAAATGCCTGATCACTTGTTCCTTAGGTCTTAAGCCGTCTGATCAACTCATGCTCGTGTTGTACATAAAAGTACGGATATTATTTAATAACACAATAAACTATAATAAACCGAAGTAAAAATGTAAGAGACTAGGTTATGGCTTGACTATAAACATAAAATGACGTTTTGTCAAACTTATTTTCCCATGTTAAACTTGCCTACGCAAGAACCAATCCGTGCGTTCAGGGAGTTACGGCGCTGGAAGCGTATACCGCTAGAGCTTGTGGCCAGCGCCTGAAGTCATTGAACGGGTCACAGTAGTACATTTTAAAATTGTTGCTTGGACATGCGTACTTTTACTAATTCTGATGTCTGACAGCGGCAATATGGCGTTCTGAAGTTTATTATTATTTAATTTAATTATTATTATTATTGTTTGAAATATGAAGAGGTGACATACGTACTTTTAAAATCTAAACTAAAAATAAAGTCAACGTATTTGGTGTGTAATTAATATATGACAGCAATATAAAATCCTTATTTTAGAATTGAGACCGAGGAGATGGTACATTATTTACTATAATATAAAATGTGTCTAAATATTTAATACTACATTTTACAGTGTATTATTATATGGATTATGTGGAAGTTTTCGATGAAGTTGGTGTAATCTATTATCAATATTATATCAGCAGTTTTGGTTGATATATTTATCGGCACTGTGAACAGTATTCATTTCAATTTTAATTAGTTGATGAATTTTCTGAATGCTAATGTTGCAGTTAGAGTAGGTATAACCACAGAATTATAACTGATACATAAATTTATTACAATGAAATAACTTTGAGTATTTATTTTATTACTGTAGTTGTAAAAACAATATTCTTCCAATATTTAACTTATTGAAATCTGATGTTAGCAAATTCGTTGGAATGTTTTGAGGTTTTAGTTGAAGATGATGTAACGATTAACACTATTATATTAGCAGTATTGGCTGAAATATTTATCGGCACTGTGAATAGTTGTTCATTTCAATTTTAATTAATTGATGTATTTTCTGAATGCTACTTTGTAATAAGTGTATAAATAAATAAATATATCGCCTATCCTATTGATAAATAAATATGACATAAACTGATAACATTGTGTGTTTGTTTTATTGTTGTGGTTGAAGAAGCAATATTATTCCAACAGTTATCGTGCTGGAATCTGATGGTAGATCTTGTGTAAAAGTCTTAAGTTACGTTACCTAATACACTATGTAGCTATCTATACTTATGCATACAATACTAAGGTATTTTTGAACACGAAAATATAATAAGAAGATAAGGCCCAAAAACGAACAATATTATATATAGCTAATTAGTTTCAGTAGCAGCGCTTAATATTTTTGATTAAATTTAGTGCCAAATTAGAAGGAATTATGCTGTTTGACATTACTTGTTAGTTATATCTATTTCAAAATACATTTCAATACCTATATAAACATATCAAAAAAACTTATTAGGCACTATTTGAGATCTATTGTGCAACATAATTGAAATTTCTATTGATCGTATTATTCACAAGATTGAAATTTGAATTTTACCGCTGCTAACTCATCGAGCCAAACTTATTTTCATAACAGTTGTTTGTTTATTAGAAATAAATAATCTACTTCAAGTAGAAAAAAGATATTCACTTTATATGTAAACCGAATATAATAGTACTTATCAATATCTATTTTATATGATAAATTTACCTATAACTTTCGCATAACATTAAATATAACAACAAGAACAACAGCAACCGTAAAAATGATATTTACTACTACAATTAATAAATTAATGTGTTTATTAATCCGCGGGTTTGAATTTTTAAATTCATATTTGAATATTCACCGCTTATCCCCACTTCTTTCTAGCGCCGCTAGGTCATCCAGCGAAATTTATTTTCGCTAGGCAAGATGGCGACCGCTAGCTCCAGCGCCGGCACTCAGCAGTCGCGTTCAGGACACCGCTCGAGCTAGCACAGCTCAGCGCTAGCGGCGCCGTAACTCCCTGAACGCACGGAATGAAATACCTTAAAAATATACGGCATTTTGGCGCGATATTTGAATCACTCCTTCTTATTCTGAGACAAGGTATAATAGTTTTAACTTTTTAATTCTACCATATGAATTATTAGTATAAGTATGACGTGTATTTATTAAAAATACACTTGAATATAATTTATATGACTAATTGCCAAAATTTTTAAAAACTATTTCTAGAACCAGAGGGGAATATGAAAATCAAATGATACTCAATTAAATTACTTTTTCAGTGGCGGGACATTTTTCCCATTCACCCTTCCTCATGATTCCTACCATTTCCAAGATCTCCCATTATTTTGGACAGGATGTGCCATATATTTACTTAAAAAGATATTCTTTTCACAGGGTAGGAAGAAGATTAATTTACAGGAAACTATGCCATCACCATATGGAAGACGAATTGAGCCGACTATAACCGATGATCTGGAAAAGAAAATACACAGTGCTATACGAGCTAAGGAAAATAGGGGGAAAAAAGGCCTGAAACAAGAAGATTCCGTGGACGTAAGTTAAATTAGATGGCGTGTAGTGTTTTTTTTATTTTATTTTTTCCGTTTTCTTTTATTTTTTAATATAAAGGATGAGAAGGATGAATTTGATTTAATGGCACAGAGCAAGAAGACTTTGAAAGAGAGACTTGGTACTCCAGAAGAAGTAGAGAAAAAGGCTCATAGTAGAAAACCTAAGGATGGATTGAAACAAAGTAAATTAAATTTCAAAAAGAAAAGTCCTGGCCAAAAGGGTGAGTATACAGAGCGAGCGACCGTTTTTGTAATGAATCACACTTGAATAGTGCTGTGTTGTACAAAAGAGATACTTCATTGGACATGGATGTATTTTGAACCATTGCATACGTTATTCAAACAGTTTTTTGTCTTTAAGAAAATTCTACTTTACTGAGTATTATATAAACAGATTGAAAAAATATAGATAAAGATGTTGTATATATATATTAAAACAAACTGTGGCTATATCAAATATTCTATTCAAATAAACGTTATTTCAGTAAGAACAGATAAACAAACAAAATTCACATTAATTCAAAATTAAATTGTCTAGCATCTCTGATGAAGATTGAGTCACAAATCGGAAGAATTCTTTCCAAGGCCTTTAAGTGGGCAGCATAATGTTAATGGTTTATTACTGCTATAGCAATGATGTCTCATGCATACTCTATGCATTTGGGATCAGGCGACTTGGCGGTAAGTTGTGTATACTTAATATTGTTCAAAGCCAGTTCATCCAGCACAATTCTGCCTCGATAAGAACGAGCTTTATCGTCTAGAAAATGAAAGTTTGGCTCTCTGATTTCGTGATCTTTGCTATGTAGACATACACGGTTCTCATCAGTGAACATTAGGGTATTCCATTCTTGCACCCAATTCATCCGTTCTCGAGATCATTCTAATCTGTTGTATCCGTGAAGGCTTTCTACAGTTAGGGGGCGGGATCAGTTCCTGTAGCATAGAAATTGCTAACTTAGGGTAGTACAACATACTGCTGGGTTATTTCTTTCACTTCTAACCATTCAACCATCTTCCCTTGAATTTACGTTTTAGATCTTCCTTCTTGATGTCACTCCTCCAGTTTTTCTACACCTCCAGTAAAGTTTTGAAATTAAACTTTAAGTTATATAAAAATTGTCAGCCAGCCATATCCTCTTGTTTAGCTTGATTAAAAGATATGCCAATGGCTATATTCGTTTCTGTTTCACTAAGTGACACACCTCTCCATATTACGCAATATTGTTTCAGACAACATGACTATAAAAATGACATTAAACTGAATATCACTGCTCTAGCCCATAATGACAACTTTGACGTTTTTAGTGTGTCACATTTTTATAAAGCAAGAAGACGGAAAGACGTATTATTATTTTTTTTGATGAGCGTCTTTATTTAAATCTGTATAGTTTTATTCGAAAATATGGGTAGTTGTATATTGTACATGTATAAACTCTCTAGTTTATCATCGATTATACAATGTGATTGGTATTTATTATTATGATCATATGCTACTTTCCATGGGGTTTCATATCAGTATCGTCGACTTTCACTTTTCGGTGTGAAATTAGCGTTTTAAAGAAATCACTAAATTTGTTGGTATTCTATTTAAAGTTAGTCAACAGCTGTGTTGTTACACCAAGCCGTTTTCCACTTTCTGAATGTTTCATTACAGACTTCTCTTGTTAATGTGCCTTTTTTGATGTATTCTGTAACATTCATTCTATATCCCGCTATTAGCTTTCGTAATGAAATCTTACAGTGGAGATCCCTTTTGTTTGGACCTACTGCAGGGATTCTTATTTTGTGCGTGGATTGCAGTGAAACACCTGTTATAATTTTTCTAAAGAAGCTCTTCGTCGTCTGCCAAGTCCATCAGGTTTTCTTCCCAAATGTGTTTGTTTTGTGTTTTAAATAATCCGACGGAACGAATTATTTTCCTTTTTGTTTGAGATAGCTTTGTAGATATAAATAAACACTAGCTGCATTTAATATTTATTCACATACATAACTACATTTGAATTTTTGATATATAAAATAACAAATTATCGTACTGGCTTGTACCAATATTTACTTGTTTTTTGCCATATTATTGCTTGATGGCTGTTGAAGCGAGACTGATTCTCACATGTGTTGTCTGGTGTACTCTGCGAAGAAAAACACGTGCACCGAGCAAAAACCTTTTATTTTAAATTTATTACGAACGCTATTTATTTCGTTAGAAATAAGTATTCACATGCTTGTTTTCTCTGTCTCTCACGAACATGCCCCCTATCTTGAGAGCTCTAGGTCTCAATCGGAAGGACACATATCTTCGTTATACCCCTCTTAATTACACCATTGATCGTTTTAATTGACACGACACGCACTACACCGTCTTTCCCTGGATGTATTTCGGCCACGCGTCCCAAACGCCAATGTTGAGGTGGAAGATTATCTTCTTTTAAAACTACCATAGTTCCTTTCTTTAACTGCTCTATCGCCGTTGTTTTCCATCGCACTCGTTGTTGAAGTTCTGAGACGTACTCCTTCGACCAGCGAGCCCAAAAATATTGTTGTATACGTTGTCGTTGTTGGTATAAAGTTAATCTTGATTCAGGTACATCCATTACCACGGGATCTGGTACAGATACTAGACTCTCTCCTATCAGAAAGTGTGCTGGAGTGAGAGGATTCATATCTGATGGATCAGTGGTTAGAGGAGACAATGGGCGGGAATTAAGACATGCCTCTATACGCACCAAAACCGTGTAAAATTCATCATATGTCAACCTGGTATTGGCTAATACTCGGTTCAGGTGATGCTTAGAGCTACGAATGCCAGCCTCCCATAAACCCCCAAAGTGTGGAGACCTGGGTGGTATGAAATGCCAGTGTATGTTTTCAGTTGCTAACGCAGTTGACAAGTTGTCATTTTCGTTATGAAAAAAGTGTGTTAACTCTTGTAGTTCGTTATTTGCTCCTACGAAATTGGTTGCATTGTCCGAATATATTTCAGAGCAATGCCCGCGCCTACTCGTGAAACGACGTAATGTATCTAAGAATGATTTGGTAGTTAAGTCACAAACCAATTCTAAATGTACTGCCCTTGTCGTAAAACATACAAATAAACACACATATGCCTTTATTACTTTGGCTCCACGAGTTTTACGATCTTTTAACAAAAATGGCCCCGCATAATCTACTCCGCTTACAAGAAACGGTCTTCTCTGGGTTAGTCTATTTGCTGGAAGACTTCCCATTAACTGATTATTCGAGACAGGCTTGGCACGAAAGCACGTTACACATTCACGAACAATTTTTCGCGTAGTATTCCTGCCAGAAAGCGGCCAATACCTTTCTCTAATTGATGCTAAAAGAGCTTGTGGACCAGTGTGAAGTAGACGGATATGTTCGTCACGCATAATTAGATCAGTTACAGTATTTTTACTAGGTAATACTAGTGGATGCTTTTTGTGATAAGCAAATGATGACTGATTTAATCGTCCACCTACTCTAATTAAGCCGGAGTCATCTATAAACGGATGCAAACATAATAACTTGCTTTTCGAGTGAACCGATTTGGATTTCCGCAAATCAGCGATTTCATTCGGAAAACATTGAATTTGAATAATTTTGATTATACAAGTTTCAGCGCTTCTTAACTCGCCAGTTGTAAGGTTGTTAATCTCACGTTCTTGTTGCGGTAATCTACAATTTGAAATGAATCTTAACACGTAAGCGAATACGCGCTTTAATTTCATAAATGAGGAATACTTGGTAAGTATGTTCATATCAATGGTAGAAGTAAATGTTGCTACCGGTTTTTTCCGATCAAGCAACGTGTCATTTTGTTCTGTGTAATCACTTACTTGCTCTGGCCAAAACGTCTGGTGATGACTTAGCCACGATGGACCAGACCACCATAAACTGCACATTGGTAGGTCCCGCGGTGATATACCTCTCGAGGTAACATCAGCAGGATTCTCCTCAGAACGCACATGATACCAATCGGAAATATTACTTGATGTTTGAATAGCTGCTACCCGATTGGCAACAAATGTCTTCCACATCTGTGATGAACCACGAATCCATGACAATGTGATGATGGAGTCACTCCAATAATAAAAATTATTGATTTTTATTGGAAATGACGCCTTCACTCTATCGACCAATTGTGTCAGCAATAAAGCCGCACAGAGTTCCAAACGAGGTATCGATAATGCCTTCAAAGGAGCGACCTTTGATTTAGCACAACTTAAATGTATGGTTACCTGTCCTTGCGAATTTATGGATCGTATATATATACAACAACCATAAGCCACACTAGAAGCGTCACAAAACCCATGTATTTCTATACATTCTGTATTTTTACACATTATATATCGCGGTATATTTAGTGTATTTATTATGGGTAATTGATAAATGAATTCCTTCCATTTTGTATATAAACCAGTGGGAATGGACTCATCCCAGTGCAGCTTAGCCTGCCACAACTGTTGAATAATAATCCTTGCGACTATAGTGACTGGGCTAAGCAAACCCAAAGGGTCATAGATTTGAGCGACGGTTGATAATATTGTTCTTTTTGTTATTCTTGTACTGCAAGCTATCTTCTGATGGGCACCAGAAAACACCCAGTATTTTAGAATTCTCGCCTAATTTTACAATGTGCTGATTTGAGTCAATAGTACCCTGTGATATTTCCTGTACAGCTTCAGGATTGTTACTTGTCCACTTCCGTAACTCAAAACCCGCGCCTTTCAAAATATCGTCGATTGTTTTACATGTTTGAATCATCTCGATACGTGAATTGCTCCCTGTTAAAAGATCGTCAACATAAAAATCATTTAAAATTGACTCACTCGCCTTTGGATAAGAATGTTTGTTCTCTATCGCGAACTGTTTCAGACATCGCATAGCTAAGAATGGGGCATTAGCCATACCATATGTTACTGTATTTAGAGTAAAGGTTTGTAGTGGTTCATGCGAGCTATTACGCCAAACAATTCTTTGTGTATCGCGTTGTGATGTGTGAATCAGTATTTGCCGATACATTTTAGAAATGTCTGCTGTCGCTACGTATTCGTGACACCTGAATCGCAAAAGAACAGATACGAGATCTTGTTGCAATGGCGGACCAACCGCTTGAATATCATTAACTGCCACGCCGGTAGATGATTTTGCAGAACCATCAAAAACTACACGTAATTTTGTTGTAGTGCTATCTGCCTTTATTACCGCGTGATGTGGAAAATAAAAATTTTGATCTGGCATCTGAGGTTCAGAAACTAGTGTCATGTGACCTAATGATTCATATTCCCGCATGAATTCTTTGTACTCATTCATTAACTGTGGATTTTTTACCAATTTACGTTCGAGTGATAACCGTCTTTGCACTACCAAATTTTTAGATTCTCCCAATTCACTTGTGGCTCTGGTAAAAGGAACTCGAACAACAAATCGACCTTCATTATTACGTTCTGTAGTCTTCACAAAAAGATCCTCACAATACTGTTCCTCAGGTGACAGTTGTGCCTTAGAAAATTCTTCTATTGACCAAAATTTCTTTAATTGCGAATCTAATTGCTCTAAACTACAATATGATTTGATGGGTGAAATATAACGTGCAGGAATGTTTCCTGAGATAACCCAGCCCAGCTGCGTTTTCTGTAATAATGGAAGATTTTTGCCTAATTCTATTTGACCTACAGATAACAAGTTCCAGAACAACTGTGAACCTATTAACATATCTATATTTTCTGCTTTATAGAAGTTAGGATCTGCTAATCGTATGTTATGTGGAATTTTTAATGCAGACGGATCAAAACTTAAACTAGGCAATTGATCCGTAATTTTGTTCATTACTAAACACGATATTTCTGTTTGAAAGTTATTGCACAGTGAGGATATTCTAACATCTGTTTTAAATTGTATAGGTAATGAAACTTGATTGATTCCTGTTATGGATGCGTTTATACGGTGTTTTCTTAATTTTAAGACGGAACACATATTTTCAGTAATAAAATTTGATTGTGAGCCAGAATCGAGTAATACCCTACAGTTGTAATCTTTTCCATGGTTATCATAAACCTTTATGCAAGCTGTAGATAGAATTACTTGACCAACGTCATCGGAAGTTGCATGATTTGATATACTGGAAGTTGACTGTTGCTCACTTGGCATGAGCTGAGGTTCTGACACTTCAAGATGAAGTAGTGTATTATGTTTTTGACTACATTTCCTACATGTAGTAGATTTGCAGTCTCGTGAAAAATGCCCTTTGCGTAGGCAATTAATACATAATTTTAACGTTTTTGCTTTAAGTAAGCGTTGATCTATGGGTAGATTAAGAAACTCAGTACAATTATAAATGGAATGCTGTCCTTTACATAATGTACAATATATAGCACTGCTAACCAAGCAACCTTTAATGCTTGGTTTCATCGCCATCTGTTTAGAATTGCTATTGCGACCCGAGATCAATTCTGTATTGGTGATGCCATTTACCGTTTCTAGTATATCACACCGCTCGCGCAAAAATGATGAATATTCATCAAATTTTGGCATTTCGCCTTTAATTTTGTAAAATTCCCATTCCCGTCTCGTAGTGTGATCTAATTTTGAATTAACTAGATGGATAAGCAGTGTGTCCCACTCATCTGTAGGTTGATTCAATGCTTTCAAAGCCCTCAAATGATTTAGAACCCGATCTAAAATCGTTCTAAGACTCACGTGTGATTCCTTTACAACTGGCTTAAGATTAAAAAGTGCGCTTACATGATTATAAACAATAAGACGTTTATTTTCAAATCTTTCGCGTAGAAGTTTCCATGCAATTGAATAGTTTGCCGCGGAAACTTCCAGCGACTGAATGACCGCTGCTGCTTCATTCTTTAGTGAAGATTTAAGATAGTGAAATTTCTGTATTTCGCTTATTGTATTATTCTGATGAATTAGTGAATCAAAAGTATCGTAAAACTCCATCCACTTGTCATAATTTCCCGCAAAAACCGGCAGCTGAACCGTTGGTAACTTAACACCCACTACATTCTGTACATTATTAGTTTGATCTACATTTGGTGGACTGTATACTGATTTTTTAAAATTGTTGACTAAAGTTTTAGCATACGCGGTCACCGAATAATATTTTGTTTCAAATTCATTTCTACTATTAAAATGTTCTTCTTCCACATCGTCACCCGATTCTACTAATTCGAGCTGAGACTGAACAGAATTAAATTCCTCTAGTATTGATTTAATATCCAACAATCTATTGTCCAATGCTTCTGAAACTTCCGGTTTCACGATTGGTTTGTCAATAGAATTTAAATAAGTTTCAAACCTAGTTAACTGACCTTTTATTTGACCGCGTTTCGTTACAAGAGTTTTTTTCTCAGCCATTTCAATATTGAATTTGTGCGTATAGAGGGTATGTATAATTATCAAGAGGATGAGGTAAGAAATATGAATTGACACTTACTTTGCTGTTTGAGAGTCGTAGTTGTATTATTTCTTGAAATATGCAAACTTCTTTCTTGGAAACTGTTTCCTTTGTTGATGAGCTTTGGATTCCTGTTCTTGGAACGAAAATCCGTCTCGAATACACCAATAATTTGTGTACGAAGATATCCGGATCGAAGAGACCAATGTTTTGTGTTTTAAATAATCCGACGGAACGAATTATTTTCCTTTTTGTTTGAGATAGCTTTGTAGATATAAATAAACACTAGCTGCATTTAATATTTATTCACATACATAACTACATTTGAATTTTTGATATATAAAATAACAAATTATCGTACTGGCTTGTACCAATATTTACTTGTTTTTTGCCATATTATTGCTTGATGGCTGTTGAAGCGAGACTGATTCTCACATGTGTTGTCTGGTGTACTCTGCGAAGAAAAACACGTGCACCGAGCAAAAACCTTTTATTTTAAATTTATTACGAACGCTATTTATTTCGTTAGAAATAAGTATTCACATGCTTGTTTTCTCTGTCTCTCACGAACAGTGTTACCGACACAGTTTTTGCTTGGGAGTAAGCAATTTCGAAAGAGCATACTCAAACCATGTTCATTCGTAAATCTTCATGCAACATTTTTAAACTGTAGCTTTCTACGTAATCGGCAGTAATTAAAATTCTTATTCTTTGATCTGCTATAACCAACACCTCTACATACCAAATACCAATGCTGCTCCACTTCAGTCCGACAATTTATCTATTAAAGTTTTACACACCTACAAATATTATAATCTTTCTCATTTTACCCTAAAAATGCAAAATTGTGTTTTATATTTTCAAGAAAATGTGTGTTACATTTTGAATAATCAATTTTCATTTTCTCAAGTATGTTGAGAATTACTTGCAAGAACTAAATGATCAACACGTCCACGTTCCTTCGAAAAATTTTAGGTCAATTCCATAATATATTATAAGAAAAAACAAGGCGTAACTACCAAAATTATAGTAAATATTTGATAAACGTCACATGAAGGCGCTAAGTTCAAAAACTGCGGATTATTTCTTGTAAAATATTTGTAATATCAAAACAAATTAAGCAGAAAAATAAGTCGTAAAATATATAGATGGGTTCAGTATAATTCAATCATATTGCATATTTTAAGCACATGATTTTTAAAGGTGACTCCCAGAATTAAAAAAAAAGTATGTAATGTTGATAAACGTCACTACTAATGGGCGCCTGTATTGATTTGTTAATCGACTATTAGCATTTAATCAAATTGTATGTGTTAAATTTTCACCTCTGCTTGAATTCAACATATTTGCCAAATTTACTAACTAATCAACTTTAGCATGATATCAAATTAAAATTACAATTCACTTCACTGTATTGGCAATGTTACACTTAAATGAAAGCATGGTAATATGATTATAAAATATTATTTAAATATTTTGTAAATTAAATATTTTAGCACTACTCTGATGGCAAGACAAATATAGGAGGACTTTTTCGAATTGCTGATTCATGACCATTTCTAAATCCTCCCGATAAAGAGACTGTCAATTAATTGGTACCAGTGGTTGATGTAGAGCATAGTGTTCATATAGTAAAGTACATTAGTGAATGTTGCCTATTAATTGACAGTGGCACAGTAATAGTATTAATAAACTCTGTGTATTTCATAATGTTTAATTTGTATGTGGTAGTACTTTAGTAGTTGAATCTTCAGTTCTTAAATATTAATTTTTATTAATTAGTAAGAAAACAAACTCTTTACACATAAAACGTGTGAAACGAGTTTGTTTTTTTTTCTAATTAATTGTTAATAATTCACAAGTGCTCAATTTACAAGATTATTAATTTTTATATTAATGTTTAATTTCTTTATTCTGAACTTGTTCTGACGAATGTCATTTGTGGTTGCATTGAATTTTCATCTGCAGTTCGTAATTATTGCTATTCATTTTACACGAGAATTAGAAATGATTTTCTAATTTTCTAATCGGCGTTCGAACCGTTTTAAGCGCTACAGGAAGACGACTTTGTCTACAGAAATACTCATAGCCGTTAAATCAAATGCTTTTTTGTGACGATATGCTGTAAAAAAGAAATTGCGGTTTTTAAAGGGCTAATAATGCACGGCCTGTTGTAATTATTAACTTTTCCTTGTCCGATTTTTAAATTTATAATTAGTTTGGTCACAATTTGAATCTTATTTTATCTGGTCCACCTGTATATTTGTTCCCTTCAATATGTACTCCTGTGAAAATGTATGTTTTCTCATTTAGTATATATATTATTTTCTTTTAGCAAACGGTAGTCCCAAAAAGAGAGGTAAATGGAAACTATCTGATAGTGAAGAGGAGGATATCAGTGATAGTGGTTCCGATATTGAATTTAAGCATATTCAAACTCCAGTTATGAAAGAACGTGTTCTCAGCAGGAGAGCAGCAACTAAGCCGCCTATTAAATATAACATAGATGAAAGCGAGTCAGAGGAAGAAGACCCAGAGTTATTTGATAATGACGCTGTGAAGGAAAATAATATTGTACAAGAAAATTTGATAAGTGACATATTAGTTGGGAGAAAGTTAAGTGAGTCACAAAACGAGGAACCAGTTGCTTCGACGTCATTTGCAGCAGTAAACCAAGATTCTCCCAATAAAAGAAAACGAACAGACGAAAGCGACTCTGACGACTCTTAAAAGTCTACTAGAGCACCTAGAAACACAAAACCTACAAAATACGTTGTTGATGACAGTTCGGACTCAAATTAATATCTCTTTTTATTTAAATTATTTATATTAACCTGTATGTGAAATTTATACTTAGAATTTTAATTTGTTAGTACGATTAGTTTCAAATTTCTAGCATTCGTTTTATTTTTAATATATAAACCTTTATGTACAAATGTGCTTTATTTCTATTACAGTTCAAATGCCTCAATATATCACTTATGCATATATGAAAGCTACTTTATAATCATTTACCTTTGAATTTGTACAAATAAAAATTGAATAGACGGTAGATGATTATATAAGTCACAAAAGGCGTTTTTGGAAATTAAACCCAGGCATTGGGGTTACAACACGACTAGCACAAATGCGTGCATTATTAATACAGTCGTTTAAAAGCAACAGTGTTCGCAAAATCGAAAGAGTAACCAGGTTGAGAAACCGCCTAAAGTTAGTCGAATGACAATTTCTTTTAGGGTTCTCTCATTCAAGATATTTCGTGAAAAAAGGTGGCATACTTATGGTGCACTTCTACATCATATATCAAGAAAACTATACACAATCCGTACGTTTAAGGAATTACGGCACTGGAAGCGAATACCGGCTAGACCTCGTGGCTAACACCAACAGTCATTGACCGGGTTAAGGTGCATATATTTAGAGAACATCGACAGTCGCAAACGACAATTCCCCCTCAAAGGAATTCCATAGCCCTACAGTAAGTTAATGACGCTGGCGACAGCTGACCATATAATAATTGAACATAACCTCACTAATTTGAGCGACTAGATGTAATTTGCAAATTCTGACATATTGGATGATATCTGTCTAGCTGACAAGTCGACGATGTCTGAATTCTTTTACAGTAGAAAATTTTAAATTTTTGCTGACGCATGGTTTTATACTCTTGGATAAACACAAATTCTGACAGCTGCGATATCGAACAACATGGCATTCCGAAGTTTATTTAAGAGGGGCGTTTACCAACAAATAGAAACTTATGCAACTTATATTACTAGCGGGACGGGTAGATGCAAAGGGGTGTGAGTAGGTGGAGCTAGACGATATTCGGTTTCGATCACAGCGCTTCGGTTTTATTCACAGATTCTGTCGCTATGTAAATCGAGAAAAGACGCTCCATTCTGAAAGAAAAAATTGGCGGTTCTAAACTGGTAATTTAATAGTAATAATAATTAAATACGGCTACCTTCAAGTAGGCTAACAGACAATTTTTATTTTTAAACGTTTTCAAAAGAATTATTAAAAATTACGTGAAACAGCTACCGCGGGTTTTTAATATATAGGTACATAAAATGAATCGTCAAATATGTAAATTCTAAAATCTACTCGCATATTGGTATTATGTACTTAGTTAAACTAATGGAATTAACAAATATCAAAATAAAATAAAATTGTAGACTAAAAATTACTTATGTCGTATTTTGATTTTTCATTCCACTTGCATATTTCCTTTTTTTGTTTTGGTGATGTTTTATAATAAGCCAATTTTCGCTTGCCCATAACTTATATTATTTTATCGACGACTAAACAATAAAGTAGGTATTATATTAATCGCTATTGGTTAATAATAGGACTCATAATACCCAGAGGGAATAATGAAATGCGACCGGGGAATAATGACACATAACGTTACCATTATTCCCTGCATTCTGCCAATAAGAACATCACATTCCCAACGTTGTCGTAGTAACGATAGACAAGTCCAGCCATTTTACTAACTGTCTATTTTGATTTTTTTTAGTAATTCTCCGGTAGTCGTATATAAAGTAGTGTATACTTGCAATAATAACTATTGCTCCCTCGAGCCGACCAACTAACAATCGTGCGGTTTTATTCTTTATCTCAATGCTATCTGCCAAATATGATTCCGCAACAGTACTGCGACGCCATCCGCCGTGTCTTTTCAACGTTGTCATATTTGCAGTCGCAGAGCTTCGACGTAGGCAGTGCCCCGTATAGGAATTTGGATTTAGTAAGCCCAAAAAACTTGCCATTTTGGTCGGAACTTTTCCAAACATATTTTTTCCCATTGGCTGCACTGTGCAACGCTTCTCGCGATATGTTTGAAAGAATCTTTCAATGCCTGGCGGTCGCAACGACATATGATTCCTGACCAGAGACAATGCAGAAAACTCATTTTCTTCCACAATTGTAAACTGTCTTCGAATACCCGTTTTACTAGTTAACAACCATAACGGAGTCCCTATCATCAATATCTCCAACCTTCATATTCAGCAGCTCCTGGCTTCGACATCCTTCGAAATACCCCATAATTAAAACAACCTGTATTATAGAATAATATCCGTTATAACACTATCTAAGCAATTTAATGCATTATTTACCTTATTTAGTAAATGAACTTCATTAGGAGCTTCCTTCAAAAAATTGACAATGTTATCCCGAGATACAACTTGTGATTTCTTAGGCACGTAATCTTTACTTTTTCTCTTTAGAAACGCCTCCAATTCATAAGCTTTTGTAACATCTACGTTATTGTATATTGTCAGCATAGGTTTTATCATTGACCACTTAGTCCATAAGCTATTAGGATATAGTTTGAAATGATAAAAACGTACCATATCTTGAAAATATGCCAGTAATATGGCTTCCTCTATATTTTTGCTTCCTGGTTGGTTCACCTTTAACCACTCATGAAATTTGGTATATTCATTTTTATAAGAATCTTGGGACTTCGTTAGCACGAGCTTTTTCGGCTTTTGCTACTAAATTTTGCGAAATACCAGTATTTTTGCCTGTAGTGTCACTCATTTTGATAAAATGAACAAAATTGTATTTTTACCAAACAATTACAACCATGACGACCGTACCCAGTTAACTGAGTTAGCTTAATTTACGATCAAATTTTAGGAAGGCAGAATTTGATAATATTTTGCTTTAAAATCAGTAAGAAATAAAATTATTTATTTATCACGAGAGTTATCAGTTGACAATAACCTTGGGCAACTTACTATTCCTCAGGATAGTAACCCCGTTGCCCGCGGCAATTATCACCCTTATAACTCCCTTGATACATAAATAACTAATACACTCGAATATTATAGGTATATATGACATTTCTTTTTAATTACAAACTGTCACTCGGATTTAAGTCTGCAATAGCCGACCGACTCCGATAGATTTGCGTCTTCGCTAGGACCGTTAGAGATACCGTAAAGTGGGGATAGACGACGCGATAGCTTCGAAAAACACTGTAACAATGTTTACTATTTAATGTTTTTATCTTCAGATATAATTATATAAATTTGATTTTTTTTTATATCGTTCATCAAATGTGCAGCTGGCGTGTAGAGGTTGTTTTTTTTTCTTTTGTGTACCAGCCTTAGTTAGTAGACATTAATCAAATTCATGCATTTTTGTGATTATTTCTAAAACATAACTTTTTTAAGAAAATAAATGAGTTCAAAAACTGTCCTTGACATTATAAATTTATGCCTTTTGCATCGCTAACCCAAATTTGAGATTCTAAAATACAAAATAAATTTAAGAAACGCAAAACGGCGATGCCTTACGGGGCTATAGTTTTCGATAGGTAAACGCTCCTCTTAATTTTAGTATTTCTGATCCAGCTATGTAGACGTGACATATACACTTTTGAGATGTCTAATAAAAATAGAGACAAATGTATTTGGTGTGTAATTGGTCTATACTAGAGTGCCTTTATAATGAGAATGGTGACACGAGATAGGAAATCAATGTAAAGCAATTCGACCATTATGTGGGTATCTGTCAAATGCTAAAATAACAAATAATTTTATTAAATCTGGATTGTTATAGGTAACCTATAATTTTTGTATTACATGGATATGTATTTAAAAAAACGTGATGAATTAAGATAGGAATGTAAGTGTACATGTTTGCACAAGACCCCATTATGTGGGTACAAATTGCGTTAACCGATTAGTACGAATCACATCCGTGTCATCATTCTGATTATATAGGCTCTCTAGTCTATACTATATATAATATGAAATTATTATTTTATAAATTATGAAATAAAATATAAGTGTGGACAAGTAATATTTAATACCTTTACCCAGTGGCGGCTCGGGGTGGTTCACATAGGGAGTGCATAATTTCAAAATTAAAAAGTATAATACAAGAACGCTTATCCAATCTTTATAAGTTTCACCGACATACTGTTCCAGACAGGTACTGTTCATTGTACAGTTTGTTTTGAGGGAATAGTAATTATAACACTACAGTTTGATTACATCTCAGCTATCATAGATATGAAGTCGGTTGCTTTAATTTCACTGGAAACTTGTTCATGATACACATTCAACATTACATCAAGCAGCTCATTCTGTATCGTTTTTGATAATCCCTTAAAAACCGGTGCTGCTTCGATGTGATCTCTGAGCGATTTATCCAATTCTGCCGTAAAATTTATCAATTCCCGAAAAATGCCCTTGGTATTCGACGTTTGCCGTTCATCATGACCCCGAAGTGCCAGTTCAAACGCGCCACAAAATCTAATGCAATTTATTATTAAATTTAACACATGCCTATTTTTTGTTACCTGTTCATTGTGTTGTTGAACTGCTTTTCTATATATCTATATATATCTATATATCTAAAACATTCTGAATGTTATTTTTTCCTAACATTCTTAGACTAAATATATTTTTCAAATGCCCTTCGGAATTTTCATGTTTCGTAATTTTAGCACTAAGATGAATTAAGTCTTTTATTCCGTTCTTTGACCAAGACGGTTCACCACCAAACAAAAGACACGGAAAACAAAACAAAGTATTTTTAATTTCACACCCACAAATCCAGTCATTTTTCTGATAAATATTCATTTTGAATTTTCTTATAACGTCTTTACCTTTAACAGATTGTTTATTTTCTAAACATAATTGAGGCATCGGCCGTTATCTTATTGCGATTTTTTCATCATACGTTAACCGCGAAAACGTGTTATTCTGTAACGCAGAGACGAAATTCATCTTACAACAGCGGTGAGCAGACTGGGGATCTTGCTCACACGCTATGTATTATACGATATGGAAGTAGAACAAAATACAGTTCTCCCCACCTTCAATGTAATGTTAATGGCTTAACGGAGCAACGGCTGGGCTTTGCTCATGGGTATGTTTCGATCGCTGCCCTGTTAGTCGTCATTATATCTGTGACGACGATCGGTGCATGTAGGTTGTTACGCGTGCCGCACACGCCACGTTCCTGTTCAATAACTATGAATACGTAATAAATAAATACTTTCAGAGTTACTCGCCGCTTGGTTTGTTTTGTTTCAAAATTTCAGGGGTGCAATTGCTCACTTGCTCTCATTAAAGAGCCGCCACTGCCTTTACCCTTGTTTATTAATACTATAGTTATACAACTGAAGGTTAGTTCGGGTAGGTAGCCAACAGAGGGGTTGGGCAGTAGGATGTGCCCATTCATAAATTTCTCCCGCTAACTTTGTTATAGTAAAAGCAATCTTCTCGTAGTAGTAAAGAGAAGCCAATGGGAGCTTAAAGGAAGTGACGCAATTATCCAATTACACCAATCGTGTTTGTTACAATTTTATAGGCGTTTTGCTTTAGATTTAAATATCTTAAAAATATTTTGAATTAAGGGATATGATAAGTCTACTGACACTAATTTTTTAAATTCCAAAAATAAGTGACGATGTGATTGTGTTAAATGTTATTCTGAAATACATATTGCAAGACGATGTAACGATTCTTCAATAAAACATTTACTTAGGCTACTTTATCATAGTAATAGCTATATAGGTTATGTTGATATGTAATTCAAGGGCAAATGATGTGAAAAGCAAACCAACAAAATATACTCTTGTGTAAAATTTAATAGAAAATATCAAAATATATTTACATTTTTTATAAACTTCCGGATTAAATTGTGAGAGTGGGGTTGAGAATATTTCATTGGCTGCTCAGTTTCATTCATAAATATTAATCCATTTGAAAGATATCAGAGGACGACACTTTACTACATAAGAAATATTTACAGTTTTCTCTAGGTTGTATAACTAATAATAAACAAGGCCTTTACTTATAATATTTAATTTGTAGTGGCATTGAATCGTCGTTTTTCGTTCGTACTTTGGCCGTGTCGGTTGCCAAAACGACTCGACTATATGGATTATTTGGAAGTTTTTGTGGAGTACGTTAGGTATACGGGCGCACGTAAGTATGTTTTGCCTTCTAGCAAGTCCCACTTCGCCCCGCGCCAGTGATGATGTACCGTTAACACTATTACTATTGGCAGTTTTGGCTGGGTAATTTATCTGCACTGTTTTAATATTAAGGAACGGGGCGACGTTTGTCTACTATTCTAAGGAACATCTTCAGGGCTTCTACTATTGCATAAGCTGGAACAGACTGCGTAGTAGAAGCCCTAACGATGGGTAGTGAACGAAACGTCGGCAGTGAAAGCAGAGAGGAGGCGGTTTCAACCTAGAAATTAAGAAAGCGTCTTCATTTCAATTTTAATTAATGGAGGTATTTTCTGAATGCTACTTTGTAATAAGTGTATAACTACGGAGTATACAATTGATAAATAAGTTGAACACAAACTTACGAAATTGTGTGTTTGTATATTACTGTAGTTAAAAAAGCATTACTCTTCCAACATTTAATATGTTGAAATCTGACGTTAGCAACGTGTTTATATGGATTATTTTGAAGTTTCCTGCTGAAGATGATGTGTCTATTAATATTATTATATTAACGGGTTTGGCTGGGATACTTATCGGCATTGCGAACAATCTCTTCATTTCAATTTTAATTGATGTATTTTCTGAATGCTACATTGTAATAAGTGTATAATCACAGAGTATGTATACATAAATTTTAGACAAATTGATAACATAATGTGTTTGTTTTATTATGCCTGCCATACACGTTACGGTCCACCCGAGAGGTCTACCTGTGCAGGTACGCCCGCGCAGGTAGACCTGAGCGTGTGTGGGACATTTTTTGAACCTGCGCAGGCGACCCGTGAAAGAATCGAAAATCAATTCTTTCACCGGTCGCCTGCGCAGGTTCAAAAAATGTCTCACACACGCTCAGGTCTACCTGCGCGGGCGTACCTGCACAGGTAGACCTCTCGGGTGGACCGTAACGTGTATCGAAGGCATTACAGTAACTGAAAAAGCAAAATACCCTTAATTGACTATATACAGTGCGTTCATGATGCAAGGAACAAATTCGTTTAAAATGCAGGTAATTATTTTGCAGAAAAACGCTCGGACAGGTCGATTATTAGTATTTTTAGTTTAGAATTTTTTGACATAAGAAAATTATATACAGGGTGTCTAAAGAAGAACATATGCAGCAATCACTGTTTTTTTTAATGGAACATCCTGTATATTATGCCATTTTTGAATTGTAGGGTGAATTCTAAACACATTAAACACATTTTTGTGTAACATACCATATCCCCAAAATCAGCGGTTTTCGGAATAATGAGTTTTGTGATAAATTAACATACACATAGGTAATGAAATAAAATGTTTAAATTGGACAAGGACACCTTGAACATTTTTTTAGAAGCCAACAAAAACAACCTGGTATTGCAAATTTTATCCATAGCTACTTCCACTTTTTTAAAGCGATGTCATTGTTTTAGGAAAATCAATAAGTCTTTTTAGGGAAGTCAGTAAGTTATTGTCATGTTTAATTCATATTTTTTATTGATATACGCTACTATATTTATTTTCCATATCATCATTATGATAAATGTGATTAGAAGTGATTATAGATCTGTCAAACTGAGACATTCAAATACTCGTCGCATTCAGCAGACAGTTCGGCAACCGTTCCCGCTCCAACTCTATAAAAATCAGGAATAACTATTTTATTTTAGAAAATTTACTTCACGCCTACCATACATCTGTATGAAAGTCACAAACATTCACGTTAAACACAGTAAAATTCAAAAATGTAAAGTAACAACAACAAAAACACGTAAACAAATTCCACATCGAAACCATTTTAGGTCGTCGCGTGACGTCACTGTCGCCCGCTAAACTGGCTAATGTGGGAAGACTTGTACCATGGTGGGAAGCATAGGGATTGGACCATCCCTGGCTTGGCCACACTCGGTATTATTCGTCAGTTGCATTGAAAAACTGATTCTGAATTCCAAGTAGTAATGCGACAACTTTAATAAAAAGTAACTGGTGGTCAGTTTCAGTGCAAGTGTCGTCTGAAGCAATACAACTAATGAACTAGGTAATTATAGCCAGTTTCCAACTTAAATTTACGATTTGCGGCAACAAAATATGTGAAAAAAAGGTTGTTCTGCTTTGCGTTTACCTCCATATCACCTCATCGAACTTGTAGGGGTTCAAGTTAAACATCATGTCACTGCCAATAAGAATTCATTTAAATTAGATACAGAGTCCACAATTTGTTGTTAGGATTAAACATGGTTGATGTTGATTTTATCGTTTCAATATGGAAGAAGAAAAAGTGTATGGTACTGAAATATTGCTTTCATTCAGCAGGCGGATCGGGAACCGATCCCGCTCCAACCGTTCACTTCACAACAGTTGAGTGTTCGCTGGACAGGACCACTCACCTTTATGTCATCGTCTGTCGTCAGGTACTTTTCATTGCTGCCATATGTTAAAATTATAGAGATTAAACCGAATAAACAATAATAATAAATTGTTTTTCTGCATTAAGGTTTGACGTAGTTTTTAGTGGAAGGACTGGTTTTTCCAACCCCGAATAAAATACTGAGTGAACTCCAATATTATAATACATTTAATACTGCACAATAACTTTAATTTGCTGTATCTTACTTTTCTATAGTAACTTTCTTCAGAAGTATATTAGGTTGGTCTTGGAATGAATCAATGGCACATGCGTACAGAATACGCTCACTAAGTGAGCATAGAATTTTTCCGCTCACAAAAATGGCGACCGCTCCTGAACATGTTCACAGTGAGCGCTCGTCTATTTGACATGATCACTGAACAGTTGCGCAACTGTTGTGTCTGCTGAATGAAAGCATTGTTGACAATATCCGATCTTGAAAACATGTAATTTTAATGATCAACATTCATGTTTTGTGTAGTGTAAAAGTGCAAGAGTTAATTTTAGTGTTTTTTTAAACTTATTGTAATAACAATTAGAAATTAGTGTAATGTTTTGTGAAATAAAAATACTTGTTCATGTTTACAAGTTTTTATTAATAAAAATATGAAATGATGCTTATTGCTTTTATTATAGATATTATATTTATTAATAAAGATATTTCTTTTGAGGTATCTTTACACTGCAATTAAATACTTCCTGCATATATCAATATACAATAGCTGCAATGATCTACAATAAAATAAGACACTACAAAATATTAATTGCAACACAGATAAGAGTTTAAATTTTTCATAGTTCGTGTTCTGCCATAAAGCTGCTTTCTTGATTTTGCTTGACTTCTTTTCCAAGCTTTATATTTTCTTTTATATTTACCAGGAGATACTATAAAAATAAATTGATTTTGTTTTACATAATATTTCTTAAATACAATATAAAAACTTATGAAAAGTCTTTGTCAACTTTGCCTTTTTTCCCTGCAGCTCGTGTCAGAACAAGTCTCATAACCAGAAAACATTCTGAAAAAAGTGTGCTATTATATACTTAATCTAATAATCATTTTAATTAATTTATTACATTTTAGTGCTCTCAATTTTCTATCTAATCTTGGTCTAATGGCATCATCCGATCAAGCTCTCTCCTTTTCAGGACTTAATGAAGGCACTTCATGTGTTCCTGCTAACGATTCATCAGTGAGATTTTGTCCACTAACACCAGCAAAACTAATACTTGAAACTTCATCTACAGCAGATGTTTCCAGTATTATTTTCAAAGATGCTACAGCATTGTTACACAATCAAAATCGCTGGTGTTCCATTGGCACATAATATCTCTGAAATGTTCTAAACAAACATATTTATTCTCTAACGTGTTCTCTAACCATAGCCAATCAGTTGCTATATTCAAAGCTTTCAAGCAGATCGGTAACAAGGCACCTTCTGAAAATCTGAAATAATTTTGATATTTCAACAAATTTAAAATCTTGCCATCAAACCTGTGAAAACTTTATCCTTCAGGTTTAAACCTCTTAATATTGTGACAGCTTTTAGCACTGCACGACATGTTTATATGGATATTTATGTATTTAATATCTAAAAGATTTATACAATAATGAAACCACACACTTGAAACAAATATTGCTTCCACAGCTACTTTTTCCACATGATTCACCAGAAACAAGTATGTCTGAGAACTACATTTAAAAGTCAAAACCAAAAACACAATAATTTAGTAATACCACAGTATAGTAACTATATTGGTACTATACTGTGGTAATAGGATGTAATAAAACACAAACATAACCTAAATGAACATAAACAAAACCACTCATGACATACCTGGGTCAAAATGGCGGCGATCATTGCGTCGCGTAAAAATTAGATGCGCAATGGTTCAAGAGCATTTTCCCCTCTTTATATCTCTGATTTTTACCAAAGGTTTTTGGGTTTTTCAGCCTTTCAATTTTATGCTGTTGGGTGCACTGGTTTCCTACTCAAGAACCAACTTGCTATGAACTTGCCTATCTTTCGTTCTTTACGATTCTCTTGTTCCTTTATGTTTCCACGTGTTCTGTTAGACTCGTGCACATTTGAGTTTTTTTAAATAATTTTGCAATTATATAGCTAAAAGACAACAATGAAGTGGACATCTCCACTAATAGTTATTCTAGGAGCAACAGGTTCTGGTAAAACAAAATTGTCATTGGAGTTGGCTCAAAAATTTAATGCAGAAATAATTAGTGCTGATTCTATGCAGGTGTGAAATTATACATTAGAGTTCATTAGACGTTTACAATATATTTCATTAGACTTTTTTTAGCTCTATAAAGGATTAGACATAATTACTGCCAAAGCAACGGTGGAAGAACAAAAATTGGTACCACATCATTTACTTGATATTCTGCACCCTCACGAGTGCTACACTGTTCTTGATTATAGAAATGCTGCTTTGGATATTGTATCCTTTGATAGTAATGTATGTTTAAATTGCTTGTTTGTATGATATTAAAACTTAATTAGTTTAGATAAATAATATCATATCAAGAAATAAAATACCAATTGTTGTTGGAGGTACAAATTATTATATAGAATCTCTGCTGTGGAAAATTCTTGTAGATGACCCTGGTGCAATTAGAAAAACTTTACCTGGTGTTAGTGCAAATCAAGAACATGAGTTGCCTAGCGATGAACTACATAGACATTTACAAAATTTAGATCCTGTTATGGCTAAGCGATTGCATCCAAATAACAAGAGGAAGATTTTAAGGTATAGCTTTTCAAATATTGTTAAGCAATCACATGTGCAAATTGGAAACAGGCAAAATGTATTGTATAGAAATAACATTTTGGAAAAGAAATATTGTAATAAATATATTTAAGAAATTAACAAATTAACATCTTGTGCACATGTCTTTTTCTAAACAAGATAGATCACTAAGCAATGCAATGGGTGTGGTCAGTGAATTCATCAGTTGAAAGTTAGCTTAAATACAATTAGTTATGTTTAGTACTATATTTATTGGACAGCTCTGTCACAAGTAATGGTTTTTGTCAATTTGAGTTGCTAAGATTTTAGGATTTTTTGAACTGAAATATTTACAGCAGTTTAAAGATAAAATATTTTTTACATTGCATTGCATTGAGTATAGTAAAATGATATTTTCACTGTTAAATATTGTGATGCAAACAGCCAGTAGTCATTTGAATCTTCTATGTCTGCTAATGTTTGCAGTTTCAAATCTTTCTTTACAAATGCAATGTGACTTTTTGAGGTTAGAATTAACTGCTGAGTATATTCACCATTCGGTTTGAGAGGTAATGTACTCGACAGAAACTTTTAGCAATTTTGTGTGCTTAATTATTACAACTATTGAATTTGTTTACCATATCCTTATAATTACTCTTTTTTTTATGATGTTTACTTATTTAGGTCATTAGAAGTACTTTATCAGAAAGGAGTGAAACATAGTGATATACTTAAAGAACAACAGCTATCAAAAGGAGGCTCTAGCACTGGAGGTGGTTTAAGATTTTCAAAAGTACTGATATTGTGGTTGCAGTGTAAACAAGTAAGCATGTTATAAATATAAGATTTTCAAAAGTACTGATATTGTGGTTGTATTGTGGTGTAAACAAGTAAGCATGTTATAAATATACCGGGTCGTCCAAAAGTCTGGATTCACGTGGATTTTGAGTAAACTATTCACTTTTTTGGAAAACTGAATTCTGTATCTTGAATGGGAATAAAATTGCAACTCAATAGTATTTTTTATTTCAAAAAAATTGTTTATAATTTTGAGATAAAGTTAATAACAATGTTTTTTTAAATGGAAACCTACCGTGATTTTTATTTCAGAGAGAGTACTTTCGATAAGAATTGCATTGGCATAGAAATTTTGGCTATAAACCTTACGATTATTGTTTAAATTAATATTAAATTTTCGATCCGAACACTCGTTCGCGCTTGTTCGGAAAATACACGAACGTGTCTTCTCTTACCACGTTTCCAACTGTAGGCATGGGTCCACCCCCTAATAAAGCATTCTATTGAAGGCGTTACGTTTATCTTGAATGAAAGCATTTTTTTTTTATAAAATGGGGATCTACCGCGATTACGATATTTAAACGTTATGAGAAAGTACAACGTAGTTTAATAAAAAATAATTTTATGGTCTTTTTCCGTTTTTAGACACTTGGAAGGTCCAAATCTTATCTCATTCTGTTTTTGGTATTACTAGTGTACGTTTACGGAGCGAATTTGAATATTTATTTTCTGTTTTCTTGAACGTTTTGTTTGTTGTTAATTGTGTTGTTTTGGTATCTCCATTTTATAAAAAAAAATGCTTTCATTCAAGATAAACGTAACGCCTTCAATAGAATGCTTTATTAGGGGGTGGACCCATGCCTACAGTTGGAAACGTGGTAAGAGAAGACACGTTCGTGTATTTTCCGAACAAGCGCGAACGAGTGTTCGGATCGAAAATTTAATATTAATTTAAACAATAATCGTAAGGTTTATAGCCAAAATTTCTATGCCAATGCAATTCTTATCGAAAGTACTCTCTCTGAAATAAAAATCACGGTAGGTTTCCATTTAAAAAAACATTGTTATTAACTTTATCTCAAAATTATAAACAATTTTTTTGAAATAAAAAATACTATTGAGTTGCAATTTTATTCCCATTCAAGATACAGAATTCAGTTTTCCAAAAAAGTGAATAGTTTACTCAAAATCCACGTGAATCCAGACTTTTGGACGACCCGGTATATAAATTGCAATGATAAGTACTATATATAGTAAAATATCTTTTTAGGGCAATGGTTAACAATTGGGGCGCCAGCAATGACCTTGATGCACAGTTGTATGTATCTTGAGGTTGACAGCGTTGTCAAATGGTAAATATAATTAGCGATCGTGAACAAAGATTTAAATAGCCATAACAGTTAAACTTGCTCATTATTCATTAGATTTTGCAAAAAAATATTGATGTGTGTTTTATTTTAGAATATTTATACCTATTTGTTTTTCTTAAAATAAAATACACCGACGTATTGTTTAAATTCGTATGTTACACATACATACATCACGTGTATATGTCGAGATCAACTATACTCATTATTAGATTATTATAGTTGAACAATTATCACTTTTATCTATATAATTTAATATATGTATTGCAAATTATACTATTTATATAGGTATAGTATGCATTAAAATATTTTATAAAAGTTTCTAAGTTAATAGGTTAATACATGTAATGTAATTCAAAAGTAAAGGAACCTAAGTTGCGAATTTCACAAAAAGCTCTTGGGAATATCGTAATCATTATCTTTATTCGGAAACATCCTGTTAAATATTCCTTAGAGGAATCTATTTTTCTATTGTTGATACTGTTACATACTCATGAATATAATTAAAATGTTATACACATACGGGCTTTATAAACTAAGGGATAATAAACAAATTTCACTATTATGCCTATTTAATGTTTGTTCACGATCCCGAATTATACATTTAGCATTTGACAACGCTGCGAACTTCAAGATACATACAACTCTGCATACAAGGTCATTGCTGGCGCCCCAATTGTTAACCATTGCCCTTTTTAGTCTTCTTTTTTGGAATATATGTGGATATACTCTGAAAAATATTCTTAATAGAATGAAAGACTACAAATGATTTAGTTTAGTTTATTTATTTTTTCATCAAATAGTACATGACAAGTCAACACAGGGCTATACTAATTTACATAAATATTACATGAAATATAGAAGAAACATGGAACATATAATTTAATGTATATATTCCATAACCATAACATCTAGTTTAATGTATATTACAAGGACAAGGAGAGTAACTATATCCAAATACAATTATCATTTAAAAACATAGTCTTGAATTGAGCAGTAACATACCATAAGACCGCGTGCGTCTGCATTATAGCGATACCTGTAGAGTAAGCGAAACAGATAGAGATGTCTGTGTATTAGAACGGTAAACAAGTAGACGCAGTGTTATACTGGATTACAACAGTGCTAGTATTTCGCATATGCCTATCATGCACTCGTATTTGTCCAAAAAATCCACATTTATACGGTGTAGTCGGGCAGTCGCATTCGCCGTGTCGCTTCCACATATGGGCGTCAGTTCGAGTTTTATTATTGCTTAAGAATAACATTTTTTTAGCTAATTACAGGTTAATTGCAATGTTGAATTACAATTCTGTTTTAACAAGTAAATATTTTATGTTTCAGTATTTTATTATACTTGAGTTTTTAGATTATAATATTTGTTGAAAAATATTATTTTAGTTAAGAAGTTTTTTGTTTTGTTTTAAAGTCTAGGAGTTATTTATTATTTATTTTTGCTCTTTTATGTTGTTTATGAAGCTGTGATGAGTTACTTCACTGACATATTATCAGTGATTATCTGATGCTTCAAACAACTACAAATAATTACTAACAACGGAAACGCAATACCTATTA
Organism: Amphimallon solstitiale; assembly: GCA_963170755.1. Lineage (NCBI taxonomy): Eukaryota > Metazoa > Arthropoda > Insecta > Coleoptera > Scarabaeidae > Amphimallon > Amphimallon solstitiale. The sequence goes on along the minus strand of OY720675.1, from coordinate 51,790,904 downwards.
CACTGCTTTTCACTTGATTTGCCTACGAATACATTTATACGTATAACTTATACGCCTGCTGTCGGTGTGGCAATTCAAGTTGGCACGCCCATTTATAGTCAACCAGTAGTTACTAATACATGCATCGCGCTATGAACGGCGGCCACACGGTATAACTATAAAACATTTTTGAACAACCCTGCAAAATCAATTCATCGACAGACCTCTAATAGTTTGAGGCAACTTATTTGTTTAGTTTAGTTTATTTGTTTATCAAATGGTGCATGACAAGTCAACTATACCGGGCTACACTAATTTACGGAAATAACACTCAAAATATAAAGAAAAACACATACAACATGACAATTTAATTTATATATTGTATATCGATAATATCTAGCACAATGTGTATTATTAGGAGAAGGAGAAGAATTTACAATGATAGCAATAACATAATAGATATAGGGGAGAGTGTGGACGAATGGGACGGTTTTTAGACATGCGCTCATAGAATATTTTCTTTTAAGAGTAGGAAGTTGTAACTTGAAAATAAAATGCGTGATTATTAATAAAACTAAATTAAGCAGCTGATTAAACCAAAAAATATATTGATTTTGTTTGATGTACGTACATATATCAGACTGCATAATGTCTCATTTCACCTACCATGTAGGTGAAATGAGACAGCATATTAGGTGAAATGAGACATAAATTTAAATATTTCTTACGATATTCATAATAAATTTAAAATTAAACTTTAACGCAAAGTTAACTGGTACGTTTCAAAATTTACCCCAAAAGTCAAACTTCTCGAGGTTCTTGCTGTACCTGTATTTATTTTTGGAGCCGGTAAAACCATTATGACATCATTCTGAGCAACATCGTATTTATCCTCAATATCTGGATAACAAAAGGTTAAGGATCTTTTTCGTGTCAAGAAATTTTCTTCATATACTTCTCCTCTTTTTATTTTCGATTTTGCCCACATAATGAATGTCGCCTTATTAGTGATGAACTTACACAAAATATAATATAGAGTTTGCGGTGAACTATTTTCCCTTATAAAACTCTTCGTTATAATTCATAACGCACATTTCATTAAAAAAACTTACGGTATAGCTATTTTCGGTACGCTATTTCTGAAAATAAGGGAGCCAATCAGAATTTAGATCCGTATGATATTTGTCCCTGTGAACAGCTGATTTCACTGCTACAGTTCACCGGTTTGTGGTAATGTCAGATTTATGTGTATGTGTCAAAAATCTTCTGTCATATCGGCAACAACTCTAACCATAATACATAAAATTGTCGGAGGATGTCATTCATAACGTTAATTTAATTTTTATGATACCGCAAACGGTTTTTCTTTTTTGTTGGTTACGTTATATTATAAAGAAAAATGACCGTTTAACGTAAGGGAAAATGTGTGACCGCAAACTCACTAATAACCCACGATACACTTATACCGGTATGCTCACTTTAGCTGTCAATGACGTCACTGCGGAGCAAGTCAGATTGACAGTTCTCATATTTGCTGCATTTTGACACTGTTTTAAGTTATTTTATCGCCAACCGTCAGTAAAGTGATGCGTTACCATAGCGTTTTACGGAGGTAAAGAAACACTTTATCGTACTGTACAATAAAGTACTTTACCTGCCGCTAATATCTGTCAGTGTAGCCATGACTGATGACTTTAAAAATAAATCGTTTGTCACTGTCATAAACTGTCATAAGTTATTATATATTTATTTCTTAAATTAACAATTTTCACGGTTGGCGATAAAATTTTGTATGCACCACGTCAGTAAAGTACCTTTACCGAACTCGTCTGTTACTCGCCGCGCTCGCTTCACTCGCTTGGCTCGTAAATCAGACTCGTTCGATAAAGTATCACTTTACTGACTTGTTACATAAATAACTATTATCGGTTTTCTTTTAAATAACATTTACTTAATATGCCTGGTTGTGCTGTATACGGTTGTCGTAAGCACAATCGAAAAGTAGAAACAGTCAGATTAAATATTACAGACTTCCCACGGAAGAGACGGTACGAAATGTGTGGTTAATTGCGTGTAAAAGGCAGGATTTTATAAATTTGAAAAATGGTATATACACAATGCAAAACAATTTATTCTGTGACTTCATTTTAATACTGTGCTAACGAGATGCTAGAGTTATGCATTAATGATCTGTGTAAATATAAACTGGAAATTGTAATTGATGTATTGATAAGTGTTTCATTTAGTGAATAAAATCATTGCCAAAATGTAAATACAGATATTTATTTAACATATACTTTGAAGCTTATATTTTCTTTAGCACACAATTAAATCTTATTTAGTGAATCGCATAGATCTGAAGTATTTGATATTGGTAAGGTACAGCTACATCGCTTTTAATAGAAGGGTCTCGAGCAATTGAAGAGAAGATAAACCAACATTCGAATGAAGCAAATACAACTTGGCTGGAATTAGTTATATTTAATATACATATTTTACAAGTGTTTTTAATAATTATAAATTACCCACTGAAATAAAACTGACTCCACCGTCTTTAAGCCATAAATTAATCTTGATTTTAGATTAAACAATAACAGTGGTCAAGTATTTCAGAATTTTAAGGGGCTTTGTATTATACCTAATAATATCAAGTTAAAATAAAATTACCAAACTAAACTTTTATTTGATCTTTATCCTGCCTTGCAAAATTTTTAATTCGAAAAGATATTATTAGGTTGTTTTTGTGTTTGATAAAAACACTGTGTATTTGAACAGAATACAAATGTTTATAAAAAAAAATTTATTATATGTTTCTTAAGAAAGATAGGAATTCTAATTATGCTTGCTAATATAAAAGAACAACCTTGATAGTTTAAGAAGTTTATTTCAATTCAGTTTGAGTAAATGTTTTTAACACTATTAAAGAAAAGCTATACAAGTTTGTATCAGATTGAAATCCAAATACTATTATCATTATACCCTTGCTATATATTAACGAAAAGCATCCTGAAATAGTTACAATAATTTAGAAATTCTTAATAAGCAAGAAAACTACGTATGGTGTCATCGATGTATAGAATGCCTCATACTTTATGAATGTTTGCAGATGTACAAATGTGTTGCTCTTAATGTGACAGTCTTGGAAAAAGTATTGAATCAAATCATTTACTTTCATAGGTGATCAGTAAGCATCGGACACTTTAAAGTTTCAAAGTCAGTCTAATGCGATGTTCCACACAAATTACTGCTGAATCGTAAAGTACTCAGAGCATCTGTATATGTATTGTAAATGCCAACTATTTTTTGACTTTTAAGAATTTTTAACTCATGTGTGTTGCTTCAAGTTGTCTTTTCTTTGAATCTGGAAGAAATGTGGGAACTGCATCTGAATTTAAATCTTTGTATGATTTTTGGGAGAATTGTAGTAATTCTTGTTGGAACGATGTATGAAAACATGATGGCTCAAAATGAATGGAACAGATACATGCTGACACGTTTTAGTTTTTTAATTATGAAGAATGATAAAATCAGACTTCTGGAATTACCATTTTCCATATTTAATAAATCCTGCCTTTTACACGCAATTAACCACAAATTTCGTACCCTGTCTTCTTAGGGAAACCTGTAATATTTAATGTGGCTATCTCTACTTTTTTGATTGTAATTACGGCACCCGTATACAGCACAACCTGGCATATTAAATAGAGTATTATTTTAAAAAAATGACAAAACAACTTCAAAATGCGTCGAAATGTTGCCCATATGAGAACTGTCAATCTGACTTGCTCCGCAGTGACGTCATTGACAGGTAAAGTGAGCATACCGGTATAAGTGTATCGTGTAATAACCTACTAATGCTTCAGACGGTGATATGTTGAAGTTTTCTATATCATCTTCTGATTCAGCTTGGGCCCAATCAGAGGAACTGTCTCGTAAATTTTCATCAGGTAAGGTGACATCCGTCTCGCTATCGGACTGAACACATTCTAAGTTCTTTTTTACCTTAAGTTTTTGGGGTTTCTTAACATTTCTTTTCTGTGCTTTCATTAATTCTATGTCTTCCTTCCCTGGTGTGTCAGTAATGATTCTTGATTTAACTTTGAATCGCCTGGTGTTATTTTCTTCGTGGGAGAGCTTTAGGGTATGGAACTACATCTTCTGGACGTAAATTTACAATTGTAGTAGCATTACCGTGCAAAGAATTTTGATTGTCTCTTCGTTCTCCAAGAATTACTGTGCTATCTTTATTACTTGTTGTTGATGTTTGTGCTGCTAAAATATTAGAGTTTGCAAATGGAATGGCAGCTGAAGAAGAAGTAGCTAAAGTAAAGGGAGCAGCTGAAAAAGATGTACCGGCTGAAGCAGAAGTACTCGGAGATTCTACGTCTTTAGTTAGTAGATTTTGTTGTGGTTGATCAGTTACAGAGCTCATTAAAAAATCGAAGAATGCAATTGAATATACATACAAATGCATGTAGGAAGGAATGGGACAGTGTCTCATTTCTCCTACATATGTCTAAACTGACAAATTAGTAAATGGATGTATAAAGGTAAATTTTAGACGTTACGTTGGTTGCGCATAAAGATCTACATGGAAATAAGATGCCATACATACCCGTAACTTTCAAGAAACTTACTCTAACTACCAAAAATTGAAATTATTGACGTCCATTGAATTTTGTTTCACCACACCTAATTTCGAAAAGTGAACACCTTTCCGTCATTTATTAGATAAATGCGCCAACATGTACTAGAGTCCGGTGCTATGATGAGACTATATATATATGTCGTACAAAAAAGCACCAACATTTACTAACAGGAAGATTAAACACTCTGTCTCATTCCTCCTGCGTCCCATACTTCCACACTCTCCCCTACTATCTGTTATACATGCTATAATTATGCTCTTTTATATCATTCATTCTCTTTTTAGGAGACTTTAGATGAAAGATTGAATAAGAGAGTAGATTCGATGATAGAAGAAGGATTGCTCCAGGAACTTCAAAATTTTCATAAACTTTACAATGAAGATCGTATTAAAACAGACAAGTAAGATATTTTAAAATATTAGGTATAAGAACTTTAAATTATTAACTTACTTCTAGGCAACCAGATTATAGTAGAGGTGTATTTCAGTCTATTGGTTTTAAAGAATTTCATAATTACTTATTGTTAGAATCTAAAGAAAGAGATAGTGAAATTGGAAAAAAAAATTTTCAAGAGGGAATTACCAATTTGAAAATGGTTACTCGTAGATATGCACGGAAACAATTCAGATGGATTACAAATCGTTTTTTGGCAAGAAATGATAGAGAAGTATGTACCTACTTATAACATTCATTGTCTGATATTTGTTGTAATAAATGTAGACTAAGGTGTATTGTAAGGTCGGTGGAGGTTATTGATTTAATAATAACCAAACCATGTCATAATATGTTATAGTTATGTCTCTGGTTATATTATCTAACATTCTTTATGATAATGGATGTATTAACACTTTCGAGAGCGTTAATCAAACCAAACAAGTGTTATAGCATTGACTCCAACATTACAGTGAGAGGATGCTGAGTGAGATAGAGCTAGTACTGGCAAAAACGTGGGCTCGCTTATATAAAATATATATTAAATCACAATTAAATTGACCACACAGGTATTATACTTACGTAGTTACTTCTTAGTGTTATATGAGTGAGGTGTTGTATACAAAATAATATTTACAGCATAAATCGACAAGAAATTTTTTAAGGGTATACACAAATGTTTTGCCGGTACTAGCTCCACCTCACTTATGGAATCTCTTTCTATAATGTTGGAGTCAACCTGTAAATCGTACGCGCAATCCATTTATAATACATCCATATTTATGATCAAAACATAACCTATACATATTTTTATGTCATACAGTTGATGCGTAATTATTCTATGAAGCACTAAAAGGAAAGAATATAATATGAGATAATGGATTAATTTAACCAGGATATTTATAATAATAATAATACATATTGTGGACATTGTTCTTCATAATTTTTTGTAAGGCTGTGGCATTCTCTTATGTAAACGTTTATTTTACAAATAAAACGATTGGTTAGGACGAAATGGTTGTTAGCATTGTACGCAGTATAGTGAAATGTATTACGCCTGCTATTTAAAAAAAAATAACAGTTTGTTTATTCTATAATTATATTTCCATTCTCTCATATGGAGACAAGTATAAGGACTAATATATCAGGTACACTAAACACTAGTATATATAACAATATTGAAAGAAAAAATCAAATCAGTTGTCTAAGTACATCTAAGAATAATTGATTTGCGGTATTTTAAGTCCCGTAAACAATTTATAGTTCACTGATTCTCAAACAGGTGTCGGCGCTGGAGATACATGCAAGAAATAGAATTCGTTATTCTACTGCCTGACTGATGTTGCATAAATGTATATACCATCAAGAAAACAACAGTAATTTTTTCTTGAACGTATATTATACGTATTTATATGAATACAAGTAAAATTTCAAGAACTTCCTATCTAGAAAATATAAACTAAATAGGAAAACACTGCCATAGCAAGTATACCGTCCATTAGTATATAATAATGTAGATAGCGGACAGTTTTTAATACAAAAATTTTTGGTACCTATAAACTGTACAATTTAGAAGTATTTTCTTTTATACAGACTCGTTTTATAAATGGAACAGTATACATTTTATGATAGAGCTTTAACAGCTGATTAAAATAACAAGAATTTTTATTACACGATTTTCACTTGTTTCTGAGATATGGCGATTTTCCTTCGAAAATTGGATAACTTTTGAAAAATTATTATGGACTTAATTAGTAAAAAGTAAATATGTATATCATTCTACTATGTGAATTTAACGTTTGTTTCGATATTTCAGTGCATGTTCATTTGAATATTTGTTGAACATAACAATTATTCTCTAAAAAATAAATGGAATATGTGGTAGTGAAATGTACTAAAAATTGACTCTTTAAAAATACCTACTCTCTTGCATCGGTGGTCGATATTGTAGAAGTTATAGAATGTTATATTTGAATAAAGATGATTACAATTTATTAATTTAAAAATATGAGTTGCTATAATTTGCATTACTCATAGCATAACTTAAGATTAATCGAAAAGAGTTATTTATATTTGTTTCTTTTCACAAATAAGTAATAGTCACTCATTTATTAAATCTTTCTGTGAAACCTTGAAAAATCAGGGATTATGCTTACTGTGAAAGTATTGCAGTTACAATGTATTAAAAAGTTGGCAAAACACCGAACTTACGTTTATAACTCTAGTTGAAAAAGCAAATCGTTAGTTTTCATTATATATGCCGGCAGAAGCACGCCACATTATTGGTATCTAATAATACAAATATCGATAATATTTTTACTTTTTTAAACTTTTTTCTTAAATGGAATACATTGTTGTTTTTTTTTTACATTTTGTGATAACCCTCCAAGAACTGATGAAGCTGACATTAGTTTGTGTTGGTCAATTTTTACTGTTTCTGAGATATGACTATTTTTCATCAAAAAGTGTACAACTTTTGACAAATTTCTTTGAAATGACGATTAATGATAAAATATCTATTATGGGCTCATTTAGTACAGATATCATTTCAGTATGTGAATTTAATATTTATTTCGACATTTCATCAAATGTTCTTTAGAATTACATACTGTTCCCTGATGTTACATATTCTAAAAAAGGAAAATGGAACTGTATATGTATCTGCCACTCAAAGCTGAATAATAACTACAAAATTCCTATTTAAAAATGTCGAGTTTCAAATGACCTATCAATATTTGCTGCAATTTCTTGATTATTAGTCGAATCTGCATATTGTTTATGCTTAGGGTGTAATGTTATATCTGAATAACTTTATATCAATCAATTTAAAAATATGAGTTGCCATTACTTGCATGCCTTAAAGTAGTCGAAAAAAGTGGTTTATAATACTTCCAACTTAGAAACTACGGCAAAAATGAAGTATTTGAAATTGATATTTATAAATTTGATCTATGTTTAGCGGGAAAGGGATTAAGTTTACTAGCATAAACAGGGTGACCATTTTTATCGTGCGCGTGGAAATTTGTTTGGAAAAAAATCCTTTAAAGTGTCATTTTAAAACTAAAATATATTAAAAAATATTCATTTTATATGATAAATAGTAAACATTGACAAATATAATTAGGAATACAAAAAAAATTAAAGTGATAAGAAAAAGCTATAGGAAAGATGAACAAAACAAAAGTAATATTTACTCACAGAGTGAATTTGTTTTAGAAACTCATCACAATGTTCTACTTCTTTTTTAAAATCTTCACAAGTATTGTACTCAACATTGCACTTCGTTATTATCATTGCTTTTACTGTGTCTACATGCAGTTCTAATTTTTTCGATGTCGAAAAATGTTACTGTAAACATAGGCCTAAACGTAGAACGCAAAGAGCAAAGACGCACGAATAAAATTTAATCGAATATTATAATATTCACATTTTCCGCGACATATATTAATACGGGACACGGGGCTTTAATCCAGTACTGTCCCGGAATATTCGGGACAATTGGTCACCCTAAGCATAAACAATATGCAGATTCGACTAATAATCAAGAAATTGCAGCAAATATTGATAGGTCATTTGAAACTCGACTTCAAATGTGTATATAAGAAGGCGATACTTTTGAACATTTATTAGTTTTGTTTTCATTATTTACGTTAAATGTATTTGTTTGTATGTTTTGTACATTTTAAATTAAAGTAATAAACGAAACTAATATTATTTATGTTTTTCATCATAACAACTGTAATGTTGCGATACATCAAAATAGTGACCCATACCATGTTTTTCAAGACTCCTATTTTTCAGTTAAGTAAATTTGAATACTTGTACTGACGGTATTGCTTTTTCAATTAAAGCTTTAAAAATTGGAAGAAAATTACTTAGTTGTAAAAGGAAATTACAAGTAATTTTTTTGAATACTTTAAGGTATGCTATGTGTAATGCATGTCATGGCAACTCATATTTTTAAATCAATAACAGTTGTAATCTGGTTTATTGAAATATGATATTCTAAAACTATTAAAACATTACCAGTAGATGCAAGAAGGCAGGCATTTTTAAATAGTACATTTTTAGTACTTTTCACTGCCATGTAAATACACAGTTCAATTTAATTATATTTAGGTTTGCTATGTTTAGCGAATGGTATGTAATTCCATTCCATTCCTAAAGAATGTTTGTTGAAATGTTGAAACAAACATTAAAATCTTGTAGTCGAATTAATTCAGCTCATATACAACAGGTGCCAAAATTCGCCGAACCGCTTCACACTACGGTTTGAAGAAGGAACACGGAAAAAATATTTAAAAAATTCTACATTGTTCATTCTATATATATATACTCAAATCGCTGAACATATTCAGTGATCACGTTGTGTTCACGTGAGTCGTATGCACACAGGCACATAAAATCATTCACTGTAAAATCGTTATCGCTGTAGCATTTGACATAAGAAATTGTGCATTGAAAATAGAATTAATGCAGCCAAAACAGATTTTACGGAAAGAGAAACGTAAAAGTAAATAAATACCTGCGATCTCTGATACTATTACAGTTTACCTAATCGCCCAATGTAAACGATCCTTGCCGCCGACCGGTTTTATGCATAGGATGCCTCGATCACGTTGTGTTTATCCTAATAATGGATAAGGTACTAGATTTGCCCATATCCATGGGAATAAGAGAGAATAATGTGTAAATTCAACGTTGCCATATGTTTTATCAAGCAAAATTAGCGTAAAGGGATTTTCTGGAAATAATATAATTAGAAGAGTGATTAATTACAAACCTGGTTATAGTTGTTCAAAATTGTTATCCCATTGACCATATCAATGTTCGTACTTAACGATTCAACTGTAGTTTATTAGCTAGTCGTATTTTATCAACCGTCACACGACTCTTATATCAATAACGGATTACCAGCACTGAATAAACAAACCAGACCGGCAATTACTTGATAGAAAAATATCCAAGATCTTTTCTCCTTGTCACACATGAATGAACGGGTATGAAGATGGCGCTAGCAGCATATTGGCGCGGAATTTGAAATGAGTTTGTTTTTAGAATATGTGTATTTAATACGTTATTAATGTAATATAACCACAACATAACAACAAATTTCAAATGATGCTAACGCCATCTCATCTCCCGTTCATATAATATGACAAAGACGGTAGAGGATTGATATTTTCATTTGCTAAACAACGAGGCATAATCTGGATAAAATTTCGGATTTAGTTACCAGTCTGCTTTGTTTAGTCTGTGTTACCAGCTTCTTTTTAACTCGAGAAGTCGCATTACTACTTCGAACTGGGAAATAGTTTTTCAATGCAAATGATGTGTAAATGCTAACGGGTGATAAAATATGACTGACTAATGAACTAGTTATTAATCTACAGTTTGTCGAGTCGGTAAAAACTTGTAAATAATCTTGAGAGTATTAGCACATATTATTTTGTTGAATAAAGAATATGAATTTATACATTTATAATTGTGAAAGTAGACACACTTTGGTGTGCACAATTTTTTAATCATAATTAGTGGTTTTATGGAATATAACATTATACAAAGGATAACCCTAGAGCAGCATGGCGAACCTATGACCCGTGGGTCAGACATTGACCCACGCAAGCTTTTTAATTGACCCACTCCTTGGTTTTTATAAATACATTTTTTATATGAAAAACAAATATTTCCAAGTGGACATGGGTTAGCTGATTTTCTATTTCTATCGTATCACGATACCTGTGCTGTGGAACTTGAAGCGCACATTCGTTGCTTCATAGAGTGGGGGGAATGTACCAGTCACCAGTCAGTACCAGTGCTGAACAAGCATAAGTGGCATCCATTTCGAACGCATTCAAAAGTAATGTGTATTATTGTGTTTGTATATTAGATATGTTAATAAAAAAAATTTCTGAAATTATTGTATTCTAAATATAAATATTTTTAATTGTAGTCCTGTACTATGTCGGCGGTTAAAAAATTAAAAACAAGCGATACAAGTTCAAGATCATATCAAGGTGAATGGTTTGATAAATATGGTGTGATTTAATGGAATAAAATGGTTATGTGCGTTATTTGTAATGAAAAAGTGGCTTCACGTATGTAAATATAAAAAGACATTTTGAAACGTTGCATTCTAATCTCAGAATGTCAACAGATGAAGCAAGAAAAACATATTTTTTACAAAAGAAAAAAGAGAATTTTTCTCAAAGCAGTGTTTTAAAAAGTTTTTTGGTTCCAAAAAACAACATTACAGCTGCTAGTTTTCAAGTTGCCCATTGCATTACTCGCCACGGGAAATCTATTTCAGAAGGAGAATTTGTAAAAAAAAAGCGTTTTTAGAATGTAGTCCTACATTGTTTGCTGATTTTAAAGAAAAAGACTTGATTATAAAGCGTATAAATGAGTTACCTATAAGTCGAAATACAATTAAGGATCGAGTAATTAACGTTATTAGATGAAATTAAGCTCTTTTCAATTGAAAAAGACAATAATTTTGATGAATTATCCAATGTACATTGGTTAAATGATTTAATGTTTTTATGCGACAGCACTCAGCATTTTAATGAACTGAATAAAAAACTTCAAGGGCAATGATTAATTGTTTTAACCATGTATGAAAATATTAAAACATTTATGGCAAAACTTGATATCTTTAGTAAGGATTTAGAAATGAAAATTGTGAAATATTTTTCGCAATTGAAAACACAATATGAAAATATAATAATCTTTGAAAATACGGCCAACATTCAAGAAAATACAATTAAAACAAATTTAATAAGTCTCCAGGAAATAAAACAAGCTTTTGAGGAGATATTCAATCAATTTAAATGTTTGAAAAATACATTTAACTTTATTTTATATCGATACAAAACTGAATTTGAAACAATGGAGTTAATCGAATTTATGTGGCTAGATATAGATAACTTAGAAAAGGAATTAGTGGAATTTCGAAGCAGCGTAGTGTGGAAAACCAAATTTGAAGACTTGATTTCTGAAGTAGAAGGAAAACTGTGTGAAAGTAGTGCAGATAATGTAGTAAATGTCCATTTTGTAAAGGATTAGAATGGAAAAACACAGTAATATTACTATCCTCTTTTATTCTTTACAAACCCTTTGTAAACAATAAAAGAGGATAGTAATATTACTGTGTTTTTCCAGTGCAGATAATATTGATCCCACAGTGAAAATTGAAAATATTATATTGAACGTGTGGGATTCTTTACCAAGTAATTTTATATCAATGAAAAAACTAGCTAATGCTCTTTTAACGATATTTGGGTCCACATATTCGTGTGAAAAATTGTTCTCTTCAATGAACTTTGTAAAATCTTCTAATAGAAATATACTTGTAAGGGAATTAACTGACAAATGCGTCAAACTAATGAATACGAAATATGAACTTGATATTAAAAAATTATCTGAAAATAAACAGCAACATATTTCTCATTAAATAATTTATGTTTATACTTTGTTATATATTTATAAATATGTATACATATATAAATATATTAATAAATAATATTTCATAATACATATTTTATGTAATTTTCTTTACCCCTTGTTCATTCAAACATTTAGTGACACACGAGCTAGTACTAAAAAAAAAAATGAGGTGTGGCCACCACACGACTTTCTTATACGTATGAGCGTCTCAAATTATAGAATTTTAAGAATTCTTTTATACAAAAATTATTCAAAATCCTATTCTAAGTATTTCTATTCTCTTAATAAATCTCTATAGAATGCGTACTTTGCACGATATTATCAAAAAAGTGCTACTCGCTAAGAGTAAAAGTGCTACTTCCGGTCCGAATTTTGAAATTTCATATATACAAAAAATATTGCAAATTCAGTTCTAAATACTTTTGTACTCTTGATAAATATATATAGAATGCATAACTTACGACATATTTGCAAAAAATCGTTATTCGATAAGAGTAAAAGTGGTACTTCCGGTCTGAATTTTGAAATTTCTTTTATACAAAAGATATTGAAAATTTACCCGTAACGTACTTGTCTAAAAAGCATGACTTGCGAAATATTCGCAAAAAACTGATTTTCGATAAGAGTAAAAGACCTACTTCCGGTAGGAATTTCGAAAAACTTTTTAAATAAAATTATTTTCAATTTCAATTTTAAGTATATATGAATTCTTTAAAAATTTGTTTAAACTTAATAGTTGACGAAATATTGTCAAAATTCGATTTTTTCGCTGAAGTAAGCTGCTACTTCCGGTCTACCGATTTTACTGAAAAACTAATCAGATCTCAAGAGGGAAATTATACACGTAAATACAAAATTTGGAATTGATATCTACAGCGGTTTGACCGCTATCGTGGTCACACACACACACACAGACAGACAGACAGACACACAGACATTTTTTAAAAACCACTTTTTCGGTATCAGGGGAGTTCAAAACGTGGACATCTGCAAAAATCTCGAGGTCGAAAATTTTCATCATCACAATACTTCCTTATACTACGTATAAGAAAGTAAAAATGGTAAACAAAATTTGACCCACGTCTCAAAAAGGTTCGCCATCGCTGCCTAGAGCATTCTGTGGGTTTACTATTTGCAATGCATACCGGGCTATGATGCAAGTGAATACTTGCGTGGTAATCCCATTATTGAGATCATTAATTCAGTTTTGCCCATCACCAATGACAATAGTAGATGCAAAATTAACAATAAAAAAACAGCAAAATAAATGAATGAACATAGCAAGTTAGAAAGTGTACTATCCATTTTATTAACCATTATATTCTTTTCTAGTGTGAACATCTTTTACCCGTTCTTTGATGGCTATTAGTTAATTCTTTTCACTTCCATTGTTCCTTCTTGGTTGTAAAAAAAAAGTAGTTAATACTTTCGATAAATTAATTCTTATTTTTTAATTAAATCCAGGTTCCTCCTTTATATGGTCTAAACACAGACGATGTAACCAAATGGAATGAAAACGTTACCATACCAGCAGTAGAAATTGTTCAAAGTTTTATTGATGATGTACCATGTAAATGCCAACCAATATCAAAAAAGATAACTAACAGTTTTCCCAATTCCGAAGATGAAACCTTTCATTGTGATGTATGTAACAGAATATTTGTTGGTAACCATCAGTGGAATGCGCATTTGAATTCTTCAAAACACAAGAGAGCGTTACACAAGAAAAAGAAAGTAATAGAAACGGCCATCTAGTCTTTGAGGTTAGTGTGTTAGTTTTATATTGAAATACTTATTTAGTCCCACATATATATTCTGTGCTGCATTTATTTTATTATACTGCAGAAAATCGAAATTATATATATTTTCTATTAAATAATTTGTTGGCAAGCACATTGAGTAGTCACATCTTTTATGTTGTTATCATATTATCTTAAACACCTCTTGTAGAAAAAATAAAACTGCTCCATACTGGATTGTCATCCCATAGGTCTCTGGTTCAGTTCCTAATTACACTACCTGCAAATTTTTAAATACACAAATTTCTCAGAGCTGCTATCGTGCTTCGGATGGCGCATAAAGCAGTTGGTATTGGCTACTTGGGTAGCAGCTTGACTTAGCTGGAAGGTTTACTATATTATTTATATTTGTTAAATATGCTTTCCATATTTAGGGGATATATTAGGCCAACGAAAACAAGTAATATCATTTGTCATTTTATAATTCTTCAAACAATTTTTTTGAGGATTGTAAAATATTTTTATTTAAATTATTAGAAATATGGTGTACCGTATGTGTCAATTTTCATTAGGTATAGGGATTTAATGTTTACGTGCGATTTATACGAATACAAGTAATGCGTGGCAACATGGCACCCCTACTGTCCGTCACCAATCCCGGCAACAATCGACATCGCAACGATTTTCTCCGATCTTCCCACTTCTCTCCACCAGATTTTACATTCAATGTTTAGTTGCGAACACGTTGCGATCTAGTCTGCAATAAAAGCCGTCTTATTACTGGAACGGGAAACATTAAATGGCCGCCGCGATCTCCTTGTCTAGTAGTTTATTATTATTTTCAGAATCCTTTTTTATTTACCTTATTTTTAATTTTATTAGAATTAGGCTTTTGTTTGTGTCATGCAGCGTGAACGCAGCTTAATAATTCTCTGCATTTACTGAAAGGAAAATGAAAAACAAATCCTTGCAACTCGTTATATTATTTAAAAAGGCAATTTACACTAGGTAATTTGTAGTAGAAAATTTTGAAAATAGAATTTGAACATATGATCTTGATTTTTTCATTAAAATATAAAATTATTTTAATGCTTTATTTTAGTATTCACAGGAATTAAGAGACTTTTGCTTTTATATTTGACAATTTTAGGAAACTATAATCACCAATCATTAAAAAACAGTTCATAATTCTTTTTTGGTCCATATTAATGAAACTGATGCATGTTTGCAATTGATTTGCTCATTGCCGTTTATAAATTTTTGTGTTATAAAAGCAGCAACTCATGCCCATATATTCAGTTTAAATTAAACATTTTTTTATAATTATATGATCATGCTTATATGCAACTATTACATTGCCAGTGTGATGAAATGGCACTATACCTTGTCTCAGAATAAGAAGGAGTGATTCAAATATCGCGCCAAAATGGCGTATATTTTTAAAGTATTTTATTGGTTCTTGCGTAGGCAAGTTTAACATGGGAAAATAAGTTTGACAAAACGTCATTTTATGTTTATATCCAAGCTACACCAAGCTACAACTACTAATCCAAGCCATATCCTAGTCTCTTACATTTTTACTTTGGTTTATTATACTTTATTGTGTTACTAAATAAAATCCGTACTTTTATGTACAACATGAACATGAGTGATCAGACGGCTTACTAAGGAACAAGTGATCAGGCATTTGAAACTTTGAATTTGATGAATCTGTCAAAAATACTGTACGTCAGTGCAAAAATCAAACATTCAACAATTAATATCATTGCAAAAATAACTATAGATGAGTTCAAACCATAAATGAACTGGACAACTCACACATATTCTAGAATTGACTCATTAATTTCAAGTAAGTGTTAATTAAATACTAATTATATTAGCACATGTTCATATACATGTTATATTTCAGATATATCAAACGTAAAGAAACCTGTACTAATAGAAAAAGGTGAAAATATCTGGTGGAGAATATGGGGGATTGCCACAAGTATAATGAGTACACGACAAGCTTTGTTGAAAACCTGTAGGATTAAATAGCAATACCGAGAAAGATAGACAATTAAGAATACTTCATATAGGATCTGAATTGATACATAAGATGAAGTTGCTTCAAAAAAAATCCCCTTTCAGAATATCACTTTTATGAGAACTTTTGACAGAAGCAATTACAAATGTTACAATAAGTATTTGGAAAAATTGTGCCGACCATGTAAATTTTTAATCTTTTTAACTTGATGTGAACACTAAAGTATTGTTAATTTCTAATATACGTATAGTGAAAATAAATATTTGTAATACTTTATATATTTTCATAATAAATAAATTTTAATAGGGAATAATAATTAGTAATGTGTAGGTATATCTAATTATCTTTGCAGTTCGTGTAAACAACTTCAGCCGATGTAAATTTTTCTATTTATTACTGGTGTATGTAAGATTCACATTTCCAAGACTAGTTGCTTGAATTTACCTCCTCAAGGTTTGTAGCAGTAATACGAATGATTTATCTGTATAAATTCTTTATTGATATTTAAAATAGAAACTACTTAAGCAAAACCTTTTCTGCAAGTTCTTAAGGACATTTTGATAAAAGAGAAAAGGTTTGATTCATTCTTGCTCTCTGATACAAATATTTAATAACAAATAGACTTGATTCGCAATTTTCATGTTGATATAGCACATTCACTATTATAACGGCAATCCTCCTCAAAACGCTCAGAACAAAGCCTATGCTTTCATTTGTAAATTGGGCCTATATCTTTATCCATAGATTCTTCTAATTTTTTTTGTGAAACTAGAATGAATAGATTTGTATTCATCAAATTATAGATGTATGCACCTACCTGTGTTTATAACTTTACTCTCCTGTTTCCAATTGCCGTGGACTCGTATTGCTGCTTCGACTGGTAGAATGAAAAGCGACACATCCATCTATTTTAACGAAAATAGTAAATCAAACGCAAAACCGCTAAATCCTTAGTTAGAGTTAATACAGTTCTTCTAACCTCAATTGTCATGATGTCATATCAAATTGTCTACTAAATTTTAAGCTATGTGTTCCATGTTTTGGCGGGATATTTGAATCACTCCTTCTTATTCTGAGACAGGGTATAATAACATGTAATTTTGAATGCATATGATGTTAACGTTGATTTGTCTATGTCAATAATTTTCAAAATCACTGCTAAAACCTTTTAAACTGTGCTTATTAGATTCTAATGTCAAATTTGACAATTCATTTAAATTCAAGGAAATGTTTAATTGTAAAACGTAAGAATTGCTGAAATGGAAATGACGCATGCGTAAATAAATTACAGATGTATCATAATAAACTTTTGGTATGATTTCAATCCAACTTGTTTTTAACTCTTCTGATTTTGGGAATTTACAAAAGACTTTATTATTTTTATTGTCAAGTCTATAAAACGATTCACAGTTGTGCTCATGCTCAATTTGAGTCATTTCAAAAGAATATATAAAAATCACATTCTGAAGATATAATATCGCACTGTACTATTATTTATATAATAGTACAGTGCGAGACTTACCAAATGTGAAAAGTTTTTTGGTTAAAATTAGGTATTTGATGAAACTATACAGTTTCAACTTTAGAAAAAAGTTCATTCTTATTTTCTAAATACTTGCACTTTTTCATCCTCACTGTAAACCAATTTGCCTATTTTGTTAAGGAAATGTCATTTAGCAAACACAATAGTTGCCATTTTCATAGCTTACTTTAATAACGTTAACTTTTCCATAGTAGAGTTACTACGATATTCGACATTTAATAACTCGAAAACGGTTTAAAATACTGGTATCATATGGTATATTTATGAAATCAGAAAAAGAGACCATTATAAAAATTTAATAATATACAGAGTAATCCATTTAAAAAAAAATTATACCATTCTATTTGCACGCCACTGTGTTTTTGATGGCATGCAAATAGAATTCAGTTACAGCCACACAACTTTTATTTGAAACACTTTTTTGTATATGCAATAATAATGAAAAACCCTGTACAATAATAGTGAGACAAATTTTTTTTATTCTAAGAATCCTTAAAAGATACACATACCAAATGTCAATAGAAATGTAAATAAATTATAAGTAATTGCTAGAAAAACGGACAATAAATTGCTAAAATAGAAAGTCTTAGTTACTAACATTTCTTCGCAAACCAGTATGTGGGAAAAGGTTTTTGAATATCTGTACAGAAAGACTGTCTAACCCGCTTCAGCGATACATGTCGCATACTAGCCATGTGCCGCCTTTTCCACATAGTGTAATAGTGGTTTGTGAAATTCCTATAAGATAATTTATATGTGCAATTTCTTCAATTATGTCACATTTTGCCATAGGCATTTCATACGACGTCCTTTGCAATTACATATTGAAGTATTATTGATATATAAAAATACAAAAAGAAAACGTACGCTCATGTTATTAGCAATTAGTGATAAAAAATCAATATCTGGACAGTCTTACTGATAAATTTAGAACAATTAACAAAGCGGGGGAGAATGCATTTTTTTTAAATTTTTCGTTATTATAATTTATGTGGATTTTACATGATGTAAAATTAGATTTTCAAACAGGTTTATGCAAATTGATTATCGCAGTGGATTCATATGGTCGCATTTACGAAAACGCCTAGTTAGTGATTGTCACAGTTTGGTAATGTTTGATGTTTGGTCTTATCCCGCTAAGTAGAAGATGAATGTCGATAAAGTCTATATATCAAATATGGCATATTGTTTTCTTCCCATAAGCACTCTATAGAGGAGACACGTTATATTCAATTGCACGTCATTGATGACATTTACATTAGTGAAACTAAAAAAGTTACTTTGTTAAATTATATTTGAGGGTTTTTATTTCATTAGTTTAGAAAGAAAATGTATACATTGACCGTAATATACGCATTCATGGCAAATAAACATATAATTTCCGGTTCAATATTAAATTTCTCTCTTACATACATATTTTTAATAGACTAAGGCCCTTCGTCCACCGAGAAAACCAATATGTGACGACCGGTTGTAGGCAACCAGTCACGGGTGACTGGTTGCTTATTTGTTCGTCCACCGAGGAAACCAGTTTGAAGGATTTCGTCATCCGGTGAGGATGTCATTACTGGGTACTTATACTTAAGGGCGCAAAGAAATAGGTGCAAAAGATGTTGCAAGCGAGTTCAAAGATCCGGTTAAGTTTAAACAAACTTACAGAATGAGTACAGAGATATTTTTTTATTTTTCAATCTCCACAAACCTTATGTTTGCACTTTCTTTAGCTTTTGATAGCGATCACGGCATGTTATTGCGTTAAAAACTAAAAACTAGCATAAGAAATTCAACTTTACAAATAAAGAATAGCTCTATCGGTCGAATGGTCGTAAGCAACTAAGGCTTGGCGACCTGTAAGTATAATCGCGCGCCATAGGTTGCCTTTCACAATAGGTCGTAGTCGCCGCGGTGGACGAACATGCACAGTTGTAAGCGATTGGTTGCCTCGTTTTGGTTTCCTCGGTGGACGAGCGGCCGTACAGTTTTTAATGTGTTGGTCGCCGACGTGACTGGTTGCTTGGTTGTAAGCGATTGATTGCCTCGTTTTGGTTTCCTCGGTGAACGAACGGCCTAGTATTTCAATTCGGTGTTGTCGGATAACTAATATCTGTCAAAAAGGCGTGTGTTGTGTATATTTTGTCTGCTTTGATATAAATTGTATAAAAACAGTTCTTCTTATGCTGTGTTTACACGGTCCAATAAATTCACGAAGTTTTCGACCTTGAATTTATTGGACCGTGTAAACACTCAACTTGCCGTCAATTTTTTCTTGTCAAATAAATTCACGAATAAATTGTCGAATTAGAACCCGCTCTAATTTTTCGTCAATTTTCTAGTGAATTTTGGTTACATTTCAGTTTAAAATTAACTACCAACTTTTCTCTTGTGTAGTAAGTGGATGATGTGTTGTTTGTGCATATGCAAAAACATCGGTAAAGGTTGCTAGAAAACAAATGTCACTATTCGATGGTTGGCATTCATGATTATTGTCAATAAAATATTGGACGAACTTTTGCGTTTACACGGTCCAATAAATTGATGAATAAATTCATGAATTTCTTTGTGAATAAATTCGTCAATTTATTCATGAATTTATTTGACCGTGTAAACACGGCATTAGAACTGTACATCCTGTTTATTATCTATTTGCGTCCTTTGAATATAATGCCGAAAAGTTTCTGTAAATGGTCGAAGCTTTTTACAAACTTTTCTATAATTATCTGATTAATGAGAATAGCGTAAGTATTGGTTATTTTAAATTTTATTATGGATATGTTATGAAACATTTATGGTTTTTCGACAATCTAAGTCAATAATCAATATAATAAGTAAGTTGAGAAAGGATGAAGTTTTGGAGCATTTCAATTACTAAATATATTACGTTACAGTTATTGTATTGTGAATAATTTTTTTCGTTGGTTAAATCAAATGTCACTGACAGAAATAAAAATAGATCCGGCGGGATGACGTCCAATTGAATGTAATGCGTTTCCTCTATAGGTATATATATCTATCATCAAGGTTGTTAGTATTTAGGAAAATAAAATTAATTGCAACATATGAACATCTTCACTGGTTATAAGTAGTTAGATTGTACTTTTTTACTATCCACAGTAAGTAATGGCATTTAAGAATTTTATACTTTACCAGTAATTAACGACATTTTTAATTGCTTGTCCTAGTGATATTTCAGTGTTTTATACTATGTAAACTATACTTGCATTATCTAAAATATTGAAGATTAATGAAATAAAATAAAAAATGTGTTGCTGGTGGTACACAACAAATTTTATATACAATACAATTTAGTAGTTTGTGTGATGAACAGGTCACGTAGAGTGAAAACATTTAGAGAATATCATACGTCATAATGCACTATGAACGTACTAGAGTTGGGCGAGTTCATTATATCCCATCCGATCCAGTTTAGGGGTGTTTGTATAACAGTAGCGCGGCGCATACGATTACGTTATATGTATTGGTGTTTATGTTTAGTGTTGGTTCTTTGAATTCAGTAAAATATTGTTCATTAAATATTTGTCTTTATCAAGACACTTGAAAATATTTCTATAGTATTCGATCTGTTAGTTTAAAGTTTACAATTGTGAAGTTCTTAAAAAAATCATCCCACATACCTCTGCCCTCTTAATCACCTACGCCGCTGGCACTTTTTATTCGCGCAGCTTTGTGATGACGTATGTAATATTCTCTAAATGTTTTCACTCTACTTGCCCAGTAGAATATTGTATATACTTTTAAAACATAACTATTTTAAATAAAAATAAAATAAAACTCTTGAAAACTTTCCACAATTTTTATTTAGTCTTTGCGACATATGTTTCGGTATTGTTCATACCATTATCGAGCCGAAACTAACAGGTCAGTTTGTGTAGGGTTGTTATATATGTCGTTGTGTTTATTGCCTCTTTATACATAAGTGTCTATTATGGGCGTGTGTGTGTTTGAAAAGTCTCTGTGTGTGTTCGTTACTTTCTCTTTTCTTTGAATTGATTTTTTAATTTCTAATATTTCTAACAGATTTAATTTCGGGCCTTTGTTTACATTATGTATAAGTTTACAACTATCTATATCGGGAAAATGGAGATTATCTATACAATGTTCGGCAAGGCCTGTATTTCTAATATTATGCAATATTGATCTTTTGTGTTCTTTTAATCTAGTTTCGATCTTTCTGCCACTTTGTCAGATATAGATAGCTTTACAGTCTGTGCAACTAATTTTGTATACACTTAATTTGTCGGTAAGTTTAGTTCTTTCCTTGTTATTGACTAACATAGCACCTAAATTGTTTTTATTTATGTTGACTGTTTTGATACCTATTTTCTTAAATATTCTGTTAATTTTATAATTAATATGTGGAATGTATTGTATAATGTGCCATTTCGTGTTGTCTTTTTGTATTATTTTAGGATAAAAGTGTATTTTGAGTTTTTCTCTTTGTTTGTGTTTAATAATGTCGTCTACTATTTTCTCTTTAAATCCATTATTTCTAGCTATGGTTTTAATTATGCGTAATTCTGTGTTGAAATCCTCTTCACTTAGCGGTATGTTAATTAGTCTGTAAGCGAAACTATGTAGAGCTGCTGTTTTGTGCGCCAATATTGCTTGGAATTAGCTGGTATGATTGTATCGGTGTATGTAGGTTTCCTGTATATGCTGAATTTTAAATTTTTGTCGTCTTTTTTGATAGTTAAATCTAGAAAGTTTAATTTTGTTTCTTTTTCTATTTCTATAGTAAATTGGATCTTTTTATGGATAGTGTTTAGATAAGTTAGGAAGTCGCGTGCCTGTCTTTCAGTACCTGACCATATACAGAAAATGTCATCTACATACCTGACCCAATGTTTTATTTATTTAATGTATTTAGTATTACTCTTAAACAGCTTTTCTTCATAGTCTGCCATAAATATTTCAGCTAGAAGAGGGCTTAGTGGACTCCCCATCGGTAAACCATTTATTTGTGTATAGACTTGGTCATTGAATTTAAAGTAATTTTGTTCTATGCATAAATTAAGAATTTCCAGTGTGTTTTTTCTTTATCTTCTAAATGGCTGCTATTAATGAGGTTTTCTAAGATTTCTTTTATTTCGTTTGTTGGAATTGATGTGAATAAGTTTTTTTTATGTCAAAAGAAATTAGTTTTGCTGCTATTGATTTCAATATTTTCTAATTGTTTGACCAATTCTATACTGTTTTTAATGGCTTTCTCAGATTTAAAATTAATTAATTGTGGTAGTTCTTTGCTGAAATATTTACAAAGTTTGTATGTGGGTGCATTAATGTATGAAACTATAGGTCTAATAGGGTTGTTTTCTTTATGTAATTTTGGTTGGCCATAAAGGACAGGTGTTCTTGGATTCATAATGAGCAGTTTTTTATCTTTCAGCATTACGTTATCTTTTACCATTTTGTTGATATTTATTTGTGGGGTCTATTTTTAATGTATTGAAATCAGATGTGGCAAGCAGATTGTTTATTTTTTCTATGTAATCATCTCTTTTGATTATTGTAATAGTATTATCTTTGTCTGCTTTCATTAGTACTAGGTCATTTGTTTTTAATTTCTTTTTTATTGAATTGATGGTCTTTTGTTCATTTAGTGTAGTCTTATTGATAGGATCTGTTTTTTGACTGGTGATTTTTACGATCTTTATTATTTGTTCTACTTCTAAGTTAATGTCCTTTTTTGAATTTAATGCTAGTTCTAGATCTACTATTAAATTGTCTATTTCTTTTTGATTATCTTGTTGAGGAGAGTATTTAAGACCTAATTCTAGTAGTTTGATTTCATGTGGTTTGAATGTAGTATCTTGTAGATTAACTATTCTTGGATAGAAAGAGTTTGTGTTATTGATTGTTGGTGCTATGTTTGTAATAACAAGAGAAGACTTACGCTGTTTTAGTTCATCTATTTTCTTCTTCTGGGTTGTGTAGTGCTTGTAACTTATTTCTTTTACCTCTTCTCTGATGCCCCGGTCTATTGCGTCGAATTCTATAGGATGTAGTTGAGCTGCCAGCTTGGTATGTATTATTTTCAGGTGTATTTTCATATTATTTCTTCTCATATACCATTTATTTGACTCTTTCTGCAACCATATCCTGTAGGATTGTTTTATTGTTTCTTGTGCTTCTTTCGATTTGTTGTGACATATTATTTTCATGTATTTTGGCGTTAGTCCTTGTTGAAGACACTGTTTGTTAAGTTCAGATGATTATTACACTTACTGACACGTATAAGCGTATATGTCGCAAAGACTAAATAAAAATTGTGGAAAGTTTTCAAGAGTTTTATTTTATTTTTATTTAAAATAGTTATTAATAAAATGTTCCACTAAGAACCGTCTGCTAACTCAATTAATAGAATACTATTAAAACATTCTTATTTCATATACTGGGTGTATTTAATCGGCCATTGGCATTTTAGCAAATGTTATATTTGACAATTTGTGTCGCAAGTTGAATTCAATCATGATCATATAATTATGCATTTACATCGTATTGTAAATTAAATATTTAGGCGCGTCTCAGGTGGTAGAGGCATCTCCAAGTTGTCAATTGACAGTGTGACAAAGCGTAAATTAATTGCATACTCTCTTTATATGTCTGAGCTTTCCCTTCCGAAGTGTGCACATAAGTACTAACGGAAGAAGTAATTCTTAGTTGCAAATATTCTTGAAATTGATGTTCAGCTCATGGGAAATGTTGGTACATGAATATATTGTTCGCATTATTGATTATAATGTCTGCATTTAATTTTATATTATAGTATATCTGTTGGTATAAGTATTTTTTTTTGGATATGTGACAGTAGTTTTGCGTGTACTGGTTAGGAAGGATACATTGAAAGATCATTTTAAGCATTAATGTTTATTTTCAAATTTACTTAGGAACTAAAAACCAATATTCCTAACAAAAAAAAATCTGGATATAATTGACAATGGAAAAAAAGGAAAGTTTAGTATTAAATTTGTTTATAAGTACATTTTAACAAACATAAAGAAATAATGAGCTAGTATATTTTCTAAATATTTATATATAGATTTATATATTGTGTATATAAATATTCTTATGCAGTGTTGAGATATACACATGATTATTATATTAAACATCATATCTCAACACCACAGGTGGTCGATAAGTTTAGAGAATTGCCCTGTTATATGTAGTAAATATAATTATCTATATAGCTCTTTCTTTAAATCATCTGCCAGTATATTATATGTACATATAAAAAATGTGCCTTGTTAACTATTCTTTATATCTATTTCAAGTCAAAACTAATGGTATAACTATGTATTTGGTTAGTAGGCGAGGTTCAGTCACAGGTACGTAAATTCCTAATATCGTGTACAAATATAAATTGAGATGCTCGATATTGTCTCCATCGTTAATAAGCCAACCACTTTGTATAATGGCCACAATGTGCAACCAATAAGTATATCGTCTTAAAAAACGATAGATGTCAAGGCTCATTGTGCAGAGAAAAAAAAACCGATCACAGTTCTGGATCAATATACTTTATTTTCTATTTTTTGTTTTGTTTTTTTCAATTTTTTTTGTTCTACATTTTTTTCATATTTCTATCAAAAGTATAAAATACTGTAAAACATAATATGAACACAACAATTCTCCTCATCTTACGACTAAATTAAACACTAATAAACATAGTGTTCAGGAAGACATTAACTTAAGAAATCTATAGTATTAGTAAATACAGACTATCTCTTGTATATAAAATGCGCAATTGTAATGAAGATATTTTTTGTAAGTTTTATACATAGACCAAGAGATTTTCTATACAAGCTAAATTAACTGAAAGGGCAAATATAGAAAATACAAAATAACTTTTATCGACCCAAAGTAATTATGTATCATTTGTTGTACGTATACATAAATGCTTATGGGTGATTTTAAAAATAAAAATTATTTTACAATTTCTTCAATTATTTACTAATGTCATTACTTTAAAAATAATTACAGAAAGAAAGAAAAACAAGACTTATTGAGCTATTATCACAAAATTTTGCAGAAAAACCTTTACATTAGTGCATGTTAAAACTTTCTTTCATAGCATCATTTATTCTAAAGGTGAGTAATCTATATAAATGTATCATGCACTTTCTTCTTAACTATAATACATCATGATAAATACCATTAATTAGTAGCATAATTCTCATATGGTATTAATATTTCGATTTTATACATGCGACTAAAAAAGAAAAATGGAAAACAAATACAATTACAATAACTTTTAAACAAACTAAACAACAATAAACATATTACTTCAACAGAAACTCATGCGCGTCTCTAAAACAAGACAAATAATTTTTTTACATATT
Source organism: Amphimallon solstitiale (assembly GCA_963170755.1). Classification (NCBI taxonomy): domain Eukaryota; kingdom Metazoa; phylum Arthropoda; class Insecta; order Coleoptera; family Scarabaeidae; genus Amphimallon; species Amphimallon solstitiale. Next base: position 51,764,733 of record OY720675.1, on the reverse strand, counting down.
AAAATTATTCTATTATTTGCTAAAAACAAACAGTAATTCAAAAGAAATTAAATTAAACTTGAATTGCACCAACAGCATTGTAGATGTTGGTTGGTTTAGTTTTTATAATGGTTTATATTGTGTTGAACAACAAAAAGAAAATTGAAAATATTAACGGAAGATGTTTATCTACATAAAAATATCAAAACTATATACATACATACAAACATAACGTAGAAAAATTAGCTAAAATAAGAACTATGTAACTTCTAATAAAAAATACGTCATTTTTTATGTAGATAAAATCGTATTAAAAATGTACAAATAATAATCAAATCTGGAAAATGATATTTTGCGTAAAAACAAAAATTATATACTATTAAAAGTTAATTGAAGTCATGCATTATCACATTTTAATAAAAAAAGAAGTTCATGATAAATCAATCACATATTGAAACGCATTAGTTAAAAAAAAAGTTCCTATTTTTTCTTTATACAAATTCCATTCGTAAATGAAATCATAAAAAATATACACAACGTAAAAAACAAACTCATAAATACATACAAAAAAAGAGGGAAATGAAATTATGTCGCCCCTGAAAACTGAATTCCAAATTTTAATTACATAAAAATCACAGTTAGTTACTGTTGTTGAACCTGATCTAAAGTCTGAAACAGTGTAGTAGGTACTATATTATACATAATATATGTTATTTTCATTTTTGCATTATTTATTAAAGCAAGCAATAGCTGATCTATTTAGATGTCTTTCTTTCTTTTATCTTCTTCTTTACCTACATCACTATAAACGTGCAGGTTCAAAAAATTTATCTATGCTTTGCGGCTAGGGCTCTCCGTAGTTGGGACAACCTAGCTCTCAGACGTTCTTGCTCTCGTCTCAGTTCATCTTTTTGCCTACACATTTTATCAGAAACATCTCCAAGCGCGTCGCAATATATTGACGCCTCCCTCAATATAACCACTTTGGCAGCACGATCTTTCTTACTAACCTCGGGTACCAAAATTCTTAAATCCTCAAAAGCATTCCGCAAATCTATCCTTCGTTGTCTTTCCATATTGTTGTGTAGGCTGCGTTTTTCCAAGGGTTCTGCTTCACTGTCACTGCTGTGGTTGTATGCTCCACGTCTTTTGTATGGTGAGCCATTAGGTGTTAATCTATGCCTGGTACGTTTGGTACTGCCTCTTCCTTCAGATGCTCTTCGTTTTACTGGTGACTGTTCCAGGGATGGTTTTCTGAAGGGTAATATGGTCTTGACACCAGTTGAATTTAAACGTTTGTTGCTGATTGCGGTGGCCATCGTTTTTTGTAATTGTTGTCTGTCTACTGATGTTGGATTATTCGGTAGTGTCGATACAATTCCTCTTGTGGTATGTTTGTCTCCCACTGATACGACATCTATTTCTTCCTCTGTAACAAAGAAATAACATGTTTCAGAACAAATTCTTTAACATTGTAGTTAGCAAATTTATTGCGATCACGTGGCTTCGATTTTACTGCAAAATATCTAGTTTTTATTATTTAAATATTTACTATGCATTTCAAGAAAATTATAAACCAGACTTGCTCTAAAGTCTATTCTAAAAGTTGATACCTCAATATTAGATTAGTAATGCAACCAATTAGAACTGTTTTTTTTTTTCAAAATAATTTATAGAAATGAGAACTATTGTGAATAACAAAAACAAAAGATAATAAAAATTTTATAACCTAGGCATCGACATCTGCTACAAGGTGATGCGACGTCAGTTTTTGACTGTCCGCATTAAAAACTAGGGAATATGAGACTGTAAGCGGTGTCAAGACAAACACCAACAAAAGCGTTAACACTCAATTTGGTAGAAGGTTTTTTTTACTTAGTAGCCGAAATAATATTTTTATGCTTTAGTCTCCTCAGCTTCTCATTTTGTAAACCTGAGATGTTGAAATAAGTTAATATCGAAACTCTACAACTCAAAAAATTAATTAATTGATAGCTGACCCCCAATATATATTTCTTTTGCTTTAATATCTTGTAATGATGATTTTTAAACCTATATGTAGTTGAAATGTATATGTATCCCTATATATTATCAGTAACACTCTTAATTGCGATGTGTGAAGTATAGTAGGTAGTTTCTGGTAATCGGCATTCCTGTTCTTGCATGATACGAGAGTTTCAGTTACACATACAAATGCTGCAAAATATTCGGAATCAATTTAATTCACAACATAGTCATAAAAAAGGGAAAGGAGAACACATATTGAGAAAAAAATAGATGGGCGCTGAGATTTGCGATTTCAGATATAAATTATCGCGAGTTTACTAAAAATGCCGTTAAGTATTTTTAGTGAAAGTTGAAAAATCAACATATTTGACTTACATTCTGTTAAATATAAGTCTATAGATTTTTTGCAATTAACGGTATATTAAAGATGTTACTGAGTCAATGAACTTCTGCCGAGTAATCTATACTATTCTGCATTGCATTGTATATAGAATTTATGCTGAAAAGACGCCGACGGTCAATCTGTTCCCAATTAAAATGGCCCGTTGTTGGCTTTAATTTATATTTACCTATTTACAGTTAGCGGAAATCCAAAAAAAACTTTCACAAACAACATGACCGTCACTTTGTACCATTGGCGAATATTTATCGTCAGGACCGTATTAACAGCATTTATAATTTAGAAAAAAAAAATCGAAATATTCTTCTGTGCTCGTCTATTCAGTTTATTTTTCAAATAAATCTATAAATATCGAATCCCAGACCCAAAAATATACGAATATTGTTCCTGTTTGGTTTGATGTACAGCAAAAAAAAGGGTTTCAAGCTATAGATCGACATTATCAAAAATGTTGATAGAACGCTTTTCTTGGTTATAAGTGTTGTCTAGTTCTAAATTACGTCCGTGGTATCTTTAACCGAGAAAGTAAAGATTGATGCAACTTCTCCCACCAATACCAATTTAGTGAAAACGTGGTATCTTTAACCGAGAAAGTAAAGATTGATGAAACTTTTCCCACCAATACCAATTTAGTGAAAACTTGCACGTATTAGAGAAATATTCTTAAGACATTGCATGTAATATTTTATATATATATTTATATATTTTATTTATGTATAAAAAGTTGTAAACTTAACGACACTTTACACCTTGTTTAGGAATTTTCTTTGTTTTAACCGCCTACAAAATGTTTTCAAACAATATTTTTGTGGAATAAAGAACTTACAATATAGATTTAATTGAATTCTACTACTATTATCAAATTAAATATTATACTCAGTAAAATATAACCAACTTAAAAAAAAAAGGATTGGCAATATAAGACTTAACCGTTTGTAGTTCGAATTTCATCACACCACAATACTTCCAAAGAAATTTGATGACATATCATTATTTATCATTTGACAAAAGTAATGATAGATAAAGTTCAAAGACCTTTATAGATAATCTTCTGTTGATATCTTTCACCAGTACTTTACTGTAAATCCTAATAATAATATGCCTTTCGCATTTGTACTTTTAAACCAACCGATTATACATTTTTTTCTCGTATTTCTGTGCTATGTATATGTTTATTGAAGATGCTCACGTGTATTCCATTCGTTTGTAATTGTCACGATTTAAAGCTTAAAGGTTTTCATTTGTTAACTGAGAAAGTATACGTTACTGAAACAATCTTAAGAAGTAATGAATTATAATTATAAACAAACACTGAACGCAATGACATTCGAAATGTCATCTTTATATGTGATGATTATTTCCGTAGTTTCACACAGATTCTAGTTACTAGTACTGTTGTAACTACTATCCAGTATGATTACTATACTTAATTCATATATCCTAAACAAACATGTGAAATTTGATTGTTATTGTTAAATTAATTTATGAAAATATCCAAATGATCCGCTGGACAAAGAGTCGTAGTAAAACTATTATGCTATAGATAATTTCCTTCGTAAGTAACTAACTGCGTGTGACATATGTATTTCTGATGGAAATATTTATAATCTTAGAAAGTTACCGTTGTAAATGCAGTATTTATTATTGCTGTACACAAATTGTATGTTAATAACGCTGTAATTTATTAAATAAAATTTGTAGATTTCACCTAGATGCCAATACGGTTCTGCCCATCTGGATAGCAAAAGAACGTACCGTGCAGTTTTATTGTTACGTATTGCAAATTTCATATTTCAAGAGCAATTCGAGACAAGATACGTTTAACATGAAGAGGAATTGCTGTTGAAATTCCGTTAGCCGACGAGGAATGTGAAAGGTAGTCGGTGGATCCAGTTTGGAAACAGCATTCTCCGAGTTCTTGATGCCAATTAAACTTATCAGAAAATAGCAAGAGGACGCGACCGCGGGCAAGCGAACAGCACACAATTCGAACCGCATCTATGTACCGCAAAAAGCACGGCGGGGTCTTGTACAAGCTTTGCATGACGGAAGACCGAGAAGCGAACACAGACGAATGAATAAATGGTAACGATTAAAGCTTCAAGTTAAAATAAAATTCAGTAGGTCCTGAAATGTTCGTTGAATACTTTTATTTATTTATGTTAATCCATTTTAATGGACATACATATTTCATACACAAGACTGCCTGAGGGATAAGAACTGAATTATATGTATAATGAAAGACAGATTTTGATACTTCCTTAGCATTTATTTTTATTTTATTATTTCAATTTTTTTTTTTAATGTTTAAATATTAACCGTAAGTGTGAAATTATTATAATATTATTATGTACTTGTATACAAATATCCTATGATGTCTAGTACCTACAAGTATAACAGGGAGGAATTCTTATTATGATTAATATACAGGGTGAGTCATTAGTAGCCGCTTCTTCGATTGCTCTTTTGTGTTTTAAATAAAAGAAAAAACATTTAGTGAAAGATCCATGGTTACTTGTCGCGCATATTGCAAAAATACTTTAAGCTCTGACGCACTTCCGGTTTCACCGTATATATTTTTGGATTTTCTTGTACTGTTTTAAATAGTCTGTTCAACTGTTTTTTCTTTTTCAAAATTGAGCCAATAGTTTTTGAGTTATTAATTTTTTTTTTTGAAAATATTTGACCAAAATACGTGTTCAGAAAAAAATCATTTTCACATTGTTTTTAAAAGTAAAAACATTAAGTTTGGTGGTGCTTGTAGCCAAGAAAATTCTGCATCATTTGGTAAAGTTGCACTCGACAATACCTCAAAAAACTTTGTTTTTTCAAAGCCCACTTCGCGAAATTTACACATACCAAAATAAATGGAACACCCAGTATTTTATTGAGGCATTTTGTTCCTTTTTTATTCTCTTTCATTTGTGTTAACAATGTCCTATACCTATCTTTTGTAATTTTTGAGATAATCACTATAGGACCATTTAACGGTCAATTAGAACTACGAGCGCTTATGTTCTATGCACCAAAATATTCGTTCAGCCAATGGAAGGCAGGAATGACGCCCCACTTCCTTAGTCAACTGTCAAACAAAGTAAATGTTAAATCCAACTATCCCAAAAGTAATAATTTTACAGAATAAAGAGCATCGCATTTCAATTTTTTAATTCCGACAATGTCCAGTTGCAGTATTTCTATTTTTGACACTGTTGGTTAACATCGAAATAAAATAAAGGTTATGTTTACTGACATATTTGAAGATGTCTTCAAAAAGTTTTGAAAATCCGTCCGTAGATAGCGAAGATACCCTCCTCCATTAACACTTTCATCAAAGAAATAAGGTCCAATTATGTAACTACCCACTATTCTCCCCACAGTTTTAATGACTAACGATTTTGAAAGTTTACAGGTGTGATAAAGTGGGAGTTTTATGTGTTATAATAACGGAAATTGTGACGATGAACGTATTCACTTTAATAGAAGGTGGCTTCGTTGGTAAACAACAAAAAATTGAGAGCCAGGATAATTTATCTGCTGCCAATTGACAAAAATGTAAGCGATTCTGAAAATTTCTTTCATCTAACCCTGTGTATGAATATGCTACGGGTGAATTTCATATTTCCTAATTATTCTGGATTCTCAAATTTGACTTACATCTAACTGACGACTAATTTTCGTAGTACTAGTATGGGGGTGTTCGACTACACTCGCAAGTACCATAAACGTCTTACCCTCACCAGTTATTGCTTTTTCCGCTTTCTTTCATATTCAATACTTTCTGTTCACTCAAAGCGTCCACTTTATACTTTCGAAGGTTTCTGGCTTCGGTTGACTTCTACCAGAGATCGCTGTGGATAAAGTCTGGATGCTAGCAAAGAGTTTCTTTCAGATTCACCCAAAACGTCAATCATATTGATTAACTCTTCATAAGAATAATTCATTTGGATGATAACTAATAGCGATGCTTTTATAAGTTTGACATAAATGTATACCGACTTTCTTTAACAGTTGATTCAGGCAGTCAGCCGCATTTCAGCCTTTATTGGATGAATATTTGGGTGCTTAGAACAGTGTCCGTAGTTCTTTAATTGACCGCTAATTGCTCCTATAGTGATTATCTCAAAAATTACAAAAGATAGGTATGGGACATTGTTAAAAAAATGAAAGAGAATAAAAAAAAAGAACAAAATGCCTCAATAAAATACTGGCTGTTCCATTAAAAAAAAATAAGTTTTTGGTATGTGAAAATTTCAGGATGTAGGCTTTGAAAAACAAAGTTTTTTGAGGTATTGTCGAGTGCAACTTTTCCAAATGATGCAGAATTTTCTTGGCTACAAGCACCACCAAAGTTAATGTTTTTATTTTTAAAAACAATGTGAAAATGATTTTTTTTCTGAACACATGTTTTGGTCAAATATGTATTTTCAAAAAAAATTAATAACTCAAAAACTATTGGCCCATTTTTGAAAAAGAAAAAACAGTTAAACAGACAATTTAAAGCAGTACAAGAATATCCAAAAATATATAGGGCGAGTCAGAGCTTAAAGTATTTTTACAATATGCGCCACAAGCAGCCATGGATCTTCCACTAATTGTTTTTTCTTTTATTTAAAACACAAAAGAGCACTCAAAGAAGCGGCTACTAATGACTCCGCCTGTATATACATATATTTTATAAATTTTTTTTTTCTTGGTCGTTTTTATATAATAAAATCCAGATATTTCTTTCTTGGTATTAGCGACCATTTATTTACTACCATTAATCCATAATTAACATGGTAAATTAAAAGTAAAAATTAAAACGTTTCGACACATATTAAAATTCATTTTATTTTGTTAGAATACTGCAAAGAAAATAATTATTTGAAAAAGTTTTGACTCTGAAACGCCTATTTGAAGAACTCACCACACTTATGTATTATGTCATAGAAACATGGGAAACTTTAGTTCCTTTTTTCTTACTTATGTTAAAAAATATGCACAAAAACAACTTGATTGTTTTCTTACAGACTGTATATCTATAAATTAGTGATTTCAAAAGTCGTATACAATTTTTCTATTCAATGAGTCCATGTTTAATATTTACTTAATACTTTATTATGTAATTCAAAATGAGCAAATGTTATTATGTAACGTTTCTATATAATTATTAAATATAATTCATGTTTAATACTACTGTGAATGTAGAACTCCTCACCAATACCGAAAACAATAACATGCTGCAATACTTCAAGTAGGGTGCCGCTCATTCTTATCGAAAGTGTTACCCAGGTAGGGCATTTATTTGCAGTTCTGCTATCTCATCTGGCCTTTTCCCATTCAGGTAGATAAGAGGCGAAATACAATAGCAGTGAACTAAAAGTTTACTGGTGCTCTTCCAGGAACAGTTTGGGCGTAATTGTTCAATGGAAAGGCTTTTACCAATTTCTAAGTAAAAATAAATCTGCCTCTCTATTATTTCAACAAATAAATACTGTCACAATTTTAATTTTTGAAACTAGACAGTGGTTTAGGAAAAGCATGATTTATGTGTATGCATTTAAATTCCCTTGTTATGTTGAATAATTATAATAGCAATTTAAAAAATCTTTGTTTTCGTTTATTATTGTATTTATTTGTTTTCATTGAATATTATTGTCGGTAACAAGAGAACAAAATGTTAAACAATGATTGTGACAGATACGTAACAATTATTACAATACTGGAACATTCCAAGCAAATAATCCCCATAACATAAAAAAATTAAATTTTTATTATTATTGACAGTGGTTACGTTTTCATATGTATTTTTTTGCTGTATGAAAGTATTTTTTGAAATTAATAATTATTTTCATCAATGATTCAGTAATCATAATGCTTATTTTATAAAAGAAATGAACAGTATAATTAATCATATAAAGTAATATTTCTCAGCCAAAGAAGAATACAATACTTTTTAACTTATTACAGAAGTATAATTGGAAGGTACAAATACATTAGCTTTTTTGATTAGGACAAATGAGTATCGGAAGTGTTTTAATTCCACTGCAATTGTAGGAACTCGTGAGGATCGTCTTTTTCTTTAGACGAATTACAAATGAAAATGGAAAGAACGAACAAATTCTATAGAAACTGGCCGGTTCAAGTTGCGGAGCTTATGCCGATACCTTAACCTCCTTCTCGCTTCGCATTGCTATATTCAACGTGTACGTGCAGTAAAATTGTACAAAAGAATTACTACAGGCACTGTGAAATTCACTCAGAACATAACATTATTTATAATGAAATCGTGTAAAATCAACCTTTTTCGATTAAAAGTATTTGGAAATCAAATTAGTTAGAATGTAATGTGTTTAATAAACAGTAAATATTTGATCCTTCAGCAAAAGTATCTGGCTTTATTTATCTTCCAGAAATTAGGTGCAAGGTGCACATTGTGTCAAATATGACAATATAGTTGATAGTCAACCTTGAGACTGCAGATGCAGACCTTTCTTTTTCAATAAACTATTCCCACTTTTTTGTATGTTTATATTTTACATACCGGTAAAATGGGGTGGTGTTATGCCACTTTTTATGGTTTTTAATTCATATTAGTCGAGTCATTTTAGCGTTTCACCTCGGAATGAGAGATAATAAGCTGGAAACTCGTATACACCTTCATTTTGGCGTTCTTAGAGTTTTCTCAAAAGTCCCCTAAAATCTCTTGTCTGCGTCGTAAGTTATTCAAGGTCAAAGGTCACACAAATCGGTTTTTCGCGATTATCTAGGTTTCTATAACATTTTTTCATATGCTCAACCGTTCTTGAGATAGAGGACGGAGAGCGCGCCATACGTACTGTAATGCAAGGTCAACTGTGAATCTCGGTGAATAATAACTAGTATAAAGTTATTAAATCATTAAAATATCATTAACAATGGATAATTTGTATTATTTATTAGTTAATACATTGTATTTAATAACATTTTACATATATCTAATATGTATATTCATTTAATAATACTTACCTATTTTGTGTAATTAAAAACCCATTAAATGAAATGCTCATTGTATATCTTACTTAATTTAATATTAATTTATTAATTTAATATTAATTTATTGAAGGTAGATTTTAAGTAGAAATAAAAAGAGTAAAATTTATCTGAAATTTATCTTTATTTAGCAGCTGTATATTTCTTACAATTTAAATTGAAGTGAAGTGAAAATTTACTAATCTTTAATAATTTAAAAAACAAAAGTATTAATTTTCTTCTTCTTCTTCTTCATCATCATCGTCGTCATCGTCCGAGCAATTGAAAATTTCTGTTTCATTGTCATCATCTTCGTTGTCCTGAATCGTTGTTTCCAGGCCTTCTAGAATTTCCAGATTAAATGCACTTTCTTTCTCGGGGTCGCTTTGCAGTGAAACAGCATTGAGGCAAGCCTGCCCATTACACTGGCCACAAGCTGAAGTGCATTGCAACCCCGATTTTCTGCACCCGCAGCGTGGACCACATTCTTACAATTACAAAATATAGTATTAAGTAATTTATCTGGAGCTGGTGGTAATATTGTTGTTATTGGCTCCAGGAACTCATTTTGCAGCACGCAACCCCATTCCTGGGGTTCTAAATCATGCCCTAACCATTTTTGAACTTGGTAATAGACACGGTTTATATGCTGATGGGCATAATATAAATTATCCATTGTTGATGATATTTTAATGATTTAATAACTTTATACTAGGTATTATTCACCGAGATTCACAGTTGACCTTGCATTACAGTACGTATGGTTGAGCGCGCTCTCTCCGCCCTCTATCTCAAGAACCGTTGAGCGTATGAAAAAATGTTTAAAACTAAATTTGTCGCAAATTTTATGATCTACAATTTTTATAATGAATGTTAACATCATTGGAGCTATAGAAATATAGATAATCGCGAAAACCCGATTTTTGTGACCTTTGACCTTGAATAACTTACGACGCAGACACGAGATTTTAGGGGACTTTTGAGGCAACTTTAAGAACGCCAAAATGAAGGTGTATACGAGTTTCCAGCTTATTATCTCTCATTCCGAGGTTGACCCCTTTTTTTTGCTAAAATGACTGGACTATATTAGAAATTTTAAATATGTTCTATATACAGAGAAATCCTTACAATTTACTTATTTGCTAATTTGAAATATACATATATATATACAAATCTTTAAAAATATTAAAATAGGAGGACGAAAAACGCAAAGACAAATTCAAATGAAGAAAATTACGCCAATATTATTAGAACACATAAAGGATATAGGTAGTAATCAATCCTCAGGTTAGTGTTAGTCAATAATTACTTAACAGAGTAATGTAATCGAAGTTGGAAAAAGCGGGCCCTTAGACAAGTGATGTGTTATTTTAATAATTTTAAATTAGTTTCTATTCATACTATAAACGTTAAAAATTTGCTTGATTTTTGTTTCACAAAACGGTATTTGATTTTATCTTCATGTGATTTGCACACATTTTCAGTTGAAATAAGATATACATTATAAAAAGAACCCCCTTAAACATTGTACTTCGTACATATATTCACCACTATGTCGGGTATAAAAAGGTGTTGCAATTCGAAATAGACCGCCTTGCACTTCTATATTAGTCGGATGGTCCTTGTTTCACCCAGAGCACCTATTTTGCGGAGATCCATTTTTAGATAGTTGAAAAGTTCAATGGAGAAAATGGTCGGTGAGAGGAGAAGAGTAAGAATAAGAGAGTGAGAGAGATGGAAGGAGAGATCTATTCGCGGAAGGACGTACGCAGGTAGAAGTTTTACAATCCGGCAAAACTGAATTGTGCTTTGGGTTCTACCAGAATACTAATATTTCACACCGCTTTATAAGATGCAGTTACCAATGGGGTACCTACTTGTAGGAAATATATTAGCAGACCCTACTTTTCATATTATACAGAATATCAAGCATATTTTCAAAATAAATATCCTGAATTCAAAATACTTTTATAAAATAATTAGGTACGTATAGTAGAAAATAAAAATAAAAATATTAATAATATAATCGTTTCGATTTAAGAACAAATGAACATACGTAAACATTTCATAGATAGCTAGAATATGCTGATTGTAAGTATATTATCCGGTTGTTGGACTGACGTCAGGTTGGTGTAATTGTATTTAGTAACGTCAGTAATGCCGCCCTTAAAATATATAAATAATAAACTTTACAATATACATATTTGGAATTATTACTCAGGTTACTCAAGTCATGTCGAACTTACATATAATACTATAGAATTTGACCCACGACTAAAAAGATTTTTTTTTATTTTCTCTTATTCCCCTTTGAAAATTGTACATATTCGTGATGGATTTTGCAGAATGCATATTTAAAAGGATTTATGAAAATATAAAAGTTAAGAAGTTGTTGGAGGTAGTGGTTTAAATTGGGTTATAAACATAAATATGGAAGATATGCCAGGTAGTTAAGAAAAAGGTAATGCTGCATCTTAAAGCTATATGAAACTAAACTCTTTGTTGTTGGTATGAAATTTTGAAATGTATTATTCAATTGCTTGCTTCAGATTTTGGATACCTCCTTTTTTTAATTGTTTTTAAAATCCGGAAACATGAGACACGGCACGCAACTATATTCAAACTATATCTGTGTATTTTCAAAAACGCTCAAACAGATTTTAAGTTAGTATTCGCAAAATATGCTTTTTCAGTTTTATAATGACTTTATGAAGCCAAACCAATGCAAAGCAACTCATTATTACTTAGTACAGAGACACGCATTCGTAATAGAACCTATTACATTGTACTATTGTACATAATTTTGGCCTTGCCTGCAGTGACAATCAATTACTTACGCACTACCCCATGTTAACTTTTGTTGCGGATCAAATTTGAAAGGAATTTGTGTATCATTTAATAAATCAAACATTTTTCTACCAATTGTACATTGTTTTAATGACATGAAGTTGTTCTTTTTAATTATTTTTTCGTTTTCAGTTGTAATTAATTCGCACAAAATTGAGTGACAAAATCAAAGTAACGTAAACATTTAAACATTTTACTTGTCCCTTCGCTAGTGACAAGTAAATTTACGAAAAAATGCCTATGTACACAGTTGCAGAACGAGTGGAAATTGTTGGCAACTTTGCTGCAGTATATCCTCCGGCCAGTTTTAAGTATTTTGACAGTGTCTCGAATTTACAATGAATTCCAGAGCACAGACTGCGTAAATTGTGACCACAGGAAACGTATTAGAAATCCATCGGCCGTTACAGAAGAAACCAAAATGAACATTTATTTGATGTTTGAAAATGAGGACTTCACAAGCTTAAATATGCTTGCCGATCAGTTCCAAATTTCAAGAAGCAGTTGCCATAAAGCGTTGAAGACCGAAAAGTACATATCTTATAAGATTCAAAATGCTCACTAATTGTTACCAACCGACTTCTTCCCAAGAATGGAATTTTTCCAATTTTGGATGGAAAAAATAAATAATGATCCAAATCTGTTAACAAGAAATTTATTTACGATTATACGTGGAACATAGGAATTTGGGTGCTAAAAGTTTTACCCCATGTTAACTTTTGTCGCAGTATAAATAATAAAAATAAATGTAATTTTACACATTGTAAGACAATTTATTGAATTAGTGGACATAAAAATATTTTAAAGAAATTGTTCAAAATGTTTGCCTTCAGCAGTTGCCCAATATCCTAACCGATCGTAGAAATTTCTACGAGTGTTTTGCAATTGTCGCACAGTAATTGAATTGCAAGCGTCTGTGATTCTTGCTCTTAGCTCTTCCAAGTTTCAGGTTTCTCTCGAACATTGTCGTAGACTTTACTTGATACATGACCCCACAAAAAATCGAGTGGGGGTAAGGTGTGGGCTTCTGGCAGGCCATCTAAATGGTCCATATCGTCCAATCCAACTGTTGGGGAAACTTTGATTCAAGAATTCCGTGATTGTGGCAGCACTCTGAGCTGGTGTTCCGTTTTTCTGGAATATTATTTCCCCATTACCTCGCAACTCATCCAGACGGAGACCTACTTCCATCTGAAACAGATCTAAATATTTCCGTTGATTTAAATTCCCGTCTATAAAAAACGGCCCCAACATGTTATTCCCCACTATTCCCACCCAAACATTAACTTTCTGAGGCCACTGCGTGTTAGCCTCTCGAATCTTATAAGGATTTTGTCGTGCCCAAATTCTTTGGTTTTGCTTGTGTATCGTCCCATCCAGAGCATATGTGCACTCGTCAAAAAACAGTATTCTTGTTAAAACATTTGGATCGTTATTTATTCTTTCCATCGAATATTGGCAAAATTCCATTCTTGGGAAGAAATCTGTTGGTAACAATTTGTGAACATTTTTAATCTTATAAGATTTCTACTTTTCGGTTTTCAACGCTTTATGGCAACTGCTTCTTGAAATTTGGAACTGATCGGCAAACATATTTAGGCTTGTGGAGACCTCGTTTTCAACCATCAAACAAATGTTTATTTTGATCTCTTCTGTAACTGCAGATGAATTTCTAATTCGCTTCCTGTGGTCGCAATTTACGTAGTCTGTGCTCTGGAATTCATTGTAAATTCGAGACACTGTCGAAATACTTAAAACTGGCCGATCAGGATATGCTGCATCAATGTTGTCAACAATATCTCTGAAGGACATTCCTTGGATACATGCCGTAACAATTTCCACTCGCCAAGCGATGTCATCTAGCATAAAATGTTTACGCTATGTTGATTTTGTCACTCAGTTTTGTGCGAATTAATTACAACTGATAACGAAAAAATAATTAAAAAGAACAACTTCATGTCATTAAAACATTGTACAATTGGTAGAAAAATGTTTGATTTATTAAATGAAACGCAAATTTCTTTCAAATTTGATCCGCAACAAAAGTTAAAACATGGGGTAGATTTTTTAGCACGTAAATCCCTATGTTCAGCGTTAAAAAAAATGCATGGTATATGTATATATATATGTATTGAAAAAATGAATGAAAATCTTCTTGGTAGTAGTGGCATACAATGAAATTAAAATAATAACAATATGACAACTGGTTGTCAATTAGAAAACAATGACAAATATAAAATGTAAATCAAAATGTATAAATGAAAATGTATTCAAATAAGCATAGGACTATCGGTATTACTTATATAGTCACATCAAAGGGCCTGGGTTTACCACAAGCTGTTCAGTCAATGCAATTATAAAAAATAATAACAACGACGCAACTATGTAATGAAAAATTAAGAGTAGAACTGTTGAATTATAACAATATAGAATGTAAAATCAGTCATGTATAAATGTAAATGAAAGCAAATAAGCATAGGACAATCGGTATTACCTATGTAATCCTATCAAAATGGCTTAGATTCATCTAAACATGTACAATTTTGATTGAAATACATAAATAATCAACAATGCAACTATGTATGTGTTAAGATGTAATTTGTAGCTACAGACATATATGTTTCTACCTAGTTTGGTTTCGTCAGTGCAGCATAACAAAGAAGGTGTATGTTAAAGCATTAATATGTGTTGAATAAAAAAATATAGTATTACCTTAAAATGTCAATCCAAAATGTCCAAGTGTAAAACAACTGTGCACTTACTTAATACTGTGTAATGCCTTATTTCAACCAGGCAGATAATAAAATATATTACAATTCTTTGCCAATAATAACAATATGACAACCAGTTGTCATATTGTTATTATTTTAATTTCATTGTATGCCACTACTACCAAGAAGATTTTCATTCATTTTTTCAATACATTTGTATATTTGGCAAAGAATTGTAATATATTTTTTTTGTATATATATATATATAACAATAATAAATTATTAGGGTTATCGGTCCGTGTATTCTGGTTAAATGAAACTCAATTCGTTCATTCTTCTCTCTATATTTCGATAATGTTTATTATCTTCATCGGGAGAGTGCTATCAAAAATCGTAATGAATTTGTTAAAAAGGAAGCATAAGAAGTTAAAATGTTACTTACATCAATGAGTTAGCACTGGCAAAAACATCAATATATTTAAAATAATAGTGGAAACATTAAAATGGTAATATTAAGTAAAGAACGTAATTATAAAAACAGAATAGTTCTTGAAATGATTTATATTAACAAAGAGACTAATACAATAAATTATAAAACTGATACAAATAATTTAAGTGTGATATATTCCAACCTATTACGCATTTGTGAATAAATTATATTGTTCCTAAAATATTTAAATTTTTCTGCTTCAATTCATAAAAATTCTTGTACTTTAGATCATCTAAAGAGATTTAAATAATTTTGTATATTATATTACATAGTACAAGGCACTTCTAATTTTGTGATGATATCAATATATTTTTTTTAAATGTCATTTCTGACAGAAAATTCAAAATTTTTAAAAACATCATTACCATTTTAATGTTTCCACTATTATTTTAAATATATTGATGTTTTTGCCAGTGCTAACTCATTGATGTAAGTAACATTTTAACTTCTTATGCTTCCTTTTTAACAAATTCATTACGATTTTTGATAGCACTCTCCCGATGAAGATAATAAACATTATCGAAATATAGATAGAAGAATGAACGAATTGAGTTTCATTTAACCAGAATACACGGACCGATAACCCTAATAATTTATTATTGTTATTAAGTACGGTCGATATTTTTATTATTACTATATATATATATTTCAAAAATTCCTAGGTAGGTATTCTACTATTTATTTATAATGTGCTACAAATTAGTAATATATGTTAGCAATTGACAATATCCATATGATGTAATTTAATGCAAGATGGATAAGAATGTGCTTGTTTTTTGATCACCTTTAGCTAGTAGTACATGTTTAGTGATGTCTTAAAACTAAGTAGTGCAATTATCTTAAAAAATATTTGGATATTTAGAATAAAAAGGATTATGTATGACATTTCATTTCCTGCTGTAATGTAAATTTATTTTTTACAGGCTTTTTCAAAAATGAGTGTTCTTGCATAAAGGAATATTTTCTTTCTAGTGTCTCAATTGAGAATAATTGTATCCATAGAAAAATATCAAATTAAAATATTTAATTTTAGTGTAATAATGTAACCACTCGTATTATTTCAATCGCCATGCGGAACGAATACTAATAACCTACTGATCTGATTTAACTACTGAACAATAATCATTATTAAATTTATTCTCGCAAACGAGAACTAAAATGTGTCCGATGTTGACATTTTAACAAAACGAACATACTAAATATGCAAGTAAAGCTAAGATGACATCAATATTATTTAAATAAGATATATATGTATACTGGGCCTAATTTGAAGCCATAAAAAATTATCGATTTATTTATTGTGACATCTTGATAGATTATTGTCCAAAAAAATGTAAAATGTTCTGATTTCTAATATCAGTGCTCTAATTAAGGTGTGTGTTACCCGGATCTATATGACATGTATTTATTGTAGCTCGTTATTAAGAGTAAATTTGTAATATTTCTTATATAGCTTTATTAGTATGCAAATAAATACGAAATAATAAAGTACGAAAACTTGTTATCGCTGCGAAACCAGACGTGTCCTGTTCGGAAAAAAAAAACACTAGTTGATAGGTACAGATTGTGCGTAAAGAACATAATTTTATATGATTGTCTGGTGAAGTAACACAATTCGAAAAATATACCAACGAATATAAAAGTATGCGTACATTACCCACATTTAATACAGTAATTTTTTTTCTGTTAATAAATTTGCAATGGAAACTTATCTGGTATCAATAGGATTCCTGTATATAATCATATGTACAATTACACAATGTTATATCCACAGGCCGTAGTTACGGAACTGAACAGATATGCATATATGTAAATTGTATATATTGAAATGCTTTCGCATTTGCCATTCTTTTCTAGGTCATAAACGAATGATCTCTATCAATCACAGTAGTGTTGAACATTCATATAATAAGTGTGAGAGTACGAGCTTTCGAAATAATATTGCTAGGATTGGTAACATGTAAATGCATACTTACGTATTGCTATGAAAAAAAACATTTGCAATCATTAAGTAGATTATTAACATACTATGAAATTAAGTTTGGTCCAGTATATATTTTGCAAAAAAGCTAATTACTTATCGTTAATAATAAATGAGCGTGTCTGAATTGGAATATAAGAAAAAGTGAGGAAAACTGCGTGGAAAGTAATGATGCTATTTATTAATCGATAAGAAAGATTAAGTCTTCTAATAATATGGAATATAAGAATATAATACAATTACCGCAGTAACACATCCAGATAGATAATTTCTTTTTTATTATTCAACCGAATTACACTATACTCTTTATTTCATACCGGAAATTTCTAAATTCGGACCGATAAGTGCGAAAGTATATTTAGAGCTAGAGTTGGAACAATCATCATTATCAGAAAGTCATGTGGTGTCCACACCTTATTTTTCTTTCGTAAGTCCCTGGGATCAATAAGTACATGTTAACATACGCTACAAGAAATGTTTTTTTTTGCAAAAACTATGGGAACAATAAATTATTCAGGCTAAACTTTTGTTTTAACAAATCTTTTAATTTTTTGGTTTGCTCTAGATATTCATGTTTGTATAATTTTTGCTAACATTTTGTTTTTGTAATTGTGTAAGGATATAAGCCGCTCTCTTATTCACGCTATCATCTAAATGTACGGAACAAAATGCTCTTATCTTTAGTAAATCGCTATGGTCAATAGTATATGTTATTACACATATGGGTATGTAGATTTTATGTACAAAAAAATAATTATGAAATAATTTTTTAAATCGTGTTAAAACAAATAAGTCGTGCAAATATAGTATTTGTTGTAGCCTTGTGCTATTGCACAATTGTGTAAAACAGAAGTTGTGTATATTTACAAAAGTCATATAAGGAAGCCGAATATCTTATCACACATGTAAATAAACTTTGGTTAGTAGTTATTGATGTTTATGGCATTTACTTTTATTCTTAACTCATTCTTACTTTTGATTTGCTAAAATTTTCCATAATAAATCTTCAAGATACGACGTTGCCTATGTATTCAGTTAATATACAGGGTGGGGCACCTCATTCCCGTCGGTTTATATACGAAAAGCGGTAATATGACTTGTATGCGGATTTTCTGCCAGAGATCCGATAACAACAAAATCATTTTCTTCATTTCCCGTAATTGGTCTTTGCCGTTCTGGTTTCTGATAACGCACACTTTCTGTTTTTCGGAAAACTAGCAATAAATTTTCTAATGACCGCCTGTTAGGATATTTTTGAGCATAAACTCTTGATGCTAGCAAGCAATTTTCGCCACACCCTCCGATTACTAAAATCATATCCACCTTTTCGTTTTCAGAGTAGGTTCTCATTTTAAATAATTAAAATTATTTAAACGACGTCGAATAGCGTTGATGTCTTAACTAATATGTACTGTCACTGTCAAATAATTTATCTGTTTGAAGTATTAATAACAGCGGCAAAGCCTACTTTTGGAAAAAATTGCAAGAAATCAGTGTTTGAAATTGAAAATCCTAAATTACCAAAAAACTATAAGAGATAGGTATGGGAAACCCTAATACAGTTTTAAAAACAATTAAAATTAGAATCTAAATATGGCAATAAATACAGGGTGTTCTATTTAAAATAAGAAAGTTATTTGCCTTTAATGTTAGTCAAAACACAAATGTAGTTTTTAAACACCCTGTATAATTTTTAGACATCAACTTTAGCTTATCTTAGAGTCTAATGCTTTGAGTATACATTAAATACAATTTAAAATAATTCGCTCAAATATGGAAGACAGCAATGTCTCTGAAATTTTGATCTACATTTTCAAAAATAGTGAAATATCTCGAAAAGAGGTTGAGTTAGGTATAGGGAATATAACAGTAAGTGGCCTTAATTTAACCTATAGCATCAAAATATCCCATAATATACAGGGTGTTCCATTTAAATTTTCATAACTTTGGTGTGCCAATTTTTTTTGGATCATTCTGTATATTTCAAAATAATTTTAAAACGTGCCCCTAATGAACCTACACAACCTTTAATAAAAATAAAAATAAAACATATTACCGCTTTTCGTATATAAACCAACGGAAATGAGGTGCCCCACCCTGTATATATATATATATCTATCTCAACGATGGCTTCGTATTAGTTCTAAACTATCACAAACATAAATTTTACATTTGTGTTGATTGAAATATTAATATGTATATATATGTTTAACAATCGATTTTCGATTTGATATTATATGAACTATAAAGAGCAATACATTTCTGCAATTTTAAGAGGCTTTAGATATTCCATTTTCATTTTTGCGCCGTCTACTAATTTAAGTGTATATACTTTTAATATTAATTATTACTGAAAGGTAAATGAATAATATAAAATGTTAGAAATGCTAACGAAATTAGCAAATATATTAATTAATATATATGTTAACGTAGTATTTGCCGTATAACTGACACAAAAACACTAAAGAGCGTAGCTGCTAATCTGAAAATGTCTCATCTTGGTCCAGAATTAGACTCGGGTTGTTCTAAATTTTCTCTCGAAAATCTTGAATCCTATCATTGATACACCTCCACGATGTTTAAATGTGTAAAAACTGGTGCATGCCCCACATAGCGCACGTTAAGTTTCACTTTTTTTCATTAGTTAATTACAGTGTGGGAGTTGTTGTAACGGAAATTGAAAAAAAGAATCCCTCTGTGAGTGGCATTCGTTTGAGGACTGTATGACCTAATTATATTTATGTAATAGTTTTTGCCATGTATCTACTAAGCTTTAATAATTAAAATTACAATATTTGCAATTTCTTTCTTTTTATATTGTTAGACTAATAAAATTATATTTATTAAGTGGGTCATTTTTAAATAAAAATTGAGTTTCTTGTTAATTTTGTAATCTAATAAAGCAGCCTTGTCAAATATTTCAATCGGTTACTTACACCGTGACAAAAACTATTTCGCTATTTAAATAAACCAGCTTGGAAAGTGAACCAGTATTCTAGTTTAAAGAAATTCAACTTTCACTGATTCTAAGTAATCTACAAAAAATGCAACAACTCTATTTCACCACATTTATGCATTTAATTTGTGTTAATATATATAATAATAAATGATGTAATTAACTGGTTACACTATAACGCGCTTTTCATTAAACAAAATATTAAATATACATAAATTTTAAACATTCATGACTATTATGCAATTATATAAAAACTCCAAAAATACATCTCTCCAAAAACTGCTTCACGAGAAAGTAATAGTAATGACAATAATTGATACATATATACATATATTAAATATTCCGATAGATTATAGATAATTGTGATTTCGTGCCATATGCGTGCTTCAATTTGAGAAATCTACTTTACATGTCGCAAGGGAATTATTTTTTTAGATTTTAAACGAAGAACATCGGACACGAGAATTATGTTAAAACTAGGTAACACTCAAATATATTATTGTGTAGGGTGTCAACACTTCCTGAAGTTTTAATCCATTGAAAGTGTCCGCCACTCTACTGTTAAATTCGTTTAAACTTGTCCACTTTATTAATAGAGTAATACCATTAGTTTGCTGTACGATTCGGAGGGTATTGGGTAGGTGGTTTATGTATATTAAAGAGCGTTGGGCCTAAGATTGTCCCTTGAGGTACGCAACTGTCAACATTAATGTAGCATAATTGGTAATTTCCTATTTTGACGCTTTGCTTCCAATTTGTAAAGTATGATTCAAACCATTTCTTAGGAATATTCCTAATACCACATTGCTTTAGCTTGTCAAGCAAAACATTGTGGTTAACTAAGTCAAAAGTCGAAGCATTTTAAAAGTTTCAATAAACCGATCTCTAGCAAAACGTGAACTGTAGTTTTGAGAGCACAAAGAAGTAGAATATATACGTACATACAATGACAATGTTAATATAATAAAGTTAAATTGGATCATATTACATATTTTAAAATATTAAATACTGGCATTAGTTTTAACATTACTTTTACATGTTCTTTTATATATGTTTAATTGATGAAATAAATATACGACTACGCATGTATTATATACACACATACATTTAAAAGAAAAAATATATGTATATAAGCTGTAAATAAATTATTTGCTGATTCTATTCGTTTCGATGTATATTTTTTATGTACTGTAGTATATATATACAGTGTGTCAATAAAGATAGGAACACCCTAAATATCAGCTTTAAAACATATCTCTAGCAAAAACGCTCAGACACGTATTTTGTTATTTTTGAAGGCGCATTTTCTTAGATTAAATTGAAGTATACAGGGTTATCAAAAAAGAAGATATGACGTTATCATGTGTTTTTTTAAATGGAATACCCTGTATATTTATAAGAAAATTAAAAGAGCTTCTCATGAAGATTTCAACGATATATGAGTTCTTGGGGATATCTTTAATATTTACTTGTAGAAATTGAAAAAACACTTTTGGTGGAACAACGTCATAAAATAATTACAATAGAGTTTAACTTGTTTATTTTTAAATCTAAAACAAAAATTTACTTAAGTAAATCTTCAAATTGCTGCCCTTTCACAATCTGACAGTAGCCTAGGCGAGAAATAAACTCATTCTGAACATTGCTGATTACATCTGGCGTGATTCTTCGGATCTCTTGGCGTATGCGTTCTTTTAAATCATTAATATTTTGAGGTCTATTTACATAAACTTTGCTTTTTAGGTAACCCCACAGGAAGAAATCTAGTGGTGTTAAGTCAGGGGAGCGAGCTGTCCACTCAACAACCCCACGTGTGCCAATCCATCGGTTATTAAAAATCAAATTTAGGTAGTCACGCACAGGTCGAGAATAATGAGGAGGTGCCCCATCTTGTTGGAACCAGATTTCATTACTAGGACTGTCACGGGTATTTGGATCAGCATAAAGTTCCACAAGCGCAGGAAGAAGCTCTAACTATAAAAAAATCCAAATAGATATCCCCATTTAAATTTCCATCAAAAGAGAAAGGTCCTAAAATCCTATTTTTTAGTATTACAGCCCAGACGTTCACCTTCTGAGGGTGTTGACTTCGAGCTTCCTGCATCCAGTGAGGATTATGTTCTGTCCAGTATCTACAATTTTGTCGGTTAACTGTTCCGTTTAAAGAAAAAGTTGCCTCATCTGAAAATAAAATGTTTCTAGCAAACATTTCATCACGTTCACAAAGTGTTTGCAAGTTTTCTGAAAACTCCAAACGGCGATCAAAATCATCTTCCGACAATTCATGGACAAGATGCACTTTATAAGGATGATATTTCTGCTTATGCCAAATTTTTCAAACAGTCTCATGGCTGCCATTAAAGTTTAAAGCTGCTTGACGAGTAGCACAATTCGGATTATCTTGCACTGTCAAAAGAACATTTAACTTTGTTTCATCATCCACTTTTGGTCGCCCAGTTTTAGGTAGATCCCTAACATTTCCGTACTCCTCATACTTTAGAAGTATTTTACTTACAGTTGAGCGAGTTATTGGTTGCCGATTAGGATGCGCTGTATTAAATAGTTCGCAAACTTCCACTGTACTCCTTCTTCGGTCACCATAACCAATCATCATAAGAATCTCAATCCGTTCTCTCTCACTTAGACACATTTTTATCAAAAGAAATGGCAATTATAAAACAAGCAAGGCCAAACAAACTAACGGTGGTTAGTCACTGTCCACAGATCACTATACTAGAAGATAGTATAACTTAATAGTAAAAAGTTTAGACAATGTTTAGCGCCGCCTGCCAACTGCAGGCAGTACTAAAATGGATCAAACCGATGAACCGGGAAATTTAAATATTATATATTTCTATTCCATTTTGTATTTACCTTAGTAGTTTTTATTCTTCACTTTAAATGTTCGGAAGTAAAATAGTAGATGTATTTTAAAGAAAAATAAACTACACTTATTGCTATAATAACTTAGTAATAAATTAGAAACATATCTTTTTAGTAACGCTTTATTTTTATATGAAAATTTATTTCTATTTCAAAATATTAAGGAGAAAGCATTCTAAATTATTCTTACATTTGAACTTATTTATTCCTTAAATGGAAATCGTCGATCTTCTCTTATGACATTGAATAAATTAGGATCTCATATAGCTTCCTACCACTCATGAAAACGAATTGATTTTGGATGCGGGAAACTTTTACATTTTGGTCACAATTTGACACATAACATTTTCTTGTCGGCATAATTACTAGGAAGTCTAGAAAAAAGTGCTAATAAATAAATAAATTACTCGAATTATGCAGAATAAATACTTACGCACATACAATTTTAAGAAATAAGTTAATATTTTATAACTCTGATTAATAATTAGCATATATTTATAAATATTAATTAGAAACTGTCAACAAAAATATTTGAAAACTATACCACATGTAGTTGCCATAGTTACCAAACACAGTTAACAGCCTACAAGCAGCTAAGCCCTGAAGTATCACATGTGATCCTAAAATTTCGTCAACACATGCGCCACCTACCAACTGCAGGCAGAAGTAAAACGATGTCTACGCAATCTCAATTTAACATTTCACCCCCTGGTCACTGTCTAATTAGATAAGACGTCACCTTCCATACTGACAATTCTGTCATGACAACGTTCAAAGATAAAATTACCAAAAATTATCATGTAGTTCCACCAAAAGTGTTTTTTCAATTTCTACAAGTAAATATTAAAGATATCCCCAACAACTCATACATCGATGAAATCTTCATGAGAAGCTCTTTTGATTTTCTTAAAAATATACAGGTATTCCATTTAAAAAAACACATGATAACGTCATATCTTCTTTTTTGATAACCCTGTATACTTCAATTTAATCTAAGAAAATGCGCCTTCAAAAATAAAAAAATACGTGTCTGAGCGTTTTTGCTAGAGATATGTTTTAAAGCTGATATTTAGGGTGTTCCTTACTTTATTGACACACTGTATATACGTTATGGAAAAATAGTAGTTCAATTTTTAACCTGGTAATATTAAAAGAACGTTTGCCTTGTAGATGATATTTCGGATAATTAAGTTTTTAAATCCGGAGGCAATAGAAAGTAAAATTGCAAGTAGAAATCGCGACAGTGTGCTATAAAAAGCTCTTTCGCGTGTTTCTTACGTAACCTCGCATAATTGATATATCCCTACCTAGGAGGCTACGAGGAAATCACGACGCATAGATCTCAGAGAAATTGGGTTAAAAATTTTTTGAGATAAACGTTTGGCACGACTTCGTAGTCAAAAATCAAGGTCATTTATTTTCGATTGAATCTTCGATATGTACAAGAATTTATACACACGATAAAACACGTGTTATCATCTGGTTGACCTTCGGCCAAATCACTTAACTGTAACATTTATCACTAACGGATTTCAGAAAGAAAAGCCATGAATATGCAGAAACCGGAAAATATCTTTCCCTGTCGTTCATTGTTCTCTTTAAAGCGACCTTTACGTGAATGGAAAATGTGATATTTATGCAACAATTAAGAAACCACGCACCATAATTCATTTATAGGCAATTATAATATACATTCTTATGCACATAATATACATATATACAGTCAGGCACAAAATCAATAGTACGCTTATTCCTTAATCCTTATCCTAAAAGATTTCTCGTTTTCAATCATTAAAAAACGAGGTATAGGCACAACACGACTTATTGGTACGTATATGTACGTTCTGAATTTTGTATGCAAGAGTTTTGTTTCAAATAATTTTATCAACATCACTAAAATAATTCTATGAATTAGAGTGTTACTTCCGGTCCGACTTTTGAATTTATTTTATACAAAAATTATGCCATATGCATTCTTAAATTATTTCGTAATCTTAGTAAATCTGTATGCATAATTTGCGG
The DNA here is from genome assembly GCA_963170755.1 of Amphimallon solstitiale. Lineage (NCBI taxonomy): Eukaryota > Metazoa > Arthropoda > Insecta > Coleoptera > Scarabaeidae > Amphimallon > Amphimallon solstitiale. The sequence goes on along the minus strand of OY720675.1, from coordinate 51,739,467 downwards.
GAAAACCTACCATTCAATAACAGTAAAAGCGTTGATTGAAGGAATATATAAAGATGCGCAACGCTATACTAAAATTGCGTGAAAAAAATTGCCGAGAAACATCATCGCTGTCTCGGGCTGTTTCGAATCTCGGATCCAAACGACTGATGCAGTCGCTATAGATCTCGGACCCAGTTTTGGCTACGCTCAGTGCTATGTAGTGGCGCATCTTTATGTATTCCTTCAATCAACGGTAAAAGTGTTATTCTTGGCCCATATACATAAATTGCTGCAATTCGGCTCTAATACTTTTGTACTGTTGATAAATCTCGATAGAATGCATACTTTCAGAGATAATAGCAAAAAACTATTATAGGAGTAGAAGTGACTCTTACATTCCGAATTTTGTAATTTTTTTTATACAAACATTATTCAAAATCAAGCTAAATATTTTCATACTCTTCATATATCTGTCCAGAAAGCATGATTATTTTGGGACAAGAGTAAAAGGTCTACTCCCGATAGAAACATTTGTGTCAAATTTACTTTTGAGTACATTTGTATTCTTTATAAATTTGTTTAAACTTAGTAGATGAGGAAATATTTCGCTGAAGTCATACTACTTCTGGTCTAGAGATTTTACTGAAAATCTATATCTATGCTACGTATAAGAAAGTAAATAATAATGAATTATTGGTACAGGACAGAGAATAATTTAAATTGTAGAACCGCGGACCTATTATAGCGAAGAACATTCGTATAGTATTGTCAGTGTTTCAAAGCTCACCCCATTGTGGCAACCTGAGGTTAAAAACAGTTTTATTACACATTTTGTTTTAACTATTTTCATATTTATTTTCAAATATTGCAAGTGGAAATATATGTAGTTAAGTGAAAACCTAATTGTACACTTTAGCGACTTGCTCTAAAGGAGTTCCGTCATAATGTAATATCTGCAGCAGGTTCTAGAATTAGTAAGTCATAATTATAAGATCGGGTTTTCAGGTACGGAATAACATGATATAACACTATTGAAATTTACATAGTCCAGGAAAAATAAGAAAATATAAGGATTAACGAAAAGGATTATTGTATGAGCCATGTTTTTTCCTGTCATTGTCAACTATTGATTTTTAAAAAAATGGCACTTGACTGTTTTCGGTGGGCCGCTTTGTATATAAAAATCAATAATGTCTACTATAAAACTGATTTTATTATTTGACTAAATTATTATTGACTATTTTACGATATCTATATATGTAAATCAGTTATGATCTTATTGATAAAACTTTAACTGCACAAAGTGGTCAATATTTTATACACTAAACAGCACGTGAAAAAACACAAATAAATGAGCAGTTTCCTTTCTCAAAAAGGCACATCATGTTCCTATCTTTCCTTGTGGAAGATATAATTCTTGCCAGTTATATCCTGACGAGAAGATTATATAAATAAGCAGAAATAAATAAATGCTCTAAAAGCAATTTTCTTGGTATTTTTAAATAAATTTAGTATTTATACTGGAATGTAAAACAGCTATTAAGTGCGAACTTGTAAATATCGATGTTAATTCTTGTATATCTGGTAACCCATAGGACAATCACCTTACTTAATTACCAATAAAAATATACATAAATTTATACCTTTTTAATTCTTTTTTGTTATACATATTTAAATATTTATCATTTGATAAGTATGCTTTCGTTAAAAACCACAAATTAAAACCAATTATAAGTAGGTAATTAAATTTTAATTAATTACAATTATAGGTAGTTTTTGCCATTCAATGTGTAATATGTATCCTACCGCTCATAAGTGTTTAGGCAGTCACAATAACAACATAGATCATATAAAAACTCAGCAAAAATATGGAAATATACCAAATAAATGGGAAAATTAAAACGTTTAATTTAAATTTGAGTATTATTTGTGTGATCTCCGCTGAGGTCCAAGTTGATTCAAACTTATTTCACATATCAGTATCATGTTGGAGCTGATTGCCGTACTAGTCGGTCCTATTCTTCCAACATTACCTCGATCGGATTCAAGTCATGGCTCTGGGGAAGCCATTACATAATGTTAATAGTTCCTTCCTCCTGTAAATGGCGTAAATGTTTTGTTTGGGTCATTATCTTTCGAAAGACACAATCTTGACCCAAAAGTCGAATTACTGAAATTTTTGCTTGGTTCTCCAAAATTTCTCAGTATTCTTCATTTCTTAGGCAATATACACTTTTCTGGAATGTCCATCCACAGATCTTCTCACGGATATAATGAGTGTCCATAATGTTATAGGTAGAGTTTATGATCATAGTGAATTGAATATAACAACATATTCAAGCTGGACGTTTGTTCCTATGTAAGTGGTAAAATTATAATATGCAGGTAATATTCTGAACGAAAGGACACGAATACATTTATTTTTAAATATAATTAATAAGAATAAATAGTAATGATAACAATAGCTCCTGTTACATTTTCCACTGTGTGTTAATGCCAATTTAAAGGTATTTCTTTGCCATGAGATATTCGGCGCATGTGATGCCTCTACGCATTCAGTAAGAAAGGAAAACCCATGAACAACCAATACTGTCCACATACACAAGTCAGTCAGTAAAATAGTAATAGGTTCGAATATACTTATGGGGTGTAAGTGTAGGTCAGTTTCATCACCTGGGAATTGTTTTTCTGTAGCTGTTGCTGCACAAAACCGGTTAAATGATGCACCTGAGGAAAATATAAGCGAGTGAATGGATAGAAGACGCTTCTAGGAGGCTTGGTTGTGATTTCACAAATCAACGACATATTCAGAATTGTTTGTTAAATATTAAGTGACAAGATAGTAGCAGCATTCAGTTTTTCTATTGTCGGATAAAACCAGAATTGCTCTGCGGTCCCCAAATGATTAATGGAGTTCACCAGAAGTACGATATTTCAGATGCATATTTTCCAGAAAGACCTCTGCTTTGGACTGGCATTTCTTATCTATACCACTCGGAGATGTTTTAATCGACAATAGATGGAATTGATGGTACGCATAAGAGATCCTCTCAGATTATGTGTGTACCCTATTGTAATAAGTTTATGTTCATGACCACTCATGACCCATTAACACTTCTAGTTTCGGAATGCACAAATTTATCGTACTGATCTGGCTAATCTCGATTTAAACTCAATAGAACATGCTTATGATATTCTGGGGGGGAAAAGTGTTACTAGTTGTACTGGGGAAAAGAACGAAAAACTTGTAAGGACAAGATTAGTAATCCTATTAAATAATAGTAACTTAAAATAAATGCTTTTGAACAAATTGGCTGTTTAAAATATTATAATGTGCTGGTTCGTACCAATATATTGACAGAGTACAAACGAATGAATAATTAAAATACTTAAATTATAGGTCAGCATGTATGTATAGTTAAATATTGATTCACGCGATTGTTCCATATTCTTAGGTGTTTTTATTATAAACTTTTGTCAATTAACTATAACCAGGTTCTTATATTTAATGATTAAGAATAACATAATGTTTTACATAGCTATCATCTTAATAAATCACAACATGACCATTACTTTTATTTTTACTTGTGCTTTTGAAATAAATAGATATTTTAAATATATACATATATCTGTAACTTCATTACAATTATATATGTATGTATTTCTTGATATAAAAAATACATACATATATTCAAGATTTTTCATTAGATTGGAAGAACGGTCCTGCTTTCAGCCCAGGTCACAGACGAGAAAAGAGAGCGAACGCCTGGAGTTCACGGAAAAGTGAGTTCGAGCGTTTCGCAATGCCAAATATGCGACAAAATGGACTGGGAAGCGAAGCACGCGTAACAGACGCATCGCAGACGTATACCTCATACTCTATTCTGTTCTCCCGTGCGTGTCTATATTTGATGGCGCATTCGCGTCGGGGAACGACCTCGACGCGTCTGCGGCGTCTAGTCGGCTCTCTCAACCCGGCGACCTCTAACGGTCACGTCGGCAGCTTCTCCACCCCTTTCAGACAAACCGGTACAACGTATAGGGGAGACGACCTTGACATAATCCAGGCAAAGTTCGTTTAGGTTATTGGTGAAAGTAGTTTATATTTTTTGTTTTGTTTAACTTAATTTCGTCTAAGCCGACGCGAAAGCACCTCCGGAGGTGTAGAAGCAGTAAAAGCTCTTTAACTTATTCATGAAAGTTGTGGAAGTGTTTCTTATTTGTAATATTTGTAAAAGAATATTGAACATGTTTCCCACGTATATATAACACGTGTAAAACTTAAAGTCAAGATATAGCTGCTAATGTATTTTTATATACATTATTAAATAAATACATTTTTCAGGGAGCCTAGATAACACAGACTATTCATTCGCTTATTAACTCCACTGGATTTCTTAATCGTTCGCGTTCTAAAAGTATAGTACCCTTTATTACATTTTGAGGACTATCAAAACAACTAAAGAATCACATCCTTTATGTACACTTCGAAGGTATTCTTTCGTAGGCATTTTATAAAATTCAAGAATGTAATATATAGGTAGTATATAGATAAAAGGCACCATAAATTGCCGTTGTGTTAATATCGACAACTGCATGCACCTTGTTGCTTTCTGGAAGTATTGGTTTTCCGAAGCTCTTTTTTGGATTACTAAAGACCTGGGGGTCAAATTTGGTTGAGAGGTGGATCGTCGAATTGAAAGCCTTCTTTGAAGTTTTTCATGAATACGACAGTCTTCCCAATAAAGATGCATAGCATTGTCTATTAATATTTACTTCCTTCTTTTAATCAACAATGAATATAGCAAAAGATGGTCGCCATAATTCTGTTAGTGGATATAAATACTGTAGGATTTATTGTCTATTGTCTGGTCTATACAGCGTTAGTAAAAAGTTCCGGAACGGTCGAATAACTTTGTTATTTGAAAATTATGATTTTTGAAATTTGGTATGGGGGTATAGTTAATATAAATGCATTTTATGCAATACAGTTAATATTTTTTTTACTTCCGGTTTAATCGGCAATACGTCCAACTTTTTTTTTTTAAATGGAACGCCCAAATTTTTTTAACACTTTTGAATGCAAAATAAAAAACTACGTTCAGGAAGTATTAAGATGTTTATTTTTATTCACAAGAAAACAGTTAAAAAATTAAAAAAGTGTCCTAATACAGAAACATCAAGATACCTGTCTATTCAGGTTGCGATTACAAAATTGTTCAAAATGCTCTCCATTTACAATTTGACAAAAATGTAAACGGTCAGTAAAATTTCTTATTGAATTTTGTATTTGTTCTGGAGTGATGCGATTGGCTTCTTGAACTATTCTCTCTTCCAATTGTTCAAGATTATTATTTTTTAACTGTTTTCTTGTGAATAAAAATAAACATCTTAATACTTCCTGAACGTAGTTTTTTATTTTGCATTCAAAAGTGTTAAAAAATCTGGGCGTTCGACTTAAAAAAAAAAGTTGGACGTATTGCCGATTAAACCGGAAGTGAAAAAAATATTAACTGTATTGCATAAAATGCATTTATATTAACTATACCCCCATACCAAATTTCAGAAATCATAATTTTCAAATAACAAAGTTATTCGACCGTTCCGGGACTTTTTACTAACGCTGTATATGTCAACCGATTATGATACAAGAATATTGTTTGATCTCCTTGTTATTGCATTTTTGTCAACTACACATAATCGCTAAAATAAACGAGGACAGAAATTTCAATGCTAATTTTGTTTAGGCCCAAGTATGTGACGGATGGTTGCACGCTGGAAACATTAAAAAACATTGTTGCCAATCCCTTTATACATAAATGTTGATCACTAACAACCAGATCTCCAATATACGATTTAAAAAAAAACTTTAACTTATGGTTTTGCGATATCTCTTTAATTATGGTAAGTTAAAACTTTAGAAAACGAATTTGTCCTGTGCCAAAGAGGAAATGCGTTTGAAATAAAGAAAGAACGATGGTGAATGAGAGACTAGCACAGTTTTATACAGCAATTCCATACAAAACAATGACATGCTGTGAATTCAATGAGAAGTACCACAAACAGTATGCCTCAGTGCAAAACGATAACCATGAATTGAAGCTACATAACTAAATATCACATTAATATACACTTTTCGTGTAGATGAAGAAATAAAAGGGGTTCTAAATTAATTTGGATTTCATTCTCAGCATGATATACTTAAGCGAGAGGAAATTAAACTACTCGTATAATGGATTTATGTTATTAGGCTTTCGTTATTATTATTATCGCACCACATCTATTATTTCAAGAATAATCCTAGTTTTTTGAAGTTATATTGTTGATATTGTATTTAGTACACGAAACTCCTTATCACGTTCAACGTATACATGCTATTTTTGTCCAATACAATTTTGTTACATTCACAAATAAAAGGATATAAATCATAGCACGTGTAGTACTTTTCGTAAGGACAAGGTTGACGTACGGTTTTTTGTTTCTTCCGATGGTACGGTCGCGTCAACGCATAAATTGAAACAACATTCAAGGTTGATTTCCGATATTATTCAACTAAATATCAGAACCATTCCGAAAATAAAAGAAACATAATTTACTGGATTAATTTCCTCTTTGTGCGCCAAGTCTCAGAAATAAAACAGTGTATAACGCACGCCCGCGCTCATTCTATTGTCGTACCGTCGCACTAGTGGGTCTGGTTGTGCGGGTTGCATAGATATCTGTGCCGGTGACATAATTTCCGCACAATCGGTTGAAGTTGAATTCCTATATTAGATATTATCCCACGAGGTAGAAATTCCGTCGTTTGCATTAATTATAAGTTTATACGAATTTTGTTGAATATAATTAATGACAATCACTTTCGAACGCTGTCTACGCATATGAAAACAAAGAATTTAAAGACATTAATTTTTTTATTCTACGAATATTTTTAATTAAAATGTGTCAGTCGGTATACTACGTTTATGTTAAATACAAACACTCATTTAAATTAAGAACATTTTGTAATGAAAACGATAGCATGTATATACATAAACATTTAATAATAAATGCATTTGTAAGGTATTTTCAATTATATTTTATGTGCATACATTCACATATATCTGTGGATATATAACGGCTGTCTGTAATTTGTTCTACCGCCAGAGTTGCCTCAAAATATTTAATTTAGAAAATAAACATTAATAGCATTATAAGGTGTAATTTCGTATTCACATTCTGTTAAAGTTGATCAGTTTATATCGATAATGTTCAAAATCACTGTTCAAAACCCTTAAACTTATGGAATTTTAATTTGAAATTTCGCTAAAATGCAAATGGCGGATACGTTAAGTTATTTAGACACATTATAAATATCTTGAGAATATAATAGGCTGCTTTGACATTCAAATATTTCTGTTCAACTGTAAATATATCTGAAAGTCGATAGGTTATAAAAATAGAGCCAAAGTAAAACATTCTGAAAAATAGAAAATCTGAAAAGAATAGAAGTTATTTGATTTAGTTGTGATTGGTTTCAGTTGCTTTTCAAAAGAAAGACACTTCAGTAACTTGGAAGTTCATATACTTTATTTAATAATAATGATGTTGTACTACTTGCCAAGCTCAGTTTATATAATGAAGTGCAAAAGGACTCAAAAAGATTGTAATCCCGCTTCAAAATGTTTGATGTGAAGTTTTTGGATCTAGGCCTGCACTTGTTCGTAAATGTCATCTATTTAGAACTAATGGAAGTACTTTCTTAGAAGTAATTACGTCTGGGATTTACTTATAACGATGCCTAGACGTAATACAATTAATTTGATAGTTTCACATGAAAATAGATGTAATTAAGCTTTAAATAGGACAACGCCGCTCATAGTGGTTCAAGCTCACATATTCACGGAAGAAAGTCTATCCATTACGTAATATGAATTGCAGAAATTTTATACAAGCATGCGAATAAAGATAAAGAACTTCTTCAGATGTTATTTTCTCGGAAAGCAGCAGCTGTAATTTGAAGAGTTAATAATTGAGACTATCGGGATCATATATGCAAAATATGATCTTGCGAAACTAAAGGCATATGAGAATTTTTTATGTGTTTGATTTTAGTAATCATAAAATTGTAAAAAATAAAATTCAAAATTCTTTAAAGCGTATGCTAGTTGTTTTTACATAATCTTTATTTTTAATAGAACTTGAGTTTTTAAATAATTATTTCCTACAAATATATAGCGAAACTCATTTCTTCAAAAAATCGATTTTTTGAGGGCTCTGAGCCACTGTGCAATGAAAAGAATGAAAGGCCGTTCCTGTCTTTGTTTTAAATAATTAATTTATGGGACCATATATGTATATGAATGCAGTTGGCGATGGTTTGTTTAATGCTATCGTCTTTCTGCACGACAGAAATACAATTACTTGTATTTATAATAATTCAAGTCTGTCAAAACAAACAAGAAATGAAGCACATGTCATCGATGGAACTAGATATTTAAAAAGATTGCTATTTTGAGAATAACGTTCACAATTGATTGGTGAATAGGATGCCTGGAAATATTATTTTTGTACTCGCTTATCAAAACCTGTCATTTCACAATTCGATTTGCGTGCGTAAAAAGTCACTTTAAACACGAGTGCGTAAAAGTAAAGTTGGTACTTCCTAGAACTTGATTAATTTAGTGACATTTTAAAATCATAAATTCCTAACCTTAATAATATGCTACCCAGTTCGTTGTTTTTCTATGAAAATAAAAGGAAATGAAATAGAATTTTTTGAATTTGATAATTTTAAATTAAATGTCACTTCAAATAATCAATACTGCCAATTCAATTTTTTTTAATTAATATCAAGAGATTAGTAGTGTGTCATAAACGATAACGTATTTAACAATATGTATTATTATTATAGTTCTCGTACAAAAAATATTGTACAAACTTCGTGCGTGAAACATTTTGCGAATTCGTGTCCATAAAGCGCTCGCCTTTCGGCTCGCGCTTTAAACTGGTCACTCATTCGCGAAATATGATTTCACGCACTTGGTTCGTAAATAACTATTTTACACATTTGTGATAACATGGGCGTAGGTTACATCGTTTTTCGTTTTGCATTTTTATATGTTATAATAAAAGTAATTTATTCTGCCGGACGTGAGGTACATCACTTCTAGTCTATTAGTTTTAGATACGTGTATGCCAATGATAAAGCAATTAGGTAATTGTAAGGATAGCCGTACGAAAGCCTACATCAAAATATTAATTAATTAAAATACGTTGCTAACAGTAAATAAAAACCCTTTCTTTTTACTTTCTTATACGTAGTATAAGGAAGTATTGTGATGATGAAAATTTTCGACCTCGAGATTTTTGCAGATGTCCACGTTTTGAAGTCCCCTGATACCAAAAAAGTGGTTTTTAAAAAATGTCTGTGTCTGTGTGTGTGTGTGTGTGTGTGTGTGTCTGTGTGTGTGTGTGTGACCACGATAGCGGTCACACCGCTGTAGATATCAATTCCAAATTTTGTATTTACGTGTATAATCTCCCTCTTGAGATCTGATTAGTTTTTCAGTAAAATCGGTAGACCGGAAGTAGCAGTTTACTTCAGCGAAAAAATCAAATTTTGACAATATTTCGTCAACTACTAAGTTTAAAAAAATTTATAAAGAATTCATATATACTTAAAATTGAAATTGAAAATAATTTTATTTAAAAAGTTTTTCGAAATCTCTACCGGAAGTAGGTCTTTTACTCTTATCGAAAATCAGTTTTTTGCGAATATTTCGCAAGTCATGCTTTTTAGACAAGTACGTTACTGGTATAAAAGTATTTAAAACATAATTTTCAATATCTTTTGTATAAAAGAAATTTCAAAATTCAGACCAGAAGTACCACTTTTACTCTTATCGAATAACGATTTTTTGCAAATATGTCGTAAGTTATGCATTATATATATATTTATCAAGAGTACAAAAGTATTTAGAACTGGATTTTCAATATTTTTTGTATATATTAAATTTCAAAATTCGGACCGGAAGTAGCACTTTTACTCTTAGCGAGTAGCACTTTTTTTCGAATATCTTGCAAAGTATGCATTCTATAGCGATTTATTAAGAGAATGAAAGTACTTAGAATAGGATTTTGAATAAGTTCTGTATAAAAAAATTCTTAAAATTGTATAGTTTGAAACGCTCATACGTATAAGAAAGTCGTGTGGTGGCCACACCTCATTTTTTACTTTCTTATACGTAGTATAAGGAAGTATTGTGATGATGAAAATTTTCGACCTCGAGATTTTTGCAGATGTCCACGTTTTGAAGTCCCCTGATCCCGAAAAAGTGGTTTTTAAAAAATGTCTGTGTGTCTGTCTGTCTGTGACCACGATAGCGGTCAAACCGCTGGAGATATCAATTCCAAACTTTGTATTTACGTGTATAATCTCCCTCTTGAGATCTGATTAGTTTTTCAGTAAAATCGGTAGACCAGAAGTAGTACTTTACTTCAGTGAAAAAATCGAATTTTGCAAATATTTCGTCAACTACTAAGTTTAAACAAATTTATAAAGAATTCATATGTACTTAAAATTAAAATTGAGGATAATTTTATTTAAAAAGTTTTTCAAAATTCCTACTTCTTTACTCTTATCGAAAATGAGTTTTTTGCGAATATTTCGCAAGTCATGCTGTTTAGACATGTACGTTACGGGTATAAAAGTATTTAAAACATAATTTTCAATATCTTTTGTACAAAAAAAAATTCAAAATTCAGACCGGAAGTACCACTTTTACTCTTATCGAGTAGCACTTTTTTGATAATATCTTGCAAAGTATGCATTCTATAGAGATTTATTAAGTGAATAGAAGTACTTAGAATAAGATTTTGAATACCTTTTGTATAAAAAAATTCTTTAAATTTTATAATTTGGCCACCACACTACTTTCTTATACGTAGGAGCGTTACGTATAAGAAAGTAGTGTGGTGGCCATACCTCATTTTTGTATTTGGGTGATATGACTTTTATACACTAGGTACTATCACTGCACTCACAACTGTACTTAATCCGTTGGATTAATTCACAATAAAATTTATTATATTTGACAATGTAAAGCTTTTGCGTGAAATTAGTAATTAAGAATGATACACGTCCCTTTGTTAGGTTGAATTATAAAAATTTAAGCAAGACAGAAAAAAATTCTCCAAATGAACCCGAATTATTACAGACACCTTTTTTGAGTGAACGGCGACTTCATTCATTCGAATATTGTGACAGCAAACGGTCAGTCTCTTAATGCAACATAGGCAAAATAGAATTAAGTGATTACTTTATGTGATAACTGATAGAATCAAAACTTTCTATTCATGAAAACATTCGTCAATTGGTAATATAACAGTTCTGTCTTTCTCGGAAATTATTTAACTGTCATTAGTGAAAACATTTAATGTAGTAATGGATTTGTTGCCGTGCCAACTGCACGATGGTATATCGGTGGCGATATTACAAATCGGTGTCTCACCGCACACAAAATCAACATTCACTTCGATACAAATTACTCTAGAGGATATTCAACTTATATCATCTGGCATAGATGACGCACGGATCGTCATTCTCCGAAATAGTAATTTCGACATACATACTTTCGAATCACGGCGGCGAAAATTAATTTAGCGAATTAATTTGAAAACTCCCTAAGTGCCAACAACACAAATACATATTTAAATATGTTAAGTGAATACTAAAAATTTTGGATGCTGTAACGTTAACCTTAAAAATAAGATCGCATAAAACAGGACGTTCAACTTTAGTCAGACTAAAATAATACAAGTCAATCACATTTCCGAAATTTTCGATGCTATAATAATAGATTTTTTTTACTGCGTATATAAGGGTCAGACTAATTGAGTGAATACTAATTTAATTGATTTTTCTTTTTTATAACTATAGTGAATATAGTCTAGCAATGGAACATTGTTTCTGTTTGAAAAATTATTTTTGGTTTTGTGTATTCCCCAAACTTACATTTTCCAGATATATTCCAAGGCGTAGTTACTATCACGTATCAACAGAGAAATAGAGGTGTTAAAAAATTGTAAAGTTTCAAGAAGTTCAAAAAGCAAAGTTCAGTAAATAAAAGTGTATGCGCAATCAAATGAATCATTATTTTTGTGTCATATTGGTATAGTAGGTTTCGTTGTTTTCGGTTTGCCTTTTTAAGCGTATGTACACTAAGAGAAATAAGTAACCGTCCGTACACTTCGCGGAGATATACCACCTTGTATCTCCGCGAATGTTTATCATGCATTAGTATATGGCGAACATGCCAATACCACTTTATATCTCCGCGACGTGTACGGTTACTTATTTCTCTTGGTGTACATTCCGAACTTTTGATACAAAGTTGACTTTGAAGATATTCACAAAAAACGATACCACACGACTTTCTTATGCGTAAGTGAGTTCCGAATTTTTTATACAAAAGTTAAACCTGTGAATTAATTTCACTGCCGGTCTACCTTTTGAATTTTCTTATACAAAAGTTACTGTAAATGCAATTTTAAATACTTTCATAATTTTAATTAATCGTATGCATAATTTGCGAGATATTAGCAAAACCTGCTATGCGTTGATGCAATAGGAGGAAAAGTGTTACTTCCGGTCCGAATTTTGTAACTTTTTTTTATTTAAGAATTATTCAAAATTAGATTTAAATACATACTTTTATATTATTAATATGTCTGCCTAGACAATACAATTTAAAAATGCATACATTCTAACAAAATACCGTAGAAACGATACTGTTAATTTATCTGTCTAGAGTAAAGTACCTACTTCATTTAATAATTTTCAAACCTGTTTCTATGTGTTTAAGTGCAATAGAAAACAAAATGTATTTTGTGCGTTATTTTTGAGACACCGTGTATATACGTTATGGAAACCATGAAATAACTTTTGGGACTTGCAGGAAAAGAACAGGAACGAAAGAAAACAGTTATCCCAAGATTGGGGTTTATTTAATTGAAACCTTATTTGTGAGATTTGTTCAGATATAAAAAACACTTTGATATCACATTGGATTGAAATAAAAGTAATTGATATGCAATATATAACGTAAAAGAAACATCTTTAACCGCTATGACTTAAAAGTAAATAAAATTAAGAGCGTAAATGAATCATAATTCCAATGAAGATAAAATGTTTATGATTCGTGGAAGCACTAAAGATAATTTAAGTATTTAGACACTATAAAACTGAGTTGCATTGCATTTCTTGAGCACCTGAACACGAGTATGTCCGGTAAAATTTAATTAAATAATATTAACGTCCAGTATTGTACCTAGAGTTACTAATTATAAATAAATTACTATATAATGATTAGGTGTTATTTGCGTTGTTAAGAATAAATATAGTAAATCTAATAAGCATGAAGAATACAAATATTATCTTCTAACATTACATGTTAATTGGTTGATTATATTATTCTACTACACAAACTATTCAGATCTTAGTGGATATGTTTAAATACATTGTTCATTTAGTTGTATGCAAATAATTATAATAGCGATAATAATTAGATACTAATGCACCGAGTTGTTTCTCTCTCCTTACCCTCTTATATGTATACCTATACAATCCTACGATGTCGAGGGTCGGACGCAGCGAGTCGCATCATATATCCAAGGCGTAACGTCTGGATGTTACTGGTAACAGTTACCTTGACTACACAGACGTACTGTCGGTATAAATAAATATCTACCTTATATTTATAGAAGAAAAGTCCAGCAATGGCTAGGTTAATTAATTTCATTATTATTCCCGATTTTCGTTAATTTTTCTACTAATAAATATATTTTAGACAATTCGAAAGCAGCAACTTGCATTTTAAAATTACTTTCGTCAGAAAAGTATTTCTTCTTTCAGCTGAAATCATGTTCTAGCAAGTTATTATTATATCTATGTATACAGGCCGATTTACTTTCGAATTTCATTATAGAGATCGACCGTGACGTTTTTAATTAAACGGAAAAATTCATTTTCTGTTCATACCTTTTGTATTTCTTTTGCCAAATGCAAATTCTTGGGATTCTTAATGTAGATTGAGGATCAAAAGTGCCACTGGAGCAATACCAGTCTTTTAAACCAAGTATTTGGATGAACATTTTGCGAAATCTTCGTGCATACGTGTCTTAACTTCCTCGGTAATAATATCGCAATAAATTCATTTTGACATTTATAGTGGTAACACGACCCATCAACTCACAATGTGGTATGGGGAGGAATTACTTAAGTTAGTTTTAGAGTCTAAAGCGTTAAACTGACAATGGGTGTTGTTGAATATTTGGTGACAATTTCTAACTTAAGTCGCCTTGTTTTATGGGGCTTTGTTACAAGACGATGTCACAAAATATTGAAGATCTGTGCATTAATGAGAACAGCCAGTTATTTAAACATTCACTGTAATTTTTGGTTTGTTGTTTTCTTTTTGAATTTAATTTTTGTTTATTGGTTCGAAGTCTAAACGATAAAAACGCTTAATAACAAAAACATTTTTTAGCATGTCCATGGTTGAAATCGGAAAGGATATGTGTTTCTAACGGTGTTAAAATCCGATACTGTGGCAACAAGAAAAGAGAAAAGCATGATGCTAAGAGAGAATCAAAACGGCTTACAAATTTTTGTAAGACGTTTTGATTCTCTCTTAGATAGAAGACCAAATGAGTTCCCACAGTGTTTTTAAGTTTTTCTGCTGTTCCAAATAATGGTTCTAGTAAAGGAAATTTAGTTTGCATCATGTACAGTGAAACTTCCCTTAACGGGCACTTCTTAAACGGACATTTTATCCGGTCCCGAATTTATAAGTAGGGAATTCCTAATAAATTGTGTTCTCTTATGCGGACACTCTCTTGAACGGGCGCGGACAGCTATTTATCTGCTTTTTGACCGCAAAGTTTCCATTAAACGGACGCGAGAATCGAGAAATAGTAATTCTGCCCGGTAAATCCTCTGCCTTCGTCAATGATTTCATTTGAACAGTATAAATATTTGTTTAGTTCGCAAGTCAACTTCGTCTGAATGTTTTGTATGGAATATGTATCTGAATACATATTTGTTACGTTCTTTGTAGAAGTTTAAAATTGTTCCTATGACGTAATTCATATGAACTATGTCTGTATTTTAATTATTGTAGAAAACACTATAAAAAGAAAGAATACTTTAACGCTGAAAGAAAAGATTTCGATCATGGAATATAATAATAAAAACAAGCTCAGTTCACGTAAATTAGCCTGAATATTTAATATTGGCAAAACACAAACCGCGCAAATAATAACAAAAGAAGATGAATATCTAAAGGGGTGGCAAACTAATGACAATAGTGGAATTAAAAGGCGATTTTTTAAAACTGAAGGCCTTAGAATATGAATGGTTTGTGCAAGCAAGAAATAAGAATATGCCTGTAACAGGGGTACTAATTAAGTATAAAGCCAAGGAAATTCCTGAGAAATTATGCAATTGTAATTTTTCCGCTTCTACTGGATGGCTAGATAAATTCAAAGAGCAACATAATATTTATTACCGCATGATATCTGGTGAAGCCGCTAGCACAAATCAAGAAGATGTCGAAGCTTTCATAAACAGGTTGCCGTTAATAATTAAAGGGTACAAATCCTGCGATATTTATAATTTGGACACAGCAGGGTTATTTTTTTTGGGTACTACCAAGAGACGAAATTGTGTGGGTGGCAAGTTATCGAATGAAAGATTAACTACATACAAATGGACTGTGTGAATATGACGGGAGAAAGAAAAATTGTTGGTTATCGGAAAATCATCGCGCATTTAAAAATCTTAGTATTGCTCTTCCAGTCTAATGGTATTCAAATAATAAGGCTTGGTAACTGAGTCTATTGTGACAGAGTGGTAACGTGAATGTGATCGGAAAATTATCGATCAAAACAGAAAAGTTTTATTACTTTCGGACAATGCAACTGCCCATCCTAAAGACGTACAGATGCAAAATGTCAAACTCGTTTTCTTACCGCCAAATACGACAACTTACTGCCAACCGCTAGATCAACGCATATAGAATTGTTCAAAACTTGGTACCGACATTTAAGGCTGTTCTTACGCTCGGATTGGCTACCACGTTGCAAGCGTTTGGAAGAAAACTAATTGTGCACTCAAATTTGTGAATTTTTGGTTCTAGTTGGTCTTAATATATTGTTTAAAGATCAATAGACGATTGTATAACGATAGATTTTAAATATTAATAACTGAATTAATGCGATATTCAACCGGAGATCAACGTTTTTCGTGTAATTAAAAAAGCCAGTTTTAAATATGTTTGAAAAAAAGTAAAATTATACAATCATGCTTTCATATTTGCTGTTCAAGAATCCAAAATAAAAATTGAAAAAATTGCAAAATTAAGCCAGTAATCAATTTTCCCCGAACCCGTTGCAAGGCAGTATTTAGGCACTGGGAAGTGGCGCCCCCTGCATGCAAAGCAGAGTTCGCCAGAAATTACTTTTGCAAGTATTAAAAGAAATTGAAGGGGCCCAAAAGATAAACTTTCGTGTCGTTCATTATTTATGCTGCTATTTTTACATATGAAACTAGTAAATTTCAGGCAAACCGGAATACAAAATTCTTTTTATCTTACATTAACGGCTGTTGATGTATGCATGTACAGTTCTGTGCAATAAAGTGGTGTGCATGTCTTATTGCTAATTTTGACATTATTTTGTCAATGTGAAAATTGCTTATTTTATCCTGTATTTGAAAGGTTAAATAATGCCTTCATTATTGACATTGGTCATCAAAATGATTGGCTCTAATTATCTTTCATCTTGATTATTATTATATTTGAAATTATTGTTTGTAAAGATATTAACATTAAAAAAAACTTATTATATTATATAATTATTTAATAATCAACACGCAAAATAAATACAAAAAAAATAAATACAAAAACAAAATAAGAAAACATTAATAAATTAATCATACTGCCGTTTTCTTCAACGACTTTATTTAAACGATAGGCATTGAATTAGTTAATTTTCATCTGCCACTAATTCTTCTCACGCCTTTTCTATATTATCCCAAAGAGATTCACATTTACAAAACATATACATTGAGTGTATATTTTCTTAGTTAATAAATCACATATACCGTGACTTCAAATACTTTCCTCATTAGAGTAGGCTGTTTTTAAAGTTTATTAGGTAATCAATTTTGGTGTACATGCTAAGCTTTTGAAAACTTCAAATTATGATAGTTGTCATACTTAAATTCAAATTATAGACGTCTATTATTATTTACGTGCCAACCAAACTATCAAAATTACCTACTACCAATCTATATTTGTAAATGGTCAACATTTACGTTGCCTTTCTCCTCCTTCTTCTTGTCATCTATCGCCTGTTTTCTGCAATCGGGTTTTCTTATAGGCATATTTCTCGTTTTTCTTGGATTCACAAGTTCAGGTAAAACACAATTTTTATAAAACGAAACTACATTTCTGTTTTCAAAAAAAAATCGTTTCGAAAAATAGTTTCTGTTTTTAAGGCCTGAGGCGTCCATACTGCGAAGATGCAATATGACCACTTGGTAACGTGTAACTGTCCCTGGATCTGATAGTACCATTTGTGACTGGTGTTCATCTAGTTGTTTGTCAAAAAAAATATTTTCTTTTTCGTAATTCCTTCTTCAGGAGTAACCTCTCTCGCACACCAGGGACACTTAATTTCCACAATCCCCCTCTCTTCTATGGGGCCTTCTGCAGATGTTCCCAAGAAAGGAAACTTTGAGTCATGAAAAAACCGCACGGCTGTATTTGCTTTCCAATAATTTCTTGTAGTTTTTTCTTGGCAACCTCCTTACTTTGTTTACAGTGTTCGCAAACACGGTAAACAAACTCGTAAGCTGTTTCTCGCCAAATCTCGATGCTGTCAGTCTTTTTGTCTTTCGAGGTACCACACTTCACACTGCTGCTGACCTCGAGTAGTAAATTCAATTTCTTTGATTTCACCTTCAGATTAGGGTAGCCTTTTTAGAAATGCCGTCTTTTCTAAATTAAACTCTCCTGGAAGCATATCAGGTTTTTCACAGTTTTCACCATAATACTTATCACAATTTTTTAGTTTTTCCCCACTTGTGTTATTTTTGAAGTACTTTCGAACGGCCGTGGATTTCCGTTTGGCGTTTTTTTCTTTATTTCGAATTTCTATTTCAGTTGCAAATTTTCCAGGACTGATTCCATACCCAAGATGCTTTTTCATTTTATATGTTGGTCTCTTTGTGTTGTGGCTTACCACGGCGGCGGCGCACCTACTTTTATTTGACCTTTTCTTGCAAAAATTAATTCTTTTACCACTACCAAACTTAGCAATGATTGAGTTGAATTGTTCAACAATGTTGTTGTTAACGTCATAAATTAAACTTGATGCATGTCTTATAAGATGATTTTTATAAGTCAGTAGTTTGGTATATAAATCTAAAAAAAGCATATTAAACATACACAAGCCTAAGCCTACAAATCATGTGAATTTCATACTTGTTCCTTTAATGGATGACATTACGCAGCCCGTAGGAACATAGAACTCTTCGCAGAAGTAACCAATCTGTCAACCAATGTCAATTGTCAATATCACCTTTCAAGCGATTTATTTTTTCGCTAAGTGGAACTTCTTCGTTTTTCCTGAATGCTATTGCTTTGCTTATTGCCCAACCTAATCTTAAGTGATTTTTCTAGAATGAAAACTATCTCTACTGTGCTTCTGTTGACGATTCTGTTTTGAACATTGCTAACATTTTTAATTTTTTTTGCTATGGCCTCAATATCCAATGACCGTAACACAATTTTATATCATTCGCGTTTTGATTTACCCCTTCACAAGGAAGGCTCATAGCAATGTACAAGACAGACACGCAGAGAATTCACGTATGTACGTTTTGATAAAACAAGAATGAAACATTTTTTCCTGAATTTCTTGGCGAAGGTTTAATGGTCCTGCAGTAGTGTCTTTACATAATTCTCTGAGTTTCTTGTAGTAGTTGCGCATCAAATGAATTTTACACTCAATTTTCTTGACGACAACAGTATCGTATGGATTTGACTCCAATATTTTCTTACAACAGTTGTTATCTCCGTCAGCAATTACTTGATGGTAGATCAGTTTATACATTTCCTTACTCTTAACGAAACCTTCTGCTAAAATATCGGCCTCCATACTTAAAGAAGATCCAATCCACTTTTTATAGCATTTGTGACCTTTTGCAGAATTGTGAATCCGCCATTTCTGCCAACTTACAAATAGTGCAAAATTTATTTCGAACACCAAGAAAGAGAACTTTTTTCCTCGATATTCCATAATTGCAGCAGCTCCCGACAAAGAATCATATTTACTACGATGTGATCTTTTGGGCCAACAGCCGTCTGCCACGACAGTAATCATCGGAGTGCCATATTGACCCACATCTCCAACGGCAATGGCTAACTCCCTCTTTTCCTCAGCTGCTGGTCTCATACTTTCCAAACATTCTGCTCCTACGCATCAGAAATCTTATCATGAACAGCGTTTTACATACGGGCTGACATGCGAGGCAAGTCTAAGGAAGATGCAATTTGTTCCAAATGTGAAAAATCAGACTCTATTGTCATAATCCCAAGCACAGCGTCTTTGTTTACTTCGTCATTATTGTCGTCAGAGCTATGTATTTTTAATGTTCTATTGCACATATTGCAATGGAAAGTCGATATAAACCGGTCATTTCATCTTTTATCAATCGCAAATTATTTAATGAGCAGTTAGACTTGGGACAAGTGGTTGTGCAACTCAAAAAGAGACTTCATGATGTTTATTTTCAACTAAACAAACAAGCCATACATATATGTATAATGATAAGCTATATACCGGGTGTCAACGAGATCATGTATCAGCCCGGCATTTATTTAATACTTAAAAGAAAATTTTGAAACTTTGACCATTTATATGATTCATTCATTCTTTTTCAGTTCATATTTGGTTTCTACTGAAAATTTTGACATTTCTGTCAAAGGTGGCGGTATCTATCAAATTTATCTATTAAAGTGAAACCGCTTCCTAACAATTGCCGAACCAGAAAAACCACCAAATAACCTATTTCTCACATTTACACGCATTGGCGAAGGAAACATTTATTTCACAATAGAATTACTATACAACAGAAAATTTTATTGTTAAGTTGGTTTGAATTTAGACTACTTTTAGAAAATTTTAGATTTTCTACTATACCTATCTACCACTAAACCACAGCATATTTTATATCACTTGGAAGCTAAAAATTATTCCAATTATGGCAGTGCAATTAAAAATAGATGTTACAATTAAAATAAAACAAGTAAATTTAAAAAAATAAAAAAAAATTATAGTTTAGATTGTACTGGGGATGCATGAATTCGTCATTCGTTGCTAGGAAAGAACGCAAAACAGGTAGAGTAGAGGTACAGTCTAGTTATTTTAATTCTCCTATCCTCCCTTATAACAAAACGGAGTCCACATTTGTATAATATGTCTATATAAATTTTACATTTTTAAATAAACTTTTATAGTCACAAATATTTTACCCATTTTATAAGTATGGTTTATATAACACTACAGTGGTCAAGATGTTTCGAAAAGTTTCACAGCACTACAACCTCAATCTCTTGTATGGTAATTTGATAAGCTTAATGTAAATATATTAAATACTTTATTTTTTAAAAATATTTGTTGAAAGGTCCTCGTTGGCAAAGAGCGGTACAGTTCAGGGAGACTAAGTAGACAAATAAACTTCCTTTAAAAAAAGTAAGTAACTTCATTCTGCATTAGGCCGCAAATCTTTCTAATTGCTCTCGTACCTTAGCTAATACATATAGATCCATACCCAGGATAATTTCTACCATTAATCAAAAACCACAAATGCTTACCGTATGAGATTTTGATTCGAAAATGCGTGATTTTTCACCTCCATCCAACGACAACACCTGTTGTTCGATTTCGCCAATATCTTCGTCAACGTCCTAACCCAAAATTAGTTTAAAAACAGGAAAAGGTAATTCAGAACGAAAGCTTATAACAAACGTTTCTTTTTAATGGAAATGTTTTACGTTTTATTCTTGACGCATTTAGTCGCAGACGAGTTTTGTTACCCCTACGGTAGTTAGAATCGTTTTTTCCCATAATCTTACGAATTAAAACGCTCTCTCTGCTAAGAATAAGAAATAGCCCTCAGTCGGTCCGGATCTGTCAAGCACTCTCATAAACTACAGTGCGCAGGTATTGAGCGCATATTCACCCCACTCTCCTCCACATCGAACTATCTCTGTCTCAAGTTAAAAGGGGTTCAAACGTTAACGTAACGACACTTCGCATGAGACAACGATTGCTGTTCCCCGCACACTTGCCCCGCCAACCAATGCAAGTGATTGTGAGAGAACAGCCTTAATACTAAAACACATTTTATCGCAGTTTGAGAGTTCTGATTCGGAATATAATTTAACAAACTCTATTAACGTATTATAGGTGCGATTTATTTTATTAAAAAAGCTTGGAATGATGTCTCTCAACAATTAAAAATTGTTTCAAGGAAACAGGATTTCAAGAAGTAAATGAAGATTTTGAAAGTTATCAATTTCATCCTGAAGATGAAATTCGTTTGTCTAAAGTAGCTCAAATGTGTACGCAATGGGAAAATTAGGAAGTAATGATGTACAGGACTTTATAAATATTGACGCCAATTTGTATACAGAGACGATAATCCAGATCATAATTTGCCGGATAATTTAGAAAACGAAAGTCAAAACAGTGATGATGAAGAACATGAAATATAAATTCCTAGAACTGATGATTATGAGAAAAGAATAGTATCATATAAAGGTGGTCTACTGGAAATTAAAAAAGAAACTAAAACAATTTTGTTTTGAAAAAGATTATATACAAGCGTTTGGTATGCTTGGTGAGCTATATAATTTTACACTGTGTGTTCAAATGAAACTTTCGCTTTGCGTTTCTACCTAATTTTTTCTGTATTCTGATAAACGGGCACTTCTCTTAACCGGGCAGTTTTGTCGGAACGAACAGTGTCTGCCTATGGGAAGTTTCACTGTATATATTCTCCACGGATCCACAACAATAAAAATCAGGTTGTGTTTAGTGAAACAACCACGTAACGCATCATAATGCATATTTTAAGGGCATCAATCACTTTTACTATAAAATAATAAGTTGATGGTTATTGTAAATTTTATATCTTATGTCCTCTTCAACAACAACGTATCTCAACGTTAGTTATGGACACTACCTTTTCCGCTTATTACTCAAAAAGTTATGTCAACAACATTTCCAATACATATTGTTGTTGCTTTAATGCTTAGAGTAAGAAATGAATTTTGTAGTATGCTTCTGTCACTTCTGTGCCATGTTTATGTATTAGGTAAGTACTTAATTATTTTAATGATAAAATGTGTATAGATTAGTATCTTTTACATGTGTTCATTAGATTACTGAAGAATTACTACTAGTAATACTTGATATCAACTATCTATAATAGGTACAAGAAATATTGTTGTTTTCTGGTAGTAAATATCCTAAATCACTAGATATTTTCTTTATTCTTCAATACAATCAATTTCTACTTCTCCACACATATTAAATCTCTTGATTAATAATTAATTAATAATACTAATTCTCTGTGTGCATAAGAATAATAAGAAGTATTACAGTCAAAATGGGTTATTCAACTGCCGACACCTCGTTATCGTTTTGAAAACGTTTACCTGGAAGCTGGTTTGTAGGTTACTACACAAAAAGTAATCACTGGGAGCAAAGTCTGGGTTGTAACGCGGATGGTCCAGTTCTTGAAACCGCGCTGTAGTCGTGAATTGCAATTGAGCAACAGTAGCGGCGTGGACAGGTTCCTAGTCATGCAATATTCAAACGCGTTTCGTAAATTTTCCTGACGTTGTTCATGAACACAATCTTGCAGTTGGTACAACAACGATGCATAGTTGTTGTCCACAAATAGTAATATTTTTTTTTTTAATTTGCAAGGCAAACCCAAATTGTACGGACACCATAATTTTTTTAATACATAGAAACACGCTAGCCTTTACCGGGCGGGTTTTACTAAATCGCTGCCGCTTC
The DNA here is from genome assembly GCA_963170755.1 of Amphimallon solstitiale. Classification (NCBI taxonomy): domain Eukaryota; kingdom Metazoa; phylum Arthropoda; class Insecta; order Coleoptera; family Scarabaeidae; genus Amphimallon; species Amphimallon solstitiale. Next base: position 51,716,352 of record OY720675.1, on the reverse strand, counting down.
ATATTCATATTAACATAACGTATTATGGTAAAAGCCATTGTTTCATATTATCTTACAATACTGTCTAATACTGCATATTTATTCCTTATTCATATTTGCAATGTTTCTGTTATATTATTAGCGACAGTGTTAATTGTATATTGTTCTAGCGCAAGTATAAGTCGGGGGTTATACTTTTCGATAGCCGCAACTATATCTAAAATTTAAAACGCTTGAAAATTTATTAGCTGTAGAACATAATAACTGCCCACTATAAAAGTTGGCCGTGATAGAGCTCGGGTGCATTGACTAAATAAAAGAAGTGTCATGTAATTAGGAATCAGATGTCAGGATTACATTCCAGGATTTGACATAAACGAATAATGTAATTCGAAATTGGGCACAGTAATAGCAGTAAAACAATGAAATTAAGACTTCAATTGTCAATTATATACACGATATTTAGGTGTCAGTAGATGAAACAAATGAAATATTGCAAATATTTTGTTGGGGTGAACAGCGACACGACAATGTCTACACATCTACTCGCATCTAAGAGACTCGAAAAAACTACTGCAGAATCCATATCATAAAACGTAACTTCGTGTTTGAAATGGCTATTTGATGAAAACCGCGATAAAAGTAAGGAAACAGTGTCATTATTTGTAACAGATGGAAATGCAAATATGAAAGCTGGTCGGCTCTTATCAAACATACAGTAGTAGTATAATGCATATTACATGTTTCGTATGTTATCTTCGTCAATTCGTTCCCAAGTATCTGGGGCTGCTGTTTATGTCAAACTAACATTTGAAGCAGTTTTAAATAACAATTCAGGGATTTGTACTGTACGTCGAATTGTTAACTTATTTACTGGTAAAGAAGTAGATTTTTTCGAACCGGGGATAAATGTGCCGGCACTAAACAACTTTTATCTATTTTAAACATGCCCCTATTACAACGGAAGATGTTGAACTGTCGTTTTATATATATATATATATATATATATATATATATATATATATATATAATTGTATTAACGGTAACAAGACAAATAACACTTATGTGCAACAATTAATGGTGATTGAAGTTCATTTGCACTCTGAACGTGAACAGTGAACAGACAGGATGTGTGATATGTTTTATTTAGTGATATTTAGTAAGTACTTGTTTCTCTATACGTATTTTGATTCGTGAAAAATATTATATTGGGATTCATGATGTTCTCGTTGTGTCCCTAGCATCGACGTCATGCAAACTTGACATCCGATCTCTGACCATAATAGGAAAAAAAATATGTATAAGCTGCACTTTGTATATCGATTTTCCTTGTTGAAATAATTGAACTATTATTATTGTAGATGAATAATATTTTAAATTGTCGGCAAATGTGGTATAATCAGTTTCCTATACGCAAAGGTCACCTAGATAAGGTCCATTCAGTAAGCAGAATGTATATCAGATGCTGGTTTCATTTCCTTTGTGAATTCTTAAAAGACGCGAATCTTTCATCCGTTTGGAAATTTCATGCCGGAAGTGAATTAACATATTAGTGGATTCTGACTATGTATGTAGTATACTTGATATTAAATGAACTATTTAAAATATATGGTATATAGTGGGTAATATCCCCTATTTTTGGCATTTCATTTATTTGTATTATGCTGATACTTAATCAATGTGTTTTGTTTGCGCTTTAATAATATTAAAACGGTGATTCATAATTATACAGGATTACTAATGTAAACTTAATTTTAAAATGTATGATGTGTACATTATACGCTCTTATTATATTTACACAAAACAACAACTACCTGTTTCTTTACGTGTCAATTCTAAATAATGAATTAAAATAAAAATTCTTATCTATTAGCGTTAAGTACGTCGTAAATTAAAATCATTTATGTACTCATGTAGAGTAATATATAACAAAAACAAACAGTTACTGCATACATATGTAAATGAACAGGGAAAAAAAGAAAAAGTAAAATACTCTATACGCTATACATGTGAGATGGGTACTCATTTAAAATGATATTTTTACTCAGATACGAGGTATGGAAATTAAGTAATGATACTGGTTTTTTAAAATTTTTTATTCGAATAGAATTACAATTCAATATTGTCTCCCTCAAAATAACTTCCTTGGGAAGCTATACAGCGCTAGAGACGGTTCTTCCAATCCTCATAGCAGTACTGGAACGCGTATACTGGAATAGCCTTCAGTTGGTCGGTTACAGCCCTTTTAATGTTTTCGATTGCTCCAAAATAACGTCCCTTGAGGTGATTTTTTTAATATCAGGAAGAGGAAAAAGTCACGAAGACGCAAGTTAGGCGAATAAGGAAGCCGAGGAACCACAGGAATGTTTTTACTAGCCAAAAACTCTTTTATTGAAACTGCTGTGAGCGAAGGCGCATTGTCGTGATGCAACACGATGTATGACCTCTTTTAGTTTTCAAGAACGAAGTGTTGATTGATCGTTTGGCCTTGAGGCACAAACTTTTTGTGTATTTGGCTATCGAGAAAGCAAATCAGCATGCACTTGATCTTTGACCTGCTCATTCTTGCGTAATAAATCTGTATAGAATGCACAATTTGTGTGATATTTGCAAGAAAGAAGCTGTTCGATGAGAGATTATTCAAAATCAAGTTATAAATTCTTTTCAACTCTTAATAATTCATTATAGAATGTATAATTTGAGAGATATTTGTAAAACTGCTTTTGGATAGAAGTATTGTTTTGAAAATATGTTTCTATAAGTGACAGTTCTTTTTATACACTTAGTAAACCTGGTCTAAATGTATAATTTGTGAGATATTACATACTAAAAGACCTACTTCCGGTAGGAATTCTTGAAAACTTTTTTTTTATAAAATTGTTTTTAAATTTATTTTTGAGATTTATCTAAATCCAACACAGTTGACGAGATATTGGCAAAATTGTCCTTTTTACTGAAATAAACTACTATTTCCGCTCTACCGATTTAACTAAAAGTATAGTCAGACCTCAAGAGATAGACTATATTCTTACATACAAGGTATTGTATTGATAGCTGCAACCGTTTTGCCACTATTGTGGTCAAACACAAAGCGGCAGACATAATTGCAAAAACCACTTTTTCGTTATCATGTTAGTTTAAAACGTGAACATTCGCAAAAATTTTGATTACAATAGTTCTTTATACACGTGTAAGAAACTAATTAGTCAAATATTAACATAAGACTTCTTAATGAAAATAGGGAAATAAAAATGATATTTCCAATTATAGGCCTATTAACATTCTGTCTACGTGCTCCAAAGTATTTGAACATTTGCTGTATAACAAGATATACAGCTGCGTAAGACCTTGCATCTCTACAGTACAACATGGTTTTATGACAGGAAGGTCTACACTGTCTAATTTGGCTGAAATTACTCAATATCTAAGTACATCAATGGACAAAAGGCAACAGGTAGATGTTTTATACACTGACTTCGCTAAGGCATTCGACACCATTGACCATAATATACTACTGCTCAAACTGGGTTCTATATCTATTTTCAGCTTCTCTTACCGATTAAATCGCCTCATACCTTGAGAACAGATTGAGTTATGTGCACTATAATGGTTACAGTTCGGACGTATTTACGATCACGTCGGGGGTACCTCAAGGATCCAATCCAGGGCCTTTATTATTCAATGTGTACATGAATGATCTATTAAATAGATTGGATTGCGGGGTACTTGCCTACGCAGATGATTTGAGAATATACTCGAAAATGAACGACTTGTCCGATTGCCATCACTTACAAAGAAATCTTTCAATTATTAACAACTGGTGTCAGGAAAACAAAATTAAGATGAGTACCGTATTAATAAATGTGCAGTTGTGACATCCACAAAAATTAACAAACCGGTCTTATTTAACTATTCTGTGGACTCAGTAATCATAGCTAGGCAGACCAACATTAAAGATCTGGGTGTGTTATTGGACTTCACTAGCCACATACAATCTATTTGTTCTTCTGCTTCACGTACGCTTGGCTTCGTAATAAGGTCTTGTAGAGGCTTTTCGAATCTGTCAACATTTACCACCCTATATTATACACTGGTTCGTCCAAAATTGGAGTACGCATCAATAATATGGTACCCTTGCTACGTGTACCAGCAACTTGCTTTGGAGAGAGTGCAGAAGAGATTTCTAAAATATGTATCTTTTAGACTGAGCGGCGTTTACCCCCCACGTGGTACTGATTATGATGCACTCTTAAATACCCATAATTTTATAAGCTTAACTTCAAGGAGGCAGATAGCCAGTGCCGGGTACTTATGAAAATTAATCAATAATGAAATTGACTCGCCCTGCCTTCTATCGGCCGTGGACTTTTTGGTGCCAACGTATGCAACGCGTTCGGCTGATACGTTTTTAGTTGCCAGAGCTCGAACGAATGTGATGGTTACAGCACCGCTAACTCACATGACAAGCAATGCGAATATTTTATATTCTGATCCAGGGATGGGCTGGAGGCGGTTCGCATCGGTTCGCGGGAACCGTTTGTTAAAACTTAAGGAGTTCGGCGAACCGTTTGTTAAAAATTAGAAAAATTAAAGCAGGTAGAACACGTATTAAAAAAATTGGTTGAGGAAATAAACAAACTGTACAGAATGCACAAAATTCAAATTACTGCAGTTTTCTTAAAAAACCCGAATACCCCATCGGATCGGTGTATTTTTATTAGTAGAGTCCTCGCCGACAATTATTTATGACTGGGATGTTTGATGTGAAACGCAAAAAATTATATTGCCTGTGAACCTTCAGTTCAGTCAATGATTTTTTATTTTCAGTAATAGTTCGTCGTTTGTCTGTTCACTTCTCGTGTAGATTTTGAAAAAATTAGTTTACGAATAGTGTTGAAGTTTAAGTTAAGTTTAGCTTACTTAGTAAGTGACAATTTTTAAATTTTTATCATGAAAAGACAAAGTGTTCTTTCTTCATTTTTTCAACCAAAAGTGATGAAATTAGCTGATGATGTTCTACCAACGACATCGACAGTAACCAGTACAAATCTTGAGCAAGGTATGAACAAACTTCATTTTATAAGTAATCTTGTTTTTATAAATTGCGCACTTTTAGAACCCGATAATATAGAAGATAAAATCTTTATATCCATGCCATGTGACAAAAAAACTAAAGAATCAAGATCAGGTCATGATGGTAAATTTATTTTTTAAAATCTAGAACGTTCATAGTTAAATTAAGCTATTTTTCAGTAACATCAATAACATCTGTTGACGACAACATATCTGATAATGGTCTTTATCGCGAGTTGCCGGAATGTTGGTCCTTAAAACAGTTTAAATATTTTGAAGAAAAATATACGTGGTTAGAAGTAAAGGGCGGTAAACTTGGATGTAAAATTTGTCGTCTTGGCTCTCTGGGTGTAGAAAAGGGAAAACATTTTCACATAGCATCTGCATGGGTAAACTACACCGAGAAAAATAAAATGTTCAGTCAACACAAAACACTTTCAGTCAACATTCGTGTTTATTCACCTATGATCAATACCTCATCTGTTTTGATGCAATGCAAGTGAAGTTGTTGACTCTTGCACATTGGCTCAACATTTTAGTGTGTTGTATGAATAAATATTATTAATTGAATAGACAAATGAAATATATTGCAACAATTACACGTATTTGTTGGCCTAACAGAGGCAAGTTATTGTATGAATTAGAATAATTTCAAGTCAACAACTCGTATTTGTTAAACGAATATAATTTTGTCATTCTTTGAAATCTTTTTTCAGTTGAATGAAATATTCTAGTCTATTAATACAAGACATATGAGGTTTCACTTAAGAGTGTGTTAATTTTCAATATACATATTCTTGCATTTGGTCATCATGAGTTTAAAATGTATGAATAATTTATATTTATGTTGAACCGTCACTTTTAAGTTAAAGCTAGAACTGTTTTATGCAACAAGTAACTATATTTAATTTGTTTTTACATAAACTCTTGAATATGATACTAATATATTTATGATTTATTAAACTAGCAAAAACGAAGGAAACAACTGGAGACTGGACTGTGTTCTTCTCCCCAATTGCGCGTTAGTACATCTGGTTCAATCTGGATATTTTGGGCTCGCCGGCGCCGCCTTTCTCAATATTCTAAGATTGTTCAGTCAAGAGACTTTTGGAATTTCTAAGGTTGAAATAAAAATATGTTCATTCAAACGTATGGGGAGATTTAAATTTACCGATTATTTATTCAGCTGAAATACTTTTAATATACGAAATATATTGAAAATAAGAATATGTTGAGGCGAAATATTCTTATTTGAATCAACTAATTTATTATTTTATTCAACTAATAAAATTCAAATAAAATAGAAAGCTTCATTGAAGAATAAGATGGTGTTGCTTGAATATATATTTAATTTTATTCAACAAAAAAAAGTGGACAGCACATGCTTTGTTGAATTTACATTTTCATTTTTCTCAGTGTACAATGTAAATGCAAATGGCTCAACAAAAATCATTCAACAGGCGTCTTTTAGAAAAAAACTAAACGAGCATGCTCTTTCACAGTCTCATTCAAAAATCGAATTAATTTTGAAACAATCTGGAAAAGAATCTTTAGCAACATGTATCGAAAAAGCTAATGAAAAGTCTATTGAAGTGACTGCAAGAATTTTCAATATAGTATATAGTTTGGCAAAACAAAATAGACCAATGTCAGATATGGAACGCGAAGTAGAACTACAAATAAAAAACGGTGTAGATTTAGGAACGTGCCTTCATTCCAGATATTCAGCTATACGAGTTATCGAGCATATATCTTCGGAGATAAAAAAACAACTCTTTAATAAAATTATTGAAAACAATGCAAAAGTTTGCATAATATTAGACGAAGCGTCGACTATTGCAAAAAGAAGTGTACTTGTTATATATTTGAAATGTGCATTGAGTTTATGTCCAGATCCTATAACTGTTTTCATCGAACTTAAAGAACTTGAAAACACCACGGCCGAAGGTATCCTCAATACACTTTTACAGTGTTTAAACGAACATGGTTTTACAAGAGATTTTTTATTAAAAAATTTAATTGGACTTTGCTGCGATGGTGCTGGTGTTTTGTTAGGAAAGATATCTGGTGTGAGTGCTCAACTCTCGAAGATTTTTCCAAATATTATTGTTTGGCATTGCTTGAACCACAGGTTACAACTGGCTTTGGATGATTCCATTAAAGATATTAATGAGATCAATCACTTTAAAATTTTCTTAGATGAAATTTATTCAATTTATCATAAATCTAACAAAAATCAAACAGATATACGACAAATTGCAAGTGATTTAGAAATTGAGATTTTAAAATTTGGGAGAGTCTTTGGGCCAAGATGGTCTGCATGTAGTTTACGAGCTGCTAAAGCTGTTTGGAATGCATATCCAGCTCTATACACGCATTTTGCAAAAATTAAAAAGTTTTCCGGTATGGCTAACAGAATGGTTAACAAAAATTTTCTATGCGATCTTGCTCTTATGATAGATATTTTGGAGGAAATATCATTATTATCTAACGCATTTCAGTCTCGATCAACAACAATGCCTAAAGCAGACAGGTTAATGAGAAGGACAATTAGAGCACTCGAAGTACTTAAAGATAGTACTGGTAAATACGAGAATGAATTACAGACCGTTTTAAATTCTCAAACTTTTAAACATATACCTTTTAAACAAAATGACCGATGTACACATTTGCCCAGAAACAGATTAATACAAAGTGTTATAGATAATATAAAAAATAGACTTTTGTCTGCAGATCACGTATGTTTATCATCACTTGATAAAAATTTAAAGGATAAAGATAAATATCAGGAACTAATTAATATCTTTAACTTGATCGATACATCATCGTGGTGCCTAGAAAAAGTGTTTTCTCCATGGATTGAAGCAGAAAATAAGTTACCGGCGTTAGAAAAGTTATTAAAATATGAAATTGATCGAAATGAATTTAGAGATTTTGTTGATTCCTATCTAGAATCAAGAAACAATGTTCCTCCATCCATCATGTGTGCTAAAAAAATCGCAAATACCATAAGCATTAGTAGTGCTGAAGCGGAAAGAGGATTTAGCGTAATGAATGACATTGCAACAAATGAAAGAAGTAATATTACGATAAAACATATTTCAGATTTAATGACAATTAAAATAATCGGAAAACCGTTATCACAATGGGATGCTACTCCATTTGTTAAATCTTGGATCCGAAAAATGCAACTGATACGAGAATTCGTAAAAAAGCGGAAATAAAATATTCAGAAAATGAACTTCAAATATGGGCTTTAATTTGATAAAATCCAAATGCTCCATCCTGGGGTCCAATATTAATCAATCAATCAAATATGGGCAATTAGTTAAAATATTTCAGTAAATTTATTTTTATAATTCACCTGTTGATTGTAGTATATGTATTGTAAATATAATAGGGTCAATAGGGACACCACTGCTATTGCTAAAAACTATCTGTTTTTACTGACATCATAAGTAATAATTAATATTAATAAAGAAATAAAGTGTTATTATTAGCGAACCGGTTGATAATGATTTGGCAGCCCATCCCTGTTCTGATCCCTTCCATATTTGATCCTTGCCTGCTGCCATGAAAATGCCAGTTATTGCACTCAGTTATTGTCAAAGAGCCCGATAAGATAAATACAATACTGCGTAATGTATTTTGACATATGTATATACTAATATAATACTTTTTTTTTTTGTTAATGGAAATATGCCGATATTTTTGTTTGCATTGTACTAAACTTTAATTTTTGTCCTGTAAATGGATTTTGTCTGTTAGACAATAAAGTTTATTATTATTATTATTATTATTAATTAAATATGCTTATATGTATTTTGACTTAATTTTAACTGGATGGAGACATCAAAAAATTTGGAGCTTCAACTACTACATCTAAGTTTCAGCTTCTTTCAGAAATTTTATAGAAAATTCTGTCATCACTACTTTATTTATTTTCCCACTCCTGTATAAGCAAAAGAGTTAACAAGAATTCGGTTTTATTTCAGTTTTGTATCGGATTCTGTTTTTCCGGATGTTGTGAAATACTGGAAAAATAAGAACGAAAAGAATGCGCCCGGTAGACGGAATAGGAGACGGTGGTAGCGTTGCAGTTTTACCTTTGTTTCTTCGTAAGCGGATTGTGCTGACACATTCACAGTACATGGAAGAGGCAACGGCGAATGCACCTTCAGTTTATTGGTTTGGCTGTCGATTAAGTTGGTCGGCTGGGCCGTGAGAACGGGGGCTGTCTGTGGCCTTTTCTCTTAGGACTTTCGAAAGAATTTTAACGATTGATATGCGTAAGATGAAGCGTGCTAGCTAGAAGTAATTCAATGTCAATGGCCAACGCATGCATGTATGAACGTCATCGCGCATAAAAAATCTATTTACTAGCTTTTATGGTTTTCAAACGTGCGTATCATTGTTATTCTATTGCATAAAGGAAATTACTCTGCAGGAATGTTAACAGAACTTGAGTCCTGGAATTATTTAGACTTTATTGTAGAAAATATTATATATCAAAACTCTTAACAATAATAAAATCGCTGTGATATTTTGTATAATTGAACTTGTACAGACTATATAAGGTGTGTATAAGTTAGCATCAAGCTGCATGTGACGGCGAACAGCACATCTGCCAATGTTGTAAAACAATAAGTAGCCACAAGTAAGTGCTCTAATATGATTCGATATTAGAGTACATATACTTATTTAGTTCATGATATTTCTTGAAATAAGATTGCTTTATAAATGCCTTATTAAGCTGCAGAGTTATCCAAATATTGGTTGTTCAATATTTAAAGAAATACCTTTATTAATCTGTGTTATACGTCAACTTAAAAGACTAGTTAGTAAAATATAGTATTAGTTGTGTATAATGATACGATAATACAATATTCTTCAAGAAAATTACTGTGGTCATTTTATCTAAAAAGGTTTGTATTATATACACATACGATGATAGATAATCCATAATTAGCGGTGAATGAAATTGCTACCACGTATCTCAAAATTTGAGGTTACTTTTTTCTACCACATTAATGAGTATTACATTACACCATAAGCCATAATTCAAGAGGAGCAGATGTTCTCCTAAAAAAAAGCGTTAGAGAAACAATAATAAAGGCGCTATGAGACTTTATCCAACTTTTTTGTTTGTTTTTTTATCTATTCGAATCGCTACTTGACAGACACTGTACACACGTGTTAATTCATCTAATCAATCAAATTATACAGTATAAAAACTATTACGATTTTGAAAGCATAATTATGCAAGTAAAACATAAATGATAGATTAGTCCTACTAGAACAAATTGGTTTACATATAAATTTTCAGGTATCTTTTCTGTATTTCGCTAATTATCTCTCATTTGCAGTATCATCTGTTCAAATTTGATATTGTGATTCATGATATATATAATAAATATTTCGCATGGTTTTCAGGCGCCAGATTATTTTAGAATGTTAATGTAGTGATAATATTTAATTTAGTATGAACTAGTTACATTTGTTTTCTTAGTACACATACTGATAATCCGTGCGTTCAGGGAGTTACGGCGCCGCTAGCGCTGAGCTGTGCTAGCTCGAGCGGTGTCCTGAACGCGACTGCTGAGTGCCGGCGCTGGAGCTAGCGGTCGCCATCTTGCCTAGCGAAAATAAATTTCGCTCGATGACCTAGCGGCGCTAGAAAGAAGTGGGGATAAGCGGTGAATATTCAAATTTGAATTTAAAAATTCAAACCCGCGGATTAATAAACACATTAATTTATTAATTGTAGTAGTAAATATCATTTTTACGGTTGCTGTTGTACTTGTTGTTATATTTAATGTTATGCGAAAGTTATAGGTAAATTTATCATATAAAATAGATATTGATAAGTACTATTATATTCGGTTTACATATAAAGTGAATATTTTTTTCTACTTGAAATAGATTATTTATTTCTAATAAACAAACATCTGTTAGTGAATCCTAAGTAATATATGAAAATAAATTTGGCTCGATGACTTAGCAGCGGTAAAAGAAAGCTGTTAAAATTCAAATTTGAATCTTGTGAATAAGACGATCAATAAAAACTTCAATTATGTTGCACAATAGATCTTAAATAGTGCCTAATAAGTCTTTTTGATATGTTTATATAGGTATTGAAATGTATTTTGAAATAGATATGACTAACAAGTAATGTCAAACAGCATAATTCCTTCTAATTTGGCACTAACTTTAATCAAAAATATTAAGAGCTGCTACTGAAACTAATGAGCTATATATATAATATTGTTTGTTTTTGGGCCTTATCTTCTTATTATATTTTCGTGTTCTAAAATACATTAGTATTGTATGCATAAGTAGGTATAGATAGCTACATAGTCTATTAGGTAACGTAACTTAAGACTTTTACACAAGATCTACCATCAGATTCCAGTACGATAAATGTTGGAATATTGCTTCTTCAACCACAACAATAAAACACACAATGTTATCAGTTTATGTCATATTTATTTATCAATAGGATAGGCGATTTATTTATTTATTTATATACTTATTACAAAGTAGCATTCAAAAAATACATCAATTAATTAAAATTGAAATGAACAACTATTCACAGTGCCGATAAATATCTCAGCCAACACTGCTAATTGCTAATATAATAGTGTTAGGTAATCGTTACATCATCTTCAACTAAAACCTCAAAACATTCCAACGAATTTGCTAACATTAGATTTCAATAAGTTAAATATTGGAAGAATATTGTTTTTACAACTACAGTAATAAAATAAATACACAAAGTTATTTCTTTGTAATAAATTTATGTACGAGTTATAATTCTGTGGTTATACCTACTCTTACTGCAACATTAGCATTCAGAAAATTCATCAACTAATTAAAATTGAAATGAATAACTGTTCACAGTGCCGATAAATATATCAACCAAAATTGCTGATATAATATTGATAATAGATTACGCCAACTTCGTCGAAAACTTCCACATAATCCATATAATAAAATGTAGTATTAAATATTTAGACACACTTTATATTATAGTAAATAATTTACCACCTCCTCGGTCAATTCTAAAATAAGGATTTTATATTGCTATCATATATTAATTACACACCAAATACGTTGACTTTATTTTTAGTTTAGATTTTAAAAGTACGTATGTCACGTCTTCATACTTCAAACAATAATAATAATAATTAAATTAAATAATAATAAACTTCACAACACCATATTGCTGCTGTCAGACTTCAGAAGTAGTAAAAGTACGCATGTCCAAGCAACAATTTTAAAATGTACTACTGTGACCCGTTCAATGACTTCAGGCGCTGGCCACAAGCTCTAGCGGTATTCGCTTCCAGCGCCGTAACTCCCTGAACGCACGGAATGTTTCGACGACTTTCTAAATATAAACACGAAGCCCATTTATTTATACTTATTAATTTTTTATTGAAAATGGATAATACTGAATAATAACTAATAACATTGTATTAATACAAGTGGTTCTCAAAGTGTGGGGCGTGTGAGGCATTTTAAAACAAGATAATAATATGCAGTTTGCCAAGAAACCTATTAATTTCCAATCTATTTTGTAAAATATTACTAAAACAATAAGTGTACCATCTAAGGCTCTTTTTGCTTCTTATCAGGATTCCTACAGAATTGCAAAGTGTAAAAAACCACAAGCAAGTAAAAAATATACCCCTTTCTACAGTATCCCGGGGGTTAATAAACATTTTAGAGGGTTTAAGAGAGCAGTTAATAGATGAAGGTGATAAATATTTATGCATTTCAAGTTGATGAAGCAATTAATGCACATTGGGATGTCTATGTAATTGAGTATGCGATCTTTTTTCTTAACTTCCTCTAAAAATGGTTAAATATGCATATCGATAAGTATCAAACGGAAATATTTACATTCATATACTTTATACTATATCGAGCGGAAAAGTCAAAGGTTTGAGAACCACTGTATTAATATAATACTTCGTAGTTTCCGAGTTGAAACTGTGTCTGTTGTCTCTTCTTGTGTTGTTTACTATCCTAATATTTATGGTTGTTGCAGCTTCTGCGATTACCTGAAACACTACTAGTGTTTGTTGGCATGGGAGTGTGGGGGATTAGTATTGAACTAAGTGTAAATGAAGGATTTCCAGGACTGGTGATACTATCTATCTTCCTGTATCATTCGCAGTAAGTTCTACCCTAACCTGCACGTTCCATGAAGTAACCCCAATATAAACAAGTTGTTACGAACTTAACATCTTTTATTTTATTTTATATTAATGTTTCTTGTTTTATATATGAATGTTTTTCTTTATTTTTATGTGTTATCATATTTTTGTAATGTATGTTTCGTTTTTGTTAACTTTTAATTATATCGTCTATTGTGAGCATACTGATGCGGAGCAGCTTTCAGGCGTATACAGTCTCATCGGCCGAGTATATTGTCTGTCGGCCCGACTACACGACTATACACCGAAGGCGATGCAAGGCCTCCTATGTATACGTACGGACGGCAGTGTCTCACATGTGCGTATATATAGGGACCATTAGCTTCTCGAGCGATTCACATGTATATATGCTGTAATCTTATGTTCGATGCAAGAGCGGCCCCGACATATCGGCGCACACCGAAAATAAATGTGTATTTGAACTGATATTTGAGTTTTATTTTACGGTACTTTCAAACTAGGAAGTTACCTTAACACAAGTTGCCTTCCAACAAACGCTAGTTTGTCTCATTTCAGGTAAAGATAGAGGCAATAATAGTCTTGAAGATAAGAGGATACTAGACGAAACGTTGTCAAAAGAGACAACAAAGAGATGCTTTTGTTAGAGAAACCACCACGAAATAGCACCCATCGACAATTATGGAAGTCTACGCCTTATTGAGGAAAGTCAGGTTTCGCTGTGATGTGCATAACATTAATATAAGGAGAAAAGATGCTTTTACCTTACCTAAATACCATACCACATTTTTTAAGAGATCATTCACATATACAATTTACTCCCTCTACAATTCTATACCAGGACATTTTAAGGCTATGGGTTTGACGGCTTTCAGGGGTGCTGTTTATTCTTATTTGTTTTTAATATACTTATATGTATATCTTTGTGTTGAAATAATTATATTTACTCCTCTGGCATAATTATTGGACGATAAACAAAGGTACGAAATATCCAACGAATATTACACAAAAATAAAAATAAAAATAATAATTGGCAACATATTCAGATAATAATCGAATTACGTATTGAAAAAGAAAATATCTCTAAATAAGTAAGTCAAAATATTTGTCACAGATTTTTTATCACCCAAAATATGTATTTACTTTCAATCAAAAATTATGTAATTTTCTATTTTTTTTTAATATAAGATAAGATTATATATGTACGTTTCGACTCATATAGATACACATATTAGTGTATGTACCTATGTACATGTACTACATGTATTTAACTGTATTTTTCATAATTCAGTGAAACTAACATTAAACACAAGATAAGAAAAATAATATCTTATACCAACAATGTCCTTATACTTGCGGTACATACTCATGGGAATAAACAGGAACAAACGCCGGTTAAATCGACATTGCTTGTATACAGTAACCAAGATGATCTTGCATACATGCGTTACCAACAATTAGATAAATCTTTGTAAAGTGAAGCCACTTCCTGTTTATCCAAACAATTTTGTGGTATTTTACAGTAGTTATGTTTATCTGAAAATATATGGATAGTTATGGATTGTCTTGTTTTGATGAGGTTTGATGAACCGCAAAACTCATAACATATTTCTTAGATAAGTTATTGTCGATTATAGATTGTAGTTTACAAAGAAGAAATTTACTTACGCTTTTGATTAATTTGCAAAAATTTTGACCAACAGAAATCTCTGGTTTAATCTTTCTCAAAATAATATAATATTTTTCTGTATTCGATCGTCGCGTATATCTGTTAAACTAGAAAGCGGTATACTGCAAACCAAACATCAGCACTTCTGTGTAAATTTATGGTTCCCACAACTGACAGATAATTTTCGAACTTCGTTCTATTATATAGAGTGCATTTTTTGAAGCCTGCGATGCATATCAGAATTTTCAGGCTCTTTAATGAAAACACTATATGGAATTATTCGAATAATAAAAATGCATTCCACCTGTGAAAAGTTATTATTGTATTTAAAATTTTGCCAACTTTTTCAGAATTCACGAGAAAAGATTCATAACCACATTGATCTTCGAAGCAGTGAACGTCTATAGAATCTTCAATTCTGGAGACCCTAGCAATATGGTCAGAGAAATACCGACTACGATGACAATGAGATCCTATTACAGATTTAGCAGCTTCATGGTACATGTATCAAAAAAGAAGATGAACATATGAACAGATTATTATCCGTTACTGATAAAAACGATGTAGCAGAATAAGTTAATTCATAAAGCAAAGTAATGTTCCCAATTTTTCAAAATATTTTCTACCACATTCTGTGTCATCAAACCAATATTTCCTCGTTTCTTCTGAAAGGTGGGCGCAGTTATCACCTTACGCACTAACAAGATCCTCATCGTTAGAAAATTTCCTCCCTTTCGGAAAACGGAAACCAGCGTGAAATGCATGGAGCAAGATTTGACTTGTATGGTAGATATTCTACCATCTTCACCTCTGTTCTTGCCAAACAGAAGTTCAATCAACGGCTGGGAGTATTATGGTGTTGGAAAGAACATGTGCCTAACGCTCACCATTTTCTTATTAGCAGCAATCAGCATGAATGGTCTTAAGCAACGGAAGAGAGTGAGGAGTACTAACATCGAAACATCTTCACATTTAAAGATTTACTTTCCGGAACGCCTTAATCCACGGGCAAAGTTGTAGCGTAAATTTACTTCCATTTTGACCTGCATTGAACTTGTAACAGCGAGCAATTAGTCGGTAGCATGATATAGTAAAACTTATATAGTTCCTTATTCAAAAGTCTGACGCTGATTTTGACTTATCCATAAAAATGTTTTTGTTATTTAGTGATGCAGATTTGCATTTTGATATTGACACTACATGTCACCTATTTTGTAAATTCAAGTTCAATGAATTACATGCGTCATTTTTGATGCTTTATGTTGTTCTTACAAATGTATAATACACACTTAAAACTGTACTAAAGAAAATACTAAACAGTAGTCTCCTTCAATGTTATAATTTATACCTACAATATTTCTAGGTTATGCTGCACTTCAATTCACTTTAATTTTCCTTTATAATTTTGATGAAATAATTCAATTTAACAATTGAAGTTCGTTATTCCCCCAGTTACTAGTTTTATTAACTTAACGGGATCAAACTTATCGTAAATTAAGTTGCAGTTTGTTAATTTAGGTTTTTATTGGCGCTAGAGTATGCAGTATTTTTTTAATTTGCTTAGATATAGTGTTTCTTATTCTGATAGCCTTTCGTTCAACATTAAACCAATGGGCGGGCGTTCATAACGGTAACTTCAAGCGAAGAACACTAATTACTCTGTAAAAATGGAGTTTCGGAAGTGTTTTGCATAATTTACCTCCGGCGACGTCTAGACATTGCTCCTGGCCTTTTTCGATTTTTTTTTGTCTTGACCCACTTAGATCGGGCTGATAAATAATTCTACTTTGGTGGCTAATTTGAATTATTCGCACCAGACTAATTCTCGTTGCTTATAGTAATTGTTTCAATAAAACCATTTGCACTGTTAATAATACGTAGTTAACATACAAATTAGTATTTTGTACATAAAAAAAGTATAGTTTCGCTTAAAGGAGAAAGCATAAAATACTTGATTTGATTTAAAAAGTTTGGATTTATCTGTTAGTTAAATTCTGTAAATTATTTGGTAAATATAGTAGATTTAGCAACCGACATGGTCATAATACAAACTACATACTAGGATTCAATGCTGTTACAAATTGACACTGCCTAGAACAATTTCAGACAAAAATAATTAAACAATTAATTAATATGTACCTAAGGATACATAGCTTTTGCTACTAAAATAATATTACGTTAAAGCCAAACTTAATATTATAAATAAAGTTATTAAATATTACTTTTCTATACCCATATTTTATTTAATACTTATTTGGCTATTTTGTGTTACTACAAAAAAAACATTGTGGAAATGTTAAAAAGCGTAGGAATATTATTCTTTATGACAGTCCCAAAATGGCTCTTTAGGTTATATTACTAGACGACTAAAACTTGACATTTACAAAGTTGACGAGTATATTCCAGACCATTATCTAGTCAACAAACACTTGTTTTTAGGTATACGCAATAAAAACAACAACAAAAATTGCCTGAAAAGTTTAAGATTTTCTGTCACAAACGAGAGCGGAAATTATATATTTGAATTTTTAATCAAAATTGAAGGATAATCGAAAGGTAGAATTATTACAATAATTAGGAAATATTTAATCTTCAGTTTTTACTGATTCTTATCAAAATATGGATGGTACCTACGCCTTTTCTTGGCAAATTTAATTAACGCAAAAAGAGGTGATGTTGATGATGGGCATGGAGGGCTCTTCCATCATTGTATTGTTATTTTTGAAAAATGTTACGTAAATGCACTTGATTTCAATAGTTTTTGCGCTAGAGAAATCATTAACACTAACGAACGGAGGCCTTCTGTAAATAAGATACCTAAAATTGATGTTTGTATGAAATGTCTTAGGTAGTTGGTGGAAAAACTCTTTTCACAAAAGAAAATGAAATTTTTACTTAATAAAGTATGTACGGTAGCAAAGTTTGTTTCTGTGCATGATATGTTTTAAAAGTTTACTTTAATTATTAAAAAGGAGTAATACAAAATGTAATACTGCAGTAGTATATATGTCAGATGATATGCAACATAATTAACTAATCACTAGGGGGCGGACACGAACGATTGATGACTCATCGCCCATGCGCGCACTATTGAAATGTTGTATTTTTAAAGAGGTTTTAATTTTATTTATATAATTGGATAACAAATGGCTAGTGATCTATAAAATACAAAATACCTTATTTGTTCATTTTGTAGTTCAAGTCGAGTAAAGCAGTATGAATATTTACTAGCAATACTTTCTCAAGGTTCTCTTCTGTAAGGTTTGTTCTCTTTGAATGAAGTACATCCTTGTAGATAGAAAACATCCTCTCTACATCGCAGCTGGTTATAGGTGCGTACTGGAAATATTCTTTTATTTCAGCGTATTTAGAAGTTAGATTTGGTGTCTTTGTCCCCATACACAATTGCCGCAATGTTATTAAATCTGGATTTCTATTAAAAACTGCCGAGAGCCACACCCGAAGTCACTTGGAATACTTTTGACATTATTACTAACCACATCTAATGTGGTTAATCCGTCTTTCAATTTGAGATTTCGATTTCAAAGTATGTGATTAGTTTAGGCAAATTTCCAAAGTGTTCCTGAAGGAATAACAACTGATTTTTTTAATTTGGGATTTGTGTTAGTTTCTTGCACTCAGAAATACTTCTAGCATCGTCATTTAAACATGTAACGAAATTCTCTGCATAAAAACTAGTAGCTTCCAACCATGTTTCCCATCTATCTAAAAACTTCTTTTAAAGCGGATACAAGTCTGTCAACTTCCGGATAGGTGTCTCTGATATATTCACAGATTCTGTGCAGAGTATGTGCTACAAGTAAGATGCAGCATACAAGGATATGTTTCCTTTAAAACTCTGCCTGTTTTTAACATATATGCGACACTGTTACTAACAAAAGTATTTTTTCCTTGTACCTGTCGTCTGAATGAAGCGTTTTGTGCAAATTCTCGTCAATGGTTTTAGCAACCGTTTCCGCATCAACTGTTATATGGAATAGTTGAATGTAGTACACCAGCTACAATATTTACCACACAGCTTCCTAATATATCGACAGTTTTGTCGGCTCTTATCCATAGGTACTGTTTTCGTGAAGCACTTAGAAACATGATATTTGCGTAAGGTCGATTCATCAGGAATATTTCGACCAGTATATTTTTGAAGAAATGTTTTGAAAGTGGGATTGTCAAGTTTCTTTAACGGGATACTAGCTAAAGCTTCACAGAGTTCTTCGCTAAAATTGTCAGCTTTCAACGGGTCCAATCTTTGTCTATGTGTCAGCGATGCTAAGTGACGTTGTACGTGCACTTTTTGGGCATTTTGTAACGATATTTTACAGACTTTGCAATAAATATTGGAATCACTGACAATGGACATACAATCAGTATGACCCTCAATCCAACTCGCCATTGTTTCACGATGTATTTCTCGACGTTCTTCCATGTCAGTGTAACATAAACAATGTTCTAGATCTAACTAAATGATAACTAAAAATGTATGCGTATGTTATTGAAACTAAATGAAATCCAGCGCACACTTACATCTAGATAATTGGGAGAAGTCGATTCAATGAAACGGGATTAAGCAGGAACTATTACATAAATTACGAAGTACGTAATTAACAGTCAAAACAATGGAAAAAAGAAAATAACGTAAGTATGAATAGGTATATACATATATATAACTTTATTTCTCTTGGGAAAGATAAGGTAAATATAATAAATGTTAGAAACCCCTCGCGCTTCTATCTACGCCGATGAAGAAAGGATTTTACTCATAAATTCCTCTCTTGATGGGCATTTTTTGTTGTCGTTTTCAGTAACTTTTCAAGTAAATAATAGATGTTGCAGTTCACCATATGAATAATGCTATTCAGTAAATGTGTGTTGTTTACATTATTTCTTTCCTCCGTTGTAACTCCGTCGTAGTTTAAACCTAGGACGTCCGCGCCCTACTAATCACATATGCGTGTATTTTATCCAATTATTTTGTTAAGTTTACTACTTGCTACTACCGTGTTTTATCTAATGTAATAATTGGTTTAGACACTTATAAGACAAGCTATGTACGACGCACTATTTACCTGTAATGAATACATACCTACATCTTATCTTATAAACACGCCTAAAATTAGGTTAAAACGAGAGATCATTGTGTCAGAATTATTTCACAATACATACATATAACATGTAGATTAGAACGAAATGTCATATTCACAATGTTAATTGTTAAATATTTGTATAATGCCACTTTCTAACTAACTGGTTATCATTACCTAATGGAAATATAGATTCTAAATTAATTTTACAATGACTAATTTGAAGTGAACATATTGCACATATCTTGTCAGATTCCTATGTCTATTGCGACATTCATACATTAGGTACTTTACATCTAGGTATGTATTAAGCTTTATCTATAATCAACAAACTACTTTATGTTAGCGCTACATGTTAAATATACGTATCATTTCATTCAACGATTACAAGTTTATACCTGAAAAATCATCAGTTATATATAGTAATCGCACCGGACTGGAAATTTGGCGCCAATCTTTATCTTTATTGTTTACCCAAATAAATATTGATTTTTTCCTGTTCAAACTTCGTGCAAAATGAGCATTACGTAAATACCTATTCTCTTTTTTAAATGAAATCGTAAAAGAATAGGTTGTAAAATCATTCACGTTTAAATTACTGTAAAATTAAATCATAATTGGAAATAGGACATGAAAGAAAGTTAAGGAATTTGATTAAAAATATTATGAATAGAATGAATGATATTATGTAAAAAACGAGTTTTCAACTTTTATTTAAACCAGAACATTATATTTCAATTAAATAATAATAATTGTTTCAAAATTGCACAACATTAGGACTATAGAGCGTCTCAACCTTAGTATTCAGTACAGTCTCCTATGGGATATATATGTAGTACCTCTTTTACTACCATAAGCAATTTGTAATAAACAGTCTATTTTTATTTCAAGGCAATGTTGTCAGTTTGATTTATTAGGTTTATGATTGGTATTATCGGTGTGGTGTAATTATAACAACATAACCTTCCTGTCAAATGTCAAATTAATGTTATAATATTAAATATAATAATAGAGAATCTACGAGGAAAGAATAGAACAGGAGAGATAATAAAGTGGTGGGGGAATAGGTATTATTTACACGGAAGTTACCACTTTAAGGCAGGTTAGTTATTTGTCAAATTGACTTCTTTAGTGCTTTTATAATGGTGAATTGTGTGGTTTGTGGCCTCTCTAAAACGAAAAAAAAAGAAGAATCTCACTTTTTCTCTTCATCGGTAAAGTTAATTTCAAATTAGCATTCAACATAGGCAATAATAATTAAAAAAGTATGTATGTATTTTGAATAACTTGTCATATATCTGACATGTGTGATTATGTGTTCAGTGGCGTAACATAGATATCCTAGGCATGTTTTTTTAAATGTTTTTGTTAATACAGTTAGAATAAATATTACTATATTAAAGAGAATAGAAGGCTTGAAAAAATAATGCACTTACGATATTTCTTTAATTATTATTGGACTAAGAACCTGTTTTGAATGATTATCGAGAACATACGAAGTGTACATATACCCTGTACAAAATATTTATGCACGCCTATGCATTGCGGCGACCATATTGAGTTACCACTTTGGACAAATATTATTTTTAACGAGACTCTCTCCTGTTCTATTCTTTCCTCGTAGTATAGAATAATATTCTAACCAACAGGTATTTAAAATGTTGTGTCATTATAATGAGTTACCAACCAAAAGTGTCATTGTCGAAAACTGACAGCTATATTGTCTGTCTCCATAAGACACATACTGAATACTAAGGTTGAGACGGTCTATAGGTTATATGTACACTTTGAGTAGTGTCCGAGCCTCTGCTTTTGTTTCTTTTTATTATACATACATGTATTGTATGTTTGTATGGGAAATTCTTTTCATCAGCTTGCTTAGTGGATTACTTAAAAAGTATTATCTATGTCGTTAATACTATACCTTCTCAGAATAAGAAGGACTGATTCAAATATCGCGCTAAAATGGTACAGATTTAATTGGTTCTTACGTAGGCAAATCTAATAAAGAAAAATAAGTACCTACACGATATGTGTCATATTTTATGACAGAACTTCTTTTCACATTTTTGTTTTTAATTAGTACATTTTACTATGTTATTAAATACAATCTGTACGTTAAGTAGGTCACGAATATTAGTGATCAGGCATGTCCAAGCAAACCGTTAAATTCACCATCCAAACAATGTCAACGATTGGTGCACTTAATACGACGAAATTTTTAAATATGTACAAAATATATGAATGCATTGGGAGTTGGAAGCTCACAATCAGTTCTTTTCAACGGTTTGCTTACAGATGGAATCTGGATATATTACTTTGATTTATTTCTTTTTAAAAACCTTGCAATTTTTACAAAAGAGAAGTAACAGTCTGTGGCGTGATCTTCTAGTTCACGCCAAATCATTAGCCTTTCTGACAGGACTTTAGAAGAATTCTTGTTTTTGTTGCACTGATGTGTATTCATATTTTTTACCCATAATTAAAACTCCCTGCTTGAAATATTTTCTCTTTATATATACTAAAATGCACGAAACAATCCACTTCGTGATCAAAATTCATTATGATCGATGAATAAAATTTACGAATTCTGAAGTTTATTTTGAGTAAATTAACTACATTTTTGTTAAAAATAAAACAGTATATTCTCTGGGCAGGCATCGTTAGTTGGAAAAAGAACTTTTAGTGATAATAAATAACAAAATAAACAACAACCGTAACCTGTAATACTGTCAAATGTTATCAAATGACTAGCGAAGTTCAAACCACGTTTCATGTAAGCCAACATCCGATGTTAATATTTCTAGTAAAACACGTTGAAATAGCGCAAACATTATTATTTTTAATTAATATTAATCATTTAAATAATCCCGTAATTATTATTATATACATATAATATATTCTACATAATAAAATTATAAATTTAGTAATATAGAAGGTAATTATTTTCGTTTATGATGAATAAAACGCTTCAGTTAAAACATTGGGCCTAGAATAATTATAATACGTTCAGTTTGGAGTCTCCACCCATTCGGTAGTTGAAGCTAAGATGCACTATGCAGCGCCACTTTCCAGGGGGTTAAATAAGCAGATTTGGTGAATGCAAGGTTTACGGTGCCAATTGATTATACATTTATTGAAGGATGTATTTTATTTCTGATTATTGTAAGATATTTCCAAAAGACAAATCTATGCTTCTATAGAAATACTTTCTCGATATAAGTTCATATTTTTTCTTATATACACGTTAGAATTCAGTCATTTTAGTACTTTTTACATTAGAATTTCGCTTAAGTGGGGAAAGTTATTGAAAATCTAATTCTATAGAAGCATAGAACCAACTTTCCTTTTATTACAGACAAATTTTCATCAAGAAAGATCCTACAGTAATGGCACAATCAATTGGCAGCATAACCCCTGCGCGTCTTCACAAATCCGACCGTATGAACAGCCTTAACGCTGCAAACTCCAGAAATGAGAACAACAATTGTAATCAACATCTCCAAGACACTAAGTAAGATATATGTATTACTTCATTCGCAATATATTATAAGTATCTATTATAGAAGTGACAAAATCAACTGTGTATCGCAT
The DNA here is from genome assembly GCA_963170755.1 of Amphimallon solstitiale. Classification (NCBI taxonomy): domain Eukaryota; kingdom Metazoa; phylum Arthropoda; class Insecta; order Coleoptera; family Scarabaeidae; genus Amphimallon; species Amphimallon solstitiale. The sequence goes on along the minus strand of OY720675.1, from coordinate 51,692,758 downwards.
AATTAATAAACAGGAACAAGTGAACTAGGATTTTGCTAAAGAAAGAGTGGATAAGCTTTTAAAACCACTATAATTTGACGAATATGTCAAAAATACTATACGGTATATGGTATGTAGCTTATTTATTAAAAATGAACCTTTTCGAAGGTAAAAAAAACAGCCGATTACCATGATGAAATGAATTTGTAAATACAACTTTTTATTTTAAGGAAGTGTTTTGTTAATTTAATGCATACTTCAGAATAATTTGAAAACATATTTCTTTTTGATAATCGAGCTATTTAGGTGGGACAGCTTGTATGCATGCGAATTTAGAACGCAATATTATATAGTTATAAATACACACCTCTAAAAATATACACAATATTTTTCCGTATTTCGAGGACTAAATTATCACATTTTAGATGTGCTCAGATTAGTACAACAGTGGTTTAATTTTTATTTTTGATGTAGGTGATGTAATAATTTTCGGGAAACTGAAATCGAAAAAGATTACATAGTTAATTAAAAAATACTATAAACCACAAAAGATATGATAAAATCGGTACTGCTTAATAATATAATCAATTATGTTGATTAACGGTTCCTTAACAAGTAGATAGCACAATATGTTTCCGGTTTTAGGCGGAAGCGCCATAAAATTAGTCTCGTTTTCGGTATCTTACCACTCAAATTGGCAGTAAAAGTTTAAATTTATGTCTAAATTATAATTACTAGGAGTATATGACTGTTATGTGGGTATTTTTGAATTTGAACGTTAATAACGAATTTGATCGTCCGTACATAACATGTTCACGATCGATTTTTGAAAGAAAGTGGGAAAAAAATTTGTAAAGCAAATACGCAGGTAAAATATGTACCCTCTATTATTGATTAAATTAGAAAACAGTTGACAACCTAAAATTAATCGAACGTAAATTACAGTAATAGCGTGATAAAAACTTTAGACGCTTCAAGTGAAATGCACTCAATACACGCGCATTTACGCTACTGAAATCAATATTAAAATTTAAATGCGCAAAATAAACAAACAATTGTTATCGATTATATTTTAATTGATATTCAACACGTGTATGCATAAAAAGTGCGGAGAATGTCTTGATACAATACGTCTTTGCTTTTGATTTTTAAATGTATATGCATGCATTCAATTGATTAATAATGTACTACTACTATTATTGTAATAAAATTATAGTTCTTATATAACTTGTGTTTATAAAGGAAACATGTATTTCCCTTATTATTTATATTGAATTGATCATGTTTGCATGCAGTGTACGTTGTGGTTTTTACACAATGAGTTAAAGCAAGATAATAATTTTTCTTTTATGTCAAAGCATATCTCAAGTGGTACAAAAGCGACATGTGTGGAAAACAAAATGAACTACGTTGCAATAAAAAAAGGAGTCAAACTGAAAGTGAAAAAGGCAAGGAAGGAACGCTGAGGAAATGCAGAAACGAACTAAATGACAGTTATAAAGATGATTCAGGGAAATTGTGGGGAAGAAAAATAAGCATAAGAGGAAGGAAAAGGGTAATACTTAAGAGTAAAATTATAAAAAATAAGAAGATGAAATAATGCTAGACAAAACGAAATGTTAGATATATGCAAAAGAAAAATGACGGTAGCCAAGAAAAAACAATAAGAAAAGGTGAAGAAAGTTGAATTAAATTTGAGGAAATAAGTATGGAAGAATTTGAAGAGGCACTATAAGGCAGGAGTTGACGCTAAAGTTCAACCAAAAATGCTAAAATAGATGGGAGACAAAGGAAAAGGATGAATGCTTAATATATACTAACAAGCATGGGATGCAGAATCAATAGCCAAAGATTGGGAAAAGAACCTAATGATCTAAGAACAGGATGGTCTAAGCCCCTTACTATATGGGTAATGGATAAATTAATAAAGAACATGATATAGAGACCTAGCACATTTAGTCGAATGTTTATTATAAGTAGACGACATTGTGATAATTATCAGGACACATAGAATTATACAACAAATGGTAGACGCTTGAAGAGATGAAATGGAGAGCCTGAAATTGGAAATAAACATAAAGAAAAGCTACGTGATGATAATCGATAATACACAAAATGGAAGCCAAGCAATAACAAGAGAGCCTAATTTGGTAAATATTAATAAGTACTTAGGAGGAATTATAAGAAATGACGGTAACCTAGATACAGAAATTGCTGGAAGAAGACAAAAGATCATCAATATTAACCACGCATAAGTAAGTCATTATTAGAGAAAAAAATGAGGTGTGGCCACCACACGACTTTCTTATACGTATGAGCGTTTCAAACTATACAATCTTAAGAATTTTTTTATACAAAACTTATTCAAAATCCTATTCTAAGTACTTTTATTCTCTTAATAAATCGCTATATAATGCATACTTTGCAAGATATTCGAAAAAAAGTGCTACTCGCTAAGAGTAAAAGTGCTACTTCCGGTCCAAATTTTGAAATTTCATGTATACCAAAAATATTGCAAATATAACTCTAAATACTTTTGTACTCTTAATAAATATATATAGAATGCATAATTTACGACATATTTGCAAAAAATCGCTATTCGGTAAGAGTAAAAGTGGTACTTCCGGTCCGAATTTTGAATTTTTTTTATACAAAAGATATTTAGAATTATCATTTAAACACTTTCATACTCGTAATGTACCTGCCTAGAAAGCATGACTTGCGAGATATTCGCAAAAAACTGATTTTCGATAAGAGTAAAAGACCTACTTCCGGTAGGAATTTCAAAAAACTTTTTTAAGAAAATTTGTCTCAAATTTAATTCTGAGTACATTTGAATTCTTTATAAATTTGTGTAAACTTAGTAATTGACGAAATATTTGTAAAATTCGATTTTTTCACTGAAGTAAACTACTACTTCCGGTCTGCCGATTTTTCTCAAAATCTAATCAGTTCTCAAGAGGGAGATTATACACGTAAATACAAAATTTGGAATTGATATCTAAAGCGGTTTGACCGCTATCGTGGTCACACACAGACACACAGACACACACACAGACACACAGACATTTTTTAAAAACCACTTTTTTGGTATCAGGGGACCTCAAAACGTGGACATCTGCAAAAATCTCGAGGTCGAAAATTTTCATCATCACAATACTTCCTTATACTACGTATAAGAAAGTAAAAATGAGGTGTGGCCACCACACGACTTTCTTATACGTATGAGCGTTTCAAACTATACAATCTTAAGAATTTTTTTTATACAAAACTTATTCAAAATCCTATTCTAAGTACTTTTATTCTCTTAATAAATCGCTATATAATGCATACTTTGCAAGATATTCGAAAAAAAGTGCTACTCGCTAAGAGTAAAAGTGCTACTTCCGGTCCGAATTTTGAAATTTCATGTATACCAAAAATATTGCAAATATAACTCTAAATACTTTTGTACTCTTAATAAATATATATAGAATGCATAATTTACGACATATTTGCCAAAAATCGCTATTCGGTAAGAGTAAAAGTGTTACTTCCGGTCCGAATTTTGAAATCTTTTTTATACAAAAGATATTGCAAATCCAGTTCTAAAAACTTTTGTACTCTTGATAAATATATTTAGAATGCATAACTTACGACATATTTGCAAAAAATCGCTATTTGATAAGAGTAAAACTGGTACTTCCGGTCTGAATTTTGAAATTTTTTTTATACAAAAGATATTGAAAATTATGTTATAAATACTTTTATACACGTAACGTACCTATCTAAAAAGCTTGACTTGCGAAATATTCGCAAAAAACCGATTTTCGATAAGAGTAAAAGACCTACTTCCGGTAGTAATTTCGAAAAACCTTTTAAATAAAATTGTTCTCAATTTTAATTTTAAGTACATATGAATTCTTTATAAATTTGTATAAACTTAGTATTTGACGAAATATTTGCAAAATTCGATTTTCTCACTGAAGTAAACTGCTACTTCCGGTCTACCGATTTTACTGAAAAACTAATCAGATCTCAAGAGGGAGACTATACACGTAAATACAAAATTTGGAATTGATATCTCCAGCGGTTTGACCGCTATCGTTGTCACAGACAGACAGACAAACAGACACACACACACACACACACACAGAGAGAGAGAGAGAGAGAGAGAGAGAGAGAGAGAGAGAGAGAGAGAGAGAGAGAGAGAGAGAGAGAGAGAGAGAGACAGACATTTTTTAAAAACCACTTTTTTGGTATCAGGGAACCTCAAAACGTGGACATCTGCAAAAAACTCGAGGTCGAAAATTTTCATCATCACAATACTTCCTTATACTACGTATAAGAAAGTAAAAGGAGAGTGAGTTGACGATGAGAGTCTATAACGCAACAGTCACTCCAGGTCAATTATATGGAACCGAATCGTGGGTACCATCGAAAAAACAATCAACTCGAAGCAGACTTCGAGTCACATTGATGTTTTTTCAATCTTATCCATGATTTGCTTGCATATAATGACTTGAAGGATCTGCGAAGAATTGCAAAGCAGACAAAACAAATTGAGAAATGAGGAGATAAGGAAAATAACAAAACTTGACGTAATACCATTGAAACTAGAAAGCAGACAATTGAAGTGGTTCAGTCATGTGATGAGGATGGATCCAAATAGACTTACAAGATAAATACTAGAAACCGACAAAGAAAGAGAGGAGAAGGAGGAGGAAGATCGAGAAAGGCTTGGAGAAAGAGAATTGAAGAAGAAGAAGAGATAAAACACTCAGATGAGGAGACTAGCGAGAGACCGTGAAGAATGGAAGAAAAAGACAAGTTCAGGAGTAACTGAAAGTACATATCCGACACCCAGGGGGTAATACGATATTCCTGAAGAAGAAGAAGTTACGACTTTATTTATGTCAGTACTTATAAAATCGCTTTAAAGTCTTCCAATGAAGGCTGAAACTCAAAAACAAAGGGTGTTTTTGCAACATGATATAAAAGCGTAACATAACACTTTGAGTGATTGCAAGTACTAGAGTAACTAAAATAGTTCTGTAGCTGGGGGGCAGTGGGAGGCTTGACCCTCGTAACTCCTCATAGATACGGTCTTCTTCCGAGGTACATTAATTTCAAATACATTAGGTGGTAAGGTTGCCTGCCCCAGTTACAACAGTTTTTGTTATCATGCTTCTGGAAAGTTTTTAAGTTATTATTTTATTCTATATTTCCGTGAATTTAGTAACTGTTTTCCAAATTTCCATCTTAATTTTTTTTCAATTCTTCCGATTCAGCTTCCTAAAATCTTTGTCGAGGGGTCACCGGGCGTTTCCAAAATATTATTTTAATTAAAACACGTGTGCATGAGAATAAATATTGAAATTGCTGCATTTTCAATTTAGAGATTACGTACAGCAGAAGTAGTTATTACTATCCACATGTCTTGCCGATTAAGAATAGATGAAAATTGTAAAGCCAAGGCTATCCATCGTACACATTTGTGTGAGAGATACCGGCGACCTTAGGGTTTTTATCTTTTCAAATAAGATTCTCATGGCCATATGTTTCCACCCATTTAGTGAACCATCCACGCAGATATTCTGAGGAATACTTTTATAGTTTTAAGTGTTCTCTTACCTTTTACTATTTCCAAGTGACCCGGTCATAGTAATCTCCATTTTTTTTTTTCATATTTGGGGGTTATTATACAGGCTGTCAACGTCTTCATCGACTACCTTTTCCAACCAATGTCTGTCTATTTCTATTCTTAGTAGAATCCTCTGCTTCCGATTTGTGTTTCCCTTATTCATCACCCATATTTAATAGATTACGTTTGAGTGCAACACAGTTAATTCTTTATTAGTTGTATTGTACGATCTAGGAAAACGCGGACTTAGATAGTTAAATATATGATTCGATAATAGAGATAGGAGAGAAAATTTACGTCCAATTAGAGCAACGAGCTGATTTGCTTGTTCTGGTCATTTCACTCAATTATCTAATAAAAAATGAGGTGTAGGCACCACACGACTTTATGTGCCTTTAAAATTATGCAAAGTTGGGTAAATGTTTTACATCAGGTCAGAATTATGAAAACTCTTTTATACAAAAATTATTCAAAATCCCATTCTAAGTATTTCTAGTCTCTTAATAAATCTCTACAGAATGCATCCTTTTTTTATACAAAAGGTATTGAAATTATGTTCTAAATACTTTTATACTCGTAATGTACCTGTCTAAAAAGCATGACTTGCGTAATATTCGTAAAAAACTGATTTTCCATAGGATTAAAAGACCTACTTCCGATAGGAATTTCGAAAAACTTTTTTAATCAAATTCTTCTCGAATTTAATTTTGAGGACATAAGAATTCTTTATAAATTTGTTTAAACTTAGTATTTGACGAATAATTGGCAAAATTCGATTTTTTCACTGAAGTAAACAACTACTTCCGGTCTGCCGATTTAACTGAAAATCTAATCAGATCTCAAGAGGGAGATTATATTCGTAAATACAAAATTCCGAATTGATATCTTTAGCGGTTTAACCGCTATCGTGGTCACACACACACAGACAGAGAGACAGCGAGAGAGAGAGACATTTTTTTAAAACCACTTTTTCGGATTCAGGAAACTTCAAAACGTGGACATCTGCAAAAATCTCACAATACTTCCTTATACTACGTATAAGAAAGTAAAATGGATTCCTTTTTGACAATATTACATGAATAATTTTAGGTCTGTTTATCTACGGCAACGAATGTGTACACATTCGTTTTAAGGTATATTAACATCTTTCATCTATATTAGATGACTACTGCTTTTACCACTACCTCACTCAATAATTTTAATTTGTTGAAAAATCAAGGTAGTGGAATGTTTCGTATGAATTATATATAACCTTATCGTCGATTTTTTTTTCAAACATGAGCTCTATGTAATAATAAAATTTCATTGATCATGTATTTCAGTCTGTAAACGAAACTTTAGTTGGTTTCAACAGCTGTTGCTCTCGGATATAATTCTGGAAAAATTTATTTGATCTTGATGGATTTGAATAACCTGTATTTTATTTATTATAATTAAAAAGAGTACTAAATTTTGCAAGTAAGTTTATAAACCGGTATTTTACTGATCACAACAAATTTGATTGTAAACCTTACTAATTTTGTAGTTATAAAGAATCTCATTTAACTATCGCAGTGCTATGCTTGCTTTTCTAATACATCTCCATTTAGTCATTGTTTAGTGGGCGTCGGGTAATATCTGTACGAAAAATCGAGTAATAAATCAATGTCAACTAAGGAAAAACTAATAATAAAAGTCACAGCAGAGCAACTGTGCGGCACCACAAAAGAGGACGCTGAATAAAACGTACCTAACTCACGTATAATTACCAACTATTCACTTTTCTAGAAAAGTTTCGTTATTAGATTTGTAAGGGGATAAACTAAACTTACATCTGTACAAGATGGGTTCGATTGCAGATCGAAAGAAAATTAATAGTGAGTTGTACGGTGACGTTTTCAGAGCAATATTTTAAAATACATAATGCACTCCCTAACATGCATGTATATGCAGCAATTTAAATGAGAATTAATGAAGAGTTTTAATTCATTCCGCAGACGGTGATGATTCATGCGGTAGTATTAAGTAAGAAACAGGAATAAACTACATCGTAAAATAAATATGTTAGGCATGCTATAAATACCACCCAGTGAAGATAGTTTGTTGGTAGACATGGTTCAATTAATTTGGTCTCTCGGCACTAAGACTTCGAATAGAATTATTCATAGAAGAACTGTGGATGATAAACAACGACAAGACTAACATAAGATAAATGTTCTTACATTTGTGTGTATGTATCTTTTTCTGTAGTTTTTGCGAACTGCGTGATTGCTGAGCATATTAAAAAGACATAATACCATGTAAAGAAATAGTTTCGCATCATAGGGATTGATGATGAACTATTATGGGTAATACTGTACATATTTGCTTGTAATAATTTATAAAACTTCTATTTCCATGGATTTTAAATTAAGAATAATGCATTAGCCAAAAACGTAATTATAATAAACATTACTGTTTTACGCCAATTATACACAGGGCTTCGGCGGCCATGAGTTATTACTGAATCAGCGTTTGTTGTGACTTGAGAATATTCAGTAGCGTAAATAAATCTTGCAAAATGATGATTGTAAAAGAAAGCCTCCAACAAAATACTTCGAAAAAGATAACTAACTCATCAACACGGATTACAACATTTTAGCGAGATAGTGCAGACAAAGTCGACATATTTGGGGTTTGTGGATAAATACACGAATAAGCAGTTTGGATGAAGACCAGCTGCTGGTTGGAGATACTCTTACTTTAATATTTATCAAGTAGTTTGTAAATTGAGTATTCGTTAAAGAAAGCAAAAAATACTGAAAAGACCTTCACTACTAGTCTATAACTATTCTTTTTTTATATGATTGTCTCGCTAATGTGTGGTGATTTGCATTTATGGTCTACCCAATACACAGTGAATAGACACAATTTGTCGACTTCGTCATTAATGAAAATATATCTGTGTAAAATCCTTTTTGGGTGACTATATTGGTAGGAATTGGAAACTACATTAATAGGTCTATATTTTAACCTTTATCCCTTTCATCCTTTCAGGACAAAGATTGACCGGCAACATCAACTTATGTAATATCCTTTAGAGTGTTTAAGCAGCATAATTTAAATCTGTTGCATATTACAACATATAACAAAGTGTGGCACATATTAGGGTACTACAAAATCGAGGTGAGGAACAAGAGGCATAACGCCTTAAATCCATTTTTGCATGAGGAGAAAATAATATAACGTCACTTGAGGCCAACTTGACATTTAAAATAACTAATTGCATTGCACGAAGATATTGCCAATATATTTTAGCAACCATATTCTAGTAAATTTGATAAAACCATTTATGTTATTAAATAAACCATTTAGGATTGATCAATCTGGATTTATTACGGTTTGCTTACTTTATATTATCTGATTTATGTCAGCAATACTGTGATATTTTACCCTGATTCTTGTAAACATCGACTTATTTGTTTAGAATCACTCCTTAGCCTTTAACTTATATGTCTTGTGCAACTTGGCGATACTTAAATCAGCTGATAGATATATAGATTTATTGTGATTGTAGTAGCTTTTTTCCCTTCTAACATCAGCAATAAATGCTCTAATTTTTTATTTCGTTCAGAGTGAGTTGAAATTATGTCCCTCCTCTGCGTTGTTTAGGTACTTTGCCTTCATTTATTAACTTTGCAACAAACGAAAGTCGCCTTTATAATATCCATAAAGCCGCAGTAAAGAAGGTTAAGCAAAATCTGACAGGGCCTACATGTCCTGAACTTTCTAAAAAGTAAGGGACACTAAGCGTTTGAAGTTTCGGTGTAGCCTTAACTCATGTGACAAAGTCGTACTTCCTGATTTGTTTTATTTGCAGTAAAAATGTATTTTGGTACCATCAGCTAATGCTATGCTTTGTAAGCATAACTTTTCTCGTAATGATTGCATGGTCGGACAAATGACTTTCCCATGATAAAGGGTTTTTTATATACCTAATTATTACACTTTGGTAAATACATCATGTAATATAATTATATAACAACACCTCTGATCTTTCATTATTTTACATTTTGTGGGATTGGCTTTTCTCACTTTGGGATCCATTATTTTGTTGTTGTATTAAAACTCCTCACTCGACTAACTACAAAGATTATTTGGAATCAATTAATATAATAAATCTGGGTAACTAAAACAAGGTGTCGTCTAGCAAAATTATTTACAACAAGGCAGCAGTTTTAAGGAAGAATACTTCTCTAGTTAAGTAAGATGGATTTAGAACGGCTTGGTTGACTTTGTTGCAGGTTACAATTTAAGCCGGCTTGCTTGATTGTATGCTTTTAGTTATATATTTTCAATATAATTTAACTAAGATAGCTCGATTTTGAGTTCACAAATGAATTTAACCCATCCCTAAAATACAGAAACCAGGATTAAGTCAAAACTGCAAAATATGGATGTAACGCGTTATGCATGCTTGCTCCTTACTTGAAATCAAGTATTACACTTACCAATTTCTTGACCAAGAACTTGATCAAGTTAAAATTGACGACAAGTCGTGTATTACATTTGTCAAGTCGACTTGATCAATTTCTTAGCCAAGAACTTGGTGGCTTAGAACATGTTCTATTTTTCTTCTCAACTTGATCAAGTTTTTAGTGACTTCTAGTAATATTCATGTTATAACGTTTATGGCCAACTGTCTAAAATGTAAACACAAATTCCATTTTAGAATATTGTTAAAAATGACATGTTAATTTGATACTTCTTGAAAGAATTGTATGCGTAAATTATTTACTTTCTTTTGTATCTCTTGTGCAATTATTTCTACATTCAATATCAAACACAAATCTTCGATAACTTTATTAATTTTTTTATTTCGTACTTTTGCACTTTTGGTACTGCTAATTCACCTAGAAACTTGGTCAAGAAATTGATAAGTGTTAAACAGCCAAGGTCAACAATAACTTACTTGATCAAGAACTTGATAAGTGTAATACAGCCTTTAAAGATGCACATTGGTAGTAACAACATGCGACATATTCTGTGAGATAAAGGATGCAACATATTTTTCAAAAATAATCTAAATGATAAAGAAGGTTGTGCTAAGAAACCCTTCAATATGTTGAGCAATCATTTTAGAGAATTGAAACATGTACACTGATTGGAAGCAAAACTTTATGAGCATATCTAAGATGTAAACAATTTAAATAAATATTAGTCAACAAGATATAATGCAGTTATTTTTGTTTTCTAGAATGATTATTTATTGAATCTCAATAAGTTATTATTATCATCATCTAATGGGAGATGGAATGAACAGTGTATGCCTTGTATATAATAGGAATGAATCGTATTCACATGGAAGTAGAACTTTGAATGTGTTTTACCTTATCACGTGGAAAGATGTATAACTTTAATCGTAGCTTGTAAACCATACCTGAAACAAAATAAAATACGTTTAGTTACTAAAGTTACGGTAAAGGCGACTTATAAAATTATAAATGTAAATGCAATAGCTTTTATTAAATACGCAGTGTACGAGTATGTAGTTGTGGGAAAAATAGAGGAAATTTAAAATCCTAATGAATAATTATAGTTGAAGCATGGCAGATTGCTGTAAACTTGGGTACTTTCCATAAAGATGCCCGGTTATTAAACATGAAAAACTAGGATTTAATCATGTGCATGAAATGAATAGAATATCAACTAGTCCCGCTCTATTAACTTCCATAAACAAATTAGAATACAATGGTCAGTTTATTCAGACCGAAAAGCAAATATACATTTAATAATTCACACGAAATAAACGCAAATACGGGGACATATTGAAATCGAGTTTTCAACTTGTTTGCATCTTCTGTTCAATTACAAAAACATTTATGTAAACACATCATCAGCGTCCAATGCTCTTTATTGTAACACTTTCACTTAATTACCAAGTTCAAGTCATTCTTTCAGGAAATATGTGTAGAAGCTTGTTCAATTGTAACAAAGATTTAAATAAATATTGACTACCATATTATATTCATTTATCAGTTAACTGCGGAATTTAATTTTACGAATCTCTCACGGGAGGTGGAATTAAAATTAAGCAAGGATGAGTATACACGTAGAAAAGAAATTGCTCCCTCTATTTTAGGAGTAAAGTAAGGAAAATGAGAAAGAATTACATTTTTATTTGTCGTTTTGGGTCATGCTGGGGCTCCCGGGCACACTAGGTTGGGGGCCCTCTCAGAAAAGCAAATAACGTAACTGAAAGCTTCAAATCAATTTATGTGCATTTGTTTAATGACTTTTTGGTTATGGTTAGCTTTATACAAATACAAGGGTTGTAACTACAAGATTTTACGTTGATATCGTATTGTATCCTCAAAGTTGAATTTTTGAAGGGTATCATTTTCTACGCACATGATTGAAATATTAGTAAGCCTTTCGTGTAACATTGCTGGTCGTAAATTATTTTTTATTCTGCTTTAGTTGTAAAAATGAATGTTTTCCTCTGTAATTGGTGACAATTTGGTACACGAATATTCATATCGTAATTTCCACCACAACAGTCGGTAAAATTTCTTCTAATTTGTCTAGTTTTCGAAAATTAAGGCTGAGATACTAAAGTTTTTCTCGTGTGATCCGATCGTTGGTTTAAATGAGCATCCAATGTGCCGATCATAGAAAGAAACATTTCTTTATAAAATTGCAGTCTCTAATGGTCCTGCCAAGAAAGCGATGCTTTGTGAATTATTTTTATAGTCAACCTTTGGATATTTTTGCAGCTCATATATCAGTAACAGATACTAATAAGTTTTGTTGCGACTTCCATTGATTATGGTACTAATTTATAATTCTATCATCTGGTTTTAGAAAGTGACTTCACAACTTTATTTGTACATAATCTGTCAATATTTTCCGTCAATCGTTCGAATTGGAAAAATTATACGGTTAATGTATGCGTATAATGTATAAACAAAGTAATTGATGATTGTGACTATATAAATTGATACCATACCTTAACAACATAGACTAAAGCGAATAGAGTGTCTATTACGTAGCATGGTAGCGCATCTGTTTGGGTGAACTAGGAAACCAGTATGTTGTTGTAGAATTCATCAATGTAATTGGGTTAAAGATATAGCAATATGGCATATCGGGGACCATATCAGACTGGGGGCCGTGGGCTCATACCCACGTGCAATTAGGATAACGACGGTATTTCCCAACTGATTTATATTATCGGAAAATATCCGAAATGTATAAGAAGTAATGTATATAAAATAATTAGAGAAATTCCCACAGAACATTCAAATTCACAAATTTATTTTCAAAAATACATAACAGTCTTTGTACACGAATCTTTTACACGACGAGTATACTCGTCGAATGTTGTTACCTGGTTAAATCATTATGTATGCCTTGACGTCTTGTATGCCACTTAAAAAAGAATTGGAAGTTTAATGAACTGTGTGTTTTTGTCGTGTGTTAATAATTTGTAAATTTCCTTTATACTCTAATTAAATAAAATAAGATGTTTGCGCATTACACGTCTCACATATCATGTTTATCAGTTTAGTATTGAGTTTATAATACAAGTAAATTAGTATTGAAATTTGTTGGGTAAAGTTTGATATCCGTTCATACGGGATGTAGACGCTTTTTTGCAGATGAAATTAATGTTAATATCGTTAATATTTGGTCTAATTTAATTTTGGTATGTACCGATGGAATAGTTCAAATGTTCTGTTAGAACGGCCATGAACCAACTTTCAAATTGAGGTAATATGTGTTTCAAAAATAAATTTACTAATAAGTTAAGTACACAGGCGTGATTATGTAAAATGCCTACGCACGTTTTACATAATATAATAAGTATATACATATAATTTAAATACATTATTAGGAGATATTCGCTCAGTAGTTCACAAGAACGGAAATACCAAACCAAAAGTTTAATTGCTCGCAAAATACTATATGATTATAACCTTTCATACCCAGGATGCTCATGAATGTTATTTTATTCAAACTCATGCTGGCAGTATAAATGAATTGACACTTGAAAGATGAGGTTCTTTAATACATACAGTGAGGTTCAAAAATATATGACAAATACAGTAGAGGTGGGCGGCAAAACGGTTCATTTCATTGACCCGGCTCACTCGGTTCAGCTCCTCATTGTGAGCCGGGTCCCGCAACCGGCTCATTTGAACCGTGTAGATCCGTAATAGCATAGCGTTCCAGGAACGTATAGGACATGTAATACTCTACAATAAATGTTCAACGCATAACTGCTTCATGTTCGACAGATAGGTACTGCCACTCTCTACTTCATGTTATTATTAAAATTCGTTCAATTTTGTTGTGTATTTCCAATGACAGTATTTTATTTGTCATTGCAAATATAATAAATTAAAGGATATACGGCTCTATCTAGAGTTTAAAAGATTATTTTTAATTTTCTGATTTCCTCAGTTTTTTGCTTACTACGTTTGTATTATTTACAACTTAAACTAAACTAATAGGTAAAAGTACAAAATTTATAATTATGTTATGTAGTATTCAGCCTCTAAGCTGTATGTACACTTAGTTGCGGAAAAAGTTTCCACTAACCACATTGGAGCGGTGATATTCGAAATTTTGTGGAAACTTTTTTTGCAACTAAGTATACAACATAAAAAAATCTAGCTAAACGTAAGAACGTCTTCAAGAAAACGGTTTATTTCATGAATGTTTGACTTCTCTTTCGAAATCAGTAAGAGTCCTCTCAATTACTAAAACTGTATAAAGGCTATCACGCACAGGGACATCAAAATCTTTTTAAAATGAGAATTAACCCAGCCTGAAATTCGTAAGCACATGAATACTGGTCATGGTTTATTGAAAGTTGGTATTAATATTCTTTATATTTTTCTTTCAAAGTTAATAGCCAGTTTAATGAGACGAAATATAAAATAGTTATTAGGGGATTAGTGATGATGTCACTTATACATATACAGTTAAAAAAACAATTTTTGAAGAGGTAGGAATGAAAATGATCTGATAAAAATGATGTGTTTACATAACAAATTTACAAGAAGAAAAAAGTATTTACAGTTCAATTAATGGTCACTCAACTGAATGAGTGAAGAAATAGTTTTAATTGAGAAGACCAGGAGAGAACGGCTTCGAGGCGAGGCGTGTCAGATTAAAGGTCCTTTACCTTGCGCGCTGCCCGAGAGTAAAACGTAAAACACTGGATTTTTGCGTCGTTCATCGGTCGATTTCAGTCCATTCCGTCCATCTACGAGAAGCTTCATATTTTTTTCCTCCATACGGCGACCGCCATCGTCATCATTATCATCACGTACTTTTATTAAATGCTGTATTAAAACTTATTACAATACCGCCGGGCCTGTGAACCGTGAAAGGCGACGCGGCGTTACACAGAAAGCTTTGTCCGCGGTTTCTCTCTCTAATAGGGAGTAAGTAAGCATTAAGTAACAACCTCATCTCACCTTGAAATTCAAGAAGACCCGACTGCATGGAAACGAAAAATAACGAGATTACGATTCAGAATGATCCTGTTTTCATCATTTCGTCGCGAAGTAACTATACATGCAAAAGTATTATTCTACTTACGACATACTACTATGCTACTACTACTACTGCTCGTTGTGCAGATGGCTTACGCGAAATCAAAACAATGTCTGGGTAGGTCAAGCTAGGCAGAACGTATAATACGGACAGGTTACAACTTGTTTGCCGGCTTGAGTGACTACCGCCTTGTGTTCAATGGAAAAAAAGGGGCAAAGCACTCATTACAACGAAGCAACTCGTGTACTTATTAATTTAAATTACATTTAATTACAATCTC
The DNA here is from genome assembly GCA_963170755.1 of Amphimallon solstitiale. Lineage (NCBI taxonomy): Eukaryota > Metazoa > Arthropoda > Insecta > Coleoptera > Scarabaeidae > Amphimallon > Amphimallon solstitiale. The sequence continues at coordinate 51,677,351 of OY720675.1, read as the reverse complement.
ATGGTAATTATTTAAATTGATATAACATACTCTTCGATTATTTTTTAATCTATTTCAGAATTGAAAACAATACACATTATTAAATAAATAACCTATAAATATACGACCCGGAACTAAATTTTACAGATAATTTAATGCATGTGTAAAAAAACCCATAAGTCGGAATTGTTTTGTCACTTTGACAGCGATAAAAGTTTACTTTAACTTTTATATCGGCAAAAAGTTGTTTACCTTTGGTTGGCCTGACAACAACTTGTGTTTTCTCGTTGTGTCATAAACTCAACGAACCCACTGTCAAAATGAAATGTCAAAGTCGACGCAACCGTAAGCTTTGCGTACTATCTTTGGTTGATCCGACATAAATTTGCTTAATTTTTCATCATAGTGTTCGTTGTGAAGTGTTGTTATGACAAAATTTGCAAACTCATCGTAAGTAATCTTCACAAATTTATAAGAACTGTGTTTTTAATAACTGTATTTTTAAATAGTATGATTACTATGTAATAAATTTTTCAGTAATTGTTTACACATTTAGTAAATTATCTTACCGAATTACATTCGAGCTTTCTTTTTATTTCCAAATAAATTTTCCATTTTTAAACTCAAATTTAGTTGCTAAATGGTAACTGAACTCAACAAATTGCCTCTTCGATAAAATGACTCGTCCTTCGGACTCGTCGTTTTATCAGGCACTTTGTTCCGTACAGTTACCTAGCAACAAAAATTTTCGTTAAAAAGTGAAAATTTATCCGGAAAAAAGAAAGCTCTCGTGTAATTATAAGTGATAATCTTTAGAAAAGTTTCTATAAAAATGTTCTGTCAAATTAGCGTCAAATTTTTATGCATTTGTAATACTGATGTGTAGTTGTCACTTATGAATGATATTAAAAGTTAAATAAAAAGTGTCACTGCCACTGTCTATATAAATATAGCACTGAGCTATTATTTTCTTGCTACTGCATCAACGTAGTAAGTTTATAAGCAGAAAAGAAGGAAAAGGCAAGACTGTTGACAAGAAGGTGGGTGTATAGAACAATATTATAAATAATTTAACAGGTACCGTTTGAATAATATTTAGCACGTACTTTCTATCAGGAAGTTTTCATGACCTAAGCATAAATAATTATACTTCGTGGTAGAAGGCTATGATAATGTAAAATATATGGCATAGAGTTTTAGCGACATCTCGCGTGGGGGCAAACTATTGTAGCAATAGAAAGAAGTAGATTTGAAATCCTCTTTCAAAATCACCGGTACGTTTATTCCCCTTTTCAGGTAATTAAAAGTGAGAACGAGGTCACGTTACTACGTCAGTTCTTAATCTTATTTAATTATTGCATATGTACAATTTATGCCTATAAACCACTCTATGCCAACTCATCATTACCAACACTGTGGAAGATACACACTAGTATTAGTTTATTATTATTTTGGCAATCGTCACGGCCATAGTACAAACTAAAGACGACGATTTAATGCCAATACAAATTCTCATCGACCGAAACAATTAAAGAAAAATAAAATAAACTAATTAAATTAATATTTCAGGATATCTATTAAAATACTATTACTAGGGAGCGGACGTCCCAGGTTTAAACTAGGACGGAGTTACAACGGAGAAAAGAAATAATGTAAACAACACACAGTTACTGAATAGCATTATTCATATGGTGAACTGCAACAGTTATTGAAAAGGATAACAAAAAATTCCCATCAAAAAGGGAATTTATGAGTAAAATCCTTTCTTCATCGGCATAGGTAGAAGCGCGAGGTTTTTTTTTTTTAAATTTATTATACTTTCCTTATATTTCCTAAGATAAATAAAGATATATATGTATATACCTATTCATACTTACGTTAGTTTCGTTTTTTCATTGTTTTGACTGCTAATTACGTACTTCGTAATTTTTGTAATAGTTACTGTTTAATACCGGTTCATTGAATCTACTTCTGCCATTCATATCGACGTAAGTGTGCATTGTATTTTGTTAAGTTTCTATAACATACGCATACATTTTTAGTTATTATTTATTTAGATCTAGAACATTGTTTATGTTACTATGATATGGTAGAACGTCGAGAATGGCACAGTAAAACAATGGCAAGTTGGATGAAGGGTCATACTGATTGTATATCCTCCATTGTCAGTGATTCCGAAATATATTGCATAGTCTGTAAAATATCGTTACAGAATGCTCAAAAAGGCCACGTACAACGTCACTTGGCATCGCTAAAACATACACAGAAATTGGACCCGTTGAAAGCTGACAATTTTAAAGAAGAACTCTGTGAAGCTTTAATGGCGGCTAATATGCCATTAAAGAAACTTGACAATCCCACTTTCAAAATATTTCTTCAAAAATATACTGGTCGACATGTTGCATATAACTTGTGTAGCACATGCTCTCCACAGAATCTGTGAATATATCATAGACTCGTATCCGAAAATTGATAGACTTGTATCCGCTTTTAAAAAAAGCTTTCAGAAAAGCACCATCAAGAGTAGCTCTTTACAGGAAAAAACTTCCTTGTTAGTTACTGCCTCCCTCGCCAGTAATAACTACATGGGGGACATGGCTGGAAGATACTAGTTTTTATGCAGAGAATTTCGATAGTTTACAAAATTTCGTTACACGTTTAAATGACGATGCTGAAGTATTTCTGAGTGCAAGGAACTACACAAATCCCAAATTTAAAAAATCAGTTGTTATTCCTTCAGGAACACTTTGGAAATTTGCCTAAACTAATCACATATTTTGAAAATCGAAATCTCAAATTAAAAGATGGATTAACCATATTAGATGTGGCTATTAATAATGTCAAAAGTATTCCAATGAGTTCGGATGTGGCCTTCGGCAAAAGGTAGACGCAGTTTTTAATAGAAATCCAGATTTAATAACATTGCGGCAATTGTGTATAGGGACAATGACACAAAATCAAACTGCTAAATACGCTGAAATAAAAGAATATTTCCAGTACGCACCTATACCCAGTAGCGATGTAGAAAGGACGTTTTCTATCTACAAGGATGTACTTCATTCAAAGAGAACAAATCCTACAGAAGAGAAAATGAACAAATAATAAGGTATTTTGTATTTTATAGATCACCAGCCACTTGTTATTCAATTATATAAATAAAATTAAAACCTCTTTAAAAATACAACATTTCAATAGTGCGCCCATGGGCGATGAGTCATCATCCTTTCGTGTCCGCTCTCTTATTATTTATTATAAATACTATTTAATTGTGCATTTAAAAGTGTAAATAATCTCAATAATGGAGAAGCTCAATTTACTGTTCATATAACCTGTGTAAGTAAATGTGTTAAATTCAATTTCTCTATAGCTGTATGGGCATAGTCAAAAATTAAAATAAAACAAATAGTCTCGACTATGAGTGGATAATTTTAATAAAATTAATATAGGGATAAATTGTTTTGTATGAAGCTGTTGATGATTATCAGATTTTACTACATAATAACGGCATTATTTATTTTCACTTATAAAATACACAATTATTAATAATCAACAAAATTTCGTCTATTTAAAGAAAATTGATATTGTCAAGAATACATTTAGGAATCCAGGAGATGCTTTTAAAATTAATATCTTTAAAAGGTGAGTTAGAAATTTACATAATGATACGTCCACGACCACGTAGAATTGTAATAATATTACATAAGTATAGTCGTAAGAAAGCTCGGAATTGATGAATCATGAAATCAACTTTATAGTTCTTATGCAACTACATATTTATGTATATATTAGTACGATGTAATTTAGAAAGCCTATTAACTAGTAGGTACATACAGACAAATGCACTTTAATTATTATAAGGCGAAAACCTGCAATAACTGTGATGATTATTGAATGTAATATGAATCACGTATATCGGTTATTGAACAAACCCATAACTTACGGAAAGAAGTTCTTCATGTTGATTTACTATAAATAGTAGGATAGTCTTACAGACAATGTACAGAGAATGTTGTAAGTAGGTATTTCCTTATTCGGTGGTTAATAAATGAACAAATAATCAGAATAACATATGGCTAATGTTTCAGTTTTTCATTATGCATATAAAACTGAGGATGCAGAATAACGTAAGAATGTTTAAAATTACTGGTTTTTAAAAGTGCATATTGCAAAGGATTGTTTATTGTATAACTCTATATATAATATACAGGTGTGTGTTCGTATGAGCGGATGACGTAACACAGGGATTTTTGGTGAAGAAAGGAAACGGCCGGGGAGTCAGTCAGTCGGGGTGAGAGTATGGTGCAACATACACGCCCTTGCATATACATAAGTAATGTTAATTTCCTAATGTAGAGATGTTATTGAGATTTATTCTATACTTCGTTCGTTTAATTAAACAAATAATTATACAGTTCTGTGTTTTCTTACAATATTTTATACTAATCAAAATATTTTACAAAATTAAACACTGTGATAAATTTAATCAAAAAATGGATGAAAGTTTATATAGGAGTGATGCTTAAGGGCGGACTCCAGTGTGGCGACTAAAACAACTGTAGCCGCACAGGTTGAGTAGTACGACACTAAACATGCAGTGCTTTCAATAGTATATGAAGTGCATGACGCGGTTGTAGATTTATGAGCGATGCGACTATATCAAAATGGTAGAAGCTATTTCAAAGCCAAGCCAAGATATTGGGAGCACATTATATAATGATCACGTTAGACTTGAAATTATGGCATCTAAAAGTAGTGTATAGGCTGAAAAAATGAAAATGCCTAGGTAGCTTATTACCAATCGTCAAAGCCTTTCGCATAGGGAAAGGCACCATAGGAGAAAAGGTGTCGCAAAGAGCTTGGCTGGCTTTGATGAAGGGATACTTTTGAGAACATGAGAAGGTTACAGGTTGAGATAGATGGCGACTACTGCCAGACTTATGCCCAGATTGTGATCCTCATCGCGAAATCGGTGGTAGTCTGGAGAAAGAATGAGAGAAGATTTGGAATGGATATCTGGAATGGGCAAAAGTTAATAAAATGGGCTGTAATGGAACCTAACCAAGATAGTTTTTATCCCATATCGCAAGAGACCTGCTCGAGGTCCCTGACTTGGTGTGAGTGGTAAATCAGTCATTTCTCAACGACACGTAAAGTATGGGTGTAATCAGGGATAATAAGGAACTATGTGTCCCACACAAAATATGCTAGGTGCAAGGTGTTCGCAAATTTCTCTACGCACATATTGGTCGTCAAGATATGAAGCAAAGATGCAGAATTGCATAAGAAGATCTACGAAAAGACGATAGAGCCTATTTTACTTTATGGATAAGAGACTTGGGGAGAAAAAACGCGTACGCACCGAAACAAATTAAACCTAAATGCAGTGCTTACTGACTTTGGGGGTGGGGGGCAGGCTTTGGGACGACCCCCTCCTCTCCACACAAGTATATTGGAAAATCCGCATTTATTTAAAAGCAAAAGAAAGATATAAAATAGCGCAAGACACAAGAAAAGAAAAGTACACCTATAGACCAAAGAAGCAGCACCTGTCACGAATGGAAGATCGTTATATCTTCGAGACGATTGTCTTGGAAGACGACCTAAAACACCCGCGAACATCGAAAAAGTTAGTGGACATGTTCTCTTTAAAAATTCTATAATTCTAACCGAGTATGTAAGCGTATTTCTGAGTGATATTATAATGGCAACTATATGCTTGTTGAAGGATGTACGTATTGTGCAATGTATTCGTTTAAGTAATATACAAGTTGGCATGAAATGTACATACATATTATTCTTTTGATTCATAGTAGCCAATGTAGGAAACAATATTAAGTTTATATAAATCAAAACAAATTAAGTACTATATGCATTTGATTAAAGCGCACCAATACTAACATGCCGTTTGTTTATTTTTTTGACAGATTACATTCATGTATACCACGTGTATGTGGTGTTATATATACATACATACATACATACTGTACTTATGTGTGCGTGCGCCAAGCAATTGAATATTTGCGTCGCAAGCATTTACATTTTGTTTATTGTTTGTGATGAGAGTTCAAGTGAATGTAATAATTATTTATTTTTACTATTACACTGGTTATTACAGATCGCGTCTCAAAGTCACAACGAATTTTTGCAAACGATTTTGAACTCTGTTTGCGTGATCTGAAATATTAGTTCGCCGCTTGGGTAATACGCCGTAAAATTTATACGACGCAAGGTAAAAACAGATTGTTGACCCGCAACAAACAAAAAGTTATGCAAAATGTCCTTTTCGCACTTGTTACCTATGTACACCGCGGCGACGTCCATTATCAAGGTCAATCCAGTGAGCCTTTCGAAAACATTAGTTGATGACTTATTATGACCTAAATTAGCGGGAGACGCGATGCAATAAACAACGAGGGATCAAAATTTTCCTTACAGATCAAGTACAATGTTTGCTTTATCAGCGAAATGTGTATATTTTACGTAATCAAATAATGTAGATATAAGTAAAATGTATCGAATTAATAACATAGTTTTACCGGTTTTACTTTGTAATATACAAAGTATCTGCGTCTACAGTCAAGAATTTGCTTTTAAAATCCTGCTTTACAAAATATATACATTTTTGACACAAAATTTTAGAACAAAATATTTCTTGATTAATATTACTAATTACATGTACAGTATAATTCGTAATTGCTGAAAAAATGAGGTGTGGCCACCAAGCGACTTTCTTATACGTATGTGCTTTCCGAAATGTGTATATAAAAGTTATTACAAAGTAAGCTTTAAATTCTGTATCTTCTTAACAAGATAAAGCTCTGGATAAATACTACTTAGTATATGAAAATAAAAATTAAACTACCTATACATATATACAGAATATCGGCTTAGATTCAGTCAAATATTTTTTTAGCCTCAAAATTGAATACTAATTTATCTATCTAAAATGATAATGTTTAATAACATTTATACAATCAATTTTATTCCTATTGAACATAATTTTCTGTAAAAATCTTGCAAATTATTTATTCCCCACAAATTTATGAAGAATTTAAAAGTATTTTTTCTATTTGGGTGCTATAAAGTTTATTTTACGACACACGACAACCGTTTTGGTTGCATAAAGTATTACTTTATCGCACGTTAATTTTATTTTTTTGAGGTTGGTAACAAAAAAAAAATGGAACCAAATAATATTTAAATGTCAAATATAAGCCTTTAATGTGAGAAACATGTGCAATAAAAGTTGTACAAAGAATAACACATGCTAACATTTTATTCACTAATTAACAATATAAATTGTTAAGCAGAGTTGGATGATAAGTTTTCTGATGCTACTATTGAAATTTACTTCCCATGTTGAATAGTTTAACTGTTATAAAAGTTTACTACAACACTAGAAGATTGTGTGCATTAATTTGAATATTTGATATTACAGGCAGATTTTGGGAACATTGACTGACACGTAAGGTAATATTCCCTATATTATTTTCTTTACACCAACTTAAAAGTGCTGGTATTGTCTTTGATAAATATGTTGAGACTTTGTTGGTAAAAGATTTTGTGAATTATCTTCTGCTATTTTGCGAATCTCTGGGGGTGTACAATTATTTATTTCGTCCTGTTTGTTGATAATTTGACATAATTTATAGCATAAATCAGTCTAAATTTTAAACAAAATTACATACATATAACACCGCCGATATTCGAATATTTAAAATGTTCTAATTAAAAATCAGAGTAACCAACTTCAAAAAAACAAAATCTCTAAAATGTTGGAACATTTTTTTTCTCTTTAAGCTTTTTTGAACTTTTAATAACCGAAATAGAAAAAATAGTATAAAATACATGTTTCATAGGACATTTTGCGCACTTGTTCTTTAGAAAACTCGCCTAGCGGCTCTCGAATAAGTTATAGCCAACTTGCATCGATATCGGAATTTGAACTCTTGGTATTTGCGCAAAAAATTATAAAAAGTATATCACCAAATCACCTATTTCTCTTTCAAATTTCTTTTAAAACAACGCTCTTTAAGGAAAATAAAAAAATCATATCTGGTTGACGTATTTTTTATACAACAATACTATGTGATCACAATAAGCATATATGAGATCCATTTTTACTTTTTTATACGTAGTATAAGGAAGTATTGTGATGACGAACATTTTCGACCTCGAGATTTTTGCAGATGTCCACGTTTTGAAGTCCCCTGATACCAAAAAAGTGGTTTTTAAAAAAAATTTTCTGTGTGTCTGTGTGTCTCTCTGTGTGTGACCACGAAAGCGGTCAAGCCGCTAGATCAATTTCAAATTTTGTATTTACGTGTATAATCTGAGATCTGATTAGTTTTTCAGTAAAATCGGTAGACCGGAAGTAGTAGTTTACTCCAGTGAAAAAATCGAATTTTGCAAATATTTCGGCAGCTACTAAGTTTAAACAAATTTATAAAGAATTCATATGTACTTAAAATTAAAATTGGGAACAATTTCATTTCAAAAGGTTTTCGAAATTCTTACCGAAAGTAGGTCTTTTACTTCTATCAAAAATCGGTTTTTTGCGAATATTTCGCAAGTCATGCTTTTTAGACAGGTACCTTACGAGTATAACAGTATTTAGAACTTAATTTTCAACACCTTTTCTATAAAATTTTTTTTCAAAATTCGGACCGGAAGTACCAATTTTACTCTTATCAAGTAGCGCTTTTTGGCATATATGTCGTAAATTATGCAGCACTTTTTTTCGAATATCTTGCAAAGTATGTATTCTATAGCGATTTATTAAGAGAATAGAAGTATGTACTTAGAATAGGATTTTGAATAATTTTTCTGTAAAAAAAAAGTCGTGTGGTGGCCACACCTCATTTTTTATTCTCCCATCCCGACAGCAAACTTGAAGTTGCTACCCAGGTGTTAGTATGGGCTTAAATGCATATTCACTAATATGTATACATAAGGTTTGATTCATACACGTTCTGTTAATTTAGACATGAAAATATCAATTCTAAATGTATTAAAAACTCTCTATTAGTGCAAGGTTTTCTGTTGTCGGTAATCTCGTTTTTTTAATTTTTATTTAAATATTGATATTAAAATAAGCATCCATCGACTTTCCCACTAATCTTTTTGTGTGTCCATATAAATTCAATATTATCACAGCAAAATGAAAGTAAATATTGTGCAAGGTGAAGTAAACCGATAATGATATGTTTACGTTCAAATATTATAGAAAAGTGTTCGGCTAAAAATGTATAAATTTAGTTCATAAGTATAAGGATAAAAGTAAATAAATTACAAATATGAAGGGAGAGGGGATTCCCATTATTTTAAATAAGAACAAGTAGACTTAAATAAACTGATGGAATTAATGTTAACGTAAAAAGTAATTTTTTTTTTTGTTATTTAATGTTAATAATTGGCAGAATACTTATTAGAATACATAGTAGTATAATATTAACTATTTTTAATGTATAAGGTACAATGAAACTAAATTATTAAACTATGTAGTTTTACCTGGCAACCATGCCAAGTTCGTAGAGCCGGCAACAAGCATTCTGGGGGAGAATGTATGCGTATTTATCAGTAACCACAGTGCAGCGATGTGAGGAGTATCGTGCATTTATTAGAGGCTTATTTTAAAGTTATTGATTCATATACTCTAGCTAAGCGGTAGTATTGGAACTAGGTATTTCGATATACACCACGTAAGTGATGGATTGAGTGCCAAATTTAGTGAAGTTATGGATTAGAAAAATCAACACCAAATGTATGAGCTGTGAATTTAATACTTGACATACAACGAAGGACAACACGAACACTTTTAAATTTAATGTCTTTCCCACGTAAGTGTCTGGCGCACACAACGCTTGTTCGGCCGCAGAATTGCTTATTTTGTTTCGCAAGTGAGTTCCAAGCGAGCTGTTGCCATGGATGTTGACTTCGATGCGTGTGAAGCGACAGTTTGGAAAAATTGCCGCGGTTATAGCAGAAGTAGCTCATCGTAGACGACTAGCGTTTTGCTTGTTTTTATTAATTACAGAATCAAAGCGCGAAAACAAACTTCACAGTAAAGCATTGGTTGTAGGATCGTTCATGGTTAGTACGGTGTGACAACTAGCAGTGTTTTTAAACTATCGGCAGTCGGAGGCAAACGCATACCCAATTGACAAAATGCGAATTCTTCATTAGTTAACGTTCAAATTCACCAGAGAAACAAGCCTTAAAACGGGACATGATTTATTATAGAAACTTACAGTGACGTCATTTGCCATCAGGGCAACCATCATAGCGCCTCATAGGCAATCCAGCGGTCGATCTAGTGTCGTGAAAGCCAGGCTGAAGAGTGTGGTGTGTGATGCTGTTAGGTGCTGGCATAGTCATCATATATTTTTAGCAGAGAATCGACTATTATTATCACTGTTAGTGATATTTTTGAGCCACAACTACAGGAGTTCAATGGTTAGAGATCTGATTACCGAAAAGCTCACGTATCAGCTGAAAGACCGTATCCGATCTGAAATAACTGACAACCTTGAGGATATGTATTAAGACGCAGAATAGAACGGGGAAAAGTGATGAAGACGAGACGCAATACTTTCTGGACGAGTTATTTTAAAACTTTAAATCCGCATTAATGTATTGTAAAATAGGTTACAGAATTATTATTAAGAATCACAAATAGATTTGTCATGGCTGTTTACAAATTAATTTTCATTATGAGAAACCATGTGAAATTTCCAACCTTAGATGACTGCCTAACGCAAACGATTATTACCAATTATATATTTATAGAAGCTGTGGATTCTGCTGATGCGCCAGATACTCGCCGGGTTTATACAAGCAAATATGCGTAAACATAATAACATTATTCTACTGACAATGACAGTCTTTATTAGCAAACAATACTAAATATAGAATAATTTATTAATGAAATCACTGACAATGTAGAAGATATGATGCAACAAGAAGTAAAAACATATGTATATAGTATATACAGTTGAACTAACATATTTTTACTGAAGGTTTCTATACGTATGTGTTAAAATAGTTCCTTTTGTACTCACCGCTTTCAAAGTGACATTTTGCGCATGCATCGCTCGACCAGCAAAGAAGTGCTTCACGATCGACTTGAATGTAAAAATTGCAAAGAACACTGGCTCTTTGGGACATTTAAAATGAATCGATCTTGATAGTAATAACATTCATATATGAAAAGTTTGGGAAATAGGAGTAATGGCTAAAAATTCTTCCGTAAAATTGTAAGCGTCATCTATTTGGCAACCCCTTAGCGATATTGACGTTGGCAGTTAATTGTAGTGTTCGCTCTCAATTATAATGTATTAAGGGGGTGGCGCCATATGCGCTAATGTAAATTCCGCCGATGTAAGGTATTCGTTAAAATAAAACAAACAGCAGACATTTTTGTTTTTCTTAGTATGTTTTTGGATTAAATTGAATACAAAGAATTAATTAAGGCTTCGTTGGGAGTACTTTCTTATAATTCAAATTATTTACTCCTACATTTCACTCTCAAAGTTGGCAAAATTTATAACATCATAACACAGTTTCAGAAACTTTATTTTAAAAACTAATTCCAGTCGAGCATGCATTGAGCCTTTATTTATTTGTGTTTTAAATTTCGTTTTGATATTTCGTAAATAAAAGCGGTACTATTGTTTTAACGAAACCTTGTAAAGTCCAGAATTTACATTAGCGCATATGGCGCCACCCCCTTACGTCCTACCTCACGGCAGTAAGCCCCCTTAAAGATTGCGGGAACACAGTCTTCCTACACTTGTTTCGCAAATAAGTATTTCGGACAAGAGCGGTAATACTATGTTCCCGCATGAGCCACCGAAAGAAAAATCCATGGAAGTGGTATTTATAAATTATTTTTTTTTACCATCAATATTGATATATTTTTTAAATGCCACAAAGAGCCAGTGTTTTTTGCAATTTTTACATCTGAGTCGATCGGGAAGCACTGTTGCTGGTCGAGCGATGTATGCGTGAAATGTCACTTTGGAGGAGAATAATATAGATGATAAAGTGATTTACATGACATTCTAAATGATTACAATACCAACAAGACTTATCTATTCTTTCTTAGTTTTCTTATCCCATTAACACAATTCATAGCTTTTTTTTAACAATTTTAGAAACACTTTTAGGTCGGGCCATATGTGATCGTTTTCTTGAAATGCTGAAATCAGAATCGATGCTATTCTAAACCAAGGTGCTGCACTAGTGCATCCAAACGATTATTTCCGAGTTACTCTACATACTTATGCTTTAATAATTGCAGTATTTATTAAGGGAAATTTGTCTTTTTTACGTGATGTGAATATCTTAACTATTATGTAATAGTTTTCCTACAAGTATGTAAGGGTTGGTTTTTACGTGCTTTTTAACTTTATTCTGTCATGTACAGGGTGTTATAAATATATCTGACACGGTTTTATTTAAAACTTAATACAAATATCATTTGTCATTTTAGATTTTATGGACAAAAAAGGCTAATCACTTTTAGGTCTCTCTTTAATAATGTTCAAAACAGCCTTTTATGTATGTAAAAATTGAAAAAAACACTGGCTCTTTGGGACATTTAAAAAAAAATCTAATTTGATAGTAATAAAATTTAGTCTATAAAATACTATTTCCCTCGACTATTCTTCACTAAAAGTTGGGGTAATAGGAGTAATAATTAAAAATTCTTCCAATAAATTTGTGGCGCCATCTATTTGATCACATCGACATTCATATTGGCAGTTCAGATTTTTTTGTATTTAAACCAAAAAAACGCAATAAATGTACTATAAATTTATAAATATAAGAATAAATACCTCATGTTTGTCATGTGTAAGAATATAATAACTTAATTTTAGGGAAAGGTGAGTACATGAAATGCTTAAATTAATTAGGTAATCTATCTTAGGATAGGTATGATACTAATGACATTAATCAATAATATGTTTTTAATTTAATGTTCGTACAAAAAATATTGTACAAACCACTTGCGTGAAGACATCTTCCACGCATTCGCGCAATTAAAAGTGCACTCATGCGGGGAAATATTCTTTCCGGACTTGGTTCGTAAATATCTAGATATGTCCGACAAGACTTTAGAGATATGTAAAAACTTAAGTCGAAAAAAGATATGTTGGATGATAAAAATTTGACCATAAATTTTATTTGACTATAAACTCAAGTGATTTACTTGCTTATTTTAAAGGAAAAATTCCAATACGTGTTTAATCCTTCTGATTTCTGCATTTTTTAATATATCTAAGAAAAAAGCTCTAGGTACGGAACACAGAAGAACTAACTTTTCTTTAGTGTATAGAATCCAAAAAAGACAAAATATTCCTTTTAATAATGAATCACATTTTACCTTTTGTAACACCCCGTATATTAAAAAACAAATTTAAAATGTGCACATAAAGAGACAACATTCGTCTGTGTCTAAAATATTTCGCAAACGTTTAATAATTTTGTGTGACGATCGACGTAGTACGCCAGCCTGTACACATCTTTCGAAGAGTTCCTTCGAATGAAACGTTCGTTTAAGAAGGAAAACCATTTTCCTTTTAAAAATGCGCGTCTTGGAACAAATTAACACCCATTCATAATTGCGACGTCCGAGTAGACAGACGGTCCTAACATATACGACCTTCGCACGCGAGTTACTGCGTGGTCAATGGCCTGGCCCGGGCATGATGTGGAGAAGGACAGGCGAAAATCGCCACGGCCAATAAAAAATATTGACCTTGCTTGATGTTAGAAATTTCGATGATAATTATTTCACTTTGTCATTAGCAACCCGCACTTTTGCAATGTCTTATTTTCAATGTATGTACAATACATATAAATATGTATATGGTAATAAATACTCTTCCCATTTAAAACGAGTTTATTGCGGATTTCAAGGATAATTGTAACTCTGTGATTTACTGATTAGCTATCTTGAAGGGGCCCCTTAAATTATAAATGTAAGCGATTTTTTTGTTTTAATGATTATGATAATATCCTTCCTGTGTTTGAAATATGTATACAGTGTGGAAATTTAGATCTATGTATGTATTTAGCATATGGAATTTTTTTCAAAAGCAACTATATTTGAGACAATTGCTCATTTTCCAAAGAAAGTAGAATTATGCAAATAGGTTAAAAAACCCATTTATTACAGCATAGTGTTTAAGGCTGTTCTTACGCTCGGATTGGCTACCACGTTGCAAGCGTTTGGAAGAAAACTAACTGTGCACTCAAATTTGTGAATTTTTGGTTCTAGTTGGTCTTAATATATTGTTTAAAGATCAATAGATGATTGTATAACGATAGATTTTAAATATTAATAACTGAATTAACGCGATATTCAACCGGAAATCAACGTTTTTCGTGTAATTAAAAAAGCCAGTTTTAAATATGTTTGAAAAAAAGTAAAATTATACAATCATGCTTTCATAATTGCTGTTCAAGAATCCAAAATGAAAATTGAAAAAATTGCAAAAGTAAGCCAGTAATCAATTTTCCCCGAACCCGTTGCGAGGCAGTATTTAGGCACTGGGAAGTGGCGCCCCCTGCATGCAAAGCAGAGTTCGCCAGAAATTACTTTTGCAAGTATTAAAAGAAATTGAAGGGGCCCAAAAGATAAACTTTCGTGTCGTTCATTATTTATGCTGCTATTTTTACATATGAAACTAGTAAATTTCAGGCAAACCGGAATACAAAATTCTTTTTATCTTACATTAACGGCTGTTGATGTATGCATGTACAGTTCTGTGCAATAAAGTGGTGTACATGTCTTATTGCTAATTTTGACATTATTTTGTCAATGTGAAAATTGCTTATTTTATCCTGTATTTGAAAGGTTAAATAATTCCTTCATTATTGACATTGGTCATCAAAATGATTGGCTCTAATTATCTTTTATCTTGATTATTATTATATTTGAAATTATTGTTTGTAAAGATATTAACATTAAATAAAACTTATTATATTATATAATTATTTAATAATCAACACGCAAAATAAAATACAAATAAAAATAAATACAAAAACAAAATAAGAAAACATTAATAAATTAATCATACTGCCGTTTTCTTCAACGACTTTATTTAAACGATGGGCATTGAATTAGTTAATTTTCATCTGCCTAATGATTCACTGAAAGCAAATATTTGCACATAGTACTTCCAGTGCCCTCAACACCATTAACTATCTTCTCACTATTATAAAAAAATTAATCCAATTTAACAAGACAATATTTATTTAAATTAATGATGTTCAACGCCCGCAAATATTCTCACATAGTACTTTTAGAGTACGTCTTACACCATCAATTATGTAAAATTGAATATTCATTTCAAAAAGTTACTTAAGTTCATTATACAATTTGTCAAATTCCATTTTACTCATGTCCTCCATTTTGAGAAATGAATTTGTAGTAGTGTATAAAACCCCTACTCTCATTTCTTTTACTATCGCAAAAGATCTCAAAAATTTGTACTTCTAACAAGTTCAAAGGACAGGATTCAGCTCCCTCTCTATTCATATTCGCGGCCTTATATAATTTAAAACAAAAGATAGCTACTTATTCACAGCGCCACGTCTCTTCAATTAACATTTATGTTGGTATCGCCTTGTTCATTCTTACTTCCTTTAAGTTTTCTCAATCACATAAACACATATCCCGCATTTGACAGTTAATGTATATACAAATGGGGTTACTCAAAAATTATCTATTGGAAGTTCACGCACACTTGCTATTCTTCGTTTTCTGTGGGTATGTTCTTCTTTTTTCTTAATACCATCCCTCATTATACTTGTATACGAATGTATTGCCTCTCTCATTGTTAATTATATATTTCTTTTTCCCATTGATTAAAGTTATTTTTATCTTCTTTTTGTATATACCTTTGTTGAATACAATCGGGAACACGTTATGTACCACTGAAACTTTCTTCATGAAAACTGTATTACAAAGAGTACTCGCATCCACTGCACTGCTTCCAAGCTCTATCCAGTTTTTCTCTGCTTCTAGTATATCGATTTGCAGACAACTACAAACAATATTAATGTTATTTCTTCTTTGGAGGCTTTTTTAAACCACACAGGATTTGGTCTGCTATCTTTGAAGACATTGTGTTTATGCATACAAAACTTCTAAAATGTATTTTGACTTCTGCATTTATTAAAACATAAAACTTATCAATGTTTCGTCTCGAATAAAGAGTACTTTTCCGTATATATACTTTTAATGTTTTTAGATATAAGAATCAGGTATTTACTACACGTTTAAATATGATAATAAAACTCTCTCATGAATTGAGATTATTGTACAAGTCTAAAATCTATTTTTATCCATTTAAATTAATGTTTTCATCATAAATTTTATATATACATTTTCTTAATAACATCACATAAAACAATTTCTCGCGACTGTACTTACTACCAATCTATATTTGTAAATGGTCAACATTTACGTTGCCTTTCTCCTCCTTCTTCTTCTTGTCTTCTATCGCCTGTTTTATGTAATCGGGATCTCTGATATGCATATTTCTCGTTTTTCTTGGATCCACAAGTTCAGGTAAAAGACAATTTTTATAAAACGAAACTAATTGAAGTTCCATTTGTGTTTTCCAAAAAAAATCGTCTCGAAAAATAGTTTCTGTTTTTACGTCCTGAGGCGTCCACACTGCGAAAATGCAATATGACCGCTTGGTAACGTGTAATTGTCCCTGGATCTGATAGTACCATTTGTGACTGGTGTTCACCTGGTTGTTTATCCAAAAAGTTATTTTCTTTTTCGCAATTCCTTCTTCAGGAGTAAGCTCTCTCGCAGACCAGGGACATTTAATTTCCACAATCCCCCTCTCTTCTATGAGGCCGTCTGGAGATGCTCCCAAGAAAGGAAACTCTGAGTCTATGAAAAAACCGCACGGTTGTATTTGCTTGCCAATAATTTCTTGTAGTTTTTTCTTGGCAACCTCCTCACTTTGTTTACCGTGTTCGCAAGATGCACTCGTAAATTGTTTCGGGTAAATTATGGACTCAACTATAACTCTGCAACTAGTTGTCTCCCTCATTCTGCATATGTCGCCAAATCTCGATGCTGTCAGTCTTTTTCGTCTTTCGAGGTACCACACTTCACACTGCTGCTGACCGCGAGTAGTAAATTCAATTTCTTTGATTTCACTTTCAGATTTGTGTAGCCTTTTTAGAAATGCTGTCTTTTCTAAACTAAACTCTCCTGGAAGCATATCAGGTTTTTCACAGTGTTCGCCATAATACTTATCACCACTTTTTGGTTTTTCCCCACTAGTGTTATACTTTAAGTACCTTCGAACGGCGGGGGATTTCCTTTTGGCGTTTTTTTCTTTATTTCTAATTTCAATTTTCTTTGCAAATTTCCCCGGACTGACTCCACACCCCAGATACTTTTTCATTGTATATATCGGCCTCTTTGTGTGCATGTTGTGGCTTACCACGGCGGCGGCGCACCTACTTTTATATGATCTTTTCTTGCAAAAATTTACTCTTTTACCACCAACAAACTTGGCAATGATTGAGTTGAATTGTTCAACAATGTTGTTGTTAACGTCATAAATTAGACTTGATGCATGTCTTATGAGATGATTTTTATAAGTCAGAAGTTTGGCATATGAATTTCGTACTTGTTCCTTTAATGGATGACATTACACAGCCGTTAGGAACATAGGACTCTTCGCAGAAGTAACCAATCTTCTGGCAGTCTTTATGTTCTCCAAACACATGGCTCAACGAATTGTCAATATCACCTTTCAAGCGATTTATTTTTTCGCTAAGTGGAACTTCTTCGTCTTTTCTAAATGTTATTGCTTTGCTTATTGCCCAACCTAATCTTAAGTGATTTTTCTAAAATGAAAAACATCACTATTGTGCTTCTGTTAACGATTCTGTGTTGAACATTGCTAACATTTTTATTTTTTTTTTGCTATGACCTCAATATCCAATGACTGTAACACAATTTTATATCATTTGCGTTTTGATTTTCCCTTTCACAAGGAAGGCTCATAGCAATGTACAAGACAGAAACGCAGTGAATGTACTTAGGTACGTATTGATAAAACAGGAATGAATTTTTTTACCTGAATTTCTTGGCGAAGGTTTAATGGTCCTGCAGTAGTGTCTTTACATAATTCTCTAAGTTTCTTGTAGTAGTTGCGCATCAAATGATTTTTACACTCAATTTTCTTCACGACAACAGTATCGTATGGATTTGAATCCAATATTTTCTTATAGCAGTTGCTATCCCCGTCAGCAATTACTTGATGGTAGATCAGGTTATACATCTCCTTACTCTTAAGGAAACCTTCTGCTAAAATATCGGCCTCCATACTTGAAGAAGATCCAGTCCAGTTTTTATAACATTTGTGATCTTTTGTAGGTAAATCCGCCTTTTCTGCCAACTTGCAAATAGTGCAAAATTTATTTCGAACGCCAAGAAAGAGAACTTTTTTTCCTCGGTATCCCATAATTGTAGCAGCTCCCGACAAAGAATCATATTTACTACGATATGACCTTTTGGCCCAACAGCCGTCTGCCACGACAGTAATCATCGGAGTGCCATCTTGATCCACATCTCCAGCAGCAATAGCTAACGCCCTCTCTTCCTCAGCTGCTTCTCTCATACTTTCCAAACATTTCTGCTCCCACGCATCTGAAATCTCATTATGAACAGCGTTATACATACGGGCGGACATGCAAGGCAAGTCTAAGGAAGATGAAATTTGTTCCAAATGTGAAAAACCGGACCCTATTGTCATAATCCCAAGCACAGCGTCTTTGTTTACGTCATCATTATTGTCGTCACAGCTATGTATTTTTAATGTTCTATTGCACATATTGCAGTGGAAGACAAGAGTCGATATAAACCCGGTCATTTCTTCTTTTATTAATCGCAAATTATTTAATGAGCAGTTAAACTTGGGACAGTGATTGTTCAACTCAAAAAGAGACTTCAAGAAAAAATTTATATTCACAATTCTGCGACCTTCCAACACAAAATTCATTTTTTCACTTCTATGCGAACGTTCCTACAATTTTACAGAGAATAAATCCTTTTCGTGTTATTATGTATCTGTCTTCACTATACGAGGCTAGGCAATTGGACAGTCAGTAAACTTACCTCACCAATCATTTCTCTTCTTTCTTCTATTTCACTGCCCATAACTTCATCGAGTGTAAGATCTTCGGAAACAATCTAGGAAATAATGCTTCCGTTATTAATTGCAATCCTATTTCATCTTCAAGCCTGGAAATACATACCTAATACGAGGCGAGTTTCACAAATTTGCGGCCTAACTTATAGGTAAAATGAATATTTTTTGTTTATTTTCAACTAAACAAACAAACCGTACATATATAATAATAAGCTATATACCGTCAACTAGATCATGTATCAGCCCGACATTTATTTAATACCTAAAAGAAACTTCGACCATATATATGAATGATTATTCGTGTGCGCTCAGTTTTTGATAGCAGTTCCGGTCAAATCGGAAGAGACATTAATTTTGAATTTTCAAATACAACATTCATTCTTTTTCAGTTCATATTCGGTTTCTACTGAAAATTTTGACATTTTTGTCAAAGGTGGCGGTATCTATCAAATTTATCCATTAAAGTGAAACCGCTTCCTAACAATTGCCGAACCAGAAAAACCACCAAATAACCTATTTCTCACATTTACACGTATTGGCGAAGGAAACATTTATTTCACAATAGAATTACTATACAATAAAAATTTTTATTGTTAAGTTGGTTTGAATTTAGACTACTTTTAGAAAATTTTAGATTTTCTACTATACCTATCTACCACTAAACCACAGCATATTTTATATCACTTGGAAGCTAAAAATTATTCAAATTATGGCAGTGCAATAAAAAATAGATGTTACAATAAAATAAAACAAGTAAATTTAAAAAAATAAAAAAAATATTTATAGTTTAGATCATAGGTTCCCAAAGTGGGCGATAACGCCCCCTTGTGGGCGCTGCAGGTCTAAAGGGGGGCGGTAAGAGACCCAGAAAAAAAATGGGGGCGTTGTGTAAAGGCTTAGGGGGCGATTTGTAATTTCATCTAGAATCTAGGAGGACTCTTAGACACCGACTGAGCTCTCGACTCTCGACTAGGGATGGGCGATAAACATCGATGTTCATTGAACATCGATATTTTAGGATCGATGTTCGATGTTTTTGCATCGATGTTTGCAATTTAGATTTATCGATAAACTATCGATGTTAGAAGAAATATAGTGAACATCGAACTTTTAAGCTTGACAAAATGTATTTGCACTAATCACAAAATAAAACAGCGTCCTCTGTTGACAAATACAAAAATGTTTCCAAATTAACAGCTCACATACAGGCTACGAGGATGTAAAATTGTCTACGAATAAAAGAAGTATTTAAATTACACAGTGCTATATCATATAAATTCGAATATTTCATTTTAGGCTCTTTTAAATATTACTCAGTATAAATATTTAAATAATATATAATTAAATACATAAATTTATAGTACTTTTAATGTGCAGAATAAAAGTTAAATTATGTATGCATGCAGAATAAGTGAAGGAGGTAAACGTATTTTCATAGAAAAAGAAGGGAGATAGACATTACCGATGTATACTTCTTCGGGAAATTCCCTAGTGCGTACAATCATACACGACGATACACGTATTAAATGCAAGTTGACACATCAGAAATATAAAACCATATCCATATGTATCTCGGTATTTGCCAGCGTAGTCAAAAAAAAATGCAAGACTATAAAATCCCAAATAAAAATCGTTCTCTTAAAAAGCTTTGATACACGTAAATGTATATATTTTTTAAGTATCAGACGATTTAAGTCATGTGGTTGTTTCATGCGTAATTGCATAATATTGTTTTTTTATATAGTTTTTTTTGAGTAGTTTCTAAAGTTAACTACATATTATAAATGTATATATTTCTTTTATTATTTTTTTTGAATAGTGATATCTTTTATATCATTTTGTTAAGGACGTAAATTAATTAAGTTATAATAAAGTTTTTGTTAAACTGCCAAAAAATAAATCTATAAATATAATTATCGATGTTTAAAAACATCGATGTTTGGTAGTCGATATTTTGCAACCATCGATGTTGATCAACGATGTTAACATCGATGTTTGATATCGATGTTTACCCACCGATGTCCCATCCCTACTCTCGACTACAGCTTGTGAACATCAACTAATATTAATTAAGAGATTGCTCAAACCAACTCGGTTCGATATTTCTCTCCGAGTAGTTCATATATCTGTCCTGTTTTATTGAATAAATAAAATAAAAAACATATCAATCGGTCGCTCCGTTTCGAAACGAAAAGAGACACAAACAAACAAATAAAAAGGCAACTGTATCAATCGGCTGGTTCATAGAATACTTGTTCTTACTTGTTGAGTACGATTGAGCGTCGAATGAGATAAACGAGTTTATGCATGTTTGTCTTATTCCTGTCGGTGCGTGCTGCTTATGCAATCCTATATAAACAACGTAATATTTATTTTATTTTCATTTGCGGTTTCGCGCGTAATAGATAAGCAGTACTTAAGTTCAACACTTATACTTACGTATTTCTCAAAACAAAACAATGTCGGAAGTAAAAAAGAAGAGACGGCAATACTGTGCGGAATATATTAAATTCGGATTCATTGAAAATCCTACAAACCCATCGTCGCCTTTGTGCCTTCTATGCCTAAAAACATTTTCGAATGAAGCAATGAAGCCTTCAAGACTTCAAGATCATTTGAATAAAATGCATCCAGATAAGAAAGACAAGAATGTAGCATATTTTCAAGACCTAGAGAAGAAGCATAATACTCGGCCAAGTGTAGCAAAACTCTTTTCGGCGGCTGCTAAGCAAGATGACGACGGACTTGGAGCTTCGTACAACATCTCTTTGTTAATTGCTCAAAAAGGCAAACCACACAACATCGGAGAAGTGTTAATTTTGCCAGCAATAAAGGAAGTAATAACTACTGTGCTTCATAAACCGGCCGCAGATATTATCGGAAAAATTCCTTTGAGTAATAATTCTGTGCAAAGACGAATTGATGAAATGGCCGGAAACATAGAAGAATCATTGTGCAATCATCTGAGGACTAGTCAATTCTCAATTCAGCTCGATGAGTCCACTTTACCAACTAATGAAGCATTGTTGCTGTCTTACGTGAGGTTTATTAAAGATGAGAAAATATGTGAAGAACTATTGTTTGCTAGAAATTTAGAGACCGATACAAAAGGCGAAACCATATTCAATACATTGGAAAAGTTTTGTGATGAGAAAGAGATTCCCTTGAAAAATATTATATCAGTTGCTACGGATG
Source organism: Amphimallon solstitiale (assembly GCA_963170755.1). Lineage (NCBI taxonomy): Eukaryota > Metazoa > Arthropoda > Insecta > Coleoptera > Scarabaeidae > Amphimallon > Amphimallon solstitiale. Next base: position 51,654,981 of record OY720675.1, on the reverse strand, counting down.
GCGCTCCGGCTATGACAGGGTGCCATAAAGGCTTCATAGCGTACGTAAAAAATAAAATTCCAGATGTCCTTGCTGTACATTGCGTTATTCATAGACAACATTTGGTTGCTAGAAATTTAAGTGAACGACTATTTCAATCACTGCAATATGTCATCAAAGCAGTCAATAAAATCCGTAACTGCTCTTTGAATGATAGATTATTTCATCAGCTTTGTGTTACTAATGACGAAGATTTCAACCGTTTGTTGTTTCATACCGAAGTTCGTTGGCTATCAAGAGGCAATTGTCTGACTCGATTTTACAACCTGTTTGACTATGTGATAGAGTTTTTGGAAACTAAAGATACAGAATTGCGCAACAAGCTCATTACATCAAAAAATGATATAGCTTACATGACAGACCTGTATAAATTGTTCAACAACATGAATCTCCAACTGCAAGGCGATGAACTAAATTTAATTAAAACAAAAAATGTCGTTGCTGCTTTCGCAGCCAAACTGCTTCTACACAAAAAGAATATGGGCAGACGTGAGTTTCATAATTTTCCGAATTTATCAGTATCCTGCAGTAACGACGACTTGTTTGCCTACTGCCAACATTTGGAAAAGCTCCACATTGACTTCACCGAACGATACCAGGATATTTTGAACTTGGAAATACCAGACTGGGTGTTGGATCCGTTTTCAAATGTCAACACAGCAATATCACCACATCTGGAATAAGAACTTATAGAATTGACAACGAACGAGGAAATAAAAATCAAGTTCAAAAATGGCTACCAAGAATTTTGGCTACAAAAACCGATCCCGCAATTGTACCCTGGATTGTGGTCAATCATTCAACGATTCTTGATAGCATTCCCATCGTCATATTTGTGTGAACGTGGATTTAGTGCTGTAGCAACGCTGCTTACTAAAAAGAGAAATCGTTTGCATGTTACCGAACGTGGTGACTTGCGGCTGTTCTTGAGTAAATTGGAACCTGATATCAACAAACTTATTAAACAGCATCAGATTCATCCTTCACATTAGTTTTTATATTAGAATCGATTATGTTTGTTTTATTTTGAATTTTGAATAAAAGATACTTTGTCTGAATACTATAAAGTTGCGTTTCAATAATCATTCTCATTGGCAGGTGTAGCCCGTAAAAGTTAACTTGAGACCTGAGCGCCGTTGTGTACTACCTACTACGCTCAGGTCTCAAGTTAACTCATTCATTCTAAACGAGACTTTTACTATAACCCATAGTAAAAGTCTCGTTTAGAATGAATGTTTAATCTCCGCTAATATAGCTCACAATAATTAATTTAATTTGAAGTTATAGTGGTTTTTGAGTAGGTGAAAAAATGGGGGCGCTAAAAAATAATTTATTCTCAAAGTGGGCAGTAGGCAAAATAAGTTTGGGAACCACTGGTTTAGATTGTACTGGGGATGCATGAATTCGTCATTCGTTGCTAGGAAAGAACGCAAAACAGGTAGAGTAGAGGTACAGTCTAGTTATTTTAATTCTCCTATCCTCCCTTATAACAAAACGGAGTCCACATTTGTATAATGTGCCTATATAAATTTTACATTTTTAAATAAACTTTTATAGTCACAAATATTTTACCCATTTTAAAAGTATGGTTTATATAACACTACAGTAGTCAAGATGTTTCGAAAAGTTTCACAGCACTACAACCTCAATCTCTTGTATGGTAATTTGATAAGCTTAATGTAAATATATTATATACTTTATTTTTTAAAAATATTTGTTGAAAGGTCATCGTTGGCAAAGAGCGGTACAGTTCAGGGAGACTAAGTAGACAAATAAACTTCCTTTAAAAAAAATAAGTAACTTCATTCTGCATTAGGCCGCAAATTTTTCTAATTGCTCTCGTACCTTAGCTAATACATATAGATCCATACCCAGGATAATTTCTACCATTAATCAAAAAACCACAAATGCTTACCGTATGAGATTTTGATTCGAAAGTGCGTGATTTTTCACCTCCATCCAACGACAACACCTGTTGTTCGATTTCGCCAATATCTTCGTCAACGTCCTAACCCAAAATTAGTTTAAAAATAGGAAAAGGTAATTCAGAACGAAAGCTTATAACAAACCTTTCTTTTTAATGGAAATGTTTTACGTTTTATTCTTGACGCATTTAGTCGCAGACGAGTTTTGTTACCCCTACGGTAGTTAGAATCGTTTTTTCCCATAATCTTACGAATTAAAACGCTCTCTCTGCTAAGAATAAGAAATAGCCCTCAGGCGGTCCGGATCTGTCAAGCACTCTCATAAACTACAGTGCGCAGGTATTGAGCGCATATTCACCCCACTCTCCTCCACATCGAACTATCTCTGTCTCAAGTTAAAAGGGGTTCAAACGTTAACGTAACGACACTTCGCATGAGACAACGATTGCTGTTCCCCGCACACTTGCCCCGCCAACCAATGCAAGTGATTGTGAGAGAACAGCCTTAAGTGACCATCCATTAATTAGTGTGGCCAATTATTTAAATAAGAAAATACAGTAGAGTCTCGATATAGTGAACTAATTAATGCATGGCTTTATCACTCCACCGAGGTTGTTCACTATTTGGAGTGCAGTTAAGAACGCTCAATAGGAATACTTACAAGGTGTTTATTACTTTATTAACTTAACACTTCATATTTTAATGCTTAAACCTTATAATAAAATAAAAAAATGAATAGTAGTAATAGTGCTTAATAACTATGTAATACAGTAGAAAAAAAAATACATATGCAAAATTAAGTTAGTCAGTGGATTGAAAGAAATCTGTAACACTTTTGTTTGCTTTGTTGGCTTATTGTACATTTTTTGAACCAACTTAGTTCTCAAATGTTGAAGGGCAATTACACGAGAATATTCTATTTCATTTGGGTTTTCTTCAGCCCACTGAAAAACCGTATTCAAAGATTTCAGTGCTTCATCAGTGGAAATCAACTTGTCAGTCACTGTTCACTGCAGTGGATAGTTCACTATATGGTGTGTTCACTATATCGAGACTCTACTGTATATAATGTACAGAATAAGAAATTTGGAGAATAATATAACTAAAATATTAATTATAAACAGTTAGAAGACTTAAAAATGCAGGAAGTTTCTACAAAGTTGTTCGCTATGTTTAACCCTTTCAGGAAAATTTCCAAAATACAACTCGCTTTGTTTTTTCTGGTTTTAGATCTTGTACTTCCTTCTCACCAGTGTTTATTATTCTGTCGCTTCCACTCTTTGGAATGCCGGGATCAATTTAAGTCGTGTCACAGACGCTGGTGGAAAAATGACATGCTTAGAAAGTAATACGCGTAAAATTATTGGAGTATATTAAAGAATTAATTAGTATAATAGTTATACCCGTCTAGTTTACTGACTTGAGAAGTGGTTAAAAATTTAAAATTTTTAACACATCAAAAAGATGCGATGAAGAATCATCTAATACAATCTTCGTAAGAAAGTATTTCATCCAATTTGAAAAAAGATGTTATTTTATCAATATTTACAGATGTTTTGTATAACAGTAACTGCAACAATGTATATAGGTGCTTAAATATTTTGTAAACATATGATAAAAGGTGTCGAAAATTATATTATTTGATTATTTTTATGCTTATCTGTTTTGTTTTGTGATATAAACAATTCATAACAAATTTAGAAAATTACGCACAAAACAAATATTTACAGTTCTAATTAGTTATAATACTAATAACCTACAAAATAACATTAATATCAAAAATATTCATTATATTTAAATATTAGCTATTAATTCGATCTAGTTTAAACCCAATACTAGAACGCAAATATAATAGTATCTAATAAAAATGGTTTTATGCTGTAACAACTCGACAACATAAATAGGGTATGTAAAAACATGGTCAAATATACCGTGCCTTCAAACACTTTCCTCATTAGAGTAAGCTGTTTTTAGGCTTTTTGAGTAATCAATGTTGGTGGACATGCTAAGCTTTTGAAAACGTCAAATTCTGACAGTTGTCATACTTAAATTCAAATTATAGACGCCTATTATTATTTACATGATATAACCAAACTATCAAAATCATGCACTGTTACCAACCAATAAAAAAAACATGGCCGTCTCTAATGAGGGAAGTATTTGAAGGCACGGTGTATAAGGTATGCTTTGAAGCAGCTTTTGAGAACATTGTCCCTGACGTAGACGTAGTCAACAGTAGATATTAAAAAAGATAGATTACTTATGGGTAACCACAGATTATCCTAACAATAATAAATATAAAACATAATATACATAACAACAGCACAGTTATTTACGAATGAGTAATAGAAATATAATATCTTTCCAAATTATTTGCACATAAAGCAAAATAATAGAATTATACTCATGAAAAGGTTCATTTGCTGAAATTTAAAAGTGTCACTTTGTCTTAAGAAACCAACTTCTTCTATTTTTTGGTAAAAGAATTTGTAATTATTAAAAAAATGAACTTTTGAAACAATATCCATTAAAAATAGTAAGTTTTTTGGCATGTTAATGGAGGAATTTATTATACATAATAATACGTCAGATAAGAATTTGCCAAATATTTTGTTCAATTTGTGTATATTCAGTCTTACAGGTTATAAATAAAACAATACATATGCTTACCTTTTTTTATTAGTAAATTTCAATGTTTTATTTTCAATACTTAATATTATTTCCTTAATTTCTTCTGTTCTGCGTTTGCAGTTGAGCATATTGCAATATGTCATTTTAGACAAGATGGAGAAAGAGGCAAATGCATTGCATGATCAAACAATATTTAATGAACTCATTATCTTCAAAGTTATATTAAAAGTGAGATTTAACTTTCACTTACTCATAAAATAAATCTAAAAGAAACTCTTTGATTTAACCAATATATTTGCAAGACTACAGTATACATATACATAAAATAGCGTACTAACAACTATAAAAGACACAAACACTGCGTTTATGACAAAAACATTACCATAGCCAAACAATAACGAACATATGATGCACAGACAAAATACTTGAAGTACCTTCTAGTTTTTGCGACATTATTGTGGTCTACGCAAAATATACAAAATTAAGACGACGTTATAGCATACCTTATGTATTTGTACCGTGACGGTATTTAACATTATATAATCGAAACAATTATATACTCCTAAAATTTACAAATAATAATACAGATATTGGTAATTAAATAGCAAAACCATAATGATCTGAATAGTCAGTGTTCTCATTCTTTTGGACGGAAGTATATTCGCGTACATTTCAGAGTTCATGGAAAGAACTCTAGAAGGTCAACGGGAAGGCAATAATTCGGCGAGATACATACATATGTAAGCATTCGCTATGTCTGATGACGCAAATTCCAAATATGTTATGAATGTATTTATGAATTCAGACACAGTGCCACCACCATTGGCGTTTTGTTTCTCGTTTTACGGACTCTCTCTGTACTATTTCATTATTTACAACTGTATTCGACGGTGTCGGCGATTTCTGAATTATTAACTCAAGTTGCATTGAATGGCTGTCTATGGGGCGTTGTTAAGATTTCCGGTTCGATCCAAGAGAGTCAGAGTCATCGTACGCAACGACGCGCGGTGTAGAGTGCTGACAAGACAGACAACGAAGGTGGCGTGACAAATTCTCCTTTATAACTTGTTTTTCTACTATTAACCTAGTGCCCGTAGTGCTTGTTAGCTATTATAGCGCTCTAGGATACCAATAAGAGAGAACACACACATATACATACATGTAAACATGAGACGTTTAAATTATAGTACTGGATTAAGGTAGACATTTATATGAAATTGGATTAATGAAGTTATTATGACATATCAAGAAAATACTACAAACTTTTTATAATTTTTGTGAATGAAATCAATAAAAAAAATGTAGCCAAAGGTAAATAGAGTACATATAGGATGATAAGGGAACCTAGGAAGTGTGCAAATATCAGAATATGCTTTAGCATATGACATGGCTATATTCGCAAAGCAGAGAAGGAACTATACAGCAATATATGGTATGGCACCAAGAATTAAGGATGTATTGCATAAAGATAAATAAGAACACCAAGGTACTGGCGGTGACATAAGAACCGTAAAGTTGAAGAGTTTTAATACATAGAGCAAGGGGAAGGAGACTATTGACATCAATAAAAGAACTGAAAAGCAATCAATTATTATACATTAAATAAAAACTTCATAAACCAAAACGGAGTCACCAGGAAGACAAATATGAGTATATCTACGCCAATGCAGACTTACGGCTGAGCAAAATCTAGGCAACGGAAATGAAGTATCTGAAGCATCTAAAGAGTTACGAGGAGGGATGGAATAAGAAACCAAGAGATGCGAATGAAGCTAGCAGATACAGTGAAATTAGTAGTGTCCAGTGGCAACTGGTGAATACCTTTTGGTGAAGCAATTGCATAGACAAGACTGATACGTTTATTATCGGTGATATGCTAGGCATCTGGGAGCATATCACCGATAATAAACGAATCAGTCTTATCTATGGAATTGCTTCAGAATTGCTTCACCTAAACGAACTCACCACCCGCGAGTGGTAGTATCGCTTGCAGAAAATAAAGAAATCAAGGAAGGTCAAACAAGTATGACATTCCAAGTCTGAGGAAGGAGGAAGAACACCAAGAAAGACATTGAAAATGGAAAAGGGCAGATTTTGAGTGAAAAAGAAATAACATAGTTGTTTCGAGACGAGAAGAAGTAGTGCTAGTCCATATAAACACCTATCGTATAGAAGAAGTTTCGATTATCTTAATATACAAATTTAGGGATAGTCCTTATGTCCTGAAAAAAAATCATGTATATTTGGTTATATACTCACTATACGGGATACCAATTAAATAATTTACTATTATGATTCTCTAATTCTACTCCGTTATTCCGTTCTACTTTCGTTACTTTTCCCCAAATATTTTTATTTTAACATTATTTCCCGTATTTCTGTAAAGAAAGGTGAGATTAACCTTCTTTTTGTAAAAATATCCCTTGATTGAGCATTTTGCAATTGTTTTTTTTTTTTTTTTTGAAAAAGTGATTCATCATGCTTATTCAAACTCTTATTGGAATTATTCGTAAACACGTAAATCGTAAATATCAATCAATAATCGATAGTAACTGTCTAATCTTTCAACCAATCAGTAAGTATTGCCCTGACAAGAAGAATGTTACTAAAGGGATCAAAGGTATAAAGGTATATCTGTAATTTAAAAAACAACTGTTGAAGGGATGTTTGTTTCTAGTTAAATATTTTGAATTTGAACATATACCTTTGATATGAAATGGTGTTTTTGTCTCACCGCGAAGACCTGGTATGACGCAGTACTAAACATTTAATGTCTGTTTCTGAACATTAATTATTTCATCTTCATTTTCTTTCTCAATTAGCCAAAAATTTAGTTGCAAGAAAGTTATCCACATTCTACCGGAATTTGTTTACTGGAGTTATCAAATACAAATTTAGTCACCTTTTATTTTAAAATTTCGCTTCCTACGATGGTTTTATTAAAGAAAATCATATTATTAATAAAAATTAGTTCCAGATAAAATTGACATGGCATGTTTAAAATTAAAATAGATTTATTTAATCTTGTGTATCTCACTTATAACATACATGTTTTTAGCAATAGTTTGGTTATTTATTTATCCACGGTCATATAAAAATAACAGATTGTATTATAAATCATCTCTGAACAAACTAATTAAGGCAACAGAAAAAATAAATACCTACTGTCGCTAAACAGTTCGGAATGGAAATAAACCAGAGCAAGGCAAAACATATGAAGGTAGGTTCGGAAGAAGAAAATGAGCAGGAATATTTTAAAGACCACGAACACATTAAAAAAAACTCCTTTAACTACGTAGGTAAAACAGAGATGTTAACTTGAAGAGAACGAGTTAACGGAATGATCCTAAAAGGAAACCAAATCCTACAAGACCAACAAGACATACGACGTAAAAACCCCAACAATAAATTTAAAAAAATGGAGAACTAAAAGGATAACTAGGAATGGAAAAAAAAGAATCACAAGTAATAAATAAATTGAAGACGAATTAGACGCATAACGCCTAAAATGAACAGGACATGTTTTGACAAGAAATCCAGTGAATATGCTAAAAAGAAAAACGCAATGAAGCCCACTTAGGATAAGGTGGAAGAGAAGACCGAGGAAAAAATAGGAAGACGAAGTAGGTCCATCTCATTAAAAGGATTCTAAAATGGCGTTTAGCCATAATTTTAAGATTGCACGGTGTCATGATGATGCATTCTACTATTGACAATTTGCTCATACACATTCTCAGTAATGTGATTTACGTGTGGAAATCCACTTGTGGTACTTATTCTTAAAAAAAAGGATTGAAGAAATAGGAAATTGCAAATATTGGAAATTACTTGGCCCTCATACAGAATCTCATCTAGTGACTGTACATACATACTTTTTGAAATAAATTGATGCTTTAACTATAACTCACCGTGACATGCTTACATTGGAAGCACACATACACATCTACACATACACGATGTGTGTCTATCTATAAAGGCGCTAATTAATAAATTGGGCAATCATAGAAAGTTTAAAATGATTTAATGAGTTCTATGTGACGTTTGTATGATTGTATGTATAATGTACGATTAGTCATTGGCATATACAAATCTATCTTTATAGTTACTGAGAAAAATGTAGTATTTGGTTTTACCGGCGCGCGGCTTGTGTGTAAACAAAAATATGAGAGCTGCAATTCGGAAAAATATTCGATTCCCCATCCTTAACAATTAAATTCAAGGGCAAGACAGCTAAGAGTTGTTATTCGTAATGCGAATGACGTTTGCATTTTCAGAATCGAAAAATAATTTTCCGCGTGGGCATTACGTTTAGAATGTATGTACAGGCGCCAACTTGTGATCCTGACTCGGCAATTTTTCACTTCAGGATTTTATGTGTTTTAGGTACGTTGAAAATTAGTTGCGTATAACTAATGATGGCATGCACGCATCTTTTGTTACAGTAAGAAAGGATACATGGATAAACAATATACATATTAGTCATAAAAAATAATGAGATGTGGCCACCACACGACTTTCTTATACGTATGAGAGTTTCAAATTATAGAATTTTAAGAATTTTTTCATATAAAAATTATTCAAAATCCTATTATAAATACTTCTATTCTCTTAATAAATCTCTATAGAATGCATACTTTGGGAGATATTCGAAAGAAAGTACTACTTGCTAAGAGTAAAAGTGTTAGTTCTGGTCCGAATTTTGAAATTTCATTTATACAAAAAATATTCCAAATCCAACTCTAAATACTTTTGTACTCTTGATAAATATATATAGAATGCTCAATTTACGGCATTTAGCAAAAAATCGCTATTCGATAAGACTAAAAGACCTACTTCCGGTAGGAATTTTGAAAAACTTTTTAATAAAATAGTTCTCAATTTTAAGTTTAAGTACATATGAATTCTTTATAAATGTGTTTAAACTTAGTAGTTGACGAAATATTGGCAAAATTCGATTTCTTCACTGAAGTAAACTATTTCCGGTCTGCCGATTTTACTGTAAATCTAATCAGATCTCAAGAGGGGGGGGGAGAGATTTACTTCTCGTGTTTTTGGAATTAATAGTCATGTTGTACTGTATATACTGTACTCATGTTGTACGGTATATACAGGCTGTCCAGAAACTCTCCTGACAAACGAAGACCGGAGATTCCTCAGATAATTTTAAGACAATTTAACTCAATTCACCCTAGTCCGAAAATGCTTCCTAAGGTCATAGGCGTCCGTTTTGGGTAGGTAAACGGTTATTTTAACGCATAACTTTTTTGTCTTTAACTTTTAAGCATTTGTGACACTAGATTATTAAATTTTCAGGTATTCTAATACTAAAAGGTACTCTTACTTTAAGTCGGTAGGATACACCGTTTTCTAGAAAAATCGATTTGAAAATTTTTCGTTTTTTCGTCATTAAAATTCAATTTATTATTTTTTGCACTAGTTCGCTCTGAACAGCTAACAGAAATAAAACCTACGTTTTTAATTGTCAAATTGTCAGTTCGCGAAGTTGAAATGACGAAAGATGAAATGACGAAAAAACGAAAAATTTTCAAATCGATTTTTCTAGAAAACGGTGTATCCTACCGACTTAACGTAAGAGTACCTTTTAGTACTAGAATACCTGAAAATTTAATAATCTAGTGTCACAAATGCTTAAAAGTTAAAGACAAAAAAGTTATGCGTTAAAATAACCGTTTACCTACCCAAAACGGACGCCTATGACCGGTACTAGAAATTCGCAATTGATGGAATCGATTCATCTCTGGAGGATAAATAAGCATACCAGTTTTTGTTTTTCTAAATAGAAGCGTTCGGGAGATATTAAAAAAAACTAATTACAAGGCGCCATCTTCAAAGAGCTCTAGCTCCCTTAGGAAGCATTTTCGGACTAGGGTGAATTGGGTTAAATTGTCTTAAAATTATCTGAGGAATCTCCGGTCCTCGTTTGTCAGGAGAGTTTCTCGACACCCTGTATATACATACATACATATGAAAGAATAAGAAATTATTGCGGATACATAAAATATCAGAAAAAGAAAAATATTGGGTATAATCCGCTGTAGAGCAACCGCAGACACGTGTTTCTGACTAATTGGTCGTACTGATGACGACCAATTAGTCAGAAACACGTGTCTGCGGTTGCTCTACAGCGGATTATACCCAATATTTTTCTTTTTCTCATACATACATATATACTATACTATAAAATTATTTAAAAAGTAATAAAATTTAAATATGTTTTTTTTAATACGATTACACATTAAATTTGAGAGTGCACGTGCACATGTGCATTTATTAAGGAACCGCCACTGGCTACATGTGATACAAGACATGGCAACTCATTTTTAAATTAATAAGTAGTAATTGGGTTTATTTAGATATAATAGTCTGTAACTTTCACAATATCCCCAACAGACTGCAAGGAAGTGGTATTTTTAAATAGTCAATTTTTAGTACTTTCCATTTATTTATTTTTTCAGAATTTTTAACTTTAGCAAATGGTATGTAATTCTAACGTACATGCATTGAAATGTGATATAAACATTAAATTCACGTAATGAAATGATGTATCTACTAATTCAGCCCATAATCATCATTAATCGTTACAGCATAGCAATTTCTTACATGTTGTACAATTTTTGGCGAAAAATTGCCATCCCAGAAACAGTTGTAAATCGGCTAATACGTATTGACATCAGTTTAATTTAAGCTTCTGAATGGCTATCATAAAATGTAAAAAAATGCATAGCATTCCCTTAAAAAATTACAAGTTTGTGTTGGTTAGTCGATGTCGAACGTATAAATGAAAATGATTTTAAATTGTAGACCTCAAAATATCTACTGTTTTTCTGTTAAAACTTTTTCGTTACCTACATTACTACGTACCACTAAAAGACTTTACCGCATCGCTTGGACTCCCGACATACCCACTGTATACAATTCAAGCGACGAAACACTTATTTCAGTTCTAAACGAGTTAGTACTTTGAACAACACTTTTTCAGTAGAATGCAGTGATATCTATATACAATATTCATTATAGTTGAGGATAGAATATTTTGAACCATTGCGCAGAGGGATGTTTATTTCGATTAGCTTTTGGTAATACATTTGATAGTTGAACGCATATTTTGTTTTGTTAATATCGCTAACTACGCTAAATAAATCCTGTAAAACTTTAATAATTGTTACTTAAAATTCAATTGCATAACAATTGTTTTTATAAAATTATCAACGTCAAGAGCATTCAAGACTATTCTCGGAAAATCTTTAAATCAAGTTGCACCGGTTTAATTGCACGCATACATACATGCATAAAAGTAGTATTCCGACGAACTAATATGCAAATTTGATGTAATTTTCACACTCCCGCTCGCATTACGTAATTTCCACGAAAGAGGCACAGCAAGCAGGTTTCTTTAGACGTGTAGTTATTTTTCAATGAAAATTCCTTTCCATGTACAATATGCATACTATATATAAATATTATGCAGTATGTTTGTGTAATAAAGTTTATAAATATTCAACAATCTGTAAGTGCAATTATTTAATGTTTCTTTCTGTAATTATAACATATTCTTGCAGAATTTTAAACTACATAGTAAGAGAGCACTTGTTTCGGTAAGGTAACATTTTTTATGAATGTGTATTTATTTATACATTCATAAAAAAACTTTTCTAATTATCATTTAAGACAATGCGCAAAATAATTCTTAATATATACATGAACTGGATTTAAAAAAAAAACTATACATTTGTTCCATTATTCCGCTATTGTAATCAGAAAGAATAGCGCCACTATTATTTGTTAATTTAGATTGTTAATTCAACCTATTTTTTAGCGCTAAAAATAGCAGGTTTAGTAATGGTGTTCTAATTAGAATACACCTCCAATAGTATACGCTCATTTAATAAACCTAATTACTACGTATGTGATACGTATAAATAATTACATTACTCATTAATACCTTGATACTAAGAAGTAAGAACCTCAAGTAATATCTTCAGTATATACAGTAAGCACAATAAATTCTAGACCTAACTGTGATAAAACCCTGATATTTGCGAATACTTTTACCTAATACTTCTACACTTATTACATCTCTTACTTAATAAACCTATTTCTGCATGAAAATAATATGAAGCCTTGCTTCCAAAATGTCCCATTAAAATAACCTGTACCTCGTTATTGTCGCGAAAACGTTTCATCCGAAGCTGTTTTTTTAAGTTACTAAACAATAATTGGGGGCCATTTCTGGAGTGAAGTTGTTGAAAACTAACTGCTAATTGCATCTTGAGCAACCGCAGACAAGTGCGTATCGTGCAATAGTCGAATGTTTTTTGTTCATTTTTAGCGTCGTTTCACAAGAATACAAATCTGGCTATCTGCTCAGTAATAATGCATAGTAGGATTGTCCATGTCAGTCCTATTTATTTCTCTCTAAAATACATTTTTCTTGGGAATACCAAAACAGGAGGACGATATTTTTTTAGTGGACGGAGACACTTTAAATTCACAGGATTCACTAAGATGACGAAAAATAATCATTGTTCCATCTCCTGTTATAATACACTAATTTTATTCAGATCATGTAATTGTAGAAATAACCGAGCATAGTTCACTCGATATGGCTTTTCCTTAATGTCCCTATTATAGTCCAATAAATCATAGAAAATATATCATGCAATGGGATTCCCTCTTATGAAGTAATTACGCCGATAATTTCTTCTTCGACGTGATTAATTATTTTTACTTTCTTATACGTAGTATAAGGAAGTATTGTGATGATGAAAATGTTCGACCTCGAGATTTTTGCAGATGTCCACGTTTTGAAGTCCCCTGATACCAAAAAAGTGGTTTTAAAAAAATGTCTGTCTGTGTGTGTGTGTCTGTGTATGTGTGACCACGATAGCGGTCAAACCGCAACAGATATCAATTCCAAATTTTGTATTTACGAATATAATCTCCCTCTTGAGAACTGATTAGATTTTGAGCAAAGTCAGCAGACCGGAAGTAGTAGTTTACTTCAGTGAAAAAATCGAATTTTGCAAATATTTCGTGAATTACTAAGTTTAAACAAATTTATAAAGAATTCATATGTACTTAAAATTGAAATTGTGAACAATTTTATTAAAAAGGTTTTTCGAAATTCCTACCGGAAGTAGGTCTTTTACTCTTATCGAAAATCAGTTTCTTGCAAATATTTTGCAAGTCATGCTTTTTAGACAGGTACGCTACGAATATAAAAGTATTTAGAACTTAATTTCCAATATCTTTTGTATAAAAAAAATTTCAAAATTCGGACTGGAAGTATCACTTTTACTCTTACCGAATAACGATTTTTTGCAAATATGTCGTAAATTATGCATTCTATGTATATTTATGAAGAGTACAAAAGTATTTAGAGTTGGATTTGGAATATTTTTTGTATAAATGAAATTTCAAAATTCGGACCGGAAGTAACACTTTCATACGTATAAGAAAGTCGTGTGGTGGCCACACCTCACTTTTTAGATTTGTCTACACGCATGACCTGTCTTAACTTAATTAGTTAGACCGGAAATCGGAAGATGTATACTTATTTTTTAAATAAATATATATGAATAATTTTTCGTTTAAATTTCGACCTTTATAATACAAATGTTGCCGCATGTTACAAAGATTTGTAATTCTTATTAAAAACTGTAAGCATGGGCTAAAGTTAATAATCACGTACAGGTATTTGTGATTGCGATAATAAAATTTTTCTCATATTTGAAGCCAATTCTGAATGTCTGCGATGTGAAGTACGAAATGTTTTAATAGTAAATTCAACAGATAGGTAAGAAGATTGCTTGTTACTTATATATAGTTTGTATCAAGTACCTTTTTTTTTTTTTAGGTTCAAACTGGAATTATTAATTTTTCTATTTTCTTTCGACAACAAGGGGTAAACTAAAGTACTAAAACTAAAGGATTTCTTGCAAATCTTACAAGCTATCAAAATGAATAAGAAGTCAAATATGTAACCGCAATCTGGTGTTACTGCTTTCTTAGCTGAGGCACGCACTTACTATTGCACTTTCGTTCAAGCGCATGCGTGCAATGAAGTCAGTTTTAGTCTCTACTAGGTTGTGAAATTTTGATATCTAAAAAATCTCTGAGTTGCTACCGTGCATGGAACAACACGTAAAGCTGTCAGTGCAGGTTATTACGTTGGTCATTAATCTTGGAGACGCTTGCGCGACCTGTAAATGGATTAGTCGGAAAGTGTACGATATAATTTTGATAATACAAACAACGTCTTATTAGGAATAATAGAATCAATCAATGAGATGTAAAATTCTATTTTTTAATGTAGCAGATTCCTTTCATTTCTATTCTAATAATTTATCTTAACACCTTCTTATTTATGTCATCAATTGGTAAATTACTGACTAGAATTTATGTATGTACTGTAAAATACAGGTTTTTTTTAGAACTTAAGTGCGAATTTCCAATGCATGATGTAACCTAACAAAAGTCCACCTGACTGTTTAACTGAAATTCTAGAATTTCATAGATAGATATAAGCATGTGTCAATTTTCATTAGCCATAGGCGATTAATTCGGACGGCACCGAGTTCGTTCCCAAATATACAGGTAACAAGGTGATATAGACCGAATTCGTTCCCGGATGATAGCCGTATTCGTTCCCAAAGCTAAGAGGATTAAGATACAGATATACCTATAAATAAAATTATAAACCCCTTCTACTAATTTCCCCCCAAAAATCTGTCAAAGTTTACCTGGTAGGATACTTTGCAATAACAATTAGTTTTACATTTTATGTTTCAAATTGAAGTACTAATTTCATTAGGCCATGTATGTATATTATGTATGTATATAGTACTTGAATACACATATATGTTTGTTAACATTTCCCATAGATACTTGTATTTATTTCTATTGAAGTAATAAAATTCTCATTATCGTCCTCATTCCTTAATCCTCTTAGCGTTGGGAACGAATACGGCTATGTCCCGGGAACGAATTCGGTCTATACCACCTTGTTACCTGTAGATTTGGGAACGAACTCGGCTCTCCCCATTAATTCATGCAATACGCGACAACATGGCACCCCTACTTTCCTCTCCAATGCGAGCGCGACCGATACAAGCCCAAGTTATAGCAGTAACTGTTGGACCACTGACTTGGGTGTTTGTAATGCGTTCAGAAATAATATTTACGCGTTGCAAGGATTTGTTTTTCTTTTTCCTTTCAGTAAATGCAGAGAATTATTAAGCTGCGTTCACGCTGCATGACACAAACGAAAGCGTAATTCTAATAAAATTAAAAATAAGGTAAATAAAAAAGGATTCTGAAAATAATAATAAACTAGTAGTAGATCAGGAGATCGCGGCGGCTATTTGATGTTTCCCGTTCCAGTAATAAGACGGCTTTTATGGCAGACTAGATCGCAACGTGTTCGCATCTAAAGATTGAATGTAAAATCTGGTGGGGAGATCGTAGAAAATCGTTGTAATGTCGATTGTTGCCGGGATTGGTGACGGACGGTAGGGGTGACACTCGTTGCCATGTATTATTTGTATACGTATAAATCGCACGTAAACATTGAATCCCTATACCTAATGAAAATTGACACATACGGTATATGTCATATCAGAGAAAAAGAAATTTAGCATTGAGCTTAATCAAATTCCAAATAAAAAAGTGTCGGTAGTGTAGATTCACATTTAATAAAGGATATAGGTTACAAAAAAATACTACCTCCCATCTTAAGCTTTAAGAGAAATATGGTACAGATACATGACATTCTCTTAGGCAATATTATCCACCTTCAAGATAAGGAGTGGATGAATAAAAATTGTATGAAAATATGGATACAGAAGACATTCAAACAAATTAAACGTACGAAAGAAATGATTACAGAATTGGCATTCTGATAGATCTTACAAGCTAATTACAGCCTTTGGATGTATCAAGATAGTAAACCCTCTCTATATATTATTATGTGTGATGAATGAAATAAATTGACAGCAAAGATAAATCAGAGCAACAGTGCGTTTGGAACTAAGAGGAAGAGAAATTATGTTGCCCTTTTAAGGAATTCGGTACAAGCAATGCAATGGTACCGAAGATGATTCAGCGTTTGACGAAAATAACTCGGACAAAAATACTACAGTATCGAACTGAACTTGCAGTAGTTATAATAATAAATTTCTTTTCTATTTTAAATTGATAAATTTGGTTTTACAGTTCAAAAAAATACGGCATGATCAGATATGTTGGCAAAATATCATGCCTTGAAAAACATACTCTTTATAGGAGATTAGAATTACTTTCAGGATAGATGCAAAATTGACTAATTATTTCAAACGTAGCATATTAAAATATAAGTTTCATAAAACATGATTTTTGATTTAAGTTAAGATTATAAGCCGAGTGCGGAAAGTTTTCTAAAGAATGACTGCGTAAAATGTATTATAAAACCAGTGCTTTTTATACTATTTTTTCTATACTGGGTGCTGAAATAGAAGAAAAATATTTAAAATAATAGATATGTTTAGTATGAAATTTGCTTTTTTTGGATATTACTTACGCTGACTTTTAATTTTAAAATTTATACTAATTTCAATAATAAATTATATCTAATAATCATTAACTTGTATTTTTTGTCCTTTCCATAATTTTCACTTTACATTTGTTCCTGTCAAGTATTTACACTTCCAAGTTTGAAATAAAATGGTTTGGGTAAACTTATTAGCAAAAATTTAGGCACTGGCGAAATTCGAACTCACGACCTCTCGATCGCTAGCGAGGTGCCCAATCCAACCGGGCCAACGAGGGCGCTGACTTCGAATCTTTTAAATCGTACTGGTTAGATAGAGCATCAGGCTAAGCGATCGGGAGGACGTCAGTGCGAATTTCGCCCGTGGATAAAATTTTATAATCAAATCATCAGTGTCAAGCAGAAAATTATAATTAGCAATTTAAAACACTGAGAAAAACTAGTTCTGAAATTATTTAAAATTTAGGAAATTATACTTGCCACCAACTTAAACAAAAAAAAAAAATAGTTTTACAAAGAAACATTTTCTAAATGATATATATTGCCATTACGAAGGCGTATGTAGAGAATACAATCCCGGGATTACACTATATGGCTCCTAATTGGGCTCAAATGAAAAAAAAAACTTAAGTAATTTCTTAAAAATTATTTATTAATGATTTTCATAAAAATAAACATATGCCTATACGCCCGGCCTCAAATATTTTTTCTCACTTCCTGATCTTACTTTTTATGAAAACCAAATTTATAGGAAAATTTCAGAAAAAATACCTTTCAAGGAATAAACCGTTATTTTTTCGTCCAAAGGGCCCTAAATAAAAATAAAAATTTCAAAATTCAAGAAAACAGGCCTTTATTAAAAATTTCGAAAGGATGTTTTCATTTTATTGGCGAGTGCTGAGTTTTTGCTAGACAATTGTTTTATAAGGCGGAGGGCGGTCGACTGAAACCAATCTAATTGAATATGTAACGTACTTGCATCACGCCATGGATAGACGTTTACAGGTTGATGCTGTTTACGTAGATTTTAGTAAAGCTTTTGACAAAATATCTCATGTTATATTGCTAGATAAGCTGGCTCGCTCTGGTATTTGTGGCAATTTGTTGCGTTGGTTTAAGTCTTATGTTGATAGCAGATTGCAATTTGTGTCAATATGCGGCTATTCGTCTGAGTATGCTACCATTCCCTCAGGGGTTGTACAGGGAAGCCATCTCGGTCCCCTGTTATCTATTTTATATATAAATGATATTCAATATTGCTTCAAAAATGTGCGTTTCTTAATGTATGCAGATGATTTCAAAATTTTTACGACTATTAGTTCGTTTGCCGATGCTGAGGGAATGCAGCAAGATTTGGATCGCTTAGATTGTTACTGCCGACAAAACTGTTTGTATCTAAATCTCAATAAATGTGCCAAAATAACTTTTACCAGAAATAAAACCTTTACGCTGGCCAACTATCATATAGGAAACAATAACGTGCAATCGGTGGAATATATAAAAGATCTTGGACTTACGATTGACTCAAAAGTTTCCTTTAAGATACATATAGATAACATTGTAATAAACGCTAATAAAATGCTTGGATTCCTCATTCGTTCATGCTATCACTTTACTTCAATTTCGGCGCTTAAAGTATTGTACTTCTCCTTTGTTTATAGTCAACTGCAGTACTTGAGTACTATATATGGAATCCGATTTATGAGATATACATTAGTAGAATCGAACGGGTTCAAAACAAATTCCTAAAGTATTGTTACTTTAAGCAATTTAAAGTTTACCCTCACGGAATTTCTTATGGTGATTTGCGCAGCTACTTTAAATTAAAATCGTTAGCAGCACGCAGAAAGATGAGTGATTTTTTAACATGTACAAAATTCTTGACAAATCTGTTTGATTCACCCACCTGTTTGTCATCTATATCTCTTACTATACCTCAGAGGACCTTACGAAGTCATGATTTTTTATATATAACAAAATTCAATACTAATGCAGCAATGAACTCTCCTCTAGTGAGAATCTGCAGGACTTTCAATCAAATCGATATTGACATTTTTTATCTCCATAGTCGCCAAATTAAATATCGTTTACTTGATGTGGTTGAGTGAGACGCGACTAGGAATTTCACTACAAAGGCTTGTATTTATAGTTTGATTGCCATATTAATTAAAAAATTATTATTAATTTAAAATCTATTATTCTCCAAACAATTGGTGTCTCTTTGCCTTGTGGTGTGAACTTCTCCAGCTCGCTCTATGTAACATTCATTACATTGTTATCTTTGTTATTTCATTAATCAATTGTGATACGTACTAAATTTTGTAATTTGGGATACTCTATTAGGTACGTCCTGTTTGTATCCGCTTCAATAAGTAAATAAGAAATATCAAAGCGGCATCACCTGTGCATAAATTGGCATCTCGCCTACAGATTGCTTCTACAGTTAATTTAATTGGGGTCAGCACATCAACAATTTTATTAACCAAGTCAAAATCAGCATCTTCTAAACGGATTGGATGATTGAGATCTATAAGAGCTTTTTGAATGTAGGTTTTTAAAAGAGAAAATCATTCCAGCATGGTTAAGAGACTATTCCACCTGGTTTGACAGTTCAAAAGAAGTGACAGTTCGTTTTCATGTTCAATCTGCACATATTTTTGAAGTACTCTTTCAGTTTTCAATGGTGATCTTTTGAAATACACTACAACTTTGCGGATTTTCTTTATCAGCTCATTAATGTTTTCATCTTTTGTTAACTCTGGTATGTGTTCTCGTTCGGGATCAAAAAACGGCCGGGATCCCGAGATCCCTGGATTGTATTCTCTAGCCGTATGTCAAGCTGAAGAGAACCAATAAGTTCAAAATGCGTTCTTGTCTAGGTAAACAGTGGCAATACATGTTTCATACAAGTATTTCTAAAAAATTACGATCCTCTGTATAATTATTTTACAGGGATTTCACTCTAATGTGCTGGTATTTTATTATTTAATTTGACAAAATTGTTACGCACAATTGCCGACCATAGTAGAGGTCAGAAACAAATGATATTTGTTTCTGACCAATAAGGAATAAGTTGCAACAGAATTAATTCAGCATTACGAAACCATACTTATAAGAATTATTATATAATTTATATATATGTCTGTACATTGTCATGTATCTAATCTAATTACTGTAATTAGTGTTAAAAATGACGAGAAATACACTACCGGTAGCGTGTTCAACGATCTGTCTCTAATTCACGCGCATTCACGACATAACGCGCGATGATTCTTTTTTTTTTTTTGGAGCTACTGCACTTGGGTTCCCTCAAATAAATAATTAAGATATAGTTAGAGATTTATGGATAGGAGGAAGACGCAAGAGAGAATTGTATAATACGGAACGCGCCACGACATTCATCGCACGTTCGCATGCCTAAAAGTACTCACTCCAAAATATACTTGTGATATAATAGTAATAATGAAATAAGTTTATTTATAGAAAAGGAGCGTGCGCATTTACGTCCGCGGGAAAGCCGGCTTCTAGCTTTTTCGGACCTCCATAAATATGTATCGAGTATTGAGATTCATTGTCGCGACAATTGTATTCGAAAATCGCAAGCACGTGAGTTAGACTCGTAGTAAGCCAAGGTCCTATATGTCTAATATTAAAAAGCCGGTTAATATGCGCCTGTCTCTTTCTTTCCGACGTATTATTGAATACCGCAGAATTACAATTTTACGTTTCTAACCGTGTGCGTTGTATGCGTGTAGTAATAAATGCAAAATATGAGAAGGACAAAACGATAAAAGCGAGGATATTTTGCTGTAATGGGGAGATTTGTTGAAAACTCTACTTTGATGTTGCACATAGCATTTTACGTAAGATGTGTAAACACTTTTAACGGAGAGTTAACAGAGATGGTTTTACAGTTAACGTTCAGCACAATCATCCTACAATTCATAACTATATGCGTCCGGCGGTCGGTTTTCGAGCAAAACGAGAATTTTTATAACATGCACAGATTACATTAAGAATTTATAAAATTTCCGCTCTCTAATTAATATACATTTCCATGCATACGACTTAATGATTATCGTTTCCCATTATCACGGAATGCTATCTTTCCAGGAAATTGAACCAAAACACTTTAATATTAATCATTTTTCTTTCCATGGGCTTGTTTACTGAGGGCAATGTCGGGTATTATCAGTACCGGATTAAGGTATGGTACAATCAACAAATTTTAAAACAAAACAAATTAATACCTTAATTGTAGTAAGTGCTGAAACAGGAATTAGGAGGTTATATCGACGGTAATAAGTGAAAAAGAAACTACAAAATAACAATCAATATGTATACTAAAATAAGCAAAAATTATTTCAACATGTATTTACATGAGTTTCCATTCACTTCTAAACATTTTTCAATACACTTCTGGAATGATATATCGACATTGAGAAGAACTTGAGGACTTATATTTCTAAATATTTCTCGAATATGTTCCCGCATTGCTTCTTCTGTTGTTACAGGTATTCGGTAAAGTTGCTCTTTTACGTGTCCCAATAAAAAAAAATCTAATTTTGTAATATCCGGAGACCAGTGAATAGGATCTCCACGACCTATCCATTTTCCAGGAAAATTGTTTAGAAGTAAATGGAAACTCATTTGAATACTTGTTGAAATGATTTATGCTTATTTTGGTACTTATATATATTTATTGTTATTTTGTAGTTTCTTTTTCACTAATTACCGTTGATTTAACTTCCTAATTCCTGTTGCTGCACTTACTATAATTAAGGTATTACATAGTTTGTTTTGTTTTAAAATTTGTTTATTGTACCATATTTTATATATTTTATGAAATATATTGCTGCGGTATAAAGTGTCTTGTAAGAACAATATATCCAGTTTTTGTATAAATATGTAGATATAGAAATGAGGCACTCACCAAGATTATAGAAGTAAAAGAAAAAGGAAGAGTAATATTACATTATACATTTTTGGAATGCAGTTTTATAAAAACCCCAAAATCTTTAGCTAGTAAACATTTTTTTTGTAATTCCTACAATACTTAAAAAAATCACATCTCTAAAAAAATGGGAATAAGTCGAAAACTTTCGACTTTAGGCCTATACTATCTATTACTTTTTGACTAAAAATTATACAAAAATGCAATAATATATCGGGTGTTCTATTTAAAAAAACTATAACTATGGCCAGCCATCAAGTTATGAAACACTATGCATAATACAAAATATTTTTAGAATGTGCACCTAATGAGCAGCCATCACAAGAAGAAAACCGCTTTGAAATATCTTTACTCACAATCGGTTAGTAATCTGTAGATTTGTACCCTTCGAAACAGTCGGGAAGCGACTTATTGCTTACCTACTTCACTTTCCCAGCTATAGCCGGAAAAGTGTTTTCCCAGCTAGCAAGTGTCAGTTCATTAGTCACAAATATGACATCATTGTCATTTTGACATTAAAACATGTTTTTAAGAATAAATTGGAATCCAACGCCGTATTTATTTAGTAAAGAAACAATAATAAACCTATTTAGAGTTGTAAATATTAATGGTTACATTAGAATTATCATTCCTGTTAACTGTTAAAGAAAGACCATGTTGTTGCTTAAAATTATACTGTTCAGTTTTAGAAATCGACGATCCTGATTGTTCTACATTTGACAACATATTAGCAATTTTTACTTGTCCATGTAATGAGTTCTCCGCACATATCCTTCAGCAACGGTACTGGATTTCCACCCCCTAATCTTTTCAACTGTAGAATGTCTCCACCTGTATTTGCCAGTAATCTCGCTGAAGTACGTCTGAAACAATGTCCTGTAAACCCATTAACGCTTTCCAGTTTTAAGTAAGTTGCTATTTTTTTGGAAATTTCTGATAGAGTTATGCCCAAAAGGCTGTCGTGTAACTTTGCCATACCTCATTTGTAAAAAAAATCTTTCGATTCAATGTTGTTGTGAAGGTCGTAGTATTGCTTTATTACTTTCATCCATTCCGGTTTTGTGATTACGAATGTACGGGAGGAGTTAGTTTTCGTTACAGGAATTACTATTATAATTCTGTTTTCTAAAATATCCAGATCACTTATTTTCATTTTTAAAAGTTCATCGCATCTACAGGCTCCAGAGATGCCAATAATTAAAGCAACCTAAAAGAAATATGTAATTTAACATAAATTTATATGCACTGAAGAAATTAAAATGTCACCTTTTGAGGAAAATATTCTATGGGAGCGTTGTTGAGAAAATTATCAATGTCTGCTTTGGACAGAACGCTTGACTTTTTAGCTTTGTACACCACATTCTGCCTTTTTAGGTATGCTCGCAATTTTGCATAATTACTGATATCAACATTTTGCCTAATATTAAGAACTGCTCGCAACATCGAATACCTTGACCATAATGTGGAAACTTTATTTTGTTTACTTAATTCAGCAAAATAAGCAAGGAGTACCGTTTCAGAGGTATGCTGCACACCCTTAATCACGCACCATTTACTATATGCTTCGTAAGTCTTCTCGTACCTCTCCCTGCTTTTTTCCGGAATCATGCCTTCTATAGCTTTTTCTGCAGCTACTCGCAGTTCTGGTGGGGTGCATTCAAGTTCACTGTCGGACATATTTCTTAGCATACTCGTATAAAGATTTTTTATTATTAAAAATGCCATACTATATTTTGTGACTGGCAAAATAATTATTTACCTAACTGTCAGATTCAACAAACTTATTACATTGCCTAGCAACGATTTTACAAGCATCTTCCTTAAAATAGTTTATCAAATTATCATAAAAATTAATACCGATACTCATGTATTATTATTATTATTATTATTATTATTTAAAATAAGACTTATATAGAATTACTAATAGTAGATTGTGAGTAAAATCGTATACATACCTCGGGAGAACTCATTCCAGCCCCGCGTCTGTAGCTTACCTCGCTCTTGACGCTCGCTCGGCTGTAATAGAGCACTTCCCTGCTCGGTATGTAATATACTATTACTCGTAAAGGCACAATCGGCCTTACCCGCGGAGATGGAGTTTTTGAAACCTAATCTTATTAGGAGTTTTAGTAATCACGAGCGAAGCGGGTGTTTAGTAAAACGAGTGTCTTAAGCGATCGTTACATATTACCTTTTTTTACGACAGCCAATAATCAAAATAATCCGAAATTACTTGTCTGTTGTTGCGCCACGACGGATTATGATTATGTCAGCATAATAACAAGTGTCAACCAATTTGACTGAGTCTCAACTGATTTTTGCAAATGAAAAACCCGAAGCAAACTTCAGCCCGTGAATAAAAAATTCCGTTGTTAAGTTCACCCCGTGACTAAAACGTACAAAGTCACAGCTAGTCGATGTGTATTTTAAAAATTACGTTATGGAAATAAAAGGTATTTCAAAATTGGGAGTAGAAAAAATATTATAAAGTAGGTGTATCACCTTTCGACATTTTATATCACAACTGTAATAGTAACGCCCTTCAGTTGGTCGCTATATGTAATAGTACGGTCCTTTAAAATTAAATAAAAATGAATAAAATGCCCCAAAGTGGGGTGTTCAGATGTAATAATACAAATTTAAATAATATAATTGAAATGACTCAAATAAATAAAATGACTTATTGGATGCTCCGCGTAATTAGCTCAGGTAAATAGTTAGGTTTAGCATAAGACTCTTAATTTCAAGACGGTTCAGGTATTTAGACACTAAGATTATTGTTCTGCACGTACTATTACTTCTATTTTATATTCCAAATTTCCTATAGTAAGGTAGACAAATAACACGCAAAATGATATTTAAACATTATTAATATATTGATTAAAAACACCATCAACACAGATCAAGTTACAAACAAAGGTTATAGAACCAAAACACAATTCAAACGGTACAACACAATACAAATTACGCATTAATTACAACATGGGCAAATATAATTAACAACAATGCAATGACGCTTTACCTATACAGTATACCATGGATTTAATTAGATGCTAATTTAATTGTTTTATAAAAAAAAACATGCATGATATAGGCCTTTAAGTCAAACAACGTTGGGTACCTGATACGATGCTTTGACGCCGCTGGACCGGTATTTTCACGGGCAGCTTTCCCAGGGTAGACTGAAATCGTCGTCTTCTTTGTCTGGAGATACGGCACACACTTAATTATTAATAGCACTTTTACTTCACTTGACCCACGATTTCTTTTATTGAAACTTATAACAGTTTTCTCACTAGGCTTTTTCTTTTACTTTTTCTTAGTGCGTAGAATTACTTGCATTCGCACTGTTAGCCTGTGAGAATCGTTCCCTTTTCTTGGGTGCGGTCTAGTGTTATTCTACTTAACACGACCTGCGAACCTATTCATGCGCCGGCAAGGGAACGTCTGCTTGCCTAATCCTTGCTTAAGGCATGTCACGCCGTATTCTTACTCGGGGTTTCCCCGGGCCACCTATGTGCTTTACTTTTCTGCATCACATTCAAGGTTCCACGTGTCGGTTGCACACACACTGTTTCTTATTGATGTCGCATAACTTCCTGGCTGGCTGCGATAATATTGACGCCACTTGTGTTTTTCATTCTTTCACACCGATACCCCTACGCACTATTTCTTTCTTACATTACAGAATTTATATAGAAACATTTTAAACAGGAATATAATAATTTAATACAAATAAATGAATAATACATGTTTCCCGATCTGTGTTGATTTATTATCTACCTTAATATCCTAATATACATTACCCTAATATAAATATTTTGGATGTTATATTATATTTATATTTTATTCATTATATACAGGGCCTACCGTTACACAACGTTTCAACTACCAAGAGAAAATAATGTTAAACAGCAGGCTGTCCTTAGAAGCAAAAGTTCTTCAGGCACTTTTTTTTTACTGACAGTTCAACTTTAGCAATTAGCTGCGTTAGAATATCTAACAAACTAGATCTTCGAAAAAGAGTTTATTTTAGTTACGTGGATGCCCAAAGCTGAAATAATTTCAATATTCGAAGATCAAAATATCTCACGTAGGCCATTTATACTACAATAGCTGGTTATAAGGTATACCATATGTAAACCTTCCAAAAAGCAAAGACTCACCCAGAAGTTTGACTCAATCTACATAGAGTAAACCACCTAATCGATAATCCCTGAAATACAGTTGCAGTGTCGGCCAGAAAATTGTCACAGTGGTATGGTGTGTCTGAAAGTACGATTTCTAGAGAATTGTCTAGAAATGATTAGCGTAAAAGAAAAAAATGTCGGAGGTACACTGCAGACCAATTGATGCTGTTGTATGTACCGGGTGTTTTTTTATCTTTGATATCATTTTGATTACCTGCAACTTTTTTGTTTTTAAAAATATCAGAATGAAGCAAAAATCATTTTGCATAGGTATCTATGAAGTTTTTTACGTTTTAAAAAATAAAACAAAACACTAACGTTTTTCCAAGATATTAACCTAACTTATATTTTTTTAAATGGAAAGCCCTAAATATTTTCGGATATTTCGATTTTACATGAAATTTCAAGTATATTTTATAAAGCATACCCCATACCTATCTTCAACGGTTTGCGAGAAAACGGCGTTTAAACATGCAACAAAGAAAAATTTAGTTTTGTAACCCTGTTCTTAAAGATGTCGAAATCAAACAGAAATCATTTTTCATAATTATTTAGAAAGTTTATTTTTAATAAAACAAAAGATTAACGATTAACAAAGTAACAAATTATTAAAAAAAACAATTTTACAAAATTAAATTATTCTAAAAATGGCATGTTTAAACGCCGTTTTCTCGCAAACCGTTGAAGATAGGTATGGGGTATGCTTTATAAAATATACTTGAAATTTCATGTAAAATCAAAATATCCGAAAATATTTAGGGCTTTCCATTTAAAAAAATATAAGTTAGGTTAATATCTTGGAAAAACGTTAGTGTTTTGTTTTATTTTTTAAAACGTAAAAAACTTCATAGATACCTATGCAAAATGATTTTTGCTTCATTCTGATATTTTTAAAAACAAGAAAGTTGCAGGTGATCAAAATGATATCAAAGATAAAAAAACACCCGGTACATAAGGCGAATCCATTTAGCAAACAACAGAATCATCATAACAGATGACGAACAGTGCTTTACTCAGTTTTTATTTGGTGCGCGATTTCCATTTAAAGTACCTATTTCCACCGTAGTGTATACAGAAAAAGTTTTTTCTGTATACACAACGACAGACAACGCGGTTTTTATTAATCAGTGCTACTGATGATGACAACATAGTTGTCGAAATACGTATTTAGCTACGGTAAAGGTGTTTTATTAGTGTGTTTATTTACTGTCAAGTTACATACAGATTTCTTAAATCACGGATGTAACTTCTTAAATCACGGATTTAAAAAATACTTTTTCCTGTGAATGCTGTAAGATAGTATTTTTTTCTTTTAATATAGACCTACGCTTATGTTAGATAGATCAAATGTTCGCTTAAACAAGGCAACACATATAACAAATTTGATTGTTTTAGCGCGCTTTCGTAATTATGACTTCTTAATGTGTTTTTAAAAACTTTCTATTTGAATATAAATCGAATTTTTTTTCTGCCATATTTTATTAAATGGAATCAATGACAAATAAAATCCAATATCAATATCTGTATAATTACAACGATTATTGTAACCAAATCAATATTTATATAAAACTAAATTAAAACTACGTTTTCCCAACAATGTTGCTCAAACTGTATGATTAATTTAATTTTTATATATTGTTCTTATATTTTACACTACTATTAAACAATGAAACTCACAAATTTAATATATCTATAAACATATAGAAAATAGAAAATAAAAATAATTATGCTAAAAGCGTAGCTCGGCATATCTCACCAAAATAACGCGCTGTAAAGTTAACCTAGTTTAAAGACACTTATACATATTTCTCAAAGTTATCAATTTAGCATATAAATGCACATACCATTCGGTGCAACACGGTTTTCCAATTAAAAGAAATGTTTACCAACACGATGAACTCAAGTATTATCGAATAAAATTAGTTATTGCCGATTTAGGAAATATCGGCTGCGTTAGCGTATGTATGGCTTGAAAGGCCATACGATTCCGAGAATAAATTAATTTTGGAGATAGCAGACAGGTACTTCTCATAATTAAATTTATCATTTTAGGGGAGACACCATTTTGGCAAATAAGTGCAAATTAATTGGAATGAGAGGGGATATTAAGCATACTACATTTATTATAGAAGAAGTATATATTGTATTGCTATTCTCTTTTTCCTTTTTTGAAAAGTTAAAATAAAACTGTTTTTAAGAAAAGTTTTAACCAACAAATATTTATTCGCTATAAATGTCATATACATGTATGTATAATAAAAAATGTGCTTCGGGTATTATTATAGTTATTTAATGAATACGACTGTAATATCATTTTAGTTGACATTTTGAACAAGTGAAACTTGAAAAAAATTAATATCGATAATGATCTTAGATGAAAATAGGAGTGGCACAAAAATGTTAGGATTGGTATGTGCGTTTTCACATACCGCCGCTGTATAAAAAAAGCTATGCAACAAGACACATAATATGTAATATGTGTACTCTTTTGTTGAAGGAATGTAATTAGTGGTTTACAGGCGTACCGGATTAGATCACGCGTTTTGACCTAGTTAAATAAGTACTATTGAATGTGTATATACAAACATTTCTCTGAGCTGCTACCGTGCTCCGGAAGGCATGTAAGTCCCGGTTAATTCGGTATAACACCTGACCTTAGCTAGAAGAAGAAATATACGACATTATCATTACTATATATGCATTTCATAATTCTGATATTAATTTTAATTTAATATTGAAACTTTTTATACACAAATGATAACATTTTATGTCATATTTATCTAATATAAATATACCCTATTTGTGATTATACTATCCAGTTCGCAGACAGAGAAAGTCTTCTTCCGAGTGAATAAGAATAAAAAAGTTCAACGTATTTACTAAATTTTAAATAATTTTCAAATTAGATTTTTTTAATGTTTAAATATTCTGATTTTCTGCTATGCATTAATAATTTAATTAGGAAAATTAAATCATATATTTTTTTTACCCGCGAGTGAGATGCGAACCTCAGACCTTCTGATCGTTGTCAGGGCACCTTGTCTTCCGGCCACCGTAGGTGATGCGACTTGGAAACTCTTAAATCGTACTATATCATATCAAGGAACATATGTTAAAACGGGTAATATTTTCATAATTAAATTTACTTAATGTAAATTGTTAGTGCAAAGGAAAAATATCATAACTAGAATTTGCACAAACACTGAGAAAATCTAATTTTAAAATAATTGAACATTTTGAGAATAAGAACCTGACTACCTGAGTTGAAAAATAAGCTATAAACCATGCTGTAAAATAAATTCTGCGTTTTTATTTTCTTATATGTATATTATAAGAAGTATTGTGATATGAATATTTTCGACCTCGAAATTTTTGCAGATATCCACGTTTTGAAAGCCCCCCGATACCGAAAAAGTGTTTTTTTAAACATCTCTCTCTCTCTCTCTCTGTGTGTGTGATCATGATAGCAGCCTAACATTACCTAAAGCTACCAAACTTTATATTTACGATTGAAGACATAAGGTGTCATGTCGGTGTCATGTCACATTTTTTCACAAAATGAATTAATGCATTTCTTGGACATCTCTGGTGTAAATTTAACCTTCAATAAACACGGATTCCATATTTTCTTTATTATCTGATAGTTTTCAGGTGATAAAGGTGTCATGTCGCACATACTGTAGACATTATTCAGTGGATAAACGAGTAATGTCACATTTTTGTTATAAGGTGAGACTTTTATTAACTAAAAAATTGAAGAGTGCAGGTTAACAGTGAAGTGTCATGGTGTCATGTATGCAGTGAGAAAGAATAGATATTTATCATAGTATTTATTTAGTATAGTATTTTTCCTCAATGCATGTATGTATCTTGTGAAATTTTGAGGTTATGTTCATCCTGTGTTAAGAGGGGTTCACACTGATGCAATTAGTTGCAGCAATTCCAGTTTTATGGAAATTTGCACGAAAATTCGCGCTCACACTATGCAATTTGTTGCATCAATTTATCGCATGTGAAAAGTAGCACGTATTAGAGCGTGTTCTATTTTCTGAAGAAATTGCATGCGATTTTTTAGTAACTTTTACGCTGCCAACCTGTCTTATGAAATGTACCATAGTACATGTATTATTTTTCATCACTATACATTGAAAGTAATGATGAACTACCAACCAATCTAGATTTATATAAAAAAACGAACAATACTAATTAATGAGAAGGTTAGATAGTGTCAAATCGATTAGAGTAGACAGCTTTGGATTATATTTATATAAGACCAATTTAGACTCACATTCCCCATTTCTGCAGGTTGATTATGTAAGAAAGGTACAAGAGAAGTTAGAACTGAAGAAGTTATTCCAAGCGTGTTATCTAAATATGGGGGGTTAAAATTCATTGAAGAGGATTACAGATGGTACTATGAAGGTGCTTTGGATGAAACTAGTCTTAATCCCAAGCAGAAAAGAAGAACATGTTGATTCTGTTAAAGTTACTTTCATATACCTATTTACACTTAGAAGTTACAAGACACCTTCATTCATGGTAAAACAGAATATACTTCGAGCTGGCAATTGGTGGATGAAGGTGTTATGTACACTATAACTTCATTTTTTCACAAATGGAGTTTTTGTTTAATATGCAAATGTATGAAAGAAAAGAAGCCATTTGTATTTATTTTTTGAAGTTAAAATTATTTCAATCAAAAACAAAATAAAAAAGTTCCAGCTTAAGATGCGTTATGCTAATTTACTCACAAGTTTAAAAATGTGACATGACACCTTTATCCACTTATGTGGTCGATTATAATGTTCCTCTAGAGATCTGATTACATTTTCAGTGAAATGGGTAAACCGGAAGTAGTAGGTTCCTTTAATGAAAAAAAAAGTTTTACCAATATCTCGTCAACTGCTAGGTAAGCCTAAAGAAACTACTGAAGAATATAAAAGTACTCAAAAATGAATATGGAAAAAAGTTTTTCCCCACCGGAGCAGGTTTTTTACTCTTCTCGAAATATACTTTTTGCGAATATCTGGCAAGTCATGCTTTCTAGACAGATATATTCAGAAAGTACATATTTAAAGCTCGATTTTGAATAATTTTTGTATAAAAGATAAATCAAAATTGAGATCGGAAATAACACTCTTACTCTTATTTGACAGCATTTTTTCATATACTTAGCAAATAATGTATTTAAAACTCCATCTAGAACAATTTTAATATACAAAAAAACAAAAGTAAGTAAGTAAGACTATTATCTAATAGCAGTTTTTTGCAGATATCTCACAAATTATACTCATTTATGAAGAGTATAAGAGTTAATGGTAATAACGTTTTAAATTTCTTTATTAATGAACCAAGTTGTAGAAAATATTTTATACAAGGTGTGTATAAATTGGCGGATCCACTACACGTGGCGACATTCTTGGTCAAATTTTGAGTTAAAAGTCCTAATCCTAAAACGATGTATCAGGCTTCCTTTGTCTTCAGAATGAATTTGAAAGAAACATACATTTGGCAACATTGAACACGCATGTGCTAGTTATAATCTTCGGAACATTTTTACACGTCGTCATGTGAACCTTACATTTTAAATTTACAAAAAGAAACAAACGAAATAAAATTGGTTTCTTAGATTACATATTTATTACGAAAATATTACAAAGTTTAAAAATTTGTTGATAATATTGACTAATTTTTGTACATCTTCTTGATAGAAATCAATGTAATTATTACCTACATAATTGTTCGAATTGAAATCCATCAGTTTGTAGACATAGCTGCAATCTTTGTGGTATCGTTTGTACTATTCGCTCAAGTCTTTCTGGTGTGATTTCTAATACTGCGGCTTCAATTCGGGTTCTAACTTCGTCAGCGTCCTGTGGAGGTGTAGCGTAAACTTTACCTTTAATGAACCCCAAACAAAAAAATCTAATGGATTGAGATCGGGGGATCTCGCAGGCCACAAAAGGGGACCGCCACGACCAATCCATCTGTCTGGGAAGTGTTCAGTCAACCAGTCTCTTATATTACGAGCAAAGTGCGCAGGAGCTCCATCATGCATGTAAATCATATTACGGACGGCGTACGTTCAGCGGTATCTCATCAATAACTTGTTCTAAAACATTTAAATATTCACCGGCATCTAGGCTATTTGGTAAGTAAATTGGTCCAACTACCCTGTGGTTTATTATACCCAGCCAAACGTTAACAGAAAACCTTCTTTGGTGACCGTATTCGCGAAATTCATGTGGATTTTCATCTGCCCAATGATGAAAATTATGAGTATTAAACACACCATCTCTGGTAAACATGCACTCATCACTCCAAAGAATACGTCTTAAAAAGTCACCTTCTTCCTGAATTCTATTTAAGGTTGTATTGCAATAATTGATTCGAAATAAGTTATCATTTCCGTAAAGAGGCTGAACTTTAGAAACATGGTATGGATGAAGCAAGTTTTCTCGTAGAATCAAATGAACAGTCTTATTACTGGGAATATTTAGTGTAGAAGCTAATTGACGGGTACTCGCAGAGGGATCTTCCTGTATTGTGGCTAGAATTTGCTCTTCTAGTTGCACGGTACGCCTTTGCCTTGGTCGACCTGCGTTCGCATTTCTTGGAATAAACGAACCTGTTTCACGAAGTCGTTGGTCCAGCCTTCGAAATACATTTTTACTTGGATGCCTCCGATTTGGAAAACGCACTCGATATTCCTGCCCTGCCATGCTAGCTTTCCACGACAGAAACCGTATATCATGTACATATCGGCATATTCGTTGAACGTAAAATTCATAATAAACAAACAGAACAACTAGTAAACACGAAAACCCGAAAACTGATTAAAACTATACAAATAAACACGAAAAATAAGCAAGTCCAATGAAATAGGTAGATTACAAAGTGTCAAAATTTGACAGTAGTAATGCATTTGACTAGAACAACATTAGGCTGCCTACTTATTGTTTTACAACGTTGTCAGATGTGTTTTTCGTCAAAATAAGTTAATAAACAAATATTAAAAACAAACTTTAAAATCAAAAAGAAAACTTTAACGAAAGGATAATAACAACAATTCTTCTTTCTTCTAAATTGTAGCTCTTTCTGTCAACAAATATCAAGTAATAATGCTTATTTCAAGACTGAAAGTCCGAACTTTAGGAACCTCGTGCAAAGATATGGAGCATGGTACAACATTTTCGTATTAGGATTTTGGACTCCGAATTTAACGAAGAACATCGCCGCGTGTAGTGGGTCCGCCAATTTATACACACCTTGTATATGACAATTCAATAAGGAAATAATCTTAAGAAACACGTAAAATGAAAAGAGAAAGGTGTGTTTTCAGTTGAATATATATACTTTGCCACGAGTTGGTGGTGAGGCCCATAAATACATACAGAACAGGTGGTCTCATGACGAAGACCAAGCCATAATCAGGAGATTTTCGTGCGAGACTTGTTACGTGTTCTACTTTACTTGATAATTTACATTTAAACTACTTACATACGTTTCAAAATTATAGCAAATTAGGAGGGTCGCTTGGTACACGTACATGTCTCTACTTAAATGTCTAGTAAGTAGTTGCTCTAATTTGAAAACAGACATTTCCAAACATAGATATGTAGATATATAGCAGGTGTGTATATTTTTCAATAATTTTTTATTAACGTATCGACTTACTTTCTTCACTAAACTAATTCAAACAAATTTCTTCAAAATATTTAAAATTCACTTATTCATACTTCTTTTATTTTTCGTAAAAATTTGCATTTGTTGAATCACACCCATATACAATTACATATGATTTGTAGATAGGTGTTTAAAGTTGTTTCTCGGCTCAGGCAGATAAGCAAACTGCCGAAAATTTAACGTTTTTGAGGGTTATTGCGATAACTGGGTTTGTAGATAAAGAGAAGCAATATTTTTGTTGTCACAAATTCCTACATCTTTACTATAATTAATGACGTTATCTTTAATGAAATATTAGGCACACACATTTCTTAGTTTCAAACAAAAACAAATAATCTATCTACTAATAAATATAGGAATATTCCAATAGACAATCGTTAGCCATTACACTAGAGCTACCGGAAAATTTCCCAGTTTAAACATAAAAATACAAGTGTGGCTAAAAAAAATTCCGAATTCTTAAAGATATAGACGATGAAAGACATTTAATTTAATATTTAGTACTACTATGACCTTTGATTTAATGACTCCCACTATTCTTTCCATAGCGCATATTTACGTTTTTCATTATTTTCAAAGTAGCTTCGATCTTTTAGAGTAATTGTTGTTTTCACTTCCCTTCAGTATTACACATTCACAAGTGTACACACCTTAAATCATAACATATATGTACATGTATGTTGTACAAACAGGAAGACAATATTCAGTTTAATATTTAATTCATATTGCACCATTGCAAATTCCAACAGGAGGTGTATTAATATCATCTGATAATAGGCATCACGAAAATTTTCAAAGAGATCTGTCACTTATTTCACTATTGACAGTCAATCTTTTGCATTTTTTGCAAAGATAGACGAACAAAATATATTTCACTAACATTTGGCTACCATTTACTAAAAACGTACACGCGTGGCAACTTGGTCGATATTTAAGCACAATAAAAAGGAATTTTGCATCTTATTATTCTGTGAGGGAAACATGGATCCATCATCCACCAATGAATGACCGTCAATCCGAATAGTGGAATGCCGTCAGCAAATCTGATTTTTATCGACTTACAGGATCATGCTAATTTTAGAGATGCACGCTGAATACTCCATATTATCTTGGAAGTGGAAATATATTATCGGCGAATGTTTTAAGTGGTAAGCTATGCAGATTCTAGCCCAAAATCTCATGTACTTTCTTGTGGAGATCCATTTTGAATTTTAAGGTTGGTTTCAATTTATAGAGGGTAAAATTACTTTCGGGCATGAGCAAGTGTGGCAAAATTCAGAGTTCTCTGTGGATAGGATTGTGTGTATTATTAAAATTGACATAAGTATACCTAGTCGTTTTTGTAGTACGTGTGACAAACTTCAGGCGTCTCCCGAAGCAGATACCAAAGTGATCTGAACAGATTTTGAACAGCTTCTTAGCAGCTTTGAACAGATACCCATGTAATCTGAACAGCTCTTGGTTGTTCAAAGGCTGTTCAGAATATAATAATAATAATAATAATAATAATAATAATAGCTTTATTTTTCCAACGGTTTACCCACTTATAGAACAGTATTAAATATACATATAATGTACAACGTACTACTCAATAACTTATACTAATAACTCAAATATACAACAGAATTGTGAGTAATAATAAATATGAAAACAATATAATTAAGTAAATTAAAAAAAAAATATGTCAAAAAAATATGTTCCCATAGTGAAGATTAGCGGCTCTGCACATCACCACCAGCGGAGATCCTTTAAGAAGGTTAGTGCGAGAAAAGGGAAGTAGGAAGGTATGGGTAAAACGAGAGGAGATTCTAGGAATGAAGAAATCAAGACATGAGAGCAAATAAGGGCAGTCAACTCGCCCACTGGATAGTTTCCATACAAATCGTGCACCAAGTATCTCACGACGGTAACTCAAGGCTTGCATATTATGTGCGTCTAACAAATGTGAATAATCTATGCCACGCTGAGGATAAGTACCGGAACGTTTAAAAGACAAATATTTCAGGAATCTTCGCTGCACTCTTTCAATGGAAAGTTGTAAGTAAAGATATTGAGGAGACCATACTTGAGATGCATACTCCAATTTGCTCACAACTGGACTGAAATAAACTGTCTTCATCAACTGAATATTATTAAAAAATTTGCAACAACGCAATATGAAACCCAACGTTCTAGACGCAGATGCACACATCGAGTCTATATGGTTAGAGAAGCTGAGCCGAGTGTCAAAGTATACCCCAAGGTCCTTAATACCATTAACTCTTGGCAATGTATTTCTGTTTAGGATATATACTGATGAATATGTTCGCATCTGCTCTCTTTTTAAGTATTTTATAGTAAGCAAAATCGCATTTCGATACTTATTTCATACTCTAAATATACAAATATTTTTCATATGTATATGGTTGTTCTTCTCTCTTACTCTGAACTTATATGAGACGGGTAGAGCGACGTTTGTATATTATACTTATATATATATATTTCACGGAAGAATGACAAACTTCAACTGCAAATCTGATATGTATGTGTGTATAAGATAACTACAGTAATAGCTAAACTATTTTAAAGTTTTTAAATTTATCGTTGAACTTCTAAGTGATATGATCAGAGGATTGTAGTATAAGGCTATTATCTCCAGCCGACGAAATATTTAATTGATAGTAACCTATTTTTATCCTAAATTAGCACAAGTGTACGATTCATTTTTGATTAATTAAAACTAGGAAGTGTTAATACATACACCATGTATATAACAAACATCAAAAATGCATTCGCACATGCATTTGCCCTTGCGTCATTGACCACTTTACAACACGAGTATATTAAGAATAATTGACACAAATCTACAAGATGTGTGTTCAGCAATTTTAGAAAGTTCATAACAACAAAACAAGGCGATAATCTTTCTCTAAATATGTAAATGTATTTATAAACTTAATGGAACATACATTGTAAGTATACAAAGCATAGAATGTAATACATAATATTAGTGTATATATATATGGATATATAAATAGATGTTATTACCAAGCATTTTATTCTTCCTTAATTTAATAAATTAAACTAATGTTAAAGTTTAAATTTGTTATCTTTGGATACAATTCTAACAAATAAGATTAAGGCGGTAATGTTAATTAAAACCATTACTTTAAATTAGATATTAAATTTTATTTTTAAAGGTATTTTGCTTCTATATGAATAAAAATCAAATGCCGTCCCTTGGTAAGCGTAATTCGTAATAGTTCGAATAGAGTTTTTAGGGAAATAAGAACTGGAAAAGTTGTCCGGAAAATTGGAAAATTCGGGAAAAACTGGAAGTGCTTTTTTCTATAGGATTTTTATATAAACTCACGACCATAACTGACTATTCGAATGATGGATATGCGTGATTTTTTTTCTTTTGTTCGCTATGGTCCAGGAAAAGGTTTCAAGAAAAAAGAAATCGCGACAATTACAAAGGAAAGTCGGAAAATTCGGACAAACTACAAAAATCATAATTTTTGTACGCACTGTCGATCATAACTGACGATAGGAACGACATATTTGGTCGATTCTTTTTTTGTTAGTTATGTTCACGTGATGGAAATAACACCATTGAATGTTTTCAATTGAAACAAAGTCTGGAAAATCTGGAGAAAAATATTTATATACCGGGTGTCCCAACGCAGCGGAAAAGTCCATTATTGTTATCTAATAATGTAGATAGCGAATAATTTTTAATACAAAAATTGTAGATAATCATAAGCTCTACAACTTAAAAATATTTTCTTTTATACAGAGTGTTCGACAATGATGAACCAACACAAACATATATTTTTTTAAATGGAATGCTATGCATTTTTTTACATTTTATGATAGCCCTTGAAGGGCTGATTAAACTGACATCAACTTGTATTGGTCGATTTTCAACTGTTTCTGAGATATGACGATTTTTCTTTAACAATTGTACAACATTTGAAAAGTTGCTCTGAATTAACGATTGATGACGAAATTCCTATTATGGGCTCAATTAGTAGACATATCTTTACAGTACGTGAAATTAATGTTTATTTCGACGCATCTACGCATGTTCTTTAGAATTACATACCATTCGCTAAAGTGAAAAATTCTAAAAGAAAATATATGGAACATCCTGTATACTTATATGTCATTGAAAAGTACTTACAATTTACTAAATAAAAATATATACTTTCTTTGACCTGTGGGCGATATTGTAAAAGTTATTGGATATTATATCTGAATAAACCCGTTTACGATACATAACATAATTAAAATTAATCGAAAGAAGTTACTTCTAATCTAATATTACATATCTAACATTTTCCTTTTACAAATAAGTAATTTTTGTTAAAATTTTAAAACTCATAAATTGAAAACTTTGGAATTTCATGAATTAACAATAGTTAAAATATCGCAGTCGCTTTGTGTCATAAAATTGTTTATCGTGATACTTAGATTAACATCTAAATTACTTTAAAATTAAAGAAGTTATACTTAGATTTATAACTTCACTTGAAAAGCAAACCGTCAATACAAGTATTTAAATGTACGTTATTGAAAACTTCTATAACTTTCGCAATAATATGAAGAATGTATAAGTTACTATTTTCACGCATCACAGTAACTATAAGTTATCATATAACAAATTAAAAAATCTTCTTGAAGGTTCTCTAATAAAGCTTTTCCTAACATCAAGGAATCTAGAAAGTTTACGCACACTTGTAATCTGATTTTCTTGAACGCATAACAAAAGAACCTTTTGTGCATCTGCGTTTTCTACGGCAGCATCACACGGCTCCTTTTTCATACGGAATACTGTCAGTTTCTTCAAATCGTTAACAATTTTTGAAGAGCACTCATCGATGGCAGTCCCATATTTGAATATTATTGGTTGTATATCTGTGCCAGCAAACAATTACTTTTCCCAAAACAGATCATATCTATTAATTCCAATTTTAAATATTTCATTTCACACTTAACGTAAATTTATGTACTTGCTTTCCTTTAAACTGAAGCTATAAATCTAAGTTTAACATTTAAGCAATTTTTTGACACAGCGTCTGCGATATTTTTTATATTATTGCTAATTCATGAACTTCCAAACTTGAGTTTTGAAATTTCAGTAAAAATTACTCATTTGTAAAAGGAAAATAGAAGTAACTCTTTTCGATTAATTTTAGTTATAGTTGTAGTGCAAGTCATGGCAACGCATATTTTTAAGTCGCAATCGGGTTTATTCAGATATAATATCCTATAACTTTTGTAATATCGCCCACAGGTGGAAGAAAGTCTATATTTTTAATTAGTAAATTTTAAGTACTTTTCAATGATATATAAATATACAGGGTGTTCCATACATTTTTTTTTAGAATTTTTAACTTTAGCGAATGGTATGGAATTCTAAAGAACATGCGTAGATATCTCGAAATAAACATTAATTTTATGTACTGAAAAGATATGTTTACTAATAGAGCCCATAATAGGTATTTCATTATCAATCGTTATTTCATAGCAACTTTTCAAATGTTGTACAATTTTTAAAGAAAAATCGCCATATTTCAGAAACAGTTGAAAATCGACCAATACAAGTTGATGTCAGTTTAATCAGCGCTTCAAGGGCTATCATAAAATGTAAAAAAATGCATAGTATTCCATTAAAAAAACATAAGTTTGTGTTGGTTCATCGTTGTCGAACACTCTGTATAAATGAAAATACTTTCATATTGTAGAGCTTATGATTATCTACAATTATTCGCTATCTACATTATTAGATACCAATAATGGACATCACCGCTACGCTGGGACACCCGGTATATATAATCGTTAGTGCGTCTGTTAGTGACCGTGTAACTTCTGAACGACTTGACCGATTTAGATCATATTCACATAATATATTTGTTTTGTCGAAATGATGGTTCATAGCTATGCTAAGATACGATAGGTGGCGCTGTAATCAAGTCATTAAATTCTATATTTATAGATCAAAATGACTCATATTTACAATATATGTTGGTTTAGTGCCAAAAAAGAAAATCACAGAATCTGGACCCAATATGTGGCGTTCTGGCCGAATTATTATATATTACGTATATATAACATCGCGCCACCTGCCGGAAAGGATAAAACAACGTCTGTCGGGCCAGTTAGTCTTAAATAAAATAAGACAAGAACAAGACAGTAGGTACGTACGAGTACTTCGATAACGTAAACAGGAACTATTAAATTGTATCTATATCTTTACATATATAGAATTTTTAATTTTTATTTTGCATAGATCATATAAGTACTAATGACTAAATACAGTAAATTTATGTATGACATATATACCTACATGGTTCGTCGTTTTACAATTATACCTAATTAGATACAGATAAATCAAACTAAAGAGAACGGTATAATAGGCTGAATAAACTCCAATTTAGATAATTTAAGCATAAATGCAATACGTATATTTAGTTAGACTAATTCGTAATATTTTCGAAAGAGAGATAAACATCCATAAATAAAAAAAATTCCTGGCGATAATGACTAACATCGCAATTTTACTTAAATAGATAACTTTGAATCGCAATCAAATTTGTTCATATAAATAATCACAGGTTTGAACAAATAATTAATATTCTATTTATATGTATTCAGTAGGTATTTTCATAAAAAGGCGGCAACTACAAAGCTGTAATAGGTAGGTACTTGCGTTGGTTCCCATTCGCCTAACCTTATAACCTAATAAACCCACCATTTGTTTTGAAACTGACAAGTTTACATTGTCTACAAGTACGTATGTACCTACCTACACCGGATGTTGTTATGAAGCAACTTAACCGCCTCCATAATCCACGTCTGGCTCAATGAAACTGGATGAGCAATGTGCTAATTAGAAAGTATGCAGGCAGATACATACATGCATGCATACATACATACATACACAGTTAAAAGAGTTGCCACCGATGCAGCTCTCATTTCTTTACGACGTTACTCTTCTTAAGCGAGTTAAGTTATTTATACAAAAGTTCAGAGGGAGGAACACTAATTGCAAATGTCATCTGCGCGCGCCCCTTTGACATTAAATTAGGTCACTTACCTTCGCAGACTAATTGCTTCTAAATAAATTATTTTGCCGGGAGAAACGCCAGAGAGAACGGTACGAGTAAAACAATTAAAAAAAAACAGTCGCGTCCAGTATTTATCTTTTTGATACGTAATTTAATGGATGTTCTTGTTTGTAAAGATTATGAGCAATATAGTCTAATCTTAGTTGCAGTCTTTGCTTTACAAAGTAATGATTGTTATTCATTAATTAAATACGCATACGTTTAAGGTTGTTAAAGACCTTTGTCTGTCTACATAAGGAAGTTAAGAAAAGTTATCCCAGTGAAGTGACTATTACTTTCTAAAAAAATTAAGAACATTTTTCAATGCAAAAGAAATATTTGAAAATTATTTGCTTTATAAAATTTACGATATTTTAAGATTGAAACATTCATCTCACTGCGGTTAAGTTGGAAGAATAATTTATGTCAATTGGGAAAATATACCGGTTGTGTAATGTAACACTTGATATAGCAAGTCCAACATACATCAGAATTGCAACGTCGCGGGCTGTATTCCCGCTCTCGTTACATTTAACGGTGAAGTATCGACTGGCAATATAGCAGTTATCTCTAGTCTCCCCTGTCTTTCGTCGCGCTCCCAGTACGGCCAAAGAATACGACGTTGCAATATTTACCTGGTAATATCAAGTGTTTCTTTACACAAGCTGTATAATATTACTATTCGTTTCTAATTTATACAAATAATAGGTAAGAATATAAATAATGAGGGTTTGTTTGAATGTATGAATCTATTGATCATTATAAGAAAACCTATTTTATCGGTGGTAATATAGGTTATAGGTCAGTATTGTGCTATAGCTTAAGTGGACCGGAATTAAGGCACTAGTACTAACGATGTTTTTAGAAGTTTTGACTTGATCGGGGCTGGTACGTATCACTAAACACCTTACCTTCCTTACTGTACCATAAGGATTAATTAAGTCTCAGAGCAATTTGATTCCAAAGAGATATATTTCGGATCGGACGCTGTTTATCGCTTATGGGCGTAAAACGTAAAACTCGGATTTTGAAGTTACCATTTTTATAATGGGTACAATAATAGTAGACCATGATAGCTGTGTAATATACATTTCAAATAGAGGCTTTTTAATTGTAATGGCTTATAAATACATTAGAAATATTTCCTTTTAGTTTATTTATTGTTAATGTATGCTTGCCATAGGCATGCTGTAACATCATCAAGGCTTATGTTCTTTCTGTAAATATGTTTAGCTTCGTCATTTGATGTAAAGCGCTTTCTAACCAAGAATTTTTTCAAATTTGGATGGAGCCAAATCTGGTGAATACGCTGGTTGTTCAATCAATTCATTTATATTGTGTGAACTTGTGTACTGAGTTCAAGAAAATGATTTTTTCTTCTTTAAAGCATATCTTTCCTCACGAATTTTCGCATCCAACTGACCAAAAGTTTACAACAATATTCAGAGATTATTGTGTTACCTTTCTGTAGATAATCGATCAAGAAAACACCTTTCTATTCCCAAAAAACTATTGGCATAACCTTCACTGCTGATGGAACCTCTTTGCCTTCTTTGATGCGCTTCCACGGGCTTCAATCCATTGTTGTGAATGTTCTTTTCGTTTTGGTGTATAATACTGAATCCATGTGACATTATGACACAAATATTTTCAATTCGTTTCTTTTTTTTTTGGCTCAGTAGCCTTATCTATTTCGAATAATTTGTGGTAATTTAGCAGTTTTTGGACGACCTTTGCATGGATCATGTTCCGAACTTGTACGACAATTTATTTTTTTAGATAAAACGTAAACATAATTTGCAAATGCTTCAGTCTGTACATGTATTATACGACTATTCGACTGCCTTTTATTTGTTTTCAACTTTGTTCGATTATAAATAGCGAATAATAATGATATAGAGTTTACTCATACTAAGTGAAAGAATTAGTAAATTTTATGAAAACTGTGGTTCTCGTTTCCTTATTGTTACGATAACTATTCATATCCTTCAGAATATTCGCAGTCCAAACATTCTATAAACCAGCTTGCGGTTTGTATACGGTGCATAATTATAAATGAAGTATATTGCACAGTAATTTTTTATATTAATATAATATTACAGATGATAGGGGTTGTTTACCGTGCTCGTATATCAACAGGCCCGTACGTGCGAGACTTCTGACCCGTTTGATATAACTCTAGCCAGACGACACACGACTGCAGCACTTTATATGGGGTTTTATAATAGATATAATGTCTATATCTCATCGGCTGTTTGGCTTTCAGCTTCTAAATTGTATGCGGGCGCATATGTATGTATTACCAGGAAATATGGTTCTGTTGAAAAAGCCGACGCCCCTTCTGATGTGTACATACATATATAGTCAGCCTCAATAGCGGGGCCGAAATGTGGGTATGTTTTTATACTCCCGTGGTCATTTTCCGTTATTTGAGAATCTAAAGAACGACGGCGCTCCGTGATTGCTTTTAATTCTATTCTGTAGAGGGGGATTAATTTACTTACAATGACTTACAAATCTTATTTTGCTTTTAAAATCGTGGGAAAGCACTTACACCATGGCCGAATTTGTACTGTGTGATGCTTATTTTCATATATAATATAAACATCAAATACTATATTTCACCAAAACCTCAACAAGAGGTCAATAATTATCACACATATTATTATATTCTCAAAACAAAAAGAAAATCCCTTGATGATTGTGTACCATCTTCATCCTTACAGAATTTGTTCAAAAGACTAAATAAACCGATTACATTACACGTTCAGTTTGTATCGGGTAATCGCAGAAGAAGCGACAGCCCTCAATATCCCTTAGAACATGAACCAAAAGTTGACAGTATCAGAAAATACGACTGAATGGTTTTAACTCAGAAGACAAAGAGTAATAACAATCTTAGATATTCGTCAAATACATGTTAGAGATGTTTGACAACTTCATTTATGAGAAACTTTGTCTGAATGAGTATGACAACAAGCAAAATTGCATGATAATCTCCGAAAATTCCATGACGACTATTAAATAATCTTATTGTGGCCCTATGGGCCGCAATATCAGATATGCGATTATGTGGAGTTTTCTCCGCCAATCTTTAGAGGAATCTGAAGATATGATTCAGAAACCTGGTAATTTAGATCATTTATTGGAATTGTTCGTTGCAAAAGTAACATCAACCAGCCATCAAGACATCCACCGTACTTTTGACAAATTTTCAAGGTTTTTTTACATACGTGTTTCTCGTTTTCAGTAGTACTTCTTGTACTACGTACTTCCTCGTACATAAGACACATTTTTTTCGAGAAAATTTACAGGTACATTTGCGCCACGACATGTATAGCTTTTGCGAATACTGCTCTAGAAGCAGTCATTTTTATGGCGCATTTCTAACACATCTCTATATTTCTTACGTTTAAGGCCACTACTGGAGTTTCCTACATAACTATAGGGTGTACAACCTTGCATAGGACTGTTCTTTTAAACTTATCGGGCCACCAGCGCAGTGCCGTCGATTTTTCCTCATAATTTATTCACTAGAAAATGTGTCTCTGGAAATACCGGGATATGGACGATGCTGTAACACAAAGGGAAGAGGTTATGGAATTTTAAACAGTATATCAAGAATAGTGAAAACCCGAAGTACTACGTATAAGAATAAAAGAATGCCGACAATTTGGTGACATGATTGAAGTCCTGACGTAAACTTGTGAAAAGAAAGCAGACGTTGGAGAAC
This sequence comes from Amphimallon solstitiale, assembly GCA_963170755.1. Classification (NCBI taxonomy): domain Eukaryota; kingdom Metazoa; phylum Arthropoda; class Insecta; order Coleoptera; family Scarabaeidae; genus Amphimallon; species Amphimallon solstitiale. The sequence continues at coordinate 51,610,185 of OY720675.1, read as the reverse complement.
GTGAAATGGGTAGAACAATTAAAAGGAAAAGCAAGTTATGCGCGGAAGGGAGATTCCACACAGCCAAACGTGGAAACAAAGTTTTTTAGTTGTTCCGCATTAACACAGAGCAGTGTACTAAAATATTTTTCCCCAACCGAAAAAATGACTCGATCATGATTGATATTTTTGTAGGGTTAATTTAAGAACATTCAACAAAAATGAAAAATAATATATTAATAATATATTGTATTGTCACTAAAAAAAATATCGTATGTTTTTCTTTTTCCTGCTGCGTAAACTTTTTCCCAATGTTCCTTCTGAGCGCTTATCGTTCTCACCAAATTGTTGGAATTAATTTCTTTTCATAGTCTTGTATTATACATCTCTAGTCTTTAGCTTTCCTATATAGTACAGTATAATAGGGTAAGTTCGCCTGTGTTCAGTTCTTTTCAATATACGTAGTCATCGCTTTGCCTTCTTCTTATTCTTTTAATATACTGGTTAGAATTTCCATGTAGACAGAAACCGCAGTAAAAATGTTTTGGGATGAATAAAGAAAAATACGTCAAAATCTGATTGGTATGAATGATCAGGACTAAATAAGTAGAAATATATACACGTTTGGCCTACGATTATCTTGCATGCGGTTTCCCGTACATAACACGAAAGGAATTGCCAAACCGTACCTACCTAACAGATATACATACGAGAGCCGACAAATAGACCTTCAGCAAAACCAAATTAAATTCAATCATAAAAATAATAAATCTGAAGGAATTCTTATAATATTAACTTAAGGTGGCCATCTCGCCCATCTAAATTACATTGCAAACATGTTGCGAACATATTGCACCAGAAACCGTTAGTAAGCCACAAAATTACAAAAAAAAAATACGAGCATAATCTACAAACTTATCTCCAGGGGACTAGGTGGTTTTAATAAGGGAAGTTTGTTCGATTAATGTGGAAAAAAATGTTAAAAAACAGGAAGTTTTTATACCAAAAATCTGCTAGTTTATTCCGTAATTTCTTGGAATATATAGATAATTGCCAGATATTAGATAGCTTACCCCCTGGAGAAATAAATTCTCTTTCTTTTGATGCTTGATACAAAGCAATTAAGCGTATTTTATAGCTGTCTTGTGCTTTTAAATGTTTTCACCCATAAATTCCGATTGATTTGTATCTAAGAGACATATTCTTATGGGAAAAGTAGATTTCGTTTATTATAATCACTGTGGTAGGTCAGCAATTCTTAAACAGAGGGCGCTGCCAACGATCGGTTATTGTTAGGCATGTTGAGTGTTGCAAAATTTGAATGTCTACGGCAAATATAGACTCGACATACTGTAAATTGCTTACTCCGTCATACTTAGTTACGTTATATATGTGTTTGTCAGGCATGAAAAGAGTATCTTTAAAGAAAAAAAGGTTACAAACAACATGCTCTTCAATTACAAAAAATCGAAAATAGAACTCAGGCGTCTTGGATTCTCATTTAATAATAAATCTACTGAAAATATCGGGCCAACAGAGTATTTCAAGTACCTATTGTTCAACCATATTTTACGAAAATATTTATGTTTTGATGATTATGTACAGTGTATCTCAAAATACATGCTAATCTGAAAATACCTTCTGTATGTTGTAATATACAGGGTGAGTCATTAGTAGCCGTTTCTTTGATTGCTCCTTTATGTTTTAAATAAAAAAAAAACAATTAGAGAAAGTTTCATGGTTGCTTAAGGCGCATATTCTAAAAATACATTAAGCCCTGACGCACTTCCGGTTTCACCGGAAATGCATGGAATTTATTTTTTTAAATGACACTCTATAAATTTTTGGATTTTTTAGTACTGTTTAAAATTGTCTATTCAGCTGTTTTTCCTTTTCAAAATTGGGGCAATAGTTTTTGAGTTATTAATTTTTTTTTTAATTTTTTGACCAAAACACGTCCAAAAAAAAAACATTTTGTCATTGTTTTTAATTACATTTTTGTCAATGGGCAGCAGATAAATTAGCCTGACTTTCCCAATTTTTTGTTGTTTACCGACGAAGCTACCTTCTATTAAAATGGATACGTTAATCGTCACAATTTTCGTTATTATAACACATAAAAACCTTCACTTTATCACACCTGCAAACTTTCAAAATTGTTGGTCATTCAGTGGTAGTTATTGGTAGTTACATAATTGGACCTTATGTCTTTGATGAAAATGTTAATGAAGGAGAGTATCTTCGTTTTCTACGGACGGATTTTCAAATCTTGTTGAAGACATGAACATTATAATCAGAGAAGAGTTTATAAGAATATGTAAAAGTTTTATACAACATTAGTACTTCTTTGGAAAACAGAATACTCACGTGCATTGCACAAACTTGTGGTTATGTTGAACATATTCGTTAATGAAATTTGTTTTTCTTACTTTTGATTGTTGTTACGTTGCACAATAGTTGTAGGTTATTTAAATTGCGTTATTTGGTTGCAAAATTTATTTCTATTACAGTTGTAGGACATCAATTTATAATTTTGAAAAACTACAGGCATCTGTTATGAACAGCTTCAACAATAAAAGAATACGAGCAATTAAGCAAATTAAATTGAAGATAGCAGCGTTGTTTCATACACCTTTTAGAAAGGCGGCATCTTCAAATATGTCAGTAAACTTATGCTTTATTATATTTGGTTGTTAACCAATAGTTTAAGAAATGAAATACTGCAACTGGATATTGCCGAAATTAAAAAAAACTGAAACGCGATGCCCTTCATTCTGTAAAATTATTACTTTTGGGATAGTGGATTTAACCTTTACTTTGTTTGACAGTTGAATAAAGAGGTCGGGCACCATTCCAGCCTTCCATTGGTTGAACGAATATTTCGGCACATAGAACAACAACGCTCGTAGTTTTTATTAGACCGCTAATTGCTCCTATAGTGATTATCTCAGAAACTACAAAAGATAGGTACAGGACATTGTTAACAAAAATTAAAGAGAAAAAAAAAGAAACAAAATGCCACAATAAAATACTTCCATTAAAAAAAAAAAAAGTTTTTGGTATATCAAAATTAGTAGAAGTAGGCTTTGAAAAAACGTTTTTGAGGTATTGTCGAGTCAACTTATACCAAATGATGCAGAATTTTCTTGGCTACAAGCACCACCAAAGTTTATGTTTTTACTTTTAAAAACAATGTGAAAATGATTTTTTTCTGAACACGTGTTTTGGTCAAATATTTTCAAAAAAATATTAAAATTGAGAATGACATATTATTTAAAGAAAGTATTCTAAAATTATACGATGAAATGATGTAAGTTAAATTATTTGAAGATTAGAGAAAGTGTAGAAATGGTGTATTATAATTAAACAATTTTTTTTAAATATATATATATTTTCAAATATATATAAATCGTTGGTACGTTTGTGTGCGATCTTGTAGCTTCTAAACGACTTGACCGATTGAGGTCATATTCACGCAATATATTTATTTTGTCGAGACGATGGTTCATAGCTAGGCAAGGATCCGATAAATGGTGCTGTAGTCAAGTTACTTAAGAAATTTATATAAAAAGCATATTTGCGAGATATTTCAAAAAACTGCTATTCGATAAGAGTGAAAGTCAGTTGCAGTCTGATGAGTTCGTTTAGGTGAAGCAATTACATAGACAAGACTGATTCGTTTATTATTACTGATATACTCCCAGTAGCCGAACATATCACCGATAATAAACGAATCAGTCTTGTCTATCTAATTGCTTCTCTAAAACAGCCGTCACTGGCGAAAGTGTTATTTCCGGTCCGAATTTTGAATATTTTTTTTACAAAAATATTCCAAATCCATGTTTAAATACTTTTATACTGTATAAAATGCATAATTTTCGTGATATTTTCAAAAAATTGATATTCGATTAGAATAAAATTGCTAGGTACTTTCAGTTCGAATTTTGGAAATTTCTTATTACAAAAATATTCAAAATTGAGCTTTCAATATTTTCATACACTCGATATGTTTGTCTAGAATGCATGACTTGCGATATATTCGCAAAAACCTGTTTTACGATCAGAGTAAACACCTACTTCCGGTAGGAATTCTTTTATAAAATTGTTTTCTAATTTACTCTTGATCACATTGTTATACTTTAGATATTTGCCTAAAATTAGTAATTGACGAGATATTGCTATTATTTGTTTTCTTCACTGATATGAAGTACTACTCCCGATTTATCGATTTCACTGAAAATATAATCAGATTTCCGAGGGAGATTATATTCCTAAATATACACTTCGGTATTGATGGCTTTTGCCGTTTGGCCGCTATCATGGTCAAACAGTGAGAGAAATTTTTTTTTGCAAACAAATACATTAATTAATTAACTCGAAAATTAATGCATAATGACGTATTTCTACACGCTCGCAGCTGACGTAATAGAAAATTGAAAAAAATTGTATGCAATGGTTATAGAAGTATATTTTTTGACAAAAGAGCCTCAATAACTCAAACTTAAAAATTTAATGAATTGAGATCAAATTTCGGCCACTGGTCGACCACTAGTATTAATTATAAGGCAAGTTATTTAGGTACCTATACAAAATTTTTTATCTATTTTCTTCAATCCTATAATAAAAATTACTTACATACGTAAGAAATTTAATTCAATATTCTGCAGATCTCGTTTTTAATTATATTTTAGTAAATTATTATGAACGTGGGAAATCCACACTGTCGGATAAATTTTAGGGTGGTCTTTCAAATTTTTTTCCAACTGAATCGGGCATTCTAATAGCTGATACGGTATCAAAAGTAATACAAAGAGGGCATTTTATAATATCCAAAACTACTTTCTGAGCACACATGTAGATTTAACCTATTTAATTAGAGTGTTATAGGTATGTGAAATAGGTATATTGATTGTTTCTCTTTTTCTTACTTTTACACACACAATAGGCCTTGTGTTTCTTACATTGACAGGTTCACTACTTATGGGTTTTCTTAAATAAACAGTTCATTTTTTAGTCAAATTTGAATAAATACTTGGCGAAATACTTCTATAAAAAAACTATTTATCTATAAGAATAAAAATGTACTGCCTCTGTGAAAGTAGATTTTTTTATGCAAAAGTTGTTCCAAACTTACTTCTGAATACTTTTGTATCCATTACACATTTTGAAAAAACTAACCATTGACAACATACTTGGTAACTATGTATTTCGCGCTCAAGTGTTACTTCTCATCTACTAATCTAATTCTTCCAACTAAGACATGGTACATGCTCAAGTTACATAACAAAACACAAAATTTACCAACTTTGCCAAACTCAAACCTACTCTCTATTCCAAATAATAAGCGAAATACCCATGGTGACCATCAAAATTGAATCAGCCTATATATTCCTTTTTCAAAAATGCAATAATCACTAAAAAATACCTATTTATTATCTAAATCAAATAGATAAAGGACAGATCTACATAGGTATTTACAAAACAAACATTATATGTAACAGTATGTTCCTATTATTCTTGTAAGGACGCAATTTGCATTTTTACAATTTAGGGTAAATATCAATGATTTCAAAATAGACACATATTCTATTAAATCGTGTATGAGACAAAAACTCTGTTTTTTGTCTCATACACAAAAAAAACAACGGTCTGGTCTGCCAGTCTCTGTATAATTTGGTTCAATCTAAGAGATACGTGGCGTTAGTACTGCCATCTGTTATCCAATAAATTTGTTTTACAAATAATGTCGCTGCTACTGGCAATCAGATGGCTAATTAAAATACAGTCACGTATGCAACACATAATACACGCCTAATGGTTAGAAAAGGATAGAGCAATGTGACGATTCTCTTTCTATTAAACGGCCACCTTAAGATACTTTTTTAAGAATATTACGAATGGGAATAATACCTAAAAATGAAGATAACACCCCTGCAACATGCATACATACATTATATTGGAATCTTATGATCGTAATGATCGTATCGGCCTGTCGTGGTGTGTCGAACAGTACTTGCCTACATGTGTATAAATATTGGCAACAACGTTCGTTATATGGACGTTTAGCTCGCATGCAAGGTAAAAACAGACCGAACCTGTATATCCCAATCAAAATGAATATTTAACAGTATGGTAAGGTGCCCACCCATTAAATATGTATGGTGATATTTTATTTCTAGCAGTTTCAGCTGAAGCTCTATATATAAGGTGGGTATAAATTTCTATTTAATAACACTGCGTTATAGTATTTTTCATTTTCATGTGAAACTACAAATAAATTATTGGGGCACACAAGTATTGTTAATTATTAATTTGCGGTTGTGATCAAAATGTATGTAAAGTAAATCGTGAAAGAAAACGTACAACTATAAACTAAGATAAAAATTTCGATTTAATTGCGAAACCCAATTCACGTAAAGTGATTGTTACAACTTAATAATAATTTATATAGTACAATCCAATTAATAAAACCGGCGATAATAAAGACACGCCCGGCCTTTCTCGATTTGCTTACAAGAGAAGGAGAGAGAAAGAAAGAGAAACGGGAATGCAAAAATTAACATTTTTCTTGGAGTTCAGCGAAATTGTACTATTAATAACTTGTCCATTGGTAATGGTATGTAGAGGGCGTGCCAAGAAAAAAAGCCTAAACCTGTTTGAATCGATATTGCATTTCTATTGCACATAGAACAAGAGAGAGCTGATAGTTGTGATGTTGGCGATTTAAAAAGCAGTTAGTTGCCTTGGTTTTGTATTTGACACGTCATATCTTGATTATAATTGCAGGTCATTCAGTTCAGGAATAACTAAAAAAATACCGGCAACTATTTATATCGAGTAATAAATAGTATTGTACATTCAAATTTATAATTTATGCATAATTATATAAGAACTTAAAAAAAAAGAAATACGTCGTTGGGATTTTGTTTAACATACTTCATAATGAACTATAACATTATGAAGTTTCATGAAGTCATATTAGATTGTCGTTTTACCAGGTTAAACGATGTATATATTATTTATACATAAGGTTGTATTCATTGCAATCAACCAAAATACAATAGATATGTAATTTTATTAGAAAAAAAAATGTAATATCCGACTGAATCCGCGCATTATTAATGTATAAATTGTTTACATATGTTTTAACTTCACTCGTATATCAATAATTGCGTTCGGCGCAACATGAGACTGTGAAAAAATTGATGGAATTCTGGTGGTTCTGCCTATAATCCTCATTGGTTTCTTATTGGTTACTTACAGATTTCTCTTCATGTATCACAGAGGCAATGATATTAACCTCGTCCAAATATTTAAAAATTTTAAATTTTGAATTTTCCAATTGCTGAAATTCACGTTTCCTGTGTTTCATGTTTTGTAACCACTTTTATTTAATGGCAAGTCATTATCAGATCCAAAACTTGATACGGCCTCATCATCAACCAAACCCACCTTTTGGAACGGTTGATTATTGTCCTTTGTGTAAATTTTGCCAAGTTTTATCAGCTAAACTGATAGTTTGAAACACATCACATCAACTAAAAAATAATCCCTTTTGTATTTATTTTAATAATAGATTAAAAATGCTTGCAAGAAGTATACAAAGTTCTAATGCACACGTATAGATAACAAAACTAGGCAATAAATTATGATCAGAGGTCATTTTAGATTTTAAGTGTTCTATGTATTTACAATTTTAATTTTTGTAAAATTATCTAATGTGAAATAAATTAAGATTGTGTGATTTAGGACAAGCATTTGCATTAACAGTGTTTATAAATGTATTTCCAAGAAGTGGTCAAACTATACTGATCTAGAAGTGCTTAAGGTTGAAGCGCCTATCTCTTGGTGTCTATCAATGAATTGTCTTCCAGAATGTAAGAAAAACAAATGCTATATTTAAAATATGTTCGCTGCACACTTTGGCCAGGATGTTGATTTATTTAAAGGAATTATGAACACTGTCGCAAGGCAATGTTTGAAATTAGGAAAATTGGAATGTCCAAAGCTATAAAGAAAAATAATCAATAAAGACTTTCTTGAATGGAGATAAGAATTGTGTCCGTTATTTATCGAATGTTGACGATTATTTGTCCGAGTATACAAATAATGTGAACCACACAGCCAAACACTAATAAATAACTGCTATTTTTCATCACTTTTGATATATGTTGCCTCGTACATTTACACTATCTATAATTTTATTTTTAGGATATTCTCTTTCCAAATTACTACAAATCAGAATTCAGTAAAAAAAAATGAAGTGTGGCCACCACACGACTTTCTTATACTTCTTCAAACTATACAATTTTGAGATTTTTTTTTATAAAAATTATTCAAAATCCTATTCTAAGTACTTTCATTCTCTTAATAAATGGCTATAGAATGCATACTTTGCAAGGTATTCGAAAAAAAGTGAATTTTGAAATTTCATATCTAAAAAGATATTGCAAATCCAAGTCTAAATACTTTTGTACTCTTAATAAATATATATATATAAAATGCATAATTTATGACATATTTGCAAAAAATCGCTATTCGGTAAGAGTAAAAGTGGTACTTTCGGTCCAAATTTTGAAACTTTTTTTTATACAAAAGATATTTAAAATGATCATTTAAATACTTTTATATTCGTAATGCACCTGTCTAGAAAGCATGACTTGCGAGATATTCCCAAAAAATTGATTTTCGATAAGACTAAAAGACCTACTTCTGGTAGGAATTTCAAAAAACTTTTTTCTTTATAAATTTGTTTAATTAGTAATTGACGAAATATTTGCAAAATTCGATTTTTTTCACTGAAGTAAACTACTACTTCCGGTCTACCGATATTACTGAAAAACTAATCAGATCTCAAGAGGGAGATTATATAGGTAAATACAAAATTTGGAATAGATATCTACAGCGGTTTGACAGCTATCGTGGCCACACACAGACAGACACACAGACACACAGACATTTTTTAAAAACCACTTTTACTTTCTTATACGTAGTATAGGAAGTGATGACGAAAATTTTCGACCTCGAGATTTTTTTTATATCTTGCGAAGTATGCATTCTATAGAGATTTATTAAGAGAATAGAAGTACTTAAAATAGGATTTTAAATAATTTTTGTATAAAAAAATTCTTAAAATTCTATAATTTGAAACGCTCATATGTATAAGAAAGTCGGGTGGTGGCCACACCTCATTTTTTTGCTATCAGGGGACTTCAAAACGTGGATATCTGCAAAAATCTCGAGGTCGAAAATTTTCGACCTCGTAGTATAAACTACGTATAAGAAAGTAAAAAGTATACACTTTCGATGTAGTTTTTGGTCAATTTATTGTTATAGATTTAAATGATAATGTTTCACTACTACATAGCACCTTTATAACTAAGTAATACATTTTAATTATCGTTTTTGTAATAGAAAGTTTAAACCTTTTGATCTCATTGATTCCATCAATTGCAAAGAAAAAATGAACACGTCTTGCGAAGAACTAACTAATCATGTAATTATCGACTTTCGTCCGATCTGCAACGTATGTGTATGTAGAAATATAATGGTGACATACACGAATACATCTTTCAAACTGCTAAATTTAAATAAATTAGAACGTTTATAGCATGTATGTGTACATTAATACACGGAATTGAATGCAGCGATATATGAAAGTGACTTCCATCCGCGTAGAGCTAGATTGTAATTAATTGATACCTTAATTATGACATTCTAAAAACTAAATGGGCAAATAATTCTATCTCCCTAGTTAAAACGGTCATACATATTGTTGCGTTTTCGGGTTCGCAATAAACAACTCGTGCAATTTATTTATTTAAAACAGTCTGTATATTCACACGCGTAAAATTAATTACAATATAAAAATATAAAACTAATGTATCACAATTAAACTACTACGATTTAAATTAACACAGGTATTTATTTCTATTACTAATATTTATGTCCGTATATTTATATCACTTCTATTTATATAACACCGCACCACTATATTTATTTTGTACTACTTATATTTATGTTTACTCTTCGACTACCACTCAAGGAACTATTTATTTATGTTTATTTATCTTCATTGTTCCGCACGAGACTATTGAATCTCTTATTCCGGAATGACACATACATTGGTTCAACTGCTTTTATATACGCGTACGAAACATCTGGAACACGCCAGAAAAACGCTAGTGTTCTTCTCGATAGGCTCGCAGTATACTAGAAGAATCTGCAGACTTTCCGTCGCCGACACAGTACCATGCGACAGAAGATTTATGACCCCACGAGCACGTTCTCGTCGTCGCCTAGACGTCTGCATTTTTTTCCCAGATTCATCTCGTTACAATATATTTCCGAAAAGTAAACTTTCTAAAAGCATGACTAAAGATTTTGAATTATATTTTACGTGATTTAAATAAATTCTATACCAATCCAAAATGCAACCCAAATGTTTGGAGAGTAATAATTAATTTTAATACCTAAGAACTTTGTATAATAGTACTACAAGACACGCTCTAAATATATGTATCATCACTTGGATTTAGTTAAAAATAGTAAGTGATATGATGTGTTAACACGTTCGTTGTCGTGTTCACGCAAATGGAAGGTTTGCCAGCCAATCTTTTCGTGTTGATTTTGTAGCTTATTTCATATTTGTCAAGCTTATATTTCGAAATTTAGAAAAGATAAATGGATTTGATGCTATATGAAATCTGAAGTCTACTTGAGGAATCATCTGAAATAAAAGGATTTTAAAATGGGATGAAAATTTCAATTTTCAATTTCAAAAAGTGCTGTCCTCTATGAAGAGCTAAGAGAATAATTACATAAGCTTATTCCAGCAGTATAAGAAATATCTTTCGTTTCTACTAGAGATAGATGCTTCTTCTAATTTTCTTCTAAGGAACACACTACTACATTTCCCGACATGTGAGATTACTTGCCAATCCATAGTGGGCATGGCATTTTTTGGCAAACCATGTAACTTTGCTCTGGCAGTTAAGAGTGTTAATAAGTTAATAAGCAGTTTGCTTTCGTAAATTTGTAAATATAAAATTCTTCGAGTGATTGTTCTAAGAGGAAGTTCATATTAGTATTGTAACAGATACATGGATTGTTCATGTTAAAACTGTGCATAACGAAAACGTATAAGAATACTAATTAGTAATTAGACATACTTATACAAAAACCAATTAACCCTTACGGATCAAGAACAGAGAAACATTTAAATTAAAGTCAATCTGGATAATACTTTAACCACTATTTGCATAAAATAGTATTATTCTTCGACTTCGACAATTTATATATTTTCCTTTTTATTATTTTTTTTTTGTGGCTTGGATGCATTCTGCAAATTGTAAAATAAGTGCAATTTGTTTCACCAATTTATTTTTACTGGTAAAACATACGTTAAAATAGGTATAAAAACTAATATCTGTCATTAATCATAGTCAACTTCAAAATCCAGATTATCTATTATTTTGGCTGCACGATTATTCAACACTGTAAAAATGTTGTTTAAATAGTGGATGGATAATTTAGTTCTTCTCTACTTAATAAATATCTAAAATTCTAGTTATGACCACAGACTTTACACAATCCGCACCAACCATTTTGCATAAGACTAATAAGTGGGTTGGATGATTTCTGAAAAATATAAGTATACTCAAATCCAGATTGTGGAATTGGTCGATAGCACGATTCCGCGGCTATAGTTTTGTGTACAGGTAGTCCCCGGATTACGAACAGAATACGTTACTGAGAACGTCTCCAAGTCGGATTTGAATGTAACTCGGATCTTCGTTGAAACACAGCACATGTACGGAAATAATGACAACAATAATTATAATATGTAATATTTTAATGATGCTTTCACTTACTGAACGGTAAACTTTTGTAAACCGCTCATCTTGTTTTCGAAACAATAACATTCCACGACAGGAATAAAATCATTCAAGAACCAATCTTCAAGTAACGCAAGTGAAACCCAAGCTTTTAAATTTGATTCCAAATGACGGGATGGGCTGCTTTAGTAATGTGGGGAGGAGGTATGACATATTCAGTGCGATAAACAAGTAGAGACTTGAGCTTAAAATCTCAGGATGCGTTACCTTCAAGTAATAAGTCTATCGTTTGCTGCATTGTGACGGGGTGCATTTTTTTGTACTTTCGAGATATAGGTGCGTTCAGTTTTCTTCCAGAACAACCCAGTTTCATCTACTTTAAAGATTTGTCCTGGCAATATCCGCCATCCTCAATAATTTATCGTAACTTTATAGGAAATTTATTTGCGGCAGCTACATCAACACTGGCTGCCTCCCCTTGTTCTTTAATATTATGTGTCCTACTTCTAAAGCGACTAAACCAACCCTTACTTCCTATAAATTCTTCGTCACAACTACCTTCACTCTCTATAGGCGTGGCTCGTAAATTGTTGAAAATGCTGCGGGCTTTTTCTTGCACTAACGCAACCGCATTATTCAAACTTTATCCTTTATAATTGTTCCGATAGTCGACCAACTAAACCCCAACGCTTTTCCAATGGATGACGGTGTCTGGTCTTTCTCTGCACATTTAATTATTTCTACTTTTGTTTCTATTGTAATCATGTTTTTTTCTCTACTTGACCACCTGGACTTACTATTAACTATCGTTTTGGAGGCATGGTTGTAAAGATAAACAGAGACTCACTAAATCGAATATAAAGTTTAGAATAAACGTGACAACAGTAGATTGACAACTGGCGCAAAAAGATTCTGCGCCAACCCATTTCGCGCTAGTAATTTACTAGAGGAAGCTGTGAGCGCGTACGAAGTACGAATCGCCGTAAATCGAGTCTTGCGTAACCCGGGGACTGCCTGTATTTGTTGATAGATCAAAGAATGCAGTGTATAAAATCTTGTGGTATGTTGAACTCAGTTTTAGTCAGATTCTGGGTGCATAACCATGCCCAATTAACACTATAAAACCAGTAGAAGTTCTAGTAATTTGGAGATGAAGCTGTTGGCTTTGCCATTTAAATGTGCATACATTGCCTGCTTAATGACGTTTAATGTTGATACAAATAGAATGTTTCAGTTTAAAATCACTGTAGAGTAAAATATTTGCCGAAATATCTGTATATATTGCATAGATCATCTGATGTCTGTTCTAAATTATTATATTTCTTTATGATAGCAAAATAGTGTAGAAATACAAATAATTAATTTTCAGTGCGATACATTAAAACTATCTCTTATTTGTTTAGTTACTGCAATAAAATAATATCCATCTCGTAAAATCATTTATCTCCAGTTATCTATGTATGTGCTGGGTATGGTTAAAGATCATTTCGGTAGCAATAAAATTATCACCTGGAAACAAGCTGGTGACAGCTCATCCTTGACCTCGCTCCAGTTATCTATTATTTTTGATTATGCGAAATTAGCTCGATTTATACTCAAAAAATAAATCACGATCTCCGTGAATACTTTAATTAATTTGAAACGTGCGTGAGTACAACTGATAATGTTATGTAATGTATTTATAGTGAAAAGGACTTGCTTATCATGGCGCGATCAATGTTTGCGAATTCGGCTGCGTTTATTTTTTTTATCATTCTTGCTGAGATTAAGACTACGAATAAATTTGTCCATATCTTAAATACAGCTACGATATAATGTTGTAGTAAGTGATAAGATGTCCAGAGAAACACGTGGCGGCTAGAATGCATTTTATCTGGGGAATTTTTCTGAGCGCCGTATAAATAGAACAATGCCCGCCCGGTGACACAAATTTTCAACTAAAGAGGCGTCGAAGTTTCTCTCCGTTCCCCACCGTTTGCCTTTCTCTTATCTGCACGACTAAGCATAAGTCGAGAATGTGCTCCGAGCAATGGTACTCGCGCTTTGGTGGTAACGGGATATTGTGGGGGCGCTAGTGACTTTGAGATATTTTTCCATCTAACGAATTTCTTGGATTTCTTATGCAATATTCAAAGAAGTTTACATATTGCTTATGCCTACGCTTCATACACTAGTTTCTAACTTAGTTTATTTACATATAAAATGAACTACAGTTTTACTAATTAAAAAGGATATTTTTGTTATTTTTGAACATTTTACCCATTAATACTTAATCCTTACTATAATGTAGGTTACGCAAATTTACGCCCAAAAAGGTCTAGGATACCGGGTCAGGTGCACAGGATGTTTGCTCTTTTGACAGCCTTGAATTAATAGTGAATGCGTGCTCGCACCTTTCTTGAAGTGTATAGCCCTCAGACATCTTTCTCCTCTGCTAATAATATGATGAGTCTCTGAGTCTAACATTGTTTTCAGTAATAAAAGCAGGTACCCAGTTGAGCAGCAGTACTTGTAGCAACTTTGTTAGTAATTTTCAATTCAATGCTAAAAAAATCTACTTTTCCCAAAGAATGGAAGCTGGCTAGAATATGTCCAATGTTTAAAATTGGTGACACATCCGATAAGGCCAATTATAGGAAAGTCAGTTTTGTCTAATATTGCAAAAGTTTTTGAAGCGACCATCTACGGATATTTACCATCAAGTTAGTAGCCTTACAGATTCGAAACAATATGGATTCGTTGGCAGACGATCTACTGTCACTAATATAATTGATCGTATTTCATATCATCTGTGTAAAACATTTAATCGCATTGATGATGGAATTATGTTGGGTATGCTAGACAGTTTGGGTTTTAGTGAGTTACTTGGCAGTTTCTTCGAATCTGACTTAACGGTTTTTTCAATTCAACAAGAACATAGATACGTAATTAAATTCTTAAGGCGGGAAGCACGTTGTACCTACTGTGAAATTCGTTAATCTCGAACAAAAACTGTGTCGGCACGATATTTGCGACCAAAACTAAGTGGCAAAAATGTACCCGGACTGCCAAACTCTATCATCACTCGTAATGAGAGACATCATTCAGTAATAGTGATGATGTCACTATTACTGTGCACCATTTTGAATTACATTATACATTTAAGAATAGTCGTGCAGTGTACCAAGATTGGATCCCTGTGGCACACCAGAATGACAAATGTCAGAAACCAAACTATTGCATAGGACACAAAAATTTGTCTTTGTTCTGAAACTGATTGGATATAATCAAATTTGGTCAGTAAACATCAAAATGTTACAGCAGCAGCAGACCTCGATTATGTAAGCATTATACTGCTAATAAAGATTGATTCTTTTTAGTTTATCTTACACCATTTTCTGAAGTGTATATTTGTGTAGTCGATAGGAAAATTATATACATTATTTGGAATTTGTAAAATTTATTTGTATGGCTTCGAAATCATAATATTTATAAATAAAGCTCAGATTATATGCAAAATGCATATTTGTTATTAAGGGGTATATCAACAAAATTGAATGTTTTCTATGCATATCTAATGTCTTTTGATTATAATAAGCCAGTTAAAAATGCATATTTTGCATATTTCGGCAACTTCGTGCATATTTTTACAAGTGTTTGTGCATATTTTCTTCAAATCACAAATTTCACAAAAGATCTTTATAAATAAACAGGGTAATAGTGGAGTAAATTCGGCTCGGATTTATGTCGTTTTTTGAAATGAAAGTATAACCAAATGAACTTTTACTAACTTAATAACTTTAGTCAGCCAATTATTGCAAGATGTTTGTATAATAACTCGATATATTCATGAAGGACTAACAATTTCTTTTCTGTCTAATCCATTACCACATGAAAAAATAATATTGATGTTATCAGACGCTGCCCCTTACATGTATAAAGCCTCAAATTTTAAAATATTTTTTTCCAATTTAATTCATACCACTTGTTTGGCACATGATATTAAAAGAGTTGCCGAATAAATCAGAAGCCAATTCCCTCTTGGGCCTCTTGTAAATGAACTAATCAGTAACGTAAAAAAAAAAGAACAATTAAAGCGCCATTACGGATTCAGTTGTATAAAGAATCATTTCCGAGAATATCGTTACCTCCGAAACAATTTTAATTAATAAAAAATAATCTAATAGAAAAATAGAATCAAAAGAGCTGCTTTTGATTGAATCAGCAAATTTAATAAACAAGTGTCATACATAATTATCGGCTGTTAAAGGAACTGGAGAATTAATTTTTAAAAAGGAAGGATTCAAAATTCTGTCAAAAGTGTCCGAAATTTTGAAAGGGGAATTTCTTGATGAACTCGAGTTAGATCCATATATTGTAAGCATTTTAAAATATGCGCCCATTACTTCCGTCGATGTTGAACGATCTTTTTCGTCGTTTAAACATTTACTAGACGATCGACGACATTCGTTTAAAATAGAAAATTTAGAGAAACACCTATTTGTCAATTTTTTTAAAAATAATAATTAATAAATAACTAATATGTAATTATTAAGTATCACAATAGATAAATTAATATATATATGCAGAAATAGGCATATAATATGTATATATAAATATATTACTCCTCTTATTAATAATTATTATGGATTATAGGTATTAGGCTAGTGAATATTAAGATTTTTGTAAATAAGTTGGTGTATTGCTAAAATATGTTGTATTTTAAAATGTATAATAAATATGTTTGTGTTTATTAATTAGAAATGGGCTTTGATTTTTTATTGTTAAAAGTTTTGCATATCGATGCGTATTTGGCATATATTAGAGCATATTTCTTAATATCTCGTGCATATTTTTGTAAAAATAAGTGCATTTATATATGCATGTTTAACGGATTTTTTGTGCATATAATCCGAGCTTTATTTATAACTCATTACGAAGTAATTTTCTATATCTGATGTAAATGTCCTGTAATATTTTAGTAGCAATGCAGATTATCCACATTCAAAATAGATAATTATTTTTTAATAGGATAAACATAGAATTTATTTATATAATTGTAAATTATATTTCACTGGGATCATGTGGGGCAGAGTTTAACGATATTTACATTTGCTCGTAATGCATTCGCTCAACAGCAATAACAAATAATACATATGATATAAAAATCTCCAAGTCAGCCAAAAGGTCAATGTATTAAATTGTTATACTAGATCTACAGTATTAGAGCTTTTAGCATGATGATTAAAATTATTATTTTAATCTACACCTGCGTTGTTAAAACACCTACTTACAAGTTCTAGTTTCCAGCCAGTTGCAATATTACTTTAGTGATGTATCATCGACAATTTCAATTTAAATATTACAGCAACAGTGTTTCGTACTGTTGTACAGCCTCTTGTGAGGTAGCGTGCCAAAAGCAATTGAGGGATATAACGTAAATTGTTTGTTACTTTACTTATACGCACTTACATAGGTAGAAGTTTCGAATTGCAATAGCTGAGATGAACGGTACCGAGTTTTGAATAGAGAGTTCTTGTTTCTCGAACACCTGGATGTAGTATTGCACGCTACTAATATCTGAAAACGTTGTACTATCATTAGCAAAGCCACCCACAAAACCACAATTACCACCCACATACTATATTGATTATTATAGTGTTTTATGATATGCATTTATTATTATTGTAATTGTTATTATATTTTAAATGAATTGTTTAAATATACCTATTTTGCTATTGCTATTGTAACGAAATAAATTACAAAAAAAATGCAGACGTCTAGGCGACAACAAAGACGTGCTCATAAAGTCGTAAAGCAATAAGTCACATGTACGGCAAGAGGCGACGAAGAGTCTCGACTGTCTCTCGAATGATTCCAGGCCTATCAAGAAGAACACTAGCGTTTTTCTGGTGTGTTCCAGATGTTTCGTACGCGTATATAAAGGCAGTTGAACCGATGGATGAGTAATTCCGGAATAAGAAGTAATTCATTCAATAGTCTCGTGCGGAACAATGAAGATAAATAAACATAAATAGATAGTTCCTTGAGTGGTAGTCGAAGAATAAACATAAGTAGAGAGCGGTGCAGTTTTTATAGTGCAATAAAGACATAAATATTACCGTGTCATATAAATAGTAGTAGTAAGTAAATACCTGTGTTAATCTATTTGTAATAAGTTTAAGTGTGATACATTAGTTTTATATTTTTATATTGTAATTAATTTTACGTGTGTGAATATACAGACTGTTTTAAATAAATAAATTGCACGAGTTGTTTATTGTGAACCCGAAAACGTTACACTATTATCGCAATTTAAATCGCTGAACCTTCAGGCATATAAGATCTGATTGACAAAAGATCATAAGCCGACCGACTATGAAGAGTGCAGGAACTGCGACAACTGTATCATGGAACAACCGCAAGTCAGCAAAGTATTTCTACAACGAAATCATCTTGAATGATGAGGCAGATCTTCATCTCAACGCCACGTCAACAAAAAGAATTATGCGGTCTGTAGAGAAAAAATCCAAATGTTCTGCAGAAACTTTCTCTATATGCGCTCTCAAAAGATGACAGTTTGGTGGTGTGCTATGTTACCTATCGTCTCACGTTAATGAACTTTTTTGACGGCAAGTAGATGGAATGGAAGCAAAAGACACCTTGATTCGACAGGACGACGCGATCTACCATGCTACACGCGAATCAATGACAATTAGAATACAGTCAACGCTCGATAACTCGGACCCCGACATCTCGGACTTCGGATAACTCGGACCAAAGAGAGACTTTCGGTCTTATTGTGTGCGAATGCAGATGGAAGCCACCGCCTTAAATCAGTGGTGGTCGGCAAATCACGCCAGCCTCGTGTACTAAAGCACATAATGGATACCCTACCTGTGCACTATACAAATTCGAAAAATGCTTGGTTCACCCAAGAAATCACAATAAACTGGTTTCAGAAACAATTTGTTCCTGAAGTGCGACGATTCCAAATCGAAGTTCTAAAAATTGCTCCTAATTACATCAAGGCTGTTTTGCTTGTAGACAACGCCCCTTCACATCCAACTGTGAAGATGTGTAGCAGTGATGGGAAAATCAAGTGCCTGGTATTGCCTCCCAATACCACCTCGCTTATCCAACCAATGGATCAGGGTATTATTTTGACATGTAAGAGGTTGTATAAGAGGAAGTTTCTCGATGAAGTAATGGTGGTACTAGAGGAACCTGAGGACAAAGAAGAGGACACGCGAGGACTAAGGACATTGCAGAACATCCGCAATTACAACATCAAGTCAGCAATCTTAAACTAGGCTTCTGCTTGGAATGAAGTAAAAACTTCTACGCTTGTCAACTGCTGGAACAAACTTTTTTGACAAAGTTGTAGAGTATAATTTCGAGGGTTGTGAGACCAATGATTATCATCAGATACTTTTAGCGGCCGGTGAAACAGAACCCACTGTAGAGGACATTCATGAGTGGTTAGATAGAGAAGATGGAGACCCAGGCTATCAGATCCAGACTGATGAAGATATCGCTTGCGATGTTTTGGCTTCTATCACCACGGGCGAGAATAGTACGGACGAGGAGGAGGAAGAACAACCCTTGTCTAAATCGAAGCTGTCAAATGCTCGTGAAGCTCTCGACGTACTCATTGGAATTATAGACTCTACTTCAGATCGTGAACTGCAGCCATTCTATAGACACTTTAGGACTGCACGTGAAATAATTCTTCGCAAGCAACATCAAAAGTTTTCACAAAAGAAGGTTGAGCACTTTTTCAAACGTGTATCTGCTGGGGAAAACAACACAGTGGCAGACCAATCACCATTGCCATCATGTTCCTATAATGCACCAACCGAATTAGACTCTGATTAATGTATACTTTGTGCAGTTTCTATCAGTTTTATAGTTATAGTACCTGTTTCAGTTTTACCTGATATGTATTGATAACCTTGTTGTATTAAAGTTCAGTATAATATTGCTACTGTATAGATAAAATTTGGTGTTAGTTTTAATTCCTAACGTACCTACAACTTTATTTCCTTTCGATAAGTCGGACTTTTCGTAACTCGGACAGATCTTCGCCCCATTTAGTACGAGTTATCGAGCGTTGACTGTAAATATATCAAGTCGAGTTCACTCATTGTGGATACTAAAATGGCCACTGATAAATTGGGACTTAACCCATTCGGACTTGCTCCTCTGAGGTATTTGAAAAATAAATGTCTATATAAACCAATCTGAAACTATTCATTCACTAGTAGTCTCGACATGCCTAACAGCCAAACAATCTAAAATTGCGCGCGCAATTTAAGTACTGAAATTTGCATTAAAATCAGTGTCGTGTCAGACGGCTCTTGCAGAGAACAAAATGGGATTACTTTACTCACTCCTACAAAAAATAAAGAACAAACTAGAATAGGTGGTTAGCGGTATTTATTGAACTATTTTTGACTTCCTTGTTCTAATAAACGGTGAAATCGAATCTTGAGCTTGCTCTGCTACAAAGAAAAAAATATAAGAGTAATTCACATAATGACTTATGTATAAAAAAACAAAATTAGAATAATTAACGGTATTTATTGTACTATTTTTTGCGTTCTTACTATAATAAATACAGAAGACAGTTCAAAATGTTTGGCCTATTGGAATTATTAGAATTGCAAACTTGATTTGTATTATGGTGACACAATGCCCTCAGTGATTTAATTTGCCATGCGTACTACTTTATTCAAATGTTAATCAATTCAGCTACCTATACTTTTAATTTTCATGGCCAACTGCGTATTATTATTTGATTATAGACGCATACTCATTGTATTTCTAGATTACACCATGCATTCAAGCAGACAGACATTTATCGCATTTTTTTTCTGAATAATATATTATATACATGCAAAAGGGAACACACATGTTAGACAAGTGTGTGTGTGTGTTTGTGACCTGGACCGGCCTCCCGAGAACCCGCTGGAAGAAGGGCATCATTACTGGTTCTTTTTCTTATTCTGTCGTCTCTCCCGAACACGGACCGGAAGTCTGAAATATTTTTATTGCACGCTATCTGATATTCTTCATCCTTCTTCGAAATGAAAGAACGGCCGTTCGTAATTCGTGTAGGATTTTTTCTTTTCTCTTGCGGTGTGCATATTTTATTTATTATTGTACGCAGGTGGTTTATGAGCAAATAACATTTGAATCGAAACGTGTTTGTTTTGTTTTATGGGTAGTCTCACATACCTACCTGAAAACAGTGTCTGGCTGTACATTCAGTATACATTATACTATGTTGAATGACGCGACAGATTATGTTTACACATACATACGCTTCATTATTAAATACGTAGTGTTTTCTGGGAAAGCGGTTAATGTATGATTATGTCTTTTACGAATACATACTACTTACAAGTTGTGTTTTACACTAAAGACTAGTATACAGATAAAGACATGGTATAGGCACATTTTGTTTTAGTGCTGAAGTGTCTATTGTTGGTATTTTTGTGTGTATTTATTGTTTGCTTTTTGTTTATTCTTTATACCCTTTCAGGTGGTAGACTCTGGTATGTGGCAAGATCTGTATACAACGTATAGTATACATGAACTGATACATCTTTTACCTACTAAGTTTGCATGTGTAAACTGAAAAGTATTTTTATCACAATTCGAAAAACGTATATTTTAGTACCAGTCTTAAAAAATAAGTAATGAACTGATTGCTGGCCGATAATAAACAAAGATACCATAAGTAGAAAAACATAAAAATGTTACATGTTCCTTTTTGCATGGATATAAAAACACCCACAACGATATGAAAGCTTGAAATTCATTGGTGCATTCTTGTCCATGATACTTTATAAAACATTAGTGTTATACCCGTTCATCGCAAGATCAAAAGTTGTGAATATCATGCTGGAACATTATTTAACAAAAACATATGCAGGAGAATCCTTGTACCAAATTTCGTAGTTTTAAGCATTTTCGTTTACCTGCTACTAGAGTATCTATATTATGCAGGTAAAAAAAAATAATAATAAATTCCTGTCGACTGTATCGCTTTGCCGTTAGAGTGTCAATTATCGCGAACATTGTCTATAAACCAAAATTGCAGTTCTGTAATACCGACTTCGTAGACGGCTGGAAAACTGTCAAAATAGTAAATTACCATTTCAAATTATCATTACTTATTACAAATTAATATGATAATTTTATAGTAGTCGGATGTCTGTTTTTCAAGCGAATAATCAGAAATTATATCTTTTCCATACTTTAAGGACTTGTTCTAAATAAATCTTGAAGAGCGTTGGCGAAATACAACAACCTTGTTTAAGACCTTTATTCACTTGACATCCTTTTGTCAGTCTTTGTTTTATTTTGACTTTTGCTTCGCTATTGTTGTACAACTCTTTAATTGCTTAAATTAACTGAACGCTTATGTTTGTATTCTCCAAGGCCTTCCAAAGTAAATTAAGTGGTACGCTGTCGTATGCTTTTTGTAAGTATACGTATAGTAAGTGCAACTCTTGTCCGTATGCCATTTTCTTTTCGATAACTTGAGTTATACAGAACAGATGATCTACAGTCGATCTACCTGCCCTGAATCCGGTCTGTTCTTCTGCCTCCATGTCTTTGTCCTCATTTTCCATTTTATTTCCTATTATTTTGCCGTAGACTCTGTTCAGCGTACTAGTCCCAGATATGCCTCTATAATTGTTGCACATATCCTTCCTTCCTTTTTTGTGAATCGTTTGGGACTTTGGTTCCGTTTAGATATTTTTGGAAAAGATTTCGTAGTCTCACAAACAGTCCATTTGTACCGTATTTAATAAGTTCAGTCGGGATATTTCCGGGTCCGGCAGATTTTCCGCTTTTTAAGGCTGTGCATACGTTTTTAACTTCAGGAAGTGTTAATGGTATTGGAGATCCTATCGTTCTAAAGGCATCATTTATTTCTTCTTCTTGGAATTCCCCTCTTTCTTCCGTTAAAAGTTTTTAAAGTGTGCATCCCATTCTTTGTCTGATATTGGCGAAATTATATCTCTGGTCGTTTCTTTTCTAATTGATTTTATCGTCTTCCAACTTTCGGTACTTCTTCGACCTCCTAAGTAAGAGTCTATTTTCTGGCACTTTTGCGTCCATGCTACATTTTTCTTGTCACTAATCATTCTTCTTACCTTTGATTGTGCGCTCTTGTAATTTTGTCTTGCATTCTCTGTTTTTTGAGATAAGTAAATGTGATACAGTTTTCTCCTTTCCTCTATTTTCTCCTCCAATCTCAGCATCCCACCAATATGGGTTTTTCCTCTTCGATTTTTCTTCCACTAAACCTAGTGCTTCTTTTGCGGCTTGATGAATGCTTGAAGTAATGCAATCATACTCTTCTTTTACGCTGTTATGCTCTAGGCTTAGTAGGTCGTATCTACAGTGATCCATTTCTTCTAACCCTGTGTTCTCCAGCTGTTGTTGGTGAAGGTTTTGGCCTTGACAAGGAAAGAGAATTTTGGCTTCCAAAAAATAGTGATCACTTCCGCATGTTAGTCCGCGTTTTGCTCTGACGTCTTGGATTTTTATTTTTGTCTTTTGTTTAGTAATAAGATAGTCAATTACTGATTTGAGATTTTGGGAGGGGTTGGGAAATTATATCTGAAAATGGAAATTAGACATTTTTAGGTTGATTTTTAACTAAACCAATATTTTTTTTTAAATATTTCTAGTCCAAAAATATACACAAATTTAAATCTCTTTAATAAGCAGAACGAGGATTTCTAGGTATTATGTCAAGTGTAATTCTTGGTGCTTTTTAATTTCCGACAGATACATATTTTCTTTAGCACACGTCTTGTTTATATCGGTAATTTTTTTAGCAAGAATGTGCTAAGATTTACATAAATAAATGTAAAATTCCTTAATAGAAACCATCTCAGGAGCTAGAGGTTTTTGGAAAAACAGTAAAAATATTTTTAAGAAAAAAGTTTAACTATAACCAGTGTATCAAGTGAACATCCGAAAAGTACTAAACTTGTCCCAGTATGTATAGTGTTCAATTATTGTTTCAAGAGGGTCGAATGAATTTAGCAATTGTCAGAGCAGCTGAAATATGCTGAACATTTATAAATCCAAGATGTCATCTACAAATCCAAACAAACACTTTACAACATAGTTGATTTCCACTTAATTTTACTTTTTGAACTATAGACAAAATTAGAATGTAAGTAAAATTGTTATTCCTGAAACTGCCCAACAATTTAATTTTCAGCAACACTTTTTAAATTTTATTTGGTTCTATTTCGTTATTTGAACATCAATAATATTAATTATTGTAAAGTTAATGTTTAAAGTTTATTTCAATAAAAATTGAGAAATCATTCTTTTTGGGTTTATTATTCTACTATCTAGATGGCGTTACATACGGGACCATACTACGAGGATAGGAGAATCATTTTTAACAGTGCCTTAATAATGCCCAGTGACAGCGAGATCCAGTTGGTCATGTATTAATGGACAACACTTGCCATTTATCGAAAATTTCCTGAATTTTAAACATAAAGTTATAATTAATAGTATTGCATCAATATCAAATTTATCAATTATTTATGTTGGTATATATTCAAACTAGTATCACAGATATTGCCAGAGAAGCCCTATTATTGTTAAAAACACCTTTAACTTGCCATAGCTTTCACTTTCATTTGTATGAAACGACGAGGCCAACAGCTTATCAATAATGGCTTTTATTTCACAACTGTTATAATTATGTAAAATATTAAACTATATATATATGTACATATATCTAATAGTGAAACAACTTTCTTTCTTTGACATTTTATTTATATTTTAGTTTTTGTTCTATATACACTATGGTCATGGTGTAAATTGATGAACGAATGACGTATAGATAGTAGTGCCTATCTTATACAAATATAAAAATTAATAAATGTTACAAAACAGCTAGAGAATTCACAGTCTGCAAATATTTCTAAACGGGTACGTGTAAAATCTATTACCGTTTAATATGCGATACCGTTTAATATGCGATTATTACTTTTTAAATCAACACCGAATTAAAAGTGGAAAAAACTAATGTATCCAATGTGATTATTACCCTAATGCTATATACACAAACTGAAATTGAGACTTGCACTATATTGTATGCAAGAACTAGATCATGCCATTAATTGCAAGGCCGAATAAATATTAAAAGTTTTTTTTTTGTTACAATACCATTTAAAATGTTACATTGAAAATTAAATGGCAACTTTATATACGTGTCATATCATAGTTTAATTTGATTCAATCTAAATTATTCAGGTTATCTAGAAACGAATTTGTAAATGATCACCATACTCACTGTTTCATCGGAAATAAGTATTTTATTAATCGATAGGTATATGATTTAAGTAGTGGTATTTTTAAAGTTTTCATTTTAGTGTTACATAAATCAGTTCAGGACAAGCTCGATAAAGGCAGAGTAGTCAGTAATCAGTATTTGATTATCTGAAGTACTTATGTATATTATTATGGAGTCACTGATACTTGTAATAAGCATTAATTTCGTTTTGTGTGTTATATATGAACATTCAATTAGATTAGATGTCTTATCATAATTCACAAAAGTTTGTTTAGGTAAATTGACGATAACGATATGAATAATAAAAATAAGTTATTAGGCCAAATATTACAGATCTATATATTTATATATGTATGTATAATAATACCAAGAATTTTAAAATTATACGGGTTACATAACAGATGATGATAAAGTGTTTTGATAAAAATGACTTAAATTTCCTGTTTTTTTTTGTTTCGTTGAAATGATGCATAAAATATTGTTCTATTCTAAAAGCGATGACAAATAAAAGTCTCAATGAGGCCCTGGATTAGCTATTATCGATTGCATTTTTTGACTTGAAAAAAGAGCGTTCGTCTTGTGTTACTTATTTATGCAGAGCGGCAGACAAAACAAGTTAGACTTAATTAAGCAAGCGAAACACGTATTGACGAAAAAATTTGACAATGAATTATTGTTTAGGGTCTGTTGTTTCTTGAAAATACACAACAAACGTATCCGGTGTAGTTTTGCAATGACCTTTGCAAATATCTTATTTTTAATTGAATGTCAACGCCGTATTAGTACATAGCCAATGCGGAAAAACACAGGAAATAATACATATCGTTATCAAGGTTATTATGTAATTTGGAAAAAATCAACAGAATAAGTAGAAAAATAATTTAGTAATATAATGTTTAAGCAATTAAATTGATATTGTATATTTTAATTTTGATAACATTTTACGCTCTTTTATAATCAATCATATATGGCATAGTATGTCGCCATTTAAAAAATATTAATTTTTTTATAAAATAAACAAAATTCAATATGGAGATGTTATAAAATCCCTTATAAAACATGGAAAACTCGTAGGTAGATGTAAACTTGAAGAAATGATGTGAACACACGACTTTCTCATACGTACACTAGAAGAAAAAAGAATGCGTCCAGCTCGAGAGATATTGGTGGGATGGACGTTTGCCGAGTCAGACCGAACGTTAGGCGTCTCACCTCGCCCCCCGCACACGCTGTACCTGAACTACCTGATCATAGCTCGTGCACATTACTTCGCATAAATATTTCTCTTATATAAGTATGTATTTCTCACTTAGCCTTTATATGCATAGATGTAGATTCTTAGATTGATTTGTGTTACTCTTTTAAATACAAGAGTTGCAGACAGATTATTTAATTTGATTTACATAATTATTAATTTCAAATATGAGTAGGTATATATTTGAAATGTTGGTGATTATAACCAACAGAACATGCATTTTCCATAGAGGATAATAAATACGCAAAAAAAATAATATTGCACACTTATAAATCAGACAGAATGCTTAATATTCGTGGTTTTCAATGCAAACGCTGCAAAAAGCATTGTTTGGATTATTTTATTTTATATTATTAGAAATGATGATAATACAATAGAGTTTTATAAGATTTATAATTAAATCTAGCAATTCTCTGTCTTGAAACTAGAAAGTAGATACTGATTATTTTTGTGATAGCACTTAACATTAGAATTTTGTATTTATGAAACATGGGTGTATATTAAAGGAATTCACTTATTTAGATCTTAATTCTTTCTTAGAAGGTTTAGATATTTCATTAACTTCAACGTTTTTCCAATATAAAGATTAGTACTATAAACAAATATATAGATGTGCTATGGGTGCACCAATATCAAGTGTTATAGCACAATTACTAATGGAAGATCTTCAAGAAACAATTACATCAAAAATTAATTTTGAAATTCCATTTTATAAAAGATATGTTGATGACTGTATTCTTGCAATACCTGAAAACAAAATAGATATAAGAGATACATTTTTTACAACAAAACAATCAAAATTTAAATAATAAACAAATTAAATATTTATCTATCCCATGTTCCAAAATTATCAGAACAATTAACTAAAATGTTTAGTACATAAAAATTATAATAATGTAAAGTTTATCAATACTCATATTTAATCTAAAACTCCTTTTTAAGAAAAAAGCCCACACTGTTTATAGTATCCCATGTAATAATTGTAACAAAATATACATTGGACAATCAATGCAATATTAGAAGAAAGAATTAAAGGTCATAAATATTGTAAAAATTCAACTGCTTTAAAAAAACATTGTCAACAATTTAAACGTAATTTTAATTTGATAACACTAAAATTCTAAATATTGAAATTAACAATAAATCTGGATCAATATTAGAACTCGTCCAAATTAAGAAAAATGAATCAGTTTGTGTAAACACCCGAAGTTTCTTTCAAAAATTTATTTTTCTTTACTTACATAAACAAATATTTTCTCTTCTATATTTTCAAAAATCAGTTCTTTTAATATTTATTGATACTTACATTGTAAAAATTTTGTAATGACATTAATATTTATTATTTGAGTATGTTAATAATTTTAAAATGTTAATCTAGAAATCATATGCTGACATTTATAATTATATTTGATATTGTCAATTCTTTTTTTGACAACATTTTAAAAGAAGTATTTTATTTATACAATTTTAGTTATTATACCTATTTTTAACGTAAGTAATTTTATATTGTATTAATTTTGGAGCATCATTTGTAATTTATACTTATAATTTCAGTATTCTGATGAAGACATTGTATTAAATATGTCGAAATGTAAACTTAGCACTTTATTGTATGTTTTTCCATAACGGCCTAAATACCAAGAGTTTTATATATACACGTATACAGAGTGATTTATAATAAATAAATCTGTTCATTATTCATCTCAAAACTAGACAGCAGGCATTTGTTTTTTTAAAACACATGCATTTGCATTTTTTTTGTATTTATAACTAAATATGTGAACCTATGACAACTCCCACAGAATTACGATCTTTGAAGAAACCGCCTGAAAGAACTTCTTTCTCTAGATTTTGGTTGTTTCTTTGAGATACTTTGGAATAATTTAGGACGGAATTGGAACAGCCGTCACAATTTCAATTTGCTGATTTCATGCTTTCGAATTTCGTTTTCTACCATCTTTTGTCTAGAAGAAATACGCGTCTGAAATGTTGGAACAGTGTTTAGAACAATCAGGAATAACAGAACATCATTTTCATTTTTGAAAAAAGGGAACCTGGGTAAAGAATTTGTTTTTGTTTCTATTTGTTCGGCCGAATTACCACCCAAAACATATCTCACTTACCGTTTGTATGCATAGTTGTAAATGGGCCCGATTGCTTAATATTCGTGTTTTTCAATGCAAACGCTGCAAAAGGCATTGTTTGGATTATTTAAATTAATTTATGTTATTTAAAATGATGATGATAATAATTATAAGAAATACAACAATCAGTCAAATAGTGTTTCCAAAAAATTGTGTATAATTATAATTAAATCTAATAATTCTCCGCATCGAAATTAGAGAATACACACTGATATTCTTTTTTGTAATAGCACATAAAATTGCTAAAATTTTTTTGTTCTACTACGTATTGTTGTGACTTTTACTTTATTCTTAAATAGTTTAACTAAAGTAGATTTTTGCTATATTTTTAATTATAAAGTTACAGCTTTGCTTTCTTCTCCTGGTTTTCAATAGTGGTTTACAATCTTTTCTTACCTTATTAGCTTAAGGGTATCTCTCTCTCCTTCTTTCACTCTCTTATTTATATGATCTGGGATAGGATTAGTAAATCAAAGTCAAAATTTCAGCTACACTATATAAATATAAACACAAAAACCGTAATATTATTATTAATAAGTAAACTCCGAACCAAATAAAACTCTGGAAACATGTGCAATATCATGAAACCAAATAAAAAAATATTATAAAAAATCGGCAAAATGCTTTGTCTGAATTATCATTTATTTGCTTTCTTTTATTAGCATTATACAGTAGTAATACTTAAAAATAAATAAACATTTGCCCGATTTTAGAATTATGCATTAGTTGTTTTTTATAATATTTTTACTTTCTTATACGTAGTATAAGGAAGTATTGTGATGATGAAAATTTTCGACCTCGAGATTTTTGCAGATGTCCACGTTTTGAGGTCCCCTGATACCAAAAAAGTGGTTTTTAAAAAATGTCTGTGTGTGTGTGTGTCTGTCTGTCTGTCTGTCTGTCTGTCTGTCTGTGTGTGACCACGATAGCGGTCAAACCGCTGGAGATATCAATTCTAAACTTTGTATTTACGAATATAATCTCCCTCTTGAGAACTGATTAGATTTTGAGCAAAATCGGCCGACCGGAAGTAGTAGTTTACTTCAGTGAAAAAATCGAAATTTGCAAATATTTCGTCAATTACTAAGCTTAGACTAATTTATAAAGAATTCATAAGTATTTAGAACTTAATTTCCAATATCTTTTGTATAAAAAAAATTTCAAAATTCGGACCGGAAGTACCACTTTTACTCTTACCGAATAACGATTTTTTGCAAATATGTCGTAAATTATGCATTCTATATATATTTATGAAGAGTACAAAAGTATTTAGAGTTAGATTTGAAATATTTTTTGTATAAATGAAATTACAAAATTCGGACCGGAAGTAACACTTTCATACGTATAAGAAAGTCGTGTGGTGGCCACACCTCATTTTTTTATTTGGTTTCATGATATTGCACATGTTTCCAGAGTTTTATTTGGTTCGGAGTTTACTTATTAATAATAATATTACGGTTTTTGTGTTTATATTTATATAGTGTATCTGAAATTTTGACTTTGATTTGCTAATCCTATCCCAGATCATATAAATAAGAGAGTGAAAGAAGGAGAGAGAGATACCCTTAAGCTAATAAGGTAAGAAAAGATTGTAAACCACTATTGAAAACCAGGAGAAGAAAGCAAAGCTGTAACTTTATAATTAAAAATATAGCAAAATCTACTTTAGTTAAACTATTTAAGAATAAAGTAAAAGTCACAACATTACGTAGTAGAACAAAAAAATTGTAGCAATTTTATGCGCTATTACAAAAAAGAATATCAGTGTGTATTCTCTAATTTCGATGCGGAGAATTATTAGATTTAATTATAATTATACACAATTTTTGTTCCAACATTTCAGACGCGTATCTCTTCTAGACAAAAGATGGTAGAAAACGAAATTCGAAAGTATGAATTGACAATTGAAATTGTGAGGGCTGTTCCAATTCTGTCCTAAATTATTCCAAAGTAACTCAAAGAAACAACCAAAACCTGGAGAAAGAAGTTCTTTCTGGCCGTTTTTTCAAAGGTCGCAATTCTGCGTAAGTTGACATTTGTTTCACATTTATCCCAAGAATTTCAAATACTCGAAAAAACAACCTTCACTCAATTCTCTTCTTCCAAAATTCTATTTATCATTCTATCTGTATATGACAATACCGAGGACAATACACATCAAATGACAATAATTTACATTATTTGAATTTAAAGAATACTATTTACTGCAATTAATTACTATATTAATACATTAGGTATGCATTCACATGCGTAGTTATAAATACAAGAAAAATGCAACTGCAGGTGTTTTAAAAAAACAAATGACTGCTGTCTAGTTTTGAGATGAATAAGAAACAGATTTATTTATTATAAATCACTCTGTATACGTGTATATATAAAACTCTTGGTATTTAGGCCGTTATGGAAAAAATACAATAAAATGCTAAGTTTACGTTTCGACATATTTAATACAATGTCTTCATCAGAATACTGAAATTATAAGTATAAATTACAAATGATGCTCCAAAATTAATACAATATAAAATTACTTACGTTAAAAATATGTATAATAACTAAAATTGTATCTTAAATAAAATACTTCTTTCAAAATGTTGTCAAAAAAAGAATTGACAATATCAAATATAATTATAAATATCAGCATATGATTTCTAGATTAACAATTTAAAATTATTAACATACTCAAATAATAAATATTAATGTCATTACAAAATTTTTACAATGTAAGTATGAAATAAATATTAAAAGAACTGATTTTTAAAAATGTAGAAGGGAAAATATTTGTTTATGTAAGTAATGAAAAATAAATTTTTGAAAGAGCCTTAATTTCACTTCGGGCATTTACACAAACTGATTCATTTTTCTTAATTTGGATGAGTTCTAATATTGATCGAGATTTATAGTTAATTTCAATATTTAGAATTTTAGTGTTATCAAAATTAAAATTACGTTTAAATTGTTGACTATGTTTTTTTAAAGCAGTTGAATTTTTACAATATTTATGACCTTTAATTCTTTCTTCTAATATTGCATTGCTTGTCCAATGTATATTTTGTTACAATTATTACATGGAATATTATAAACAGTGTGGGCTTTTTTTTAAAAAAGGAGTTTTAGATTAAATATGAGTATTGATAAACTTTACATTATTATAATTTTTATATACTAAACATTTTAGTTAATTGTTCTGATTATTTTGGAACATATGGGATAGATAAATATTTAATTTGTTTATTATTTAAATTTTGATTGTTTTGTTGTAAAAAATGTATCTCTTATATCTATTTTGTTTTCAGGTATTGCAAGAATACGGTCATCAACATATCTTTTATAATATGCAATTTCAAAATTAATTTTTGATGTAATTGTTTCTTCAAGATCTTCCATTAGTAATTGTGCTATAACACTTGGTATTGGTGCACCCATAGCACATCCATATATTTGTTTATAGTACTTATCTTTATATTGGAAAAACGTTGATGTTAATGAAATATCTAAACCTTCTAAGAAAAAATTAAGATCTAAATAAGTGAATTCCTTTAATTTACACCAATGTTTCTTAATAATGATCCTTGATTCACCTTGTATATTATTCACATACATACATATGCAGCAATCATAAATACAAAATTCTAGTGTTAAGTGCTATCACAAAAATAATCAGTATCTACTTTCTAGTTTCAAGACAGAGAATTACTAGATTTAATTATAAATCTTATTGAATTATCATCATTTCTAATAATATAAAATAAAATAATCCAAACAATGCTTTTTGCAGCGTTTGCATTGAAAACCACGAATATTAAGCATTCTGTCTGATTTATAAGTTTGCAATATTATTTTTTTGCGTAATTATTATCCTCTATGGAAAATGCATGTTCTGTTGGTTATAATCACCAACATTTCAAATATATACCTACTCATATTTGAAATTAATAATTATGTAAATCAAATTAAATAATCTGTCTGCAGCTCTTGTATTTAAAAGCGTAACACAAATCAATCTATGAATCTACATCTATGAATATAAAGGCTAAGTGAGAAATACATATTTATATAAGAGAAATATTTATGGGAAGTAATGTGCACGAGCTACGATCAGGTAGTTCAGGTACAGCGTGTGCGGGGGGCAAGGTGAGACGCCTAACGTTCGGTCTGACTCGGCAAACGTCCATCCCAACAATATCTCTCGAGCTGGACGCATTCTTTTTTCTTCTAGTGTACATGATAATATATATGAGGTCCGAATTTTGTATGCAATGCAGTCATATTTCTACCGTTCTACCGTTTTCGCTTCAAGTCTACCGTAAAACTGCACTAATGCAAATTACATATAAAAATTAAATTTTGAAAAGAAAGGAAAAAATAATAGTTGTCATAATACTGAATACCTCCTTTGATTCGATAGGTGTAAAAAAATCCTCATAATTATAAACCATTTGATACAGTTTATTATGGTGCAAAAGTTGAAACTTATTTAATTACAAATGTAATCTCGTCGTGAAGAATTGCATATTTTTAGAACACGCATTAGAAATTAGGAAACGATTCGATTTT
Organism: Amphimallon solstitiale; assembly: GCA_963170755.1. Classification (NCBI taxonomy): domain Eukaryota; kingdom Metazoa; phylum Arthropoda; class Insecta; order Coleoptera; family Scarabaeidae; genus Amphimallon; species Amphimallon solstitiale. Next base: position 51,577,092 of record OY720675.1, on the reverse strand, counting down.
AAAAGTGAACTATAAAGTCTATGAATTTAATTCACCCGGAAATTATATTTAAAGATGAAAATGAAACAGTTGTTCCATTAGCAATTCATTTTTCCAATTTAATAAAAAATGAGAATGTTCAAAAATTGAATAATGAATGGCGACTTCTAAGAAAATTCTCATTTGTCATCAAAGCCTTAAGATTCCATAGAAGAATTCTGGAATAATGTTGAGAAAGAAATGTATGCAGACGGTTCGTTTATGTACCCTTTCTTGACCGAATTTGCGAAAAGTCCACTTTATTTACCGCATTCACCTGCACATGTAGAAAGAATATTTTCGGAAATAAATATTTAAAAAATAAACAAAGAAATCCATTGTCCATAAGAACAAAAATTGGCACACTTCATTCACCACAATACATAAACGACTCTTGTTTTAATCTAAATCTATAAAACAGTTTACTAGGTCGACATAACAACAGTAGGTATAGCACTTCAATAGACTTTAGTGACTCAGAGAAATATTCCGTATGTCTATCCCTATTATATTATATTATGCTAATCTTAATTTCTAGTATGACACTCTTATAGAACAAATATTGTTTATTTTTTTTGTAAGTTGTCTTACTTATTTTCTGTATAAAACGCTTGTTAAATAAATTTTTTTCTCTTTTGTTTAAATCTACCGTTCTATATCCAAATCTACCGCTTTGTGTACTGCCTGTCTACCGCTTTGTCACCTGGCAGTACTGATGCAATGGAATGAATAATTTGCCAGACACATGCAAAAAACTTGTTTTTCAATAAGCCTGATGAAAAATCAATTTCGGTGGACTTTCGAAAAACGTTCTTTTTCTAAAATTGCTCTCTCTTCAGTTTTGAATACTTTTGTATTCTTCAGAAATTTATCTTAACTCGTTTGGTATTGATTGCTTTAACGGCTAGGCCGCTATTGTGATCACACAGAGAGAGATATGCTTGCAAAAAGCACTTTCTTGTTACCGGGGTCATTCAAAACGTGCAAAAATCTCGAGGCCGTAAGCACAATACTTCTTATACTAGGTACAAAAAAGTAAAAATTATCGACGAGAAATTACTGGATGGTAATCCACACCCAGATCGCAATCATTTTAAACAAGTGTTTGGTAACGAAAGGTCCGGTTATTGGCAGTGTGATTTTCCGTCGTTTTCCACAATAGTTTTAAATTGGCAAAGGTTAGCGCAAGGAGATGTCCAAAAAATTCATAATGCATATTCGGGTTGAGACCTGCGAATTTTTGTCACTGGAGATGAAGTGAGCAAAACTTGATCATTATAAATTCTAAGCAAATATAAGAATCGATGAAGTGGCATATTAAGACTTTCAGTCATCTAAAGAAGTTTGAGGTCAGCCATTCCATGCAGAAAAAAAGATAGGCAACTAGTTTTTGTTTACCTCAAGGAATCTAGAGAATTTAATATATGAGGAAGGGTTAAGGGTAAGAAATAACTTGAAAAAGGGGCAAAGCTTCGTGTCAGCACAACAGTGCGCAAGTTACTACCTCCAGAACAACTGTTTGCTAATTGTAGCTTCCACACCCATATTATAGTTGAGATTCAACATCCTGTACTTTTTTTTCCAGAATAATGTGTGAGGAAAAATACAACGGATAAAAGTATTATGTATTCAAAAATGTTGTAATTACTGAACTACATATATAGTTATATTGGAAAATTGTGTTCGACCGGCCTCAACAACGTGCCGGATATGTAATTTCAGAGAAATGAAGTCACATCTAATACAACCAGATATCAAAGCAATTTGTCATGGCGCGAACTTTAGAAGGAATGAAAATATGTGATGTTGTCTTTGGTAACTATAGTAAAAAATATATTTTCTGCAAAACCCTTGTATAATAACTATCACTTTCGAACAACTGAACCGACCTATATACTAAATAATAATTACAACAGGGATACCAAGAAAGCTAATTTACTGATTTAATAATTCATTCTGACCATTTGCTTCAATTCAAAACTATTTAATTTCTTACCGGTCTTTTATTAGCTTGTGATTTATGCAGTAATTTTATTGAGGTCCACTAAAATAACATCACTTTTATTAGAGAGAGAAAGAAAAATAACTGCTGGCACGTGTTCCGTAAATAGCTGTCCGTTGTTAGAAATACAATTATCAATTTGTAGGATCGTGTAGATCGAAAGAAAATTGTGGAATAGTCATCAAGAAAAAGGGAATGCACGCCTTTGGCACCTGCACCGCAGATGCACCTGTCACGTTATTGCTTCTCTTCATAACCCTATAATAATGCCGGTACATACACACGGACTATCGCATTGAAAATTACTATTAAGGGTAATATGAATATGATATTTTAATGGATATTATTAATGCGTTGAAATTTGGAGTAAAAGTATCTATAAGGATCGAGAATTTATTCAAAAAAATTATATAAAATTAATGTTTAAAATTAATATTTTACAATTATTTTACTGAACACAATTTGGAATAGAAAAATATTTTTCGTTATAATATTAACGCAAAATCATATTAGTTATAATCAACTCAAATTATGTTCTACAGACAATTGAGAGATGTTTAGTTGTTTGACATCATATATTATGTTATTCCTAGTTCTCCAGTTAAAGATTGAACGCCCGCCTTTCAACACTTTCAGCAGGTATTTCCTCTTTTTGAAAAATCAGTTTTCAATAATGGCAACCTTCCATTGATTGAAATTATCACCCTATAATTTTTATTCAAAGTTTTGCAAAGTTCCAAAGTTCATTTATATAATATTATTTTTCATTTAGATAGACCTCTGATATCTGAACAGCAGCATGATTTTATAAACAAACTTTTATAGCCACAAACCTCGCTATAATACTTAATTTTAGAGCTCTTACTATCCGGATATTCGAGTATCCGGGTTACTCATTATAACTCGAAATCCGGATACTTGTTTAAGTTAGATTCGAGTATCCGGATATCCGGTTTCGGTTCTTTTATTATGACGCCTCAAATATAAAGCTGTCCTTATTTGTATTCTGATTAACCCTTGTGTCTATGATCGCAGTACCCGGGTACATGACAATTATTTTATCATTAAATCACATATATAAAATGTCTATTACACAAGTCAAACAAATATTTTAAAAATTTTAAAAAAGTCCATAAATTATTTTTGGCAGATGCTAAATATGTATGTAATACAAGCATAATGTATGCAGCAACATGTTCCAATGCAACTGCAACGCAATTTCTGCATACAAATTAAAGAACTAACCAAAATCGCAATAAGTCAATCACCAAAAGTCAAATTGTGTCCTTTTACGCGCCACGAAATTGTAAAAAAAATCAAAACATTTTCTAAGTCCATTAATTTACTATAGCGGATGCTAAATACGCAATACAAACATAATATGTGCAGCAACATGTTCCAATGCAACTGCAACGCTATTTCTGCATACAAATTAAAGAACTAACCAAAATCGCAATAAGTCAATCACCAAAAGTCAATTTAATTGTGTCCTCTTACGTACCACGGAATTTTAAAAAAAACGAATACTGATGCGGAGCTTCATTGAACGAGCACTAATAATTTCGACCGCGAGATATCTTCGCCAGTACGTGCAAATGTCGGTCTGCGAGTAGCACTTTTTTTTTCGAATATCTTGCAAAGTATGTATTCTATAATGATTTATTATGAGAATAAAAGTACTCAAAATAGGATTTTGAATAATTTTTCTATACGCTCATACGTATAAACAAGAAAACGGGTGTGCTTAAAACCACACGGTAGAAGTGAAAACTTCATCAAGGCGAGGTTAATAATACGAAATCCAACTTTTTTTTTCGTTCTATATTACATTAGGGTCATCCTGCATCGACGAATTCAGTTGCTGAGATTTAGTGTGCTTCTTTTGACGATATTTCTTCACGCGCGCATTAGACAATTCCCTTTTTCGTTTTAATTTGTCATCGATTTGATTGTCTTCGGCCATCCTGTGTAACAGAAAAGAATTAAATGCTTATAAATTCGTATATAATGAGTAATTAAAGCAATGCTCTATTCTCAACGCTTCTGTTTTGCATTGGTATACAAATTACAGTAAATGCGTGTGGACGTTATTTAACACCCGGAATATACTGATCAGTTTCCGAGTCATCCATATCATTTTAATAAAAATGCTAAAACTTACCTGAGCGCGAAATATTATATTATATTATTATAGATATAATGTCTCATACACACACAACAATTTTTTTGGTTAACCGTCCGCGAAGTTACCAATTAGCGAACGCAACACAGTCCGCGAAATATAATCGCGTGGGTGTACGGACAACTTTAAAGGGTTCCTCGACGGAGAGACTTTCCGATACGCTTCTGGATCGGTTCGGACGCATGTATAGGTATATATATAAATAGACGAAATGAATACTCGCTTACGAGTCCCGCGCTGGTCTGATGCTAACGTGCCGACTTCTCACCCGTGCGGCTCGGGATCGAATCTGCTCGGGGACATGAATTTATTTATTCATTTAAATTTCAATTTAATTGAAATTAAATACCTCTATATGATATATTTCTCTCGTTCCCTTAGTCGACTCGAGCCGACTTTACCCGAACGAGCGTTACATAGCCGAGCGAGACGGCTCAGTCTTGTTCAGTGCCCACAATCAACGCTACGCGCCCAAAGAAGTTTACACTTCAAAAAGTCGTGTGGTAGCCACACCTCATTATTTTTTTAATTTCTGGTGCATTTTAAAAACTTTTTTGTTTTTGTTTTTTCTTATTCTTATTCGGATAATTATTGCCTTCATATATAACGCGTATCAGTTTAATTGAGCCGCGTTTAGCTCTCCGACATTTTTTGAACAACTTCGATTACGATTACTTAGAAAATCGTAATTCAAAAATTTTTGAAATTACGATTACTGTAATCGTTAATCGAACGAACTTAGATACTTGAATCTAAGATTTGAGTACCCGGATATTGACGACTAGGATATCCGGATATCCGCGCAAAAATAAGAGCCCTACTTAATTTATATCTGAATGAGTGGCCGTGCTGAACAGACAAATGTTGTTTAGACAGATTTCCTCGAAGTATTCTATCGCATAAATTATGTGAAAATGCCGACTAAAGTAGAATGCATAGGTTTTGCACCACTTTCTATATAATTTATTGCCTTATCTATGCAATCGAAAGCAATACTTTTCTACAAAGATCAGAGATTCAGCAACTTTACACCTGCGTCTGGAGTACTCGCATCGATAATAGTTTGAATTTAAACATAAGGAAATATAGTTTTGTTTCATATTTGCAAACTGCGACTGTTATTGGGTATAATAATAATAAATTAAATCGAGCTGATATTATCAATGACAATGTTACGCATCCGTTCACACATCAACTACAAAATAGTCAGTAAAATCTTTGGGATTCATTACTCGGAGTATCAAGCAATTCTCATGTATATATGCAATCACGAGCGATTACATACTTTGCATTTCTGCAATCTAGGCCGGAGTAGCTCTTTTTCTGTTTCAATACCTTTCTATAATTGGAGTGTGTGACGGCTTTGTTGAGGAGGTCATTGTTGATTTTGTGTTTGTGGTTGTTTCAGATGTTTGATGATTTGGAAAATTGTTTGAGGGTGGATGGAGTCGTTATTGCGAATGGGTTGTTGGCTTAGGAATGTCTACTTGATTATTTTTTGCGTTATGTGTAGAAGGTCAACACTGTACCAGTTCGGCCTGGATTTTTATTTTATATATTTCCATTGTGGCTCAACGAACCACGAGGTTTGTTCTTTTTTCAACGCTTTGGAGATTTTCCAAGTGGAGGGGTGGTTTTCGTAAAGTTGGGAGAGCGTCAAATGTATTTGTTACTTTCTATATTTGTCAAGCTGATCATTCACTCTACAGTTGGGATTGGTTTAGCGTGAGTTTGACTCCACTGTATAGATTTTCCTGGAATCTCCTTTAACCCTTTGCATCCCACTGGTCATGTGGAGCAACCACCTTTTTAAAATTTTACTGGCTCAGACCTAGTGGTATGTATCAGTAACCACTGTTCACAGACGATACTTATGGTGGCATCTGTCATACAAAATATTTACTCCTGGATGTTTCCAGAGTAAAGCATACTGTAGAATATTTCGTGTTGACTATTTGACAGTTGTGCACACTATTACATATTTTGTTTATTTTTAGTGTTTGTAGTGACAAAAATTGACATGGCTGGTAAGTAAAGCAGCAATATAGTTATATTGTGTTGTGTTATACAGTGCAACCGGCAAATTTGGTGTTTTGCTGATAACTGTATTGCCCAAAAAGTGGTGGTTTCATGAAACAACCACTACACGGTAACTACTAATAGTATGCAAGACAAATTTCTTTTTTCTTTCCAGGTAAAGATAAACGGACATTCAGTGAACTTGAAACACTAAGTCAAAGCGAAGTAGATGTGATTTTAGCTGACATTCCTTCAGCCGGGGAATCTCTAGCTGGCGACTATATCTTATCATGTGATGAGGACGAGATTGAAAATAATATAGAAAATCCAAATTTTTTAAGTAGCAACGATAACAAAATTGATGATAATGACAATGAGATTGATAGTAACAACGAACCACTGGCTCGTGTAGCGGAAAGAATTCATGTTGAGATTACTGATATATTTCCAAATAACATATTGTGGGAGAAAAACAATTTTTATCAGGAACCTCCAGCCGCTTTTGAGATTTATACACACACTCTTACCCACACTTTATAAAGTGTGGGTAAGAGCAGATGAATCTACCTATGTGTGTGAATTCCAAATTTACACGGGAAAAATTGCTGATTTACCTGAAAAGGATTTAGGAGGACGCGTCGTAAGAGATCTAACAAATGATTTGAAGTATAAGAATCACAAAGTATTTTTCGATAATTATTTTTCCAATGTTCCACTTTTGTGGAGCCTGCGAAAAGATAATATTTATGGCTGTGAAACATTGAAGAAAGGAAAAAAAATGTACCTAAGGATTTTATCGATGATGAAAGGATGACAAGAGGACAATGAGATTGGCGAATGACAGAAAATAACCTAGTATGTATAAAATGGATGGATAAAAAGCCAGTGTACTTTCTTTCTAATTATCATAATTACGAAGATATTGTTATGACAAAGCGACGTAATAAGGATGGCACATTAGAGGAAATAAGCTATCAAGATTAGTAGCTGATTACAACAAGAACATGGGCTTTGTTGACAAGGCTGATATGTTGAAAAAATGTTATGCGATAGACCGCAAAACCAAAAAATGGTACCACAGAATAGTTTGGCATTTTATAGATACTACAGTTATAAATGCCTAGATATTGTTCAGAAAAAGAAGTAGTAGTGCATCACTTGATTTGAAACAGTTTCGACTAAATATATATATGATCTGGATTGATTGATGCTGGATATTTGGCCAAAAAAAAGGGCGAAAGTCATTGCAGGTAGTAAATCATTACAATAAAAATGTTCCAATCGAACGAAGAACTGACAAAGCTGCTCATATGCCTATCTATGGAACATCAAGACGTTGTGCAGTGTGCAGTACTAAAGCAGAGTCTCACAGAAGTAAACCGAGTTGCACTATATGTGATGTTGTACTTTGTTTTGTTTCCAAAATTTTCACCAATGCGAGTAGTCCTACTGGTTACACAGCGTGACCACCATTTTCCAAAAAAGAGGGATGATATCAAATATTTTTTTTATATTTTTATGTACGCTTTTCGTTCATATTTTGTAATTTAAAATGTATTTGTTTTAATAAAAGTTAATTCAGGACTTAAAGGGTTAAGCTTGGCTTTTCGTTTTATTAGTTCTCTGACGTGCTTTGGTAATGTAGTGGTTTTGCGCTCGTGTATGTGATTTTTGCAGCCCCTTCTACTGCACTTAGTATGTTGCTCTCGAGATTGGATATGAGATCCCTCTTTTATAGGTTTGTTCCAACATAAGATCAAATCAAATTGGTCCTGACTAGTTTTTCATTTGTGCAATAATGTTATTGACACGCCGAGCATATCAAATGCATTGCATTTCTCTGTACCACAATATTCTGCACGTCACTACAATAATTTCTACTGCTGTTCAGGAAGAATTAATTTAACGCTTATAATGCGTCTGCAAAGAATCGCCACCCTTTTTAATACAAATTCTAGAAATTCGATTGATGTTCACTAAAAATTCTTGTATATATTTTGTAAATTTTGATTATTTCTCTTCATAATTGGCATTTAGTGTTATGAACTATTAACTGCTATTATTATAATTATTATATAAAAGGGGACTGCTCGTCGCTCGTATACATATGGTTTTCAATTTTTCTTCTTCTTATTATTATTATTATTATTATGTATAGAATAATAAGAAGTTAAATATCCTCTAATAGTGGGCGCGCGAACCCTGCCATTTTGCAGTAAATCGATTCTTCACAAGCATTCTCTCTACTATTTGTCTTCAAAAACATATGTCACTGAATATAGAAGAACAATCGTCGATCGTGGGGTTAATTTCTATATATTCAAAGTCACAAACTGAGAGAGGGTGATAACGGAAATGAAGGAGATGTTAAAGAAGCCGCCGTACGTAAGTTTCAACTTCCAAAGTAATATCGCCTTCAGTTGCGACAATGCGCGCGGGTTATCGACGGAGCTCACCCGCCGGCAAGTGTTATCGCGGACGGCGGGAAAGCAAAACAAAAGCAAAACGTATATGAATGAGTGCGCCGGGCAGGATGAATGAGATGTGGATGTGTTATCAGGACCGCACTTAATAAATTTGATTTTGTATTACGATTAATACTACTTTAAATTACGTGCATGTCTCTAATAAACTTAAACAATCAGTGATAAGTGTATTTGAATGATCGAGATAGTGGTCTCTTTGCATGAAATTATTATATAACATTTATAGATAGGTACGTGTGCGGTGTTTTAAAAATATCCCGTATCTCATATATTTAAAAAAAATACTATTTGATGACCACGTTAACAAGATAATATCGAAGTAAGTAAAGAATATATTCCGTAAATAAAATGGATTTATTTTTTGTAAATACGCATTAGCAACAAATACTAACGGGTAATTCAACCTTCAGTCTGTGGCTGTAATGTTAAATATTGACATTTTTTGAAGGCTCGACTTTGAAATTAATATGTTTTGTAATGAAATTGAAAACCCAAGATATCCAACTGACTATCAAAAAGAACAAATAATTTAAAGGCATTCTTGCATCAACAGTGTAAACTAAGTAATGGGGCAGTGTTTTAAAGGGCCCCTGCAGTTATGGCTCTTCTAAATATATTTCTACTCTTGTAATATAACTTACATATGTTTCTTTTATTGTACCTGTCATGTAGTTTCATACGAAAATATATTTATATATATATATATATATATATATATATATATATAGATCTTTCATACAAAGTCAGGCCAACTATAGCAAGATGAATGCACAATCTTGAGCCAGGAAAACAAACCTGAGCCATATATATGGTTCAGGATCGTTTTCCCAATATAACTTCTCTAGGTCAAGTCGTAAAGTAAACATACCAATACAATTTGAAGTGACCTTCAATTTCGCGGTCACCCAGCAGGCTTGTCTTTGTTTAGTACTTGCCGGTTACGAAAAAAATGGACATTTATGATGGTTCAGCTTTGTAGGAATAACCGTTTGTTTAGTTCTAGGTTATGCCGCTTGAAGTCGTTGTGGTAATATACTGTATATAGTTGGGTATTCACAATTCTGAGCCAATTAAGCCTGGCAACAATGCTTGTTTTCTAACATAAAGGTCTATATGCATCGTGATTGTTATCTACTACCTGCTACCCTCACTTTTACACCATATGATTGCCGCCATTTGCCATTGTGTGGTATAGTGTATATTTGGAACATACGAGTATTTAGAAATAGAGAAGTTTGTCGTGCGGTTAAAACACCGGGCATTTACGTTCTTTTTTTTAATTTATTCACATGCACGCGGTATTTGTTGCGCGGTGAAGAATGTTTTTATCGAAAATGTCATTATTAAATACCTACAAATCACTGAAATTTTTAATATAAAATCTTTTAAAACAGTTTTTAAAGGAAAGCTTTTTATTTTAATTAAACAATATTTTTAACTACAAAAGGAGATTAAAACATGAATCATGTTTTTATGTGCAAAATGACATTATTTGACATTTAATGATTTGATAATACAATAATGTCTTTCTTAATATTGCCTGGACAATTTAGAAAAACTTTACATATCTCTACATGATTATCTTGAGATTTTGGACCTATTTTAATAAATTCGTTAATACATACATATGTAATTGTCTGTTCATTAGAAACATTTACTCTTCAGCAAATTTTAGACCCGATGTGCAATTGTGTGCAGAAAAATCGCCTACACTTCAAAATTAAGCAATCAACTTTTTAAGTATTTTGAACTTTGTAAATGTGAATCTTGAGATTATATTTGCAAATAGGTTATAAACTGTCAGTGAAATTGTCATTTTTTTAATTTGAAAGCCAGTAAACTTACTTATTAATTATTATTTATTGAAATCAATTTATAAAATCGTTATTAGGTAAATAAAAACAACCAACAATTTTAATAATATATTTTATAAAGAACTGTGGATAAAGGTCCCTTCAATAATTTTCATCCATACACAATTTCTCTCTCTCTCTCTCTCTCTCTCTCTCTCTGTCTCTGTCTGTGTGTGTGACCACAATAGTGGTCAAACTGCTGCAGATATCAATTCCAAAATTTGTATTTACGTGTATAGTCTCCGTCTTGAAATCTGACTAGTTTTTCAGCAAAATCGGTAGACCGGAAGTAGTAGTTTATTTCAGCGAAAAAATTAAATTTTGCCAATAGTTGATCAATTACTAAGTTTAAACGAATTTATAAAGAATTTAAATGTTCTCAAAATTACATTTGAGAAAAATTTTATTAAAAAGTTTTTTTTAATTCCTTCCGAAAATAGGTCTTTTACTCTTATCGAAAATCAGTTTTTTGCGAATCTTTCGCAAGTTATGCTTTTTAGACAGGTACGTTACAAGAACAAAAGTATTTAGAACTTAATTTTCAATACCTTTTGTATAAAAAAAAATTTAAAAATTAGGACCGGAAATACCACTTTTACTCTACCGAATAGCGATTTTTTGCAAATATGGTAAATTATGCATTCTATATATATTTATCAAGAGTACAAAAGTATTTAGAGCTGGATTTGCAATATTCTTTGTATATATGAAATTTTAAAATTCGGCCCGGAAGTAACACATTGTCTTAGGGAGTAGCACTTTTTTTCGAATATCTTGCAAAATATTCGTTCTATAGAGATTTATTAAGACATTGGAAGTACTCAGAATAGGATCCTGAGTAACTTCTGTATAAAAGTTTTTTAAAATTGTATAGTTTAAAACGCTCATACGTATAAGAAAGTCGTGTGGTGGCCACACCTCATTTTTTTCCTATATCGTACTCAAAAAGTATATACTAGAAGAAAGGCGTCTACTTCTTGCATTTACTAACTTGCGATTAACACCGGTAGGAATTTCGAAAAACTTTTTAAATAAAATTGTTCTCAATTTTAATTTTAAGTACATATGAATTATTTATAAATTTGTTTCAGTTTTTTGTAAACATTTCAGAAGTCATGCTTTTTAGACAGGTACGTTACGGGTATAGAAGTATTTAGAACTTAATTTTCAACACCTTTTCTATAAAAAAGATGTCAAAATTCGGACCGGAAGTACCACTTTTACTCTTACCGAATAGCGATTATTTGCAAATATGTCGTAAATTATGCGTTCTATATATATTTATCAAGAGTAGGTACAAAAGTATTTAGAGTTGGATTTGCAATATTTTTTGTATACATGAAATTTCAAAATTCGGACCGGAAGTAACACTTTTACTCTTAGGAAGTAGCACTTTTTTTCGAATATCTTGCAAAGTTTCGCCGTTCCTGAAAAAGATGTCAAACGACAAGATGCGTCCGAACACAAGCTTAAATAGTAGCTTTAATTGCAACCGGACTTTGTGCAAAATCCTAGAGTTTGTCTATATGTTTATTATGGAAGTGCCTTTCGCAACCGCCACTAGTTTGACAAGCAGAACAGAACACACCATAAATGATTGGTACTATATGTATCGACAAGTGTGCACCAAAATTGTATCAGTAAAATGACGAGGCCCACTAATTGGTACGCCTGATGATATAGCATATTTTTCTGCTAGAAGGAAATACCATCGAGGGAGAATGCTACAAGGTGATAGACCTCCTGCTTCTGAAGAAAGTGACGCCGAAATAGATAATCATCAAAATCATGGGGCTAGAGTTGACGGAAAATAGGTGCTTAATTGCTACCAATTATTGCAAGAGAAATACAACCTGGATCGACGATACATTCGGACGAATGTATATAGTATTTTAAATCAAAGGGGTTTTATTCGTCATACAGTAAACTATCAAACTGAATTAAGTGAACCCGCACACTCGGGCTAACACCCAACGTATAAAGAAATTATGGCCTAATGTGAAAACTCTCATTCGGCAAAAAATGAGAAGCCTTCCATCGCATAATTTACAGTCACACTTAGAATATTTCTGTTGGAAGAAATACGGAGAAAAGAACCTGACCTACTTCTAACTTTCTTACACAATATTCGAATTGTATATAGATAAGTTTTTTGGCACTAGTTATTGCAATATGTACTTCTTAAACAATAATTATCGTTCAAAGAAAAGAATTCCAATAACTTTTTAAAATTATTTCAGTACCTATGAATAAAAATTACTGGCAAGATTAAATATAAGGTTTAGATGAATGAGATTTTCTATACCTTCTACAGAAACGTTTTTGAAATAATTTTTGTAATTATCTATTTGTTCTTTCATTTCAAAAAATAATGCATTATGATGTAATATATGAATCAATAGCCTACACAGTATTATTATAATTTTTACGACGTCCGGAAAATACTTCTACATTAATTTAACACAGAGTTTAGGAATAATTATAGCTTGAAAAGAACCCTTTAAGATTTATGGCTCTCCTCGCAGGGAGTCATACATTTAAAAAGGTCAGAAAAAAACATTGGCGACCGTTTTTTTTTGTAAATTCAGTTGCAAGAAAAAGATCATAAAACTACTTATCTAAAGTACGACATGACAATTCCTTTATATCTATTAAAACAAGAATGTTTTTTATATTCGCCATTCATAAATAATTACGTTAGAGTAGCTCGACTTCAGAAAAAGTAGTATTGTTTGGCATAATTGTACACAAGTGTATTTGTTATTGTTTCTATACTGTAACCAATTTTGACTTACAGTGTGGATATCTTTCTATTATTTTTCAGAAGGGTTGTTTTTAAGTTATTTAAGGCGAAAATATTCGCTATTCATAAATAATTACGTTCGACCAGCTCGACTCTAGACACCAGAAAAGGGCGTATTGTTTTGCACAGTGGTACACCAAGTGTATTTGTTATTGTTTCGATACTATAACCAACTTTGACTTACAGTGTGGATTTTTTTCTATTATTTTTCAGAAGAGTTGTTTTTAAGTTACTTAAGGCAAAAATAGTCACACATCTTTTTTTTTAAAGAGTGGGGGTTAAAAATACTGATGTGTATGAATCGCCCACACTCGCAATGAATTTCGGCACTTTGTTAAAAAAATGTTGCGATCTTGCCTATATTCATTTAATCCAAATTGCTGATACTAATGATCAAAGAAAGGATTTGAAAGTTTTAAAAAAATTAATCGAATCACAATGGGCAGATGAAATTTCAGCCCAAGCAGCCGCGAACTTAAGCGAAAGCAAATGGAATAAAAATGAGCTTTTGCCTTTGACTAGTGACCTCAAAAAGTTAAGTATATTTTTACAGAAAGCTGCCGATGAGGCTTTTGAAAAATTACATTTTAACGAAAAGAACGTTGCAGCTTACAATACACTGAAGGAGGTTGTGTACACACAAATAATATTGCTGAATAGGAGACGCCCTGCTGAAGTTGCACAACTAAAAGTTGACAAATACACTGCAATTGGTAACTTAAATAATGACAATGAAAATGTTGAATTCCAAAACTGTCTGACTGAGACTGAGAAGATTTTGCTTAACACATACAGTAGAATCGTTATAAGAGGAAAAAGGGGAAGAGGCGTGCCAATATTAATGTCACCGGGAATGAAGAAACATTTTGATTATATTATTTCGATACGGAATACATTTACGAAAGATAATAACTATGTCTTTCATACAAGCGGACAAGGTTTCCTAGATGGAACTAAAGTTTTATATAAATATGCTGAGAAGTCCGGGGCAAACAGACCAAAAAGCATAAGCGCTACGAAATTACGCAAACATCTTGCAACTATTACTCAACTTCTGCATTTCAGTGGAAAAGATCTTGAGCAACTGTCTCAATTTATGGGACACACACTAAAAACTCATTGCAAGGTTTACCGTTTATCTGATAGCATGTATCAAACAGCTAAGGTATCAAAATTATTGTTATTAATGTCGGAAGAAGGAATCGAGCGATTTAAGGGAAAAAATTTGGACGACATTGACATAGATTTATCTCCAGTAGCTGAAGAGGAGAATTTATTAAGGCAAATAAGTTCTCGTGAAGAAGACACCAAAGAAACGAACGAAGAACTATCGAAGAAAAACCAACTTCAAACGCAACTCCTGCGACTTTGTGTAACACCCGAATATCAGCAGTCAAACAGCCTTGGCTTACAGAAGAAAAAAATATTATTTCCAACCACTTCTCTAATCATATTAAAACTAAGCGGGCTCCTACTCGGGAAGAGGTTTCTCAATTAATGAAGTTATATCCCGATAACTTTAAAAATAGGAAATGGACGAGTATAAAAGCTGTAGTATATAATATTTACACAGGGAAATTGAAATACTAAATGTTTCCTTTATTTTTATTTAGAGATTAACATTTAACATTAAATTCTAACTCAAAATACTTTTTTCAACTCCATCCGAGGACAAACTCTATATATTGCACGTTTAAATTGCGACTTTGTTTAAATATTAGTTAAATTTGTAGTGGTAGATTTGCAACTTTATTAAAGAAGGTCATAAATACTTCGAACATAACTAGTAGCTATGATTTGTAATAAAAAAAAATGGCAGTGTCTGCTAAACCTAGTGTTACAATTTCCCATCAGATATACGAATTACAAGTATAGTATACTAATGTTAAGCTGCAGTACTCATTTTTGAAATCCTTATCTACTAATATTCGGACAAAATGAAAGCAAATTGTAATAATTTTGTACGTAATTATAATTTATAACCAAATGTTTTACAACTATAATAATATTAACATTTTTTTATCGTGAAAGTATCTACAAGTAAATATATAAAACGATTGGCTTTTAACACTTTGTTCAAAATTTTTCATGTTTACGATGCTAAATATCCTGTCCAAAGTGAACATGTATGGACTCTTATTCAATAATCTATCTTTAAAATAAAAAGAGAATATGATAAACACTATCCATAAATTATGCACTTACTTAAGGTATTAGAGGAAGATTGAGGAAGTTGTACTTTTTATATTTATATTTGTTAAAGTTTAACATACTAATTTATGTAATCTTAAAATCAACTCAACCTTAATAATGTTATTGTTCAGATTAATAGTTTCTTATTGGTATTGTTTTAGACATTGTGAATTCCTTGTATGGAAAATCTTAGCAAATACATAGGCTAGTATTATATACATATATTTTGTTAGTTTTTAAGTTAGGATATTACAATATTTTATCTGTTTAAAACCAAGGCAGCTATCCTTAGTAGTATTTTTAGTTTAATTTTATTAGCATATATCATATTCATATTTATTAGAAAAGTCTGATAATAAAATAAATATATTATGCAACTATTTGACTATACTATTATTTCATAGCCTAATTTTTATTTTACCTAAACACTACCGTAAATTTAAACAACATGGTAGTACAAACAACCACTGAAAATATCTACCTCACTCTGTAGGACTGTAAAACTATACCTTTTGCAGAAATGCTCCATAGGAACAAGACTGTTGCAAATAAGAAAAATGCTGCAACAAAATATGTCTGTTTTTACTTTCTTATACGTAGTATAAGGAAGTATTGTGATGATGAAAATTTTCGACCTCGAGATTTTTGCAGATGTCCACGTTTTGAGGTCCCCTGATACCAAAAAAGTGGTTTTTAAAAAATGTCTGTGTGTCTGTGTGTGTGTCTGTCTGTCTGTGTGTGACCACGATAGCGGTCAAACCGCTGTAGATATCAATTCCGAATTTTGCATTTACGAATATAATCTCCCTCTTGAGAACTGATTAGATTTTGAGCAAAATCGGCAGACCGGAAGTAGTAGTTTACTTCAGTGAAAAAATCGAATTTTGCAAATATTTCGTCAATTACTAAGTTTAAACAAATTTATAAAGAATTCAAATGTACTCAAAATTAAATTTGAGAAAAATTCTTTTGATAAAGTTTTTCGAAATTCCTACCGGAAGTAGGTCTTTTACTCTTATCGAAAATCAGTTTTTTGCGAATATCTCGCAAGTCATGCTTTCTAGGCAGGTACATTACGAGTACAAAAGTATTTAGAACATACTTTTAAATATCTTTTGTATAAAAAAAATTTCAAAATTCAGACCGGAAGTATCACTTTTACTCTTATCGAACAGCGATTTTTTGCAAATATGTCGTAAATTATGCATTCTATATATATTTATGAAGAGTACAAAAGTATTTAGAGTTGGATTTGGAATATTTTTTGTATAAATGAAATTTCAAAATTCGGACCGGAAGTAACACTTTCATACGAATAAGAAAGTCGTGTGGTGGCCACACCTCATTATTTTTTTTTTATTTATTTTAGCCTTTTCAGTAGAATTAAATTTATTTTTTATCTTGTGAAATTTATTTAACTGGAGTAAAGACAAAAGAAGTTTTCAACGTTTTGATGATTTCATATTGTATTGTCTCCCTCTGGATATAAAATTAATTTGTAAATCTCCAAATACTAATTTGAAAATTTCATAAAATATAATTTAGAATTCATAGGAAGACAATAAATACAATATAAAATCAACAAAACGGTGTAAACTTCTTTTGTATTCAAAGTGGCTCAATAGTCCAAAAAATAATTTTAAATTCTTAATTTAGGTTAGTATATTGAATCCGTGTAAGTAAATATTCTTTTATATTAAATAAATATTATACTTCTATCAAGAAAGTACGTTCCTACAACAAATCGCCAAGTTACTTAGTTCAAATGTGTAATTGAATTGGCGCAAATAAATAATTCCTGTTAGGAAATAAATCCCATATTCAATCCAAGAAAACCATTTTTTTAAAGTGATAACCAACTTATACTACTGAAGTAACTTATTTACTTAAACCAATTTTACCATTTTCTTAAATTGAATAAATCTATTTCTCACGCAAGAAAATCATTTTACTTACTTTAATACCAATTTTCTTATATGCATGTGTTTTTTTCTTAATTAAAAAAAAATTTCTTAATTTAAAAAAACGAAAACAAAAAAATATTTGTCTTTGTCTAAGAAAATATTTTCTTTCGTATATACAAAACTTTAATTTACTTAACTTTTATTACAAATAAATATTTCTAACAATGTACTTTATTTATATAAGTATTTCTCCTATAAATATATTTTTTATACACGTTTTATGCGTTTCATTTCAGCCCTAATAGTATTACTAAAGTTTGCGATTATTGAAAATATACTACTTTTGTAATTATTCTGTTCATTTTTTCGGTATTTGTTAACTGCAGTTTATCCATTATTATCACTACCTATTGTAAAATAAATTTATAACATTTCTTTTCCGCAATATTGTATCAGCTTTGTGTTCTTAGATTCGTAATAAGAGACATCAGAAATCCTTAGTCATCAAATTTAAAACAAATTGATACAGATTTTATATTTTCATCATAATTTTTGGAATTGGAACACTGCGCGATAGTTGACGCTCGGCATTAAGTCTGCATACACATACATTATTCAAGCAATTCAGTCCTAATGTACATCATATTTTAATTTGTTAATTAATTTGTTTGAATTAAAAAACTTCTTTGCTTGAAAAAGAAAACTATTAAACGCAAGCATTACAAATGCATAACTTTTATCTGAGCTTTCGGGGCTAATCATTTCGATATTAATAAATTAATCAGTCAGAAACTGTTTCTATCAATTTTTGTGAGATGCCTTATGATCGAAACTAATAACTTTAGTATTCAAATAGGTTTCATTAATTCATAAAATAGAACTAAACATGAACTGTAGTAGAATACAAAAAGAAATAACTCATTTAAAGTTCCATTATAATTCCCAACCTATATTCATTTTCCATACCGCTTCTTACTCTGTCTTGCTTTGTACGAGGCACAAAATGTAAACCACATTACACTCGCAAGTTTAAATCACCCTTCTGATGTGTTTACGGCAACACCGCTCTGGTTCAGGACAAGCGGTACTATTACATGTTTGCGTATATACTGGACTGAGTTGCTACCAAAAGCCAATGGCTTGAGATTGCCGTATTTTTGAGACGATATACAAAAACTTTATTATAAAGAAAAAGTGTTGTATATCATGATTTCCATGTGTACCATATGTCATTTAGGTCCGCCTATGTAAGAATTTTTTGTCTACGGTTACTAGAAATAGATGGTTCAGAATTGTATGAAATCCTAGTTGGCCTGACTTTGATAGAAAGATGTATATATATATATATATATAAACACTAAGAAAATAAATTCTTTAATATATGTAATGCAATTGACGACTTAATGTAATTGTTATTGCGATTAATATACATTATTATTGTTAATAATAAAATATGAATCAAATACAATTGGGGCGACAGGGGGTACTGCAATCATATACGTAGTAGGAAAAGGTTAAATTAGACATGAGGATGTTAATTATTTATGTATATTTGCTTTAATGCCGGCGAATTTTCATCTCTATCACGAACCTGTGAAAATTATATCCATATTAGGCTTTTTGCTAAAGATATATCCTTTCTCGGGTAAGACAATATTTCTACCCAGTAATGTATATGCATGAGGTTAATTAAAATAAAAACAGATGGCATTAAATATTAAAGGCGACGTTAAAATCACACATGTCACTTAATAATTAAAACCTTGAACATATTTTATTTCTAGATTTTATTAGGAACTGTTGCCATGGTAATCAAATAAAAAATATTTCCGGAAAGAGAAGCCTTGATTAAAATTCGTTGATTTCTCTAGTGTTGAATCTATTTTGCGTTTAAATTGTATAATAAAAGAATTATGAATAATCATACGCGTAGGATATTTATACGTATCTGTTAGTGAACTTTGCTCTTAGAGTTATGATGCACAATTATCATCTAAATTTTATGAAAATTAGATACACATAATTTCTATTTTAAACGGAGTCGTTAATAAAAACATATATATAAACTGTTGTTGTAGTATTGGAAATGTGTTCATATTTTTGACAAATACAACCCTGTCTGATACTCCAAGCGAACGATCGTACTAGAGTAGTATGCGCGAGTTTTTAGCCTTCGTACTACGGAGTAATATGCGCGCGCATGTGGCGGGAAAACGCCTGGTTGCCTGTTCACAAGACCTCGGACCGGCGTCTATTCGAGTGACTCAGGCCGAACAGTTTTTTTTTGCATACCGACATACCTTCCAAGAATTCCCAGCTATTCGTGCAACCACTACGGGCTGCAATCTAAGTTAATGTTTGGCGGTAACGCTTTTAGCGAGATATCTCACAGGGACGAGTTGAAAACCATCTTTTGCATGTTTTACTAGGAAATATATTCAGGTATACTTATAAATTGTACATATTTTGGACTTTGCAAATATTTTAAGGACAGTATAATTAAGAACTTCAGTAGACAAATATAAAATACACATAGCCACCGAAATATCAGGTTATTTAAAATATTTTATATACCTAGTTACTATAATATGATAAATATGTACCTACATATTTAAATTTACTTGACATATACTATGCATATTCCACATTTGAGACTTGAAGGTTTATTTTACATACGTGTGGGGGTTCTTAAGCTTTTCAACTTGCCAAGAGTCACTGGAGCCACCCAGTGCGTAATTTGCGTGTGTTGAGAGTCCTAAAGTGTTGTTAATGCACTTCCTTAATATTAATAGTCTATGAAAACACTCAGTAATACAGACACATACGTACTTTAAGAACGATTTATTTTCGACATTTTCATTTCACAAGCTTTGGTTTATTTATTATTTGGCGGTACGTCCATGCATGATTATATAAAATTTTGCTTTTACATTAATTATTTATAAGTGGTCGTATAGAGATTTGTATAGCTATTCATTTTCACATTTATAACTATTTTAAATGTGTACGTATATACATATTATCTAGTAGCTGCTGCATTTTATATCCATGGCAGTAAAAAGAAATACACAATCAATGCTGATAGATATTCATTAATATCATTAGTTGTAGAAAAATATATAAAAACTCATTTAGGTATTCGAAGTAGATAGTTTGGTAAAATAATTACAAATTTTAAAAATGCACAAATTCTGTTCAAGAATTTAACTCCGAATGATAGTGATTTAAAGAGATTTAAATGGATATATTGTTTCAACATATATTATGTCAATGCCTACTCAGAAATTTTAATTTGACTTTTAAGTGGGCTTTAAATATGCAAGATGATGTGTTAATTACTGTTTTGCCTTAAATTATTATAAATTAACCGAATTAGTCTTGACGTCACAGATAACGTGATAATTAAAGGCGTAAAAAATAAAATATCCATTTTAGATTTCGACAATATTAATTGTCTTCAAACGAAAAGCCTGACTACATCCAGCAATCACTATACAATGTCTAAATCACTAAATATAATTATATTTACTATTAAACAACCGGGTTTAGTAACGCAGTAATGTATTCACATTTGCTCGTTACCTCCTGGCTGAGTATTGTTTCTTCTGTGGTTTCCTGCACTTCCATGCGGATGCAAAGAGATAAGAACTTAAGGTGCGCAAAATTCGTGTAATGATAATTTATGGTCGCCCAAGTCGTCTGTAATTGGGGTTAAACGGATGTTAAGGATTTAAATGTTTGAGTATATTTTAGAACAAGGGTATTAACTTGTCAAACAAAAGACGATATGTAAAACATGGGAATATATCTTACTCCTTTAAGCTCAGAAAAGACGACGATGAGCTAAAACTGGTTATTTGTAAAGAAGAAAAGGCCAAACAATCAATTTGGTTTGATTGAACATCTCAATCTTCATCGTACTATACAGTTTCCTTGTATTATAGTAGCAAATGCTATGAGTAAAGGCTTAAGGGTGAGTGACGTATATACATAATTGGCTGCAATTATATTAATGGAATGGAAGAAAAAGTTTACAACTTTTCAGTGATCTTAAAAAACATATTATCATTGAACAACCTGTTTTTCGATGAAAATTTATTTTAATTCCCTATACTTTCTTAATTTTTTTAAGAACTAACTATTCAAGTTTTTAATTTGAGAGTTTTACTGGTTATTAATTTTGAATAGCTCTTAAAATATCGTAAAATTTAGAAAGCAATTTTAATTAATGTACCCCTGATTGCCGATCCCTAATAATAATAGTCTGTAAGACACGTATTTTGTACTATTGATATTCATTTCATTATTCAAATTAATGAAATTAAAGAACAATAAATAAGAGAATAAGTAATTTAACCGATTATAGCCATTAATTCATCGTACACTTAAATGTGATACGGCCACCGCCCTAATATTGGGACCGCACCCATTACCGTCGCAGTAAGAAAGTCGCGGGTGAGTTGATATCGGTGGGCGTCCGAAAGTTTCTACAGTCATTCTCGAGAGCGCCGTGTCTCCAGCGTCGTTGTTGCAGCGAGATGTGATTAAGCCCGAATAGAGTGTCCCGCCAATTTTATTTATAGATGCTCAGGCTAAATCAACATAAAAATGACGCATCGAGAGCGTTTTATGGCCGTCTCTTGTATTTAGATATGTCCGGAGGAACACTCCAAAGAAAGACGTCGAAATTGAGGCATTAATAAATAAAAAAAAGAAGACAAACCGTTTGGAATGCCGAAATTAAGTTGAGAAGGAACTTAAATAAAAAAAAAGTTTTCCCCCAGTGAGAGAAAGATTTTTAATATTCAGTTTGAAATGAAGAATGCGGATGGAGAAGTACCATTGGACAATATTATTACATTTATAATTCATCTATAAAATTGACATTGTTTATTGTCGTATCATTTTCGGAATATTTTCTAAACAATTTTATGAAATTCTAAAGATATATCACCATTCAGGAGGCTAAATAATTATATTATTATTATGGTTTCAGTCGCAAAACAAACTTTGCAAAGACATCTATACATATGATGGTCTATATGAAACCCACATACAACATTGGAACTTTCTAATATCCTTCCCGTATAATAACGTAAAGCTTGATCACGACCATAAAATCTAGCGTACAACACTCCACATCTACCCGTCCCTGTCTTGAAGTGAACTAATTACTAACTGCAATTACTATCTCGCTGTCAATGTTATTGTCTATTCCACTTGCAGTATCTAGAATATGTATGTAGATATACATATATGATTCTATTTTGACTTGTACCCCTGCGTAAAGGTGAAAGAATTATCCAAATTGGTTGAATAATGCAGCAGATTACTTCGGCAAAAATATACACGCGCTGTTTCTGTTTGTTGGTGAAGATAGTATAGGGATTCAATGTTTACGTGCGATTTATACGTATACAAGTACTACGTGGCAACGTGGCACCCCAACTGTCCGTCACCAGTCCCGGCAACAATCGACATCACAACGATTTTCTCCGATCTTCCCACTTCTCCCGACCAGATTTTACATTCAATGTTTAACTGCGAACACGTTGCGATCTAGTCTGCAATAAAAGCCGTCTTATTACTGGAACGGGAAACATCAAATGGCCGCCGCGATCTCCTGATCTAGTAGTTTATTATTATTTTCAGAATCCTTTTTTATTTACCTTATTTTTAATTTTATTAGAATTACGCTTTTGTTTGTGTCATGCAGCGTGAACGCAGCTTAATAATTCTGTGCATATACTGAAAGGAAAAAGAAAAACAAATCCTTGCAACTCGTAAATATTATTTCTGAACGCATTACAAACACCCAAGCCGGTGGTCGAATAGTTACTGCTAACCACGCTAACTTGTATTTACGAGCATGCATCGGTCGTGCTGGCATTGGAAAGGAAAGAAGGGGTACTATGTTGCCACGTACTGTATGGATTAATCGCCTATGGCTAATGAAAATTGACACATGCTGTATATGCTATTAATTATACATAGCATAAGTGAAAATTCGTGGATACAACTTTATTTTAAAAGATAACAATATTTCAGCATTTTGAACCATTATTCAAAAAGATTTGACAAATACAGATTGATGTTTTGTAAGTATCTACATTGGCAAAATGTTAGCGGAACGATAGAAGATAGTAGCGGTAACAGCCGCCAAACATTGGTTTGTGGGCAGTTGATATTGGGGATTCCAGTCTCCCAGAGGTCAATCTGCAACAGAGTCTTCGAGACCCGTAATTCTATATATGACTTTTATCAATGATAATATAACTATCCAAAATCAGGACGTGCTGTCTTATGCCGAGGCTGTACTTCTAGACACATGAATATAAAAGCTTTTTATGCGAGACAGGATATACATATTTATCGTAATTTAACACTTCCACCGGTACAAATTGTAGATAACAAATTTTGTGCATTTTCAGTTATATATACAATGGTAGGCAAAATTTATCTAACAATCAATTCCCCAAGTCCACTTTAAGATATTTAGATGTAAAGAAGTATAGAATGTTGTTGCTGAAACATTTAACAAAATGTACTTGCGAACAAATTTATTGTAGTATATTTTACTGCTTACGTTGTTGCTAATGTTCTTTACATGACCAACATTCAGTAAAAATTGTTTTCATTATGATGTCATACAGAGTTGATATCAAAGACGAAATACACCCGTTACACGTAAGTAACGGGTATATTTAATTAATATAAGCATTGTGATTTAGAAATTTTCATGTTAGTCAAGTTGCCGATCTTTTTCTTCATTTTTTTTGCCACTAGAAACACGCCTAAATAATTTACAAAAGAAACATTATTGTAGATGATATGATCGTGCATCTATGAAGCTCTGCTCTCATATTATGAAAAAGAATTAATAACCTGTAATTTTCAATTTTTTTTAAAATTGATTAGTTTATGTTGATCATTTTTAAATTATTGTTATAAACCCCTTAAACAGCGGTTATCACATTGTAAAGTCAAATTTCACAATTATGGTGAATTCAAGTAGAGTAGAAATGCTAATCAATTAAGTACACCCATTACAACATAGTAAATAAATGTACACACTCTGATAAGAGAAATTAATTATTTTGTTTTTATAGTACTTTAGCTGCAGGGGATACAGTTTTCTCTCTCTAAGAGCACAGAGTAAAGTAACAAAGCCATTAAATGATTTTCACATTGAACCTATACTAAATAGCTCTTGTAGCTAGTAGTTTCTGATAAACGTAAAAGCTTACTCAGGACATGACTTCATCACAGTAAAGAAAATATGGAATAGCTAAGAATAATTTTTTAGTTCGCCTAACATTTCAAATTGATCTATTTACAAGGTATAAATGACATTTAAATCATATTTGCAATTAAACGTATATACAAATCTTAAAAATGTGATGAATAAGCAAGAAATTACAAATTGTATATATCATATATTTTGTTCTTTCCTTTTTGGTTGACTCCTATTTACTCAATAATTTTAATTTAATTATTTAATTTATTGTGCCTTCGGGAACCATAAGAATATTAATCAAAACTTTGGCAGATTTATAATGTGTATATAATTGATTTACGCCACCGCCATTTGCAATTTAGCAATTTTTACGTTTTACAATGCCCACCTCTTTGTGAATTTACTGTCAAATTTGATTTCAGGTTTTTAGTAGTCTATTATTAGCAAATTATCGGCATAAACTAATGAACTTTTAAATAATATGAATGCGAAATTACAGGTTATTAATGCTATTTCAACATACTGACAATGTCATATTTGCTTATAAGCATGGTCCTATAATTATAAAATGTTATTTATATTGTAAATTACATATTTAGGCACGACACTGGCGGTAAAAGAAACGAGTTGCCGATTTAATAGTATAAACATTTCTAAATATGTAATAAAAGGAATTCTTGCAGTCAGGTTTTTGAACATTTAAAATGAGATTCTGGTATAATTTAACCTGTTTTGGATACTGAGAAAAAACATACTAAGAAATGTTTTTACAAGTTATTGATTCCGTATTGATGACAGTAGAGTAACTAACTGTCAACGGAATTCCCACAAGAAAACCGATCAAGTTCACATGATTCATATTATTTTGAATTTGTTAGAGTAAGGGAAGACCCCATGCAAACACACCCATATAAAATAATACATCTTGTCTGCAGCTTTGAAATACACAATTATAATTTTCACTTTATTTTGGCCTAATTAATGGGCTAATAGCGTTTGAACTGCAATCTTTTACAACGCTGCCTTGACCCTGTGAGTAAACGATTCTATTTTTAAATATCGCTTAAACGGTAAATAGATGATAATGTGACAATTCCACAAACTATTCGAGGAGTGAATTAAAAGGAATCCGTGGAATCTCTCGAGCATATGCTACTATAATGATAAATACTTTTCGTTAGTTTATCTGTAAAGTTTACACTGTCGCTTACTGTTGAGGTTGGCGACGGACGCCGTGTTACCCAGACAGACTGTTTCTTGTCTGAGTGTACCTTTCTGGCGGAAGTTGTTGCATTTTTCACATGTGACGTTACATACATACATACATATACTCACTCTTCGTGAATATTTTTCAGACAACTGACAGTCCACGTTTTTCTTAATGTTAGAACTGTGATTATTGTTCTGTTATCTATCTGGATATTTATATTGAATTATTTAGAGTGACGTATGGAAATACACGTATATCCATTCAAAATGAAATTTTGTAAAATAAATATTATGTAAATTATATTAATTTTAATAGACTGATGAGAAATGTATTTTTTTCTATTGAAAATGAAAGGATCTCATTAAAAAAGCTTATTTTTTACACTATATTAAAACGAGAATTGCCAAATTACCCTAAAATTATAGGTTATGTTATTACTTAATTCACCATCACAATTTACTAAAAATTATGTAGCAAATCAATAATTATGTGACAAATGACAACACTGATTACAATGTACATAATAAATTATACTGTCACTATTAATACCACGGCAAATAACGTATGCATATGTGTCATATACAATACGAGACATATGAATAGTATGACAAGAACATTTATAAATAAACTATAATATTTCGACCATGCAATAGCCATATCATTCGATTTACAAACTTAAATGTTCGGAAGAAACAATAAAACAATGCGAAAGCTTGAGCAACATAAAAAGGAGATAACTTCTTTTTCAGTTTCACTTATTTAATGCATCTTATGTAGTTAAAGCCTTATACATAATTGGTTAGAGCACATATTTGAGTTGGAAAACAAAAGTGTGTTATTAACATGTAGGTACTATCAATTATCATTGTCCTGACTGGTGGTACTAGAAGCTTACAAATAATAAAATAAAAGTAAAACAGAGTTTTAAAAGACAAAATTTCTGTAATTTATATATACCGATAGGTCCAGCCCGCGACGGGCCATACATAAGCAACAATATACGTATGGAACGTGCTATGTGGCAACGTGTGTACGATACCACTCCGCGTGCTCCTATTTTGAGTGACTTTCTTAAAATTTGAATTTATTTTGTAGAATTATTGTTTTTTTACTTTTATCTTTTAGAAAACGTTATTGTTTTTTTATTACTTAAAATTACTTTTCCGTAGCAGCTAAGAATACAATAATAATAATAAATTGGACCTTATTATGTCTGAAACAAATTGGCAAATTACGTATACAGAACGAATATGCAAACGACTATATCCTTGCGCGGTTTAAGTCTTACTAAATTCTTAATTGCAATGTGCTGCTGCTGCGGGTAGAGGGGTTTCGGTGTTGCCACTCATTGCTGTCTATGGCCCGTTCCGAGCTGGACCTATCGGTATACTATAGCTCTACATATACACCCAAAATAACTGAAAAAATGCTATATCTGGTTCCCCGCTGGAGGTAATTGGTTTCAAACATGTAACTGCATTGTTTCAAAAACATAAGAATTAAAAACATAATTGATACGAGGAGTTAATTTGAGCCCCAACGAAAAATGTTGTCGACAAAAGTTATAGTTTGTCAAGCAGGCATTTTATAAACAAGCGGGAAAGTAATGAGTGTGTATTAATGATTTGCCAATTTTAAATCCTATAACAGTTATGTGTGCCTATCTTATTTTCAAAGCAAACGATAAATACGTAAAAGTATAAATGTGAACAATTAAGCATAGAACCATCGCTACTATCTATGCAGTTTTATCAAACGATCTTGATCTATCATAGACATGCATTTAATTCTACTACACAAATAATATCGACGCATATTGTACAATTGAGCCACATACTAAAAGTAGTAGCAGTAAAGCAAATCGTTATTGTACGATTTTGTAGTATGTTGGCTTGAATAAGTTGTCACTAAGTTGACAGCTGACAGTAGAATGTGGTAATAATTGTACCATCACAATTAACATTCAAAAGTAAAATGAACACGTTTTGCCTTACTGCACAAATAACTATTGTGTAACAAGGCAGTAAAGTTACATTTTTCATCACGAATGTGGATATTAATGTTAATTGTGCTGGTACAATTAATATCACGTTCTACTGTCAGCTGTCAACTAGTGACAACTTATGCAAGCCAGTATACACCAAAATCGTACAATAATCATTTACTTTACTGCCGCTTTCAGATAAATGTCATTAATTAAGTGCACGAACCATCGCCTCAAAAAACTCGAACAAAATGACCTAGGCGCTATAATGGAATAATTTGTTTACAAGTTTGAGTAGTTTTAGTGTCAAGTGACATATAGCCATACAATTAAATTGGTAAGCTGATAAAGTATTTTCTCAGACGATTCTTCCTACATATATTAATCTCTTTGTCAGTCAAGAGTTATTGCTCTTCTTTAGAATAGATTGTATGTTTGTCGCATATAAAAAAAAATGTCTTGTAATTTATTGGCATTATTATTATTACTGAAAGCAAATAGAAGATTTTATAAAGAGCTTTCAACATTTTCCTCTTAATTGACGATTATATAATTTCATTTTCCGAACAAATGTAATAATCAATTTCGATAATTATACGCCATTACATTAATATAGATTTAATGGTTAATTTCATTCGCATCATGACTACAGACTTTCACATTCTATTGCCAATAGGGAATTGAAGATTATATTGAAATGGCAATATCGTACTCATTTTCAAATCGCATTAGCTGCCCATTTAATATCTTTCACACTATTATACGCTTCACGTTATATTAAAAGAATTAAACAATTCAGTACACAATTATCAATATAGGAAATAAGAATCGCAAGATGGCACGGTCGTTTGAGATTGTTTTGGAAAGCCGGGAATTAAAGGAAGTTAATCGTACATAACACAACGACAGCCCGTAAGAATAAATTATTAGCAATGACAGTGACGTCAATTTCTCTAGAAATAATAACAGCTGCATGTCTAAGTAATGAGTAACGCAAGTACTAAAACTAACGACATCTTGTGCTGTTAGACGAGTTCTTCGGTAAAATATATTTAATCAGCAATTTCTTAAATTAAATGTGTTAGTGCGAAAGACTTATTTTTTATTTGCATCCTTTCAATTCCTGCCGGGAGCAATAAATATTTTCGAAGAAGCATTAACTAAATTGGATTTAATAAACACCTCAAGTCAATAGTTTAAATGAAGTAGTAAACTCTTTTATGTTTTTTTTTATCATCACTCAAAAAAATTAGAAAGTATCTCAATTAGAATACTTACATAGATGTTTTAAGCAGATAATTATATATAACAGTTCGTATAGATTAATATTAAAATGTAGGGTCCAAAAAACATGTCGAAAATAGAAGGCAATCTCAAATATAACATCGACAATATTTTGAATAAAAAATCATAAAAAAATGAATTTTTCCGAGAACCCACTTTTCAAATTAAACTGAGCAAATTATATCATTATCATACGATTAATATTATATTTTACAAGTTTTATTCACAAATAAAAATTTATCAAACATTGATGATCAACACAGTATAACTTGAATTTGTCCACTTTTATATTTTGTTCTGTAACTATTAATTTCTTGTATCCAGAATGAGATACATGTAACTGAAATTAGTAATGAAAATATAGTCATTTAGAAGTCCTTCAATGAATTAAAATTAAATTAATATAATCGAAATATGTGTTTATGGCAGATCAGATCTTCGACTAAAATAAAAAAATAAAATGAAGTGGTGAGAGATCAAGGCAATAATAAAGTGCACACTTTTCGACAGAAATTTCTACAGTATACACGGTGGCCAGAAAAATGCGGACAAACGCCACGCAGGCCAAATCTTTGTTTAATTCTGAGTTGACAATCTTAATTGAAAAAAGTAGTACAGTGCTTTTTTTTTTTTTTTTTTTTTGTAAACCATTGGTATTAATCGATTAGTTACATCAATGCATTTGAGATAATTCCATTTCTAAATTTCACCACAATGATTTTACATAGATAAATTTGACGAATTTTGCTAAATTTTAGCCGTACAACTTAATGTTTGATGGTCTCGTATGCCGTAAGGAAGGACCGTATAACTTTTTTGGATTAAGATTATCGCCTCAGAATTGAACAAAGAATCGTTCTACCTGGCGTTTGTCCGCATTTTTCTGGCCACCGTGTATAACAAGTGAAACATCATTCATTTTTTGCTTATCTATCTTGATTATAATAATTAAATATTAACTCATTGCGATTACGACCTATTGACCTATACATACATTTTTTTAATACAACACGTCACTCGGAAGATTTAATAAAATCCATGTAAATTAAGCACGGAATTGAATCATTAAGGTTCCGTAGTTTTTGGTAGAAATTGGTTGAATACCTCTCACAAAACTTCTGGTTCATACAAGAAGACGTTTACATGTCTAGTGCCATATTGTCACCCCTCCTCCTCCTCTATCACAGATAATATTTGAATAACCATTTGGTCAGAGAATCTGTTATTATGTTTATTAACAGAAGAAAGCCGACTTGCAGAGCAACCCAACTATAGAATATTAATTTCTTAATAGATATTGTGTGTGAATCTTTTGTAGTTTTGAAATTGATTTTAGAGCAGAATTTTATTTTACATTTGGACAATCTAAGTTTTATCTGTTATCCTGTATCAGAATTTTGATTAATTTTAGTCAAAATTCGGTTAATATTAATTTTCAGTTCGAAACGTGGAGTTTTTGCTTTTTACCTTCACTATAGATAAAAAATGAGGTGTGGCCACCACACGACTTTCTTATACGTATGAAAGTGTTACTTCCGGTCCGAATTTTGACATTTCATTTATACAAAAAATATTCCATATCCAACTCTAAATATTTTTGTACTCTTCATAAATATATATAGAATGCATAATTTAGGACATATTTCCAAAAAATCGTTATTCCGTAAGAGTAAAAGTGTTACTTCCGGTCCGAATTTTGAATTTTTTTTTTATACAAAAGATATTTAAAAGTACGTTCTAAATACTTTTATACTCGTAATGTACCTGCCTAGAAAGCATGACTTGCGAGATATTCGCAAAAAACTGATTTTCGATAAGAGTAAAAGACCTACTTCCGGTAGGAATTTCGAAAAACTTTATCAACACAATTTTTCTCAAATTTAATTTTGAGTATATTTGAATTCTTTATAAATTTGTTTAAACTTAGTAATTGACGAAATATTTGCAAATTTCGTTTTTTTCACTGAAGTAAGCTACTACTTCCGGTCTGTCGATTTTGCTCAAAATCTAATCAGTTCTCAAGAGGGAGATTATATTCGTAAATACAAAATTTGGAATTGATATCTGTAGCGGTTTGACCGCTCTCGTGGTCACAGACAGACAGACACACACAGAGACAGACAGACACACAGACATTTTTTAAAAACCACTTTTTCGGTATCAGGGGACCTCAAAACGTGGACATCTGCAAAAATCTCGAGGTCGAAAATTTTCATCATCACAATACTCCTTATACTACGTATAAGAAAGTAATTATTAATGTGACTCAACTATGAAAAATAGAACCTAATATATTTCTTTGACACAGATTAAAATGTAATGCCACCAGAAAATATTATTTAATTATTAAATTGGTACAGAAAATAAAGCAAATTTTAAAATGTAATGACCACCTAAAGAACGCGGTAAAAGCAATTAGTAAGTGGCTGAATATTTTCGTGGAAATCATGTAGTTGCTAAAAATAAGTAAAAAAATACAGTATGTAAACACACTTCCCTTATAAATAGCTGATGTCTGTTATTTGCTTGGATTCATTATCTATTGGTGAAAATATGTAGTTGAAGAAAGTTATTTTGCAAGCTTATTTTAGTTCCAAACTTCGCAGATTGTCTATTTTAACATATTTTGTCGTATTAGTGGAGATTAATGTTTGTTGTCTTTTAGTATTTAAACTTTATATGTATTTATTGAATGTACTAGTGCATATGCTACGAAATTTCTTGTAAAGATATTAAATTTTCTTGGATGTTTTTTTGGGAATGAAATTTTATGAGAGATGAAGAATAATTGTCATGAATTATTACAATATAAGTTTGCCTTTATATTTTTCTTAAAAACTAAGTGTTTAAAATTATTACAATAAAACAAGCAGGTATATAAATTTTCATTTAGAATCTTACATTTTATAGAATTATCGGCAACATTATAAAATAAATGACATTAACATATTAATGGGCTAGATTAATTAGTTGGGACTTGGGACTGTTTATTTTAAAACACCATCAATAAGAAAAAAAAATAGCGAATTATGAGTTTTAACATTAGTGTTTAGAAATATTCAAATAAAAATGTATAATGTTACAAAGGGTACCTAATATTTTGTGAAATGCTTATTATTCCGGTATATATACACCTATGTTGTGTACAAAAGTATTAAAAGTACATAAAGATAGACCCGTTTCGAAAAGTAAACATAATTATTTAACCCTTTGAAAGCCGGTCGTTGCCCGCACGACGAAATCACCCCAAAACAATACAAACCCAATTTAACTGACGTTCACAACACTATACAAAATTTATTATTCAAAATACTCCACAGAGAAAAAAAAATCTATACGTCTATACATATCAAAGATGGCAACAACGTCGGCTACCAAATGTCACTCACGACTGACTTGACGTACGTCAAATTTGAATATGAAACGAAACAATTGAAGAGAAGAACCAGTTTATCCATGAAGTTCAAATACCCCAGACTTGCCGGGCAATGTAGCAGTTTTTTTTTACGTTTCAGTGGAAAGAAATTAATTAGCGGGATTATGCAGAGTACAATGGAACGGCGCGTCAGGACTGGAGAGCTTTCGTCGAACTTCCACGTGACCACCTTTTACGTAACCGGATTTATAACAGTAGGTATTTGTTTCCTCATCTATAGGGTAGTTGTGACAAGTGTGTGGGTACTGTGCATACATATATATTTCGCTTATTATGCACCCTGTTTATAATGAGGTCGTTTCCCTTGGAGGAAAAAAAGACGCTTAACGAAACAGGAACATCTCTCGAATAACAGCTGTAGGAGAGTGTTTAAAACTACATATAGACGATTTTACGCTAATTGACAGAGTAGTAAACAATGTCCTTTTCACTAACTCTACAGACGCCTATGATAATGTATAAGCCATAAATATATACACATAGCATAACGTTTTCTAAATGAAATACGCATACAGCAATAAAATTAA
Organism: Amphimallon solstitiale; assembly: GCA_963170755.1. Classification (NCBI taxonomy): domain Eukaryota; kingdom Metazoa; phylum Arthropoda; class Insecta; order Coleoptera; family Scarabaeidae; genus Amphimallon; species Amphimallon solstitiale. The sequence goes on along the minus strand of OY720675.1, from coordinate 51,543,954 downwards.
AATGTACCTCAATTATACGCTAAAAACTTCTATTCTAACCGTTATTTCCGAATGTTATTCTAGAATATGCTGTGGATTTTTCTTTTAGTACATTGCTTACCGTATAATAATTAAAGAATTTTATCGTTCGCAACATACTGAACAAGAATAGGAATAACTTAAAATTACGTGAATTTCCTTGAAAAGAAATAGCCTCAAAGAAAAGAATTTCTTTCAGGTCAATCTAATGAAAAGCATATTACTTCTTGATCCCGAAAGAGGCTTTGTTACGTCCATTGCATATCAAACTGCAGTGGCGGCTGCTGCAGGGAGGGCAACGGGGCATTGCCCCCCCCCCCCGTGACAAATTGCCCCGTAACAAATTTCTTTTAACAGATAAATTAATTATAAATACCTAATTTGTATGTGATTTTTCTGATTTGTTTGATAACAAATAATATGTTTTCGGAAGTAACAGTCCGTCTTTTCAGCGCGTTTAAAAGTCGCAGTCTGACGTAGGCTCCGGGGCATCTCGCGCGACTGCCCCGTCTGCATTAGAAATCGAGCGATGAAACTGGCGCGGGTAGCCGCGTATATATGTAGGCGGCGGGGCACTACTCTATGGTGCCGGGTCCGAGTGGCGGTCCAGTATGTAATATACAGCGGTGAGTGTATGTTGTAATTTCTATCGGTGCAAATGCAACTATGAATTGCATTAGTAACATTAAGACAGAATTAAAAAATCTAGGGCTCCCTAGACTAGATTTATTGATTAAACTAGAAGATCACAATTAGAAAACTAATAAAACCGTGACGAGAAAATTCAACAGAAGCTCTTACAGTTTTGGTTTCGAAAGTATTTCTTTATCGCACGCTAATTTTGTTGTTTCGACGTTGGTAACAAAAAAAAAAATGGAACCAAATTATATTTAAATGTCAAAATGTAAGCCTTTAATGTAACAAACATGTGCAATAGAAGAGTTGTACAAAGAATAAAAAGCACACATGCTAACATTTTATTTACTAATTAACAATAAATTGTTAAGCAGAGTTGGATGATAAGTTTTCTGATGCTACTATTGTAATTTACTTCCAAGGTTGAATAGTACAACTGTTATAAAAGTTTGTTTTTGATAATATGTCGAGACTATGTTGGCGAAAGATTTTGTAAATTGTCTTCTGCTATTTTGCAAATCTCTGGGGGCGTGCAAAATAGAAAAAATCACGTGAACGGTGTTCTCCTACTTTGAAGAGAATAAAAACATTTTCTAGAAATACCATGCAGGAAAGCAGACTATGTGCGTTAGCAATGTGTTCCATTGAAAAACAATTACTGACATCAACACCAAACTTCAATGAATGAGTTATTAATCATTTTGCCGATCGTAAGGAACGGCGGATGGATTTTGTTTTCAAACAAGTTAATTAAATAGCATATTGAGTTTGTTTCTTGTCTGTACTTAATTTTTGATATTAAACACTCATACTCCCGGTGCCCTTCCGTCCCAAAAAATCACGGGCCGCCACTGTCAAACTGTATCAATTAAAACTTTGTTATAACATTATCTAAAAAAAAATGTTGCTTTCAAATTCCTTGAAGACATGTGCCCCAAAATACTATGTAAAGCGAAGCTTAAAGAAGAAGTATTAGTGGTTGAACAGCAAATCGGAAAGATACAGAAGAATGTACAATTTGAATAAAAAAAACAGAAAAGCTCACTGGATATTTTCTAGTAAAATAATAAAATAGCTCTTAGGAAAAATGAAAAAATAATAAAATGGAATGCAGAACTTAAATTCTCAGTTTGCAATCAAATTTAAGGATTTATCTTGAAAATTTGTTCGATGTCACTGATGATCCCTGTCAACATAAAAACATTAAGAACACTGAAAAAAAGGACAAATGATGAAGTAATGAACTTCACTACTTCTTTTCTCCAAAAACTTTTCTTAATGTCTCCGTTTCATACTCTTCCATTTTAATTTAATATCCATGCTTCGCTACTACTTAGAGCCGTTGGTCTTATTAGCATGTTATGCAAACTACCTTCTCGAATCTAATTATTTTATGTAATGATTTTACGCACTTGTTTCCTTTTTATATGCTAGCTTCTATTTCATGTTACTTTGTTACTGTTACTTTTGAGCTGTTTTGTATTTGTGGAAAATAAAAATAAGTGTGTGCTGTAATTGAAATTGTCAAGCAAAGGAAAATATTTCTCCAAAATTAAGTCTAATCGTTGGATTTTTTAAATTCAAAATATACCATTGCAATAACGAAACGTAACGAATAAATTCCTAAGAAGGTTTATACATACGTGGTTCGTTTAAAAAATACCCATCTCAACTTAAAAGAAACTGAAACCGATTATTTTCAACAAATGGCAATTTTAGGGTGAATGCTGAATACAATATAATCGTTCAGTTACGCTCCCGGCCCCGGAAACCCTTACAGAAAAAATGTAAATGGGGTGCCCCCGTTTGCAATAGTTACTTTTACTTCAATTTTATTTTAAGACACAATCAGCCCATATTGCAGCAGCTTACTTTAAGTTTTATTCCATAAACTGTCCACTTTCAAGAACAAACTGTTTTGTTATTTCTACCAGGTTTATTTACGAGTTATGAAAATGGCACTAAAACTACGAAGGTCTTACACTATACTAATAATGTGTTACGTTTATTACACATTTTATCGCTACATGTGTCGCACTTGTTATAATTCGTGCGTAAATCATATTTTAAAAACGACCACGGCGAAATCGGTTAACTACCACGGAAATAAATTAATATCGCATTCGCCAATACATATCATCCTAGAAAAATCAATGAAACAATCGACAAAATAACCTTGAAGATTATAGTAGTAACATGTAGTAACGATAAATTTAGCGTTATCGCTCTCGTGTACGGACGTTATCTTGCAATAGCAACGTCGAATACATTTACGACATCTGTGAAGTTTAAAAGTTAACAAAAAGAAATACACGGCCATATAAAAACGCGATATTATCTGGTAGATGGTGAGCTTGGTCGCGCGCTCCGATTCGGAGGATCTACAGTATACAATTTTTAATTGGAAACGAAGGAGAAAATGATGAACGTCTAGACAACGAAAAGCAACATCTACCACATGTTGCAGGCGGGCTTTTGATTCGTCGTAATTACGTTGTGGTACTATAGGTACACAAAGCAAGGTTATTATTGGAATTAATTTTAAACACGAATAAATGTGCTTATAATTATCTTTAGTTAGTACGTATTTTTTTGCAGCTTGTAATTCGAGAATATCCATTATATACAGGGCGACGGATTTTTGATTCACTGCGATCCTGCTCGTCTATATAATAATTAGGGGGCGGACACGGACGGTTGATGACTCATCGCCCATGGGTGCACTATTGAAATGTTGTATTTTTAAAGAGGTTTTAATTTTATTTATATAATTGGATAACAAGTGGCTGGTGATCTATAAAATACTAAATACCTTATTATTTCTTCATTTTCTCTTCTGTAAGACTTGTTCTCTTTAAATTACGTACATTTTTGTAGATAGAAAACGTCCTTTCTACACCGCAACTGGTTATAGGTGCCTACTGGAAATATTCTTTTATTTCAGCCTATTTAGCAGTTAGATTCTGTGTCATTGTCCACATACACAATTGCAGCAATGTTATTAAATCTGGATTTCTATTAAAAACTGCATCTAACTTTTGCCGAAGTCACTTGGAATAATTTTGAAATTATTACTAGCCACATCTAATGTGGTTAATACGTCTTTCAATTTGTGACGATTTTCAAAGTATGTGGTTAGTTTAGGGTAATTTCCAAAGTGTTTCTGAAGGAATAACAACTGTTTTTATTAATTTCGAGAGTCATTTAAACGTGTAACGAAATTCTCTGCATAAAAACTAGTAGCTTCCAACCATGTTCCCCATCTAGTTATTACTGGCGAGGTAGGCAGTGCAAAAGATGGACGTTTTTCCTTGTAAAGAGCTACTCTCAGTGGTGCTTTTCTGAAAACTTCTTTTAAAGCGGATACAAGCCTATCAACTTCCGGATAGGTGTGTCTGATATATTCACAGATTATGTGCTACACAAGTAATATGCAAATATTACTTGTGTAGCAGCAAAATATGAAAGATAAGGTAAATACAATAAATGTTAGAAACTCCTCGCGCTTCTACCTACGCCGATGAAGAAAGGATTTTACTCATAAATTCCTTTTTTGATGGGCATTTTTTGTTGTCGTTTTCAAGTAAACAACAGATGTTGCAGTTCACCATATGAATAATGCTATTCAGCTGTGTATTCAGTAACTGTGTGTTGTTTACATTATTTCTTTGCTTCGTTGTAACTCCGTCGTAGTTTAAACCTGGGACGTCCGCGCCCTAATAATAATAGACTTCCGTTAACGTAAACAACGTCTAACTTAAATCTAATAGAAGATTTGTCTGACTGAGAGAAATCAATCTCGTATCAAAAAAGAATTGCTGCACATTAAAAACATTTGTTTTAATGAAATAAATCATTTGCAGGGACTACTTGCCACTATTTATAATATAAAACAACAACAAAGTGAATTTTGCAAACGTGTGTGTGTGTGTGTGTAAGCACGATAACGACCGAACGGTTAAAGTTATTAATACTAAACCTTATGTTTAAGAATATAATCTTCTTGTTGAGAAGGATTACATATTCAGTCAAACTGAGAGACAGGAAGTTAGTTTAGTTCAGCGAAAAAATCAAATTTTCCCACTGTCGCAATTGCTAAGCTTAGACAAATTTCCAAGGAATACAAAAGTACTCAGAAGTGAATTGGAGAACATTATAAAGAGGAGAATTTCAAAATTTTTACCAGAAGTGTGTCTTTTATCGTAAATCAGATTTTTGGAAATATCTTGCAAATTATATATTTAGCACAGATTGACTAAGTAACTCTTGTACACAAAAAAACACTTTTAATCTTGTCGAAAAGCAGTTTTTCGCAATAGTTTGCTAGGCGCGGCGTTTGTGTGTTTTACTGATTATTAATCTGGATTATTTCCTAAAATATTGTAAAATGTAGAAAGTAATTTTAATTAATGTAGCCCTGATTACCGATCCCTAATTATTACAAAGAATAATAAACAGTAAACGGCCAATAATTCTTTTTATGTTTATTCCTCTAATATAACCAAAATTCTCGGTACTGAAAATACTAACTGGGACTTACTGAATATTGAATTTATATAATTTTGCTCGGATATTTAGAATGTTACTTCGTAACTTTAGTTTAATTTATTTAATGTAGAATTATACTGACAAGTCACGAAAATCCCTCTATATTTAATAAATATAAATATTTACCTTATTCTTCGCCTTTAAATAAATGTTACCGCATTTATATTCCTGCATAAGATGAGTTCACTGTACTTATTTAATGTGACAAATCAATAAATATTAACATAATTGGTACAATAAATAGAAAAAATCATTTCATATAATGTGGACAAAAAAATAATAATAATAGAAAATGTGGGCTTATGGGAATACCCATATATTTAATTATAATTCAACATTACGTAAAGCTTTACATATTCCAACGTATATTTAGAGCAAATGTAGTTAGTTTCAAAAAAGCAAATTTTCTATATACTATATATTATTCTTAATCAATTCATTTTCCATGCATTGTTTACCAATAGTAAGTTTGATTAAACGATTTAAAAACAGTATCTTAAACGTGAAATATTATAGAAGTATGTTACCATATATTTCCTAAATTTACTGAATAAATTTAATAACTTAACCAAATGTAAATATTAATAAGTTATTATTCTTAATTACTGTAATAATATTTAATTCAATGCCGCTGACAAAAGAATAAACAATTTATCTGTTAATTTATTTATTCCTTTACTTGAACTGTTGAAATAAATTCTATACGTAATGGACAAACTAAATAAAATTATTACTCCATTCTAAATAGTCAATTAAACACAGACTTGATTGCTAAACATTTAATAACTTTTTTCTTCTCATCACGTCAAAATGTCTTGAACAAAAACAAAAGAGATTAAGTACATCTTAATGATGGTCACAGAAAGTTGCAAATTCACGTTACAAATTAAAAAATTCGACCTTCGGGGTGTGTTCCAAATTAATTTTTAATTTTACCGTTAGTGTAAGGTTAAAATTACGTTCTCCAACGTTTTTAGTTGGCATAAAATTATATACAACTTACACTGTCGCATACATTTACTTCAGTTAAAATTACGATAATCATACTTATACGACAGAAAAGTTTCGAAGGCGAAGTTAATTTTACGTTATCTTCATCAATTATTCAATTAACGGAAGGAAACGCATATTTTAAAATGCGTACGTCCACGGAAAAATTTCTTTTTAAATTATCTAGTAGGTACTGTTATCTAATTATATAGGATCACTTACTGGTTCTCCAAAATTATTTAAAAAAGTTCTCGCCGTGACGAGCGTATTGTAATGTGATATTAGTGTCTCTTCCAATAACCGAAATGTTGTTTTAAAAACTATTCTGTAATTTGCAGGCTTTCACTTACACCACTACATGTTTACCGAAAAGATTAATTAAATAAAGAAGTCGCAGGGCTTCGAAGAAGTTGCCAACTAAGATAATTCCTAGCATGCAGCTACTAATTTAAGCCTAAGTTATTCGTAATTGAACAATAAAACATAATAAAAGTAATGGTAGACGTCCAACACTTTTTTTTATTATCATCTCTACGTTTACACATTTTGGTGGTTCGTTTTGGAGAAATCAATTAAAACTCTAATTGTTAAATTAAAATTTATTTATTTCAATAAAATTCAATAGTGAATAATTGATATTAAATAAGTAGTCACGTGCATAATTCACGTAATTATCATTAATTTCAATTAAATTGCGCAGTTGAATATATATGCAAACTAAAATTTAATATGAATTATTGTATTTTCTCATATGTCGATTTTGTCATTTCTGATGTTTAAAATACATTTTTATTAAATGTGTCGCATATAAAAAAACGTTGATCTATCAAATAAAATCAAAATTCCTAAAACATATATTCCTAATTATATTTATTGAAAGCAGGGCATATTCAAAATGTATTTGATTCAATAGCTGCACCTAACTCACGTGGTAGAGGGTTATATTATTAGATCTAGGCGGCTGTGAAACCTTTGCCGTCATTAGTTGACTTTTATTATTGCAATTATTGTACTCTTATGCAAGATGTCTAAGAATGTAGGCTGGGATTGGTCACATAGGTTGTGTGATTTAACTCCACGTGAATTTTCTATTATAAAACACATCGTGTCTTCAGATTAACTATTGACTATTTCAAATTATTAATAAAGAATGACAATGACAAACGATTAATACGGCACAGTTCTGTTGTTGTAAGATTGTACTGAACATGAGAAATGTTGGAAGTACATAATTCTTTTTCACATTTTCATAATAAAACAATGTTTTCCACATAGTTGTTTTTTTTATATTGCATACAAACTCCTACACTGACTTTTGAGCTAGCCTGTATTACATTTCACTATACGAAGCAATGTTTATAGATTTATTTGTGGTAGAATCTTGTTAACAAAATTCGAGTTGACAGCTGTTAGTGAAGTGAATAGAAAGTTGCCCCATGTACAGTTTTTAATTAAAATAAACCTACTAAAATTCTTTTATAAAAAAACCTAGGTATGGCAATTAATAGTAGTTAGGAATAAAATAACTAACGTCCACACATAAATGAACAAAATGTTACGAAACATTAGCAACATTATTCATTATTGCAAAAGCAAAACAATAAGTTTACAGTAAATAGTTTTTTCTTAAGGTTTACATAAAGAAACTGGAGAAATTTTTCTAAAACATCACAATATAAAAAGAATTTAAAGGCAAGAGAAAAAATGGTCGGTACAATGAAGAATTCATAAAAGTAGGAAAGGCAATCAAAGAGGTCAATCTTAAATTAATTTGAAAGCAAAATAAGACAGAATTATGTAAAGAGACATAAAATGTTAATTTGTAAACAAAAACTGTTTAATTATGCTTTTGGTATTATGACATATTACTAGTCGCCGATATTACGAGCACAATTTTATATTTTACAGGAAAGGCGCTTCAATAGGACTTAAATTTAAAACTTGGGCTTTTTACTTTTATTATTATTTTGTGCTTTTTTCTTAACTAGAGTAGACTTCGAAAAGGTTGACATGCTTTTCCACTATCACATCAAAATAGTATTGTAAACTGTTGACTGTTGTTTCTTTGAATACTTTAACATGAATTATGTTTAACATTAAATTACCTTTCTCGCTCTTGAGTGTGTACAGGTTTGTGTAAAAAACAGGTCGAGAAGCATTTTAAATAAAACATACTATTGGCTTCACAAGATATATGTATATACAGGGATGCTTCAAAAGTTAATAAAATAGGACATTCTAAAAAACCATGACAGTGAATAGCTTTTTACAGGAAACTGTAAGCGGACGCGAAAAAAGCGGTTCAAGCTGAGAGAGATTGACGGGCAGCTGCACGCGGACGCGAAAAAGGCGATTCAAGCTCGAAAGAGATTGATGGACAACTACTAACATATTACTAGTCGCCGATATTACGAGCACAATTTTATATTTCATTAAATACATACTAAACAAGTCCTTTACATCGTTTACAATAATACAAACACTACATAATTATGAGAACACATTTATCAATTAAAATTAAGATCAATAAACTTATATTAGTTTTAATAGTAAAAAAAATTAAACATTTTGATTATCTATACAGAAAATTATAATAAATTCATTATTGACTATCAACGTTCTTATTGTTTCTCATGAAAACTACTTGAATATAATTCAAACAGTGCTGTCTTCATTGTAGTAAGAGGGAATAAACCTTTCGTTACGAAGTACCTACGCGTCCTAGTTGAAGCACTAATCTAACTCAATACTAATACGTCAGATTCACTTCAAACTGAATATAAATTAAAAATTCAATGTATTGTTGTAATAAAAGCGGATATTAAATTCATGACAGTGTGCAGCCGCTAAATATATCACAATTATAAGATAATTACATTAAGTTGAATGTACTAAAGGTGAATGGAATAAGTGTATTTGTAGCGGAGCCAATTACCGTTTATTTTTTTTTTTTTTGGTAAACGTGCCAAATTTGCCCACTTACTTATGCATGGATGCAATTTTATATCAAAATAATATTGTAAAATTACTGATACTATACTATATATATAGTTGTATTATATAATATGTTATATGTGCTACAATAATTAGAATAAAGAAATGACAAATTGCGAAACGATTAAAAAGATTCAGTATTAAGTTCCAACAGAAGTGGGAGTTGAAACTATAGTGATGGTAGTTGAAACTTATTGCAATAAAGGTGCAAATAATTTACTTCAAAGGTATGAAATGTCGGATAAACTTACAATACTATTAATGTATAATCGTCAAAAAAAAGGCAATTAAAAGATAGTTAAGTGTGAAGAAACTGAGGCGAGGTTCGTCTGTTATTTTGCATTGTAGGTGGGTGACTTCGTTTTAGTAATTATTTTCATTTTACTAACGCATGCAGTGACATATTTATTGCAATATACGCAGGAAAGAAATAGCGAGAATTTACGTATTTCGCCAACAATCTTTACTTTTTTTTTATCTATATCAATTTTGTCCCTATCAAAGTAATCCGCCTGAGATACAATACACATAATCGAAGCACTAGATGTGGGGATATCTGGTTTCGTCCGATAGGCAAATTTTACCTCTTTCAACCTTTCTTATTCTGGTTTCGTCCGATTTAGAAAAATCATATTTTAAGGTTTCTGGTTTCGTCCGCTACATCTTACACGACGTCATAATGGGGTTTTATGTGAGATAAACAATGACACAGGTAGAAGGGCAGTTACCGCCTAATCACCGTTAGGGATTACTCGGTTCAATTAGTACTTATAAAGATACATTCTAAGAGTCAGTTAGTGATTTACATTCGAAAGTGAACATTGTACGTTGTAGAACGTTGTACATTTTGTGAAATGGAAGTCATACAATCAAAAAGAGGACAGCCTTTAATTTTGCATGACGGCTTTAAATACAATAAAAAAAGAGTCAACAAATACGAAATATTGTGGTCATGTGCTAATAGGAGGTGTAACGGTAACATAAAAACAAACACTGCAATAACAATAGTTTTAAATCAAAAAGAACACTCAATATGTGCACCAGATATTGCAAGAAACGAAGTTCTAGTTAGTGTTTCTAATGCCAAAAAAAGAATCCGTGAAGAGTGTGCTCCGGTCACACAAATTTATGAAGAGGAAGTAATAAAAAAACGCCAGCGATAAAGGACTTGATTTCGTGACATCAATTCCAAGATTCCATACAGTAAAACATCAACTTTATTCGGCCAGGCATGCAAGCCTGGGAGTTCAGAGTTTACCAAAACATCGACAGGATATCGTTGTTCCAGAAAATTACAAAAAAATTTGTTATTTTTGATACTGAAACGGAGGACAGAATCATGATATTTGGTAATATGGCAGAAGATTTATTAAGACAGGGAAGATGTTTTTTTGGTGACGGCACTTTTAAAAGTTGTCCGAAAATTTTTGAGCAACTGTACACCATTCACATGGATGTGAATAGTACAGAAGAGAAAACTTGTGTTGTACCAGTTTTTTTATGCCCTACTGCCAAACAGAAAAGAAGAGACGTATAAAAGATTTTTCCAAATCTTAAAAGAAAAATGCCCCGATTTTACCCCTGAAGACTTTCACGTGGATTTTGAAACGGCTGCCATAAATGGTTTTATAGAAGTTTTTCCACATGCGCAAATTAAAGGATGCAATTTTCACTTCAACCAGGCACTATGGAGGAAAATTCAACAGCTTGGGCTAGTTGTACATTATAAAGAAGACGAACATGTAAGAAAACATTTGAGAATGTGTGCAGCCTTAGCACATTTGCCTACAGAATTTATAGACGATGGTTGGTTAACCATAGCAGACTCTTCGCCGGTTACAGAGGAAGTTATTAAATTTAATGATTATTTTGTTGAACAATGGTTGGAATCCCCAAGATATTGGGTTTGTTTTAACAGCCGTTATCGTACTACAAATGCAGTTGAAGGATGGCATGCAAGACTAAATAAAAAATGCGGGAAAAGCCATCCAAATATTTATGAAATCCTTAAACTAATTTACGACGACTCATTATATTATAAAGTAATCACTGAACAAGACGATTTAATGATGACTATGCCGAAACGACCAAAAAAATATTCTGATTTGGATAAAAGAATTCAAAATACCATAAATGCATTTATGCAACGAAAAATAAACTTAGAAGTTACTTTAAATCGATTGACATACATTGTAAAATATGATTAATTAAAACAAACATAATATTTAAAAGAATAATGACGAAACCGTAGCCGGTTAATTTTTTTTTGTAAATATTTTGTAAATAATAAATTATAGCGACGAGTGACCACCAGTGGTCACAAAATCTGTAAACACGCCAATATATAAAGTTTTTCTTTAGTTAACTACTAAGGTATTAATTTTATAAATTGCCTGTTCTAAGCCAGGATAAAGTGTGAAGAAAGATTACGTGTTAATTATACCACGGGACAAAAGGTGATGGGACGAAACCAGAACGAAATTTTTATTTTACTGGGTATTACTAAAGTAGCGTACGAAACCAGAATCGGACGAAACAAGAACGGACGAAACCAGAGTAGATCCTAGATGTCATTTTTCGGTATGGTGTTCAATTCATTCAGCGATTTTATATGTAACACATGAATGTTGGCAAAATGTCCTGTTCTCTTCAGCTTCGTGTATAGAAAGAAGTCACAGGGAGGCAATGTGCGGAGAATACTATGGCTGAAGCTTCATAATGGTGATGTTTATGCACAGAAATTCACGACCACGCATTATTCTGGAAGTTTTCGTGGGACTGCTCCAGGGAGACAACGCATAACTTCGAGGTAGTATTACATATTGAACTACGACAATATGGTAGAAACTCATGGTGGATTGGGTCTTGGTTTCAATGTCATATCCATATACCCATATTTCGTCGCCATTTGTGTTGGAGAAGTTCTGGATCGTTGTCCACTTTCCGTTGGTTTTGGCTGAAATTCGGCAATTTTTAAACAAATTTCGCTTGATGTCCAAAACAGTCGATAACATTTCTTGACAGAACCCAAATAATCTGCCGACATTATGAGTAATTTCTCTGATTATATTCATATGCTATAGGCGTCCAGAACGGTTGTGACCTTCAACGTCCGTACGACCCTCATTTGATTGAGTCCTACTGGCCAGTTTAGTACTGGTGGTCACTCCACTGTTGTTTTTCCACTTTCCTCATATAACCTTAAATGAGTTTTTGCTGCCTCCACTTTTTTCTATCGTTCAATTTATCTCTCCATCAATCAATTTCAACTGTTCTAATGTCATCTAATCACTTGGTCCTCCCATCTTATCTTCTACTCATAAAAGACTCGCTAAAAGCATCAGCCAACATTTTGAAAGCGGTTCTGTATTTTATTCCATTTTTTAAATTTAATGCAAATTCTCTGAACCGAGTAAAAACTCGCCGAGCACACCAAAACATGTGTAACCCTCTTGACCGCCAACAATAAACTGAATAGATGTCAACATGAGTTAGAAACAACTCCACCAACACAACAAAAACAAGCAAATCCAATTTATATAAGCCGCAATATTTTTATCAAAATCTCATATAGTTGACGAATATGCAACTGTAACTACAGACAGGCGATTCTGATGCTCGTGCACATTACACACGCAAAGAGTTTATATTGCAGATGCCAAAATATATATAAGTTCACAGTGTTTGGAAACCTAAATTCGCATTCTTTTGAACTTTAATTGCTTGTAAAATCTTATTTTAGAACAGAGATAACAGTAAACTGCACGGGCGATATATAAAGAAATTAAACAAAATCCAAATAAGAAGAAGATTTATGGCGAATGTCTTATTTTTGATTATCGAGTAGATTATGCAATAGAATTCCTACATTTCTAGGAATTCCGAAATTCAAGTGTTCTTCCGCAGTATGTTCGCCTAAAAATTCAATTTAAATGCAATATTATTTTACTATATGCAGATGAAATAAGATGAGAAAGAATTTCAAACACGCTTCTACGTGGATTAAGAATATATTCTCATGTAAAATGTTTATATTTCTCATGTTAAGGCTAAATTTGGATGATATAAGGTGCATATTTCCGTAACAGTACTTGAAGTTATCACAGTGCAAATATGTCTATACAATTTTTACAACATGAAACGTTAACTCCTTGCATTTGAATATTCTATATGATCGACGAAGAAACTATTTCATAAATAATGTTTATTAAAAGTTTCAGAATTCGACAACATTCATATTAATTACGATAGTATTATTGTAATTGGCAGATTTGTTATAACATATTTACAAGGATATATGGCTGTTGGTTGTCGGGAAGTATAAAGTAACTTTCTTATTTGAGATGGTGCATTATTTTATTAACTCATTAAAATCTGCAGCTAATTTACTACAGTATTCCATCTAAATTCAACTGATTTCGATATATTTGCAAAAATTTACGCCTTTATTGCACGATGCATACAAAAACTTTTGTTCTTTTACATGCCACTATTTTTGGTAGTTTAAGAAAAGCCTTTTTTCATTTGCATAAAATTCCTAAATTGCAACAACATTTTTCATAGACAGACATGATAATAACTAAGCTTTAACATTTACTGTAAAAACATATATGGCAAACTAGTATTTATATCACATCACGAATAATATAACCTCTCAATAACAATATCAAAAGTCCCGGAAAAATGTACATATTTTTAAATAAAACAAAACGAAATATACATATAAAAGAAAATAAGGTGTGGGCACCACATGACTTTCTTATACATACGTTTAGACTTCGTAGTTCCGAACTAAGTTTCAAATACTTTTATCTTCTAAATAAATCTCTTATTCACAGGTGATACTTTCGGTTCAAATGTAGATTCTTTTATAAACAAATTATATAAATATAACTTTAAGTACTTTTATAGTATTAATAAATCTCAATAGAACGCATAATTGTGAGATATTCGCAAAGAATAAAAGACCTAGTTTCGTAAGGAATTTAGAAACATTTCTTTTATACATTTTTTCTTAAATTAACTTTTGAGCATACTTGTATTCTTTAGACATTTGTTTAAACTTTGTAGTTGACGAAATATTGGTAAAACTTGATTTTTTAATGAAATAAATCACTACTTCCGATCTATCAATTTTACATAAAATGCAAAGTTTGAAATTGATTGCTTCAGCCGTTTGGCCGGTATCGTGGTTACAGGCAGATAGACACGACACCCACACACAGAGAGAAAGATTTTACAAAAACCACTTTTTCGGTATGAGGGTATTTCAAAACGTGGACATCTGCAAAATCTCGAAATTTTTCATCATCGCAATACTCCTCGATATGATGGTCAATACATGATGAATTAAGAAACAAAATAAACCTAATTTTTATGGTTGTTTAAGAAAAATTTGTATATCAATTTGAGAATGTTATGCAACTGAAAAAGAAATCTTTTGTATTTCGAAAACTGCTAAAAATTGATTGGTTCATAAATTTGATAGCATATACAGAGTCAGCTTCTAGTTAAAAAAACAGAGTTTTTTGGTATGAAGTTGTCCGCATTGGTTAGTCGTTTGTAGATAATGTCAAATATCTTGAAAACAATTGAATTATGATATATATGGAATTCAATTATGTTCTTGTAACAATAAAATGGTACCGATTCCATTAAAATAAGAAACTTACTGAATACTTCCGGCCAATCGGAAGTTATTTATCCTTGTAAATATTTTTATAACGAATATTCCTCTTATGCTAATTGTAAATTTTGATAATTCTTCATACACTACAACCCCAAAAGCTTTCAATGCGCAATGTACGTGAAATACCCCGTATAGAATTTTTATGTAATTTATTGATTATATTAATGTTAAATTAAAACAGAAATGTAGCACAAGTAACTCATGAATACTCATGATATATGTACACCTAGAAACAATTTGTTGGCATCAAAATAGGAGAACAGTTCTCTCTACTATATTGCCAGAGCTTGTATATATGTAAATTTCCCGGTGTTCATTCACATGTAGGTCTTTAAAAAGTCGAAAGAATAAATTTAGTGCTTCATGTGATTCAAGAAAGTTCGATGTGTGTATGTACGAGACACATAAAAAAGTAATTTATAAAACTTGTATGTCCTAATATCAGATACTAGAATTCCTACCTTTAAAAGGTATGTTGATCGGTGATTATTGTTACAACCATGTACTACTTGGTCAACAAAAGTTCATAATTGAGCTACTCTGTAGTACATGTTCTTTCACATAATTTCTGTATTTTTTGCAGATTTTCTAGCAATACGTTTGTGCTTCCAAGCAGGAATAGGCAAAGACAGAAAACCGCTATACCAAACAAATAAAATTGTATAATGCCTTTAAACTTTTACATTTGCTTTTTTTTTCTTTTTTTACAATATTACTACTAACAAGAAGTTACTAACATGTTAAATGTTCGTTATATGTCACACTTTTAATTAAATAAATTAATAACAGTATAAGTAACTACATGTTTACAATGAGGTGTGATTTCTTGCTTCTTAAAATATTATATGTTTTGCTAACAAACGGATAATCCCAAAAATTATTAGTCTTGAATCAGAAGTAAAATTACTGTTAATACATTTCTTAGAAACATATGAGTATTTTCAAACTCTTATCAGAATTTAAGTTTATTTTAGAAGGTGTTCGGTCATTTTATTTTTGCGGTAACCAATTAATTACCTTAATACTTTTTAAGTACGTATTTACAAAAGCATTTTTAATGCAAGTCATTTTAGACAGTTTTACTGAGTTTCATTATCGGTACCTGATGCATTTTAACTGTCCGAGATATCACCAGTAAATAAAAAAAATACTCATAGAGCAGAAGTAGGTACTAGAAGAACACGATAAATATTTATGATTATATCTGCAACTTTATTAAAAATGAAAATTGAAATGATCGGATTTATTAGGATTAGAATTAGCAATAATTAAATTAATTAAATATGTTTATCTTTCTATTCGTCCTATAATTATTAATTTCTTCATATTTGTAATTTACGTAACCCAACTTCTGAAGTGCTTTAGTCATGGGTCATTTCACGTCAATTTTCCCAGAAAAAAAATTAAATTTTACCCACTACTTCACGTATTTATCAATTTTTTTAACAAGTTGCTATGACCAAGTTATGGAACCATGCAATTTTTTTCGGCCAAGTATTTTCCAAGATATTGGGGTTCAAGTTTATGGTGTTTAAGCCTTGCTCCTGCGTCCGCGGCAATATTTATTATACTTTGAAAAATAGTAAAAAAAATTTCAACTATATGTAGGTACTTTCAAATTTTTGAGGTAAAAAAACAAGATTTTTTGAAAATTAGATATGGAGGTGAGGCAGTGTTGTTACCAAGTATTTTTTTTACTTCTTTTTAAAAAATATCTCAAAATATGATCTGAAATAAAATTAATGAGATATTAGGGGAACAAAATTGACAAAATATTTACTTGATAAATTTGAAGAATTGGACCCTGATGAACTTTTATTTTACTCATTACTCCACTGACAGAAACCGATTGGTAAAATTTACAAATGAATTTTTAGAAACTATAATCAAGAATACGGGTCACTTGCGGTCGGCGCACTTGCGCTCCTACCTGAAATCGACCTATTTGCGCTCTGACCCTAATGACAAGAAATTAATGATATCTTTGCCGGCCGACTTGCGCTCCCGTTCTCTCGGGATATATACATGTATAAATACATAGAACTTAGGATATATATTGTACATAGTGCCTTTCATATTAGATGACAGAAACCGACTGGTAAAATTTACAAATGAATTTTTAGAGACTATAATCAAGAATACGGGTCACTTGCGCTCCTACCTGAAATCGACCTACTTGCGCTCTGACCCTAATGACAAAAAATTAATGATATCTTCGCCGGCCGACTTGCGCTCCCGTTCTCTCGGGATATATACATGTATAAATACATAGAACTTAGGATATATATTGTACATAGTGCCTTTCATATTAGATGACCTACCTTATTGAGGCGAGTATATGAAAATTACTTATTGTAGGTTTTTATAAAATATATATACTTGTTTCAATAGGGTAGGTCATTTAATATGAATGTATATGTACATAAAACTATACAAGAATTATTTTTTTATGTATCTCTAACCTGACCAAAACTGTTTCTGAAACTCTTATCATAAACACAATACATTGAATCGTTCGGTACAATAAACGATGGCTTATATTCAAAAGCTAGAATAAAGTAACAAACTTACATATAATATATTGACGATTTCTTTATTCAAAAAAGAAAGACATATTACATACACACTTTTAAACATACCAAAGTTTATATTTATGTATTAAACTTTGCCAGTCCTAAGTCTGGATGAAATGTGCAGGAAAGTGTTGTTTTATGAACTTATCTGACTATTATAATTCTCTTGTTTAAATGCCTGTTTTATTATTATTAATTTGGCAAAATACTCAAGAAAAAATGGTTTGTATTATTCTATACATAGTCATGTAATTATATAATAAAAATACGAATTGAAGTAGCAAACAGTTTTGGTCAGGTTAGAGATACATAAAAAAATAATTCTTGTATAGTTTTATGTATATATACATTCATATTAAATGACCTACCCTATTGAAGCGAGTATATACTTTTTATAAAAACCTACAATAAGTAATTTTCATATACTCGCCTCAATAAGGTAGGTCATCTAATATGAAAGGCACTATGTACAATATATATCCTAAGTTTTATGTATTTATACAAGTATATATCCCGAGAGAACGGGAGCGCAAGTCGACCGGCGAAGATATCATTAATTTCTTGTCATTAGGGTCAGAGCGCAAATAGGTCGATTTCAGGTGGGAGCGCAAGTGAGCCGATACCATAATCAACAGTCTCGAGACTCTAGCAGATCATTCTTTCATATCAAAGCCGCAATCACTGTATTTAAAAAACTGAAACAAAATAGAGATTTAAAAAAAGCTATTGTGTTGCTAGATTTTAGCAAAAACTACTCTTTTGTAATTCAAGTCCAGTTGCCACTGGAATCGAGGGAAGGACGCTTAAATATTTATTTGATTGTTTTAGCTTGGAAATTTGTAATGTACTTCAAATTTTAACTTATTCATCACGTGCTTGATTCAAATGTATACAAAACTCTATTTTAAAAAAATAACATTTATTTTTAGATAAAAAAGTACGATTGATTTACAGATACGTAAACACGGATAATCCAAATATTATTTTCCTCCAAAAACCAAATTTACAAAAACAAAGTGTTTAGGTACTGTATGGCCATCGTATATTTGCTGTTTGTTGTTATGCATATCATTCCCTGAACAATGACGAAGTTTTTACTGGAATTGGAGGTAAATTGATCGATTAGAATCTTATTATTATGGATTAGATGTTAGTGATAGGTTAAAGTGGATTTTAAGTAATGTGTATTTATTATTATTATGTTCGATCACTGTGTGCATTAGCATGACACAGTAAGAATTTTAGCGTACATATTTTATATATGAAAAATTCTGTATTGTGAAGTAAAAAAAATCAATCCGATTGCATAATATTTGTTAATTTTTAAAAATATTATGTTTATGTTTAATTATAATTCAGAATGATTCATACGAATATTGAAGGCGCATTAAGGTATTAAATGTAATTGTAAAGGTTTTTCATAACACATAAAGATGGGAGAGTATAGATTATACATGGGCGAGATAGGGGAAGTGGATCCGATTTCACTCAGACTAGACTTCTTCAACAACAAACAACAAATAATACAAGCACGCAACGTAAGGTTTCGAAACCGCACAAAAAGAATCCGCCCGTCGTAATTAATGGAATGCTGGTGGATGGCGCTTGAATTCGATATGCGTAACGTAAAGACAAGGCGAACGGCAGAAAAAATAAAATAAGAGACGCACACTGTCGGACAAACAGGCATAACATTAAACGCTTACCTGAATCCGAGGGAGTCTCTATGCCGAGGTGACTTAAATGCATCGAAGCGTTCTTGTCTTTGTGGTAACTGTGGTCGTTGTCTCTGGCATATTGGTGTACAGCTTTGACTTGTGCAGTTTGCGATTCCTCAACGGATTCGGAAAGGAAATCCTCCTCTTCGAAATAATCGCATAGATCGCTGTCCTCTTCGATATCGCATGTAGATATAACATCCTGTAGTATTTGTAGTGTGGAAGTTTTACATTCTTCATCATCGGACATCGGTGGAGAATCAGGACTGACAACAATGGATTGGTGTTGTAGAACTTGAATGATTTGTTGTTGTGTCTGTAGCTGTTGTTGTTGTTGTTGTTTTATAGCGGTTCTTAATAAGAGACTACGACCTGAGGTCACGGTTTGTTTGTTAATAGCTGTCGGCGTTTTGTAGATGACAGGTGGGACCGGTGGTATTGTTCGGATGTGAAGACGAGGTTCGTCAGCCGGATGTTCTTTACTACCACAGTGGCCAGCCCACATACAGTCGTGATTGCGGATCTTACATTTTTTCTGCGACGACACCGCTGATGCGGTGTTGTTATTCACGTTGAAACTGCTCGAGAAAAACAGGTCATCGTATATATTATTATCTTCGACATTTATCACAACATCCAACTCGAATTTCTTCCACACATCGTCCGATAGTAATGGTGCGGCGGCAGTGTACAGATCGCCCACATCGCTATTCGCCATGTCCCCGAAAGATATATCGTCCAGATTTACCTGTGCGTTATACGTCAATAACATTTTCGTATTCGAATTATTCCCCGACAATAAAATATCTGCACAACTTAATCCTATCATATAATAAGTATAATAAAATGTGTATAATAATTGTATAAAGTTCACTATCACTAATATCACAAGATGCCCTGGCTGGATGTGGCTCCCGCCGAGACGGCAGCTGCTGCAAGAAAAAAGGACACAAGCGTTAAAACAAGAATAGAGCAGCTGCCCAATACAAGTTAACAATTAGAAAACTATTTCTGAATCCGTAATAGTACCTACATACATATAGGTACGCATACAGTAATTTCTACTCATAAAATATGCAGAATCTTTAATATATAGTGTGTAATAGATAATCAGACGTATAGACTATTAGTGTACAGTGTGAGGAAAAAGCCAGAGCATAAATTAAATAAACAGAAAACCAATTAATAAATTTGCAAAATCAATCAACCTACACTTTGATTTACACTGTAATTTTATATATTTTGACCTAAGCTTTTTTATACTGAGTAATTCAACATCAATTTTTTGAAATATCAATCTACATATTCTTGTCGCGATTTTGACAGGCATATTATTTGTTAAAGTACCTACATATATTTTAATACCTATTAAACAATCTAATCTGCATTTTTTTAAGGAATTGTATAAATATGTAATAAATTAAGACCCAAAAACACCAAATAAATAAAATAAATTAAACAGTTGCATTTCAATTAAAGTATGTTAAAATTGTAACAGAATAAATATGGTGTATTGGAGAAATCGGAAGTAAAAGTTCAAAAGAGATTTTTTAATTTAAGAAAGTATGGAGAATGTATTGTTTTCATACGTATATTATATTCATTACACTTATCCTGTATAAAATAAACATCACTTAAAACGTCATTAACAATCGAGTAAGTATTGTTTACCTTCTTCCGACAAACTTTTAAAAAATAATTTACAAGCCTTTCAACTGTAACTAATGTAAACATTGACAAATACCTATTGCAAATTTTAAATAAAGGTCTATGATATGAAAATAACAAGAGAAGACTCTATGTATATGTAATGTCTAATTACCAACTATTATATTAATAGGTATAATGACGTTTTCTTTGAAAATATTTCCCATAACTATATTCATTTTGAACTTACAAATCTCCTCAATTATAGGTGTACAAACTTGCATGACATTTCTCTTTTCCATTCTTGTACAAAATTATAATCCTTAATCATTGCAAAAACGCAATTTTATTCTTATTTAATTCACATTTACTTTTTAATAATACTTAATAAAATTTAAATAATGCTATTTTTATAAGCTAAATTGTATACAGAGTGATACATTATATGTATATATATGTACAGTTTTGTGCAATAAATTGGCGTACACGTCTTATTGCTAATTTTGACATTATTCTGCCATTGTGAAAATGGCTTAAGTGAAGTTGACAAATGGAATTATAGCATCAATTCAATATGTCATATTTACATAAGCATATATTAAGTGTACGCCAAGTTATTGCACAGAACTGTACATACAATGCATACCTATTATAAATTAAGACAAGCATTTGTAAACTATTTATAACTTTATATTTTTGATTTTTCACCAGTTTATTTATTTTGTACTTATTTTGTTCAATTTTGGATTCATTGTTTATAATTAAAATGATATTCTGCATATTTTTATATTTAATAACTGCATGCATTATATTTTATTAAACGATAAGTTCTATAGATTTAACCAGACATATGTTCAATTTTTATCTTAGTTCGAAGTTTGCAAAAAGCTAAGCGTTTATTTCAAGGCCTATTTTTATCAGAAGAAATTGTTGTATTTGTCTTGTAATAAAAAAAATATTGAAATATTCCTTTAAAGAATAGGGACTACTATTATACTCTTTGTTGGTATATAATACTTCATGTTTCATTAACAGCTTAAATGTTACTCATTGGACAGGGGATGTAAACAAATATAGTAGCAGTCTGGCCACTTAAAAACATTCAATTAACTATAATGATTGTGTGTATGCATTTCTTTTTTTTTTGACTGGCCTTTTTGCTTACATCAATTCATAAGAAATTGCCCCGCAAATTTTTAATAAATTTTGAAATTTCCTCTTTAGGACGTATTACTTTACTTTTTAGACGTTTCGTTGGAAAATATGGTTATAAACATTCTACTTCTGACTGTCAACAGGTACCATACCATTATTTCAAAAATCAAATGTCAATAAATTTGTTTTTATATGAAAAACTCTGTATTTCAATATGTTATGTTATTCGCCACGTATCATTCTTGTAAAAATTATTCATTTCAGTGTTTTAGTATGTATAAACAAAGCAGACACTTGATAAATTATAATAAAATTTGTGGGGAAACTTAATAAGCTTTATATAAATCGACTTACCTTATAATTAAAATAAAATTACTTAAGATTTAAAAGCACTTCAAAACCAATTCTCTAACTGTAGAGTTTTTTTTCTAACGCACGGTGTGTGGTGAACAAAACTGCACGGAGAAGATATAAGATTCACGTAATTAACCAAACCACTCTTCTTCTGTTTTACATTCAACTTTGTATACATGCTTAAGATATAAGAAAGCTTCGTGAG
This sequence comes from Amphimallon solstitiale, assembly GCA_963170755.1. Lineage (NCBI taxonomy): Eukaryota > Metazoa > Arthropoda > Insecta > Coleoptera > Scarabaeidae > Amphimallon > Amphimallon solstitiale. The sequence goes on along the minus strand of OY720675.1, from coordinate 51,521,427 downwards.
ACGTGGACGTCCAACACGGAAGATGGCCCGGCAGTGACTGATCCGTAGAACTTAAGCTTTGCGGTAAAACCACGCCACAAATGCCGGCTGCCGGCGTCAAAATATTTTCTACTCTATGTATGAAAAATAAAATAGTTATATAGTTCAATATATGCTTATTTAGTTTATCTACTTGCATAATAAATGTTTTAGTCAATATTATGGAGTGACGAACCGTACTTTAAAATTTTTAGCCGGCGAAATTAGGTACTATTTTACAGCGTGGAGTGCTAGGATCAGTGGACTCGGTATATACAGCCTGTCCGCGTGTTGAGTACAAGTTGGTTGATTGAAAATATAATATTCTCCGAATGTGTTTACAATTTCGACATAATAAGAACAATAATACAATTAATACATTATAGCATCAGTTTAATTTATAAATAAATACCTCTATAATTGAGTAAATCTAATAATTTCTTTTTTCTTTATTTATAAGTTGATATGTTTCAAATTAAATTTGGCAAACAAGTGGTACAGGTACTTAATATAGTGTTAAAAATACAAGAAAAATGTATACAAATCAAAATTGAAACCACCCTACTTTTACAGCGAACAAAAAGATCAGGGATTCGGAGATAATTTGAAAATTAATATTAAATTCAATGTGACAATGTGACGATTTCGATGTAAATTAGAAAGTTGTCTATTTATTTAGAATCTAAGTTTCTACCATATTGAACTTAATTATTTTCTATTGATAACATAGATAAAGTACCTATTTAATCGTTCTTGCGATATAGTATTTCTTAAGAATCGTTTTATTATTTTTATCGTAGAAATATAGCGTTCTACTTAAAAATATAGTAAAGGCAACGCACTGCACCACTAATTTTCCACAGATCTACTCTGTCGTATATTAATGACAGTTGATTTTTTTACTTGTTTTTGTTTAATATACATAAAATGCATAAAATGATATGTTTCTACCGTGTTTACTACTATGTTTAAATTATTTTCGGGAACTATTTTCGAATTTGAACTAAATGTACGGCCACCAGACTTTAACATTGGTAAAGCGGGGGGACACCATTGGCCGAAGAGGTTCCTCATTAAAAATTTGGTCTATATGGAGCAACAAAAATTTTCATAGAACGCAAAAATTGTAATGTAACATATTTTTTTTAAATTCCAACATAAATACAATTTACAAATATAATACGAGTGTGGGTCAATATGTCCATGACTTTTTGAATTTTCCGCCTCTGAACTGAAAGGGCACACTGCTCCTGTCAACAGACATCTGTCAGTTGACTCCTGTCAAAACTTGATTTGAAGAGAAAATGGAAAAATGTGAATTTCGTGTGCTCATTAAGCATTATTTTTTGCGGAAAAAAAAACCATCACTCAAACCAAGGCTAAGCTTGATAAATACTATGGGAACTCAGCACCATCAATTTGAAGGGTAAAAAAGTAGTTTACTGAATTTCGTTGTGGCCATACAAGCATGGAAAATGCCGAACGTTCTGGGTGCCCAGTTGAGGTCTCTACACCCGAAACAATTAAAAAAAATTACGATATGGTGTTGGCCGATCGAAGATTGAAAGTGCGAGAGATTGTGGAAGCCATAGGCATATCACATGGCTCAGTGGTTTCAATTTTGAATGATCACTTGGGCATGAGAAAGCTTTCCGCAAGATGGGTGCCACGTTTGCTCACAATCGACCACAAACGCAATCGTGTGATAACTTCGCAGGAGTGTTTGGCGTTGTTTAACAGCAATATGGACGAGTTTTTGCGCTGTTTCGTAACCGTGGACGAAACGTGGATCCACCACAACACACCAGAGACAAAACAGCAGTCAAAACAGTGGATTTCTCGGGGTGAATCGGCGCCAAAGAAGGCCAAGGTGGGTTTGTCAGCCAATAAAGTCATGGCGACCGTTTTGGGATGCACGCGATATAATCCACATTGACTACCTTCAAAAGGGTAAAACAATCAATGGCGAATATTATGCCAACTTATTGAGTCGATTTAATGAGGATTTGAAAAAAAACGACCGCATTTGGCCAAGAAAAAAGTTCTTCTCCACCAGGACAAAGCAAAGGTGCACACATGTGCAGTCTCATTGGCAAAAATCCATGAATTAGGCTACGAATTGCTCCCTCATTCGGCCTATTCTCCGGATTTAGCCCCGAGTGACTATTTATTGTTTCCAAACCTGAAGAAATGGCTCGGCGGAAAGAGATTTGACTCCAACGATGAAATCATCTCACAAACAAATACCCATTTTGATGACCTCGACAAATTTTATTTTTTGGAAGGGATAAAAAAATTGGAGAAACGTTGGACAAAGTGTATAGAGCTCAAAGGAGATTATGTTGAAAAATAAAATGATTTTTTATCCAAAGACCTGTGTTTCATTCAAAAAGTCACGGACATATTGACCCACCCTAGTACATTATTAAAATTATATACCTATAGTATTATTTTATTCTTTGGCATATTTCTCATTTTAGTGAATTTTTTTTAGTAGATTGCTGTCGATGAAAAGGTCGTGAATTTTTCACAAGCATTTGTTAAATTATATTTCACACATAAAATTAACATTATAAAATTAACAAAAATAATATAATACTCATATCCTGGCGAAATAGCCACATGGCCGCCGAAAACCGTATATTCCCTTCCCGTTTTCCCGCCGTTCCCTAGCTTGCCGTGCATTCTTTCCAAAAATCGGGACATTTTTAAAACGCCGCGATACGCTGGACGAATTGTTCAAAATCGGGACGTCTGGTCACCTTAACTAAATTCCATGCTATCGATCAATTTAGCGTTGTCAAAGAGTTCCATAGAACTAAATCTTAAACTTGTAATATTATCAAATCACATATGTAGGCCATTGAATCAGCTGATGACTTTTTGAAGTAGCAGCAGATGTTTTAGCAGTACCAATACAATTTAATCATTGTCGACTTTTTTAATAATATCAAATACAAAAAAAATTAGCCTGTGGTATAATTCTGTGAAATAATAGGGTTAGACAGGTCTGTGATGAAAAATTGATGCTGCATATTAGCTTTTGGCTGTTGATTACTGGAAAAATAAATTAAAAACCCCATCACAAATCACGAACTTAATGTCTACGAATTTTTTGTGTTAAAACCTAGGTAATATATCTATGACTTAAATATACACTGCTCAAAAAAATTAGGGGAACACTTTTTTCAAAACCTGTAACTTTTTAAATAATTGTTCTAGGCAAATCAAATTTGGCATGTTTCAGCGGCATATATTTAACTTTAAAAAAATACTAAAACAATTTAAAGTTTAAAATTATTACATGTGTTTTGTGTATTTTAACATTTGCCCGCATATTATAAAAGCAGCATTATTTCTGTGTAGATATAAATACGTTTTCTAAATATAGTTAGTGGTTCTCTATCACTGCATAGGACGAGAAGAAAGTGGGACACGAAACATTAAGGGATCGGCTAAAGCTGTCGCTTCTCTATAGTCGTTGTTCTCTGCTATTACCTTGAATGTTACTTAGATGATATATTTCCATTGCTTGTAAAGTCTGTAAATTAAAACTTTTAAGCATGTAATCCAGACAGGTACTGTTCATTGTACAGTTTGTTTTGAGGGAATAGTAAATATAACACTACAGTTTGATTACATCTGACGATAAACGAAGTCTATTTTGCGTGTCTTTGACTTGCAGAACAGTTCTATCACTTTTTCATTAAAATTTGGGAAATCATTTATAAATTCTTTTTCACAAGATAACATAGTAAGGGCATTTAATCTGTCTTCTTTCATTGTATTTCTCAGGAAAGTTTTTATTCTCTTCAGCCGTGAAAACTGGCGTTCCGCTTCAAACGTAGTCATTGGGATTGTAATGACAATTTTTAAAGGCTTAACAACTTCATTAAAGGTGTCGCTTAATCCATCCAGCAGAAGGCCTAGCAGACCTACAGCACTGACTTCTATATTTTGCCTAAATTCTTCTCTAGAATATAGAACACTTAATTCAGTTCGTAGTCTGCTTTCATTGAGGCATGGATAAAATTTTACTGCTTCTTTAAGGCAATCTTCCGGAATTTTTTTTTGAAAAGAGGAGAACTGTTTAAAATAAATTAAGTTTGCTAATATTAAGTGCCCTGTATACCGAAATCTAGTTTTTATTTCAAGCAAAATAATATCGCACACTTCAATAGTTTCCCTCCGTCTTTGGCTACCATCAGTTACTCTTCGTCGCGTTGATGGTCGAGGAGTCAGTTCTGAGTCATTTTGTTTAACCAACTGATTATCGGTGTCAGCGATTTCGGTTCGAATTTTCCCAATAGCGCGTTCAAAATTATCTAAATTATACTTGATTTTTAATGCATCTGTATTGACATTTTGTAATTGATTAAACAATATGTCCACATGTGGCATAATTTTATGAAAGAAAGTTAACCAATAGATAAAATTTTCCTCCTCTAAAATTCGCAAATTGGCACCAGCTTGATGAAAGGTAGTTTGTAAACTAGCTTCTTCCTCGGTTTGTTCTAGAGCTTCAATTATTTCTTCTCGGTGCTCATATATTGTATTCACTGTCCTAGAATTGAAGTTCCATCTTATTTTTGAAGAACGAGGTAAGCTTTTTCTCTGAAGGAATTCTTCCAATCTTGCAGCTCGTTGTGGTCAAGTGGAGAAAAAAGTACATAATCCCGTAAGATTGGCAAAAAAATCTGCAATTACTACTGCTCGATGTAGCATGTGACATAATAAGATTTGTCTGATGTGCGTAACAATGTACAAAATTGGACCTTGGATACTGGTCTTGGACATGTCTTTGCACGCCGTTAATAGCACCACTCATGACTGCTGCCCCATCATAGCTCTGTGCAATCAGTTTTTCTGGATCATCAACAAGCAAACTAATTTCGTTAAGGATGGATGCAGATAAAGAATTAGCATCATGTCCACTAGGCAGAAGAAATTTCCAAAATCTTTCGGCCGGTCTCGCGTTCACAATATATCTTAAAACAACCACCAACTGAAACTGATTGGACACATCTGTGGTTTCATCAGCTATCACAAATATGAAGTCGGTTGCTTTAATTTCACTGGAAACTTGTTCGTGATACACGTTCAACATTGCATCAAGCAGCTCATTCTGTATCGTTTTTGATAATCCCTTAAAAACCGGTGCTGCTTCGATGTGATCTCGGAGCGATTTATCCAATTCTGCCGTAAAATTTATCAATTCCCGAAAAATGCCCTTGGTATTCGACGTTTGCCGTTCATAATGACCCCGAAGTGCCAGTTCAAACGTGACACAAAATCTAATGCAATTTATTATTAAATTTAACACATGCCTATTTTTTGTTACCTGTTCATTGTGTTGTTGAACTACTTTTCTATATGATGAATCTAAAACATTCTGAATGTTATTTTTTCCTAACATTCTTAGACTAAATATATTTTTCAAATGCCCTTCGGAATTTTCATGTTTCGTAATTTTAGCACTAAGATGAATTAAGTCTTTTATTCCGTTCTTTGACCAAGACGGTTCACCACCAAACAAAAGACACGGAAAACAAAACAAAGTATTTTTAATTTCACACCCACAAATCCAGTCATTTTTCTGATAAATATTCATTTTGAATTTTCTTATAACGTCTTTACCTTTAACAGATTGTTTATTTTCTTAACATAATTGAGGCATCGGCCATTTAAGATCTTGCTCACACGCTATGTATTATACGATATGAAAGTAGAACAAAATACAGTTCTCCCCACCTTCAATGTAATGTTAATGGCTTAACGCAGCAACGGTTGGGCTTTGCTCATGGGTATGTTTCTCTCGGTGGAAGGGGTAAACATTCGAATAGTTTCTCGTCTTTACATCCGTGCGCTGTTAGTCGTCATTATATCTGTGACGACGATCGGTGCATGTAGGTTGGTACGCGCGCCGCCCACGCCACGTTCCTGTTCAATAACTATGAATACGTAATAAATAAATACTTTCACAGTTAGTCGCCGCTTGGTTTGTTTTGTTTCAAAATTCCAGGGGGTGCAATTGCTCACTTGCTCTCATTAAAGAGCCGCCACTGCCTTTACTTGAAAGTAAATAAAACTGACAGTAGAAGTCACTTAAATTCCGACTATATTGATAACATATCATGACGATCGTTTCGACACACAGTGTGTTTTCTGGTTGAAGTTGTATTACAAACTGATTTTGTAATACAACCTCAACCTGGGGATTTACGTGATTTTTACTGTCTATCAGCTAGCTGGTGACACAATAAAAAGCGGGAAATTTCAAAAGCGTCTGTAAAATATGGACCGAATCGACTAACCCACAGGGCCATATCACCCTGGAATTATCCTAATAAAATGTTGCTAATTAAAATTATCTCTGATTATATTGGTAAAATATAGAAATTATATTATATCTTCACTAATAATATTTTGAATACTAAATGATTAAAATTTGAGAGTATTAAATGTCTTTAATAAACTAATACAAAATGTCTTTTTCATCAGTTACTGAGTGCATATATATGTATTTGACGAACAAATTCTATAAAGTGCAGATAAATATAAAAAAAATTATCAAATTTTTGGCTAACCAAAAAAATAACAGACAATAATTAATATCTCGAAATTGTCAAGGTCAGTGTTCTAAAATAAACGAGTCGATAATTTAAAGCAAAAAGAAAAGTTGTGATAGAACTGACCTTTCATATATGTTTCTTATTTCACATTATTAGATATATATGTAGATGCTAAAATTGTATCCGTTATGATAAGCCGCCGGTATTTTTTTCATGTTACTGTTATAAAGGTATGCGACATTATAATAATTTACGATACGGCTCTCTCTCTTGTTTTAAGAAAGAAAAAAGTTGTTAAGTACCTGATTTACATACCTACGTAATACTATGTGTGTGTCTGGGTGCAAGAGTATGCATATAAAAAGAAAGTGATAGTGTTGAATATAATTTCTACACTAAATACTTGCTAAAGTTTGTGGGTAAATCATACTGCGGTGAGTAGATTTTTATAATTAAATGTATGTTATCTACGACACGTGGAAAAAATTAATAAACCAAAATAAATCAAATATCATCTATAAAAACGTTAAATTAAATAACCGTGCATAAATAAATAATAACAGTACATGAATCCTTATGAAGCTTCTGTTAAAATAAATAGAAGAAATATGGATATTATTTAATATTTAAAGATAACCGAAGACATAAATTAAATATAGGTTAATCTGAAATTGTTATAATTTATATTTGTATAAATACATACGAGAAATTACTATATTATTTCCAAAATAATACAGAAAAAATATAAATTTGTCACAGGGAATCTCCAAACTTTTTAGGCTAAGGGTCACATTGACTCCTCCACAAACTCCCAACGGTAAAGATCGAGCTATACTAAAACACACGAAACAGTCCACCTTCACATTCTCTTCTCTGACGAATCAACTTTTTGTTTAAATGGGAATGTTAGCCGCCATAACTGTAGGTATTGGTCTGACAGAAATCCGCAGTCGATGGAGCAAGTTCATATGCAGTATTCCCAAAAAATTAATGTTTGGTGTGGAATTATTGGTCGGAATATTATTGGTAATTTTTTAATTAATGGCAATTTAACTTCTCAAAGATACTCACAACTTTTACAACAAAACATTGTTCCACGGCAAATCTTCCCAAACTACAATAACCGAAATATAGCAGCAGACACCATATGGTTTCAACAAGACGGAGCACCGGCCCCATTTTGGTCGTGTAGTACGTCAGTATTTAAACCAAACCTTTCCTGATAAATGGATAGGACGGAGGGGAACCATTGAATGGCCAGCTAGGTCACCTGATTTGACCCCACTTGATTTTTTCTTGTGGGGTCATTTAAAAAATCGAGTTTATTTAAACAGACCATTAAATATCGCAGATTTGCAAGAACGAATAGGAAATGAGATTGCCATGATTTCTCCTCATACTTTGATTGACACCTTGCAGAATTTTGTCCATCGAATTCATTACTGTCAAGAAGTTAAAGCACAGCATTTTGAGCATATTTCATAATATAAAATATTTATACAAATTAAACATTTTTTTCACTATTCTTAAAATGTACGAGTTCAATTTTAATAAAATGCGTTATTTTTCTTATTTTTGGTCGAAGTGAGGTTGTCAAACAGTTGACGACAGATTAAAAACATCATTTCAAAGGCTACATTAGTTTTACTTTTCTTCAAATTCGAATTCGTAAAAATAAAAAAAAACGGTTTTTATGAAAATTAAGGCAGGCATGTATTACATCGCTGAATAGAGAAAAGAGCGCCCTTTTCAAAAGTGTTACATTTCACCCCCCGTGCTATTTAAAAAACATCAAGTTAGCCTTGTACCTCGGAAACAAACGACGATGTAAAACTGGAGAACATCTCAAATAATGTAGTCTAAATCCTTCTAACAGTGTGCCAAATTTCAGCCAGTTTCAATTAACCGTTTTCAAAATATTTAGCTGTATCCATACATAATCGCAACCTGTATATGAACTTTTCATAAAAAAAATGAGGTGTGGCCACCACACGACTTTCTTATACGTATGAGCGTTTCAAATTATACAATTTTAAGAATTTTTTTATAAAAAAATTATTCAAAATCCTATTCTAAGTACTTCTATTCTCTTAATAAATCTCTATTGGATGCAAACCTTGCAAGATATTATCAAAAAAGTGCTCCTCGCTAAGAGTAAAAGTGCTACTTCCGGTCCGAATTTTGAAATTTCATATATACAAAAATATTGCAAATCCAGTTCTAAATACTTTTGTACTCTTGATAAATATATATAGAATGCATAACTTACGACATATTTGCAAAAAATCGCTATTCGATAAGAGTAAAAGTGGCACTTCCGGTCTGAATTTTGAAATTTTTTTTATACAAAAGATATTGAAAATTATGTTTTAAATACTTTTATACCCGTAACGTACTTGTCTAAAAAGCATGACTTGCGAAATATTCGCAAAAAACTGATTTTCGATAAGAGTAAAAGACCTACTTCCGGTAGGAATTTCGAAAAACTTTCTAAATAAAATTATTCTCAATTTTAATTTTAAGTATATATGAATTCTTTATAAATTTGTTTAAACTTAGTAATTGACGAAATATTGGCAAAATTCGACTTTTCGCTGAAGTAAACTGCTACTTCCGGTCTACCGATTTTACTGAAAAACTAATCAGATCTCAAGAGGGAGATTATACACGTAAATACAAAATTTGGAATTGATATCTACAGCGGTTTGATCGCTATCGTGGTCACACACACACACACACAGACACACACACAGACACACAGACATTTTTTAAAAACCACTTTTTCGGTATCAGGGGACTTCAAAACGTGGACATCTGCAAAAATCTCGAGGTCGAAAATTTTCATCATCACAATACTGCCTTATACTACGTATAAGAAAGTAAAAAATGAGGTGTGGCCACCACACGACTTTCTTATACGTATGAGCGTTTCAAACTATACAATCTTAAGAATTTTTTTATACAAAACTTATTCAAAATCCTATTCTAAGTACTTTTATTCTCTTAATAAATCGCTATAGAATGCATACTTTGCAAGATATTCGAAAAAAGTGCTACTCGCTAAGAGTAAAAGTGCTACTTCCGGTCCGAATTTTGAAATTTCATGTATACAAAAAATATTGCAAATATAACTCTAAATACTTTAGTACTCTTAATAAATATATATAGAATGCATAATTTACGACATATTTGCCAAAAATCGCTATTCGGTAAGAGTAAAAGTGTTACTTCCGGTCCGAATTTTGTAATCTTTTTTATACAAAAGATATTGAAAACTATGTTTTAAATACTTTTATACACGTAACGTACCTGTCTAAAAAGCTTGACTTGCGAAATATTCGCAAAAAACCGATTTTCTATAAGAGTAAAAGACCTACTTCCGGTAGGAATTTCGAAAAACTTTTTAAATAAAATTGTTCTCAATTTTAATTTTAAGTACATATGAATTCTTTATAAATTTGTATAAACTTAGTATTTGACGAAATATTGGCAAAATTCGATTTTTTCACCGAAGTAAACTGCTACTTCCGGTCTACCGATTTTACTGAAAAACTAATCAGATCTCAAGAGGGAGATTATACACGTAAATACAAAATTTGGAATTGATATCTCCAGCGGTTTGGCCGCTATCGTGGTCACACACACACAGACAGACAGACAGACACACACACACACACACACACACAGACATTTTTTAAAAACCACTTTTTTGGTATCAGGGGACCTCAAAACGTGGACATCTGCAAAAATCTCGAGGTCGAAAATTTTCATCATCACAATACTTCCTTATACTACGTATAAGAAAGTAAAAACTGTTCTAAATAAAGTTTTGAATTACCTTATCTTTTTAAAAAAATTATACGGAATGCATTATTTGTAAGATATTTGCAAGAAAGATGCTTTTCGATGAGTAAAAGTGTTACTTCAGGTCCGAATTTTAAAATTTCTTTTATACAAAGATTGTTCCAAATCATACTCTAAATAGATCTGTGTAGAGGGATAATTTGCCAGATATTTGCTAAAAACTGCGTTTCATGGAAGTCAGGGTCTCGTGAAAAAGATTATATTGATAAAACAGAGTTTGGTACTAATAGCTTTAACTGTTTTATCTCCATTGTCGCAGAGAAAGAGTGAGGGAAGTGAGAAAGAGACAGAGAGATCAGGGAGGGGGCGATTGCAAAAGCCATTTTATTTATATTTATTGATTTTATTTTATTATTTGGACTCTAGGAATGAAAAATGGTATATATTGAGAAACTTTAGTAATATGTTTAAGATAAAACAGTGTGTTTTAGTATATTATGCTTAGTATTAAGAAAATAACAATCTTACATTCCCATTAGTTGCAAAATAGAAAAAAGAAGTGATTGTAAGACACATTTGACTTATTAACGCAAAAACTTAAAAAAAAGAGTTTACCTATTATCTATCTCTTTCAGACAATAATGAAATTAAATTCAGGAGGTGGAATACCTGGATAATTATAGTTAACAAGTTGTCTTTAGGTAATATTCAAATGGGCAAATTCATTGAGCGTAGGACAGAAACCAATCATCCAACAGTTATTCCAGGAAGTAACTTATCTGTTGTCAAGTTATTAACCTTCTCAAAGATGATTCCCGCCTTGGGTTCTCGGAGTTATACATAGTTGTGACAAAGACATATTTTATGGCGTGTCGCATTTGCAGGTACAGATAATCGATGTAAATACCCAGAATTAATGTTGATAATAAAAGTGATATATGCATACATTTTAGTGTACTGTCTAGTCAGTAATGTATGAAGGATTATTAAGACTGTTCAAGCAGATAACTAATTTAAATAACATATAATTAATATTGTGTGCAATTTTTTTTATATATAAAAACTGTACTTGTAAATAAATTTAAAACTTATGAAATTAAAAGATTACTTAGGTTAGCATTTTGGTTAAAACTATATTTAACATATAATGAGTATTTTGTTTTTACCGTTTCTTGCTATAGTTATTGGTTTGTAAGTGATATTTTCTACAAGAATATTAAATGCATCTAAACCAATATAACAAGAAACAATATATCATTAAACTCAACTCAAATGCAATAATATGTGTCGCATGTTCCGTTTAAAAGTTTGAGGACATTTCCTGTATAACCGGAAGTCCGCTATCTTCAAATATAATTTTAAAATGTGCAATATATGACTCGAAATTGCTTTTGTATTAAAATTCTTTTCGTATTTCTTATACAAAGTTACCGATGTTGTACATATATGATTTAATTGTTTCTTATGTACCGTGAAATTCGGTGAATCCCAAGACTCGTTGTCCGTTCGATTTAAATATCTCACCTTTAGAATTTGATAAATAGCACAAAAGTCGTATCTACTATTCCATTTTACCTGCAAGTAATACCAGATTTTCATCGATGTATATCACAAAATTTGCTTTTTATTTTTTTATTCGTTGTGATTTGTCGTCCAGTCGCGGTCACAACACTCACTTAAATTTCATGTAAATTGATATTTCCCTACAAGGAGGGCGAATGACAACCATCTTTAACGAAACAAAAACGCGTGGTAGAAGGTATAGGCACCTGAAAATGCAAGTAAAAGATATCAATAATGTATTTATTTGGTACAAACAAACAAAATAATATAAAAACACAAACTAAAGGAAATTTCGAAATTAATGCATAGTAACACAGTTTTTCAAACTGCGCCTAACTCATCGAGGGCAGCATGGCAGATAATAAATAAGAACACTAAGAATAAATCAAATTTACATAATTACTGGTTAAGTGTTGAGGATGAATTAATTACTGATTCTAAAACTTTAGCAAACATTTTCAATAATTATTTCAATGCAGTAACAGATAAACTGTCTTTGCATGGGAGGCCTATTTTTGATGATTCCAGTCTTGATCCAGTTGATGAGTATGAGGTGACTGAGATTGAACAAAATCTCAAACATAGTGATTCCTTTGGATATGATGGTATTAGTATTAGTACTAATATATTAAATATGTACCTATATATAATAAATAACTCATTTAAAGAAGGTATATTTTACACGGAGTTTAAGATCAAGTTTAGTAATCGATAACTATCGGCCGTTATCTGTTTTAAGTGCTTTCTCCAAAGTACTGGAAAAGGCTATCGCAAAAAGGTTAATATTATTTTTAGAAAGGTGTCACATTTTGAATCCGTCTCAGTTTGGTTTTAGGCTGGGACGATGCACGGCTGACGCGATAGTGGAGTTTCTAAATGGTCTGTACGATAAGTTGGACGGGGGCAATACATGTGTGGGGGTATTTCTTGATCTTAGTAAGGCCTTTGTCTTGGTGGAGCATTCAATCTTGCTGGAAAAATTCAATTGTTACGGTATTAGGGGTTTGGCATTACGGTGGTTTGAGAGTTATTTGACGGACAGGATACACTATGTAGAGTTGGAGGGAAACAAATCTAGCTGTCTTACTCTTAAACGGGGTGTGCCACAGGGAAGTATACTTGGACCGCTTCTTTACATTATATATGTAAACGATTTAAGAATGGAGGGATCCGTTATGTATGCTGATGACACGACACTATTGGTAAATTCAATTTCTAGACAGATGATCAACTGTAAGATTAGTGGTGCTGTAAGCGAAGTAAATAATTATTATGTGAGCAATGGACTCTTTCTGAATTGTCAGAAATCAAAGTTTATAGAGTTCAAAAGATCAAAGACGGAAAGAGACACCTCCCGTTATGTCGCTATAAAGGAGAAGAGCATCCCTCAGGTGGATGCCATGACTTTTTGGGGGTAAGGGTTGACTGCAACTGCAGTTGGACTCAACATATAGGGGAATTATCCAAAAGATTAGCTTCATTGTGCTATCTGTTTAATAGATTGGTGGGAGAGTTGAATCCCTCTTTGATTAAAATGTTTTACTTCTCAAATTTCCACTCACTCATTTCTTATTGTACGATTGCTTGGGGAGTTTCGGGTGATATGGTAAGAGTTTTTAGAATACAAAAACGAGTTATCAGAATTAGGAGTGGTGTCAATCGACAAGCAAGTTGTAGGGATATATTCATAAGGATGCACATAATGACGCTGCTCTGCATTTACATATTTCAGCTATTGTTATATGCAAAGAAAAATGAATACAAGTATTAAATTGAGCAGCTTTCATGCATATAGTACACGTAATAATCTATTATTAGAGATACCAAGGCACAAATGCGCTTTCAGTGAGAAAAGTCCGATGTACGTGTCTATAAGAGTCTACAATGAATTACCACATAAATATAAAGTGATGCCATACAGAAGGTTTAGAAGTGATATTAAAAAACTTCTGCTTTTAAAAGGTTACTACTCTTTGGATGAGTACTTCAATGACTCCTCCATGTAATCAAACTTTTAATTCTAGTATAATACTCTATAATTGATGTACTGACGTATCCCATACCGAAAGGTTACCGGGACAAAATGTTTGTACCATTTAATTTGTATATTTATATTTATTGTATAAATTATATGCTGTTTTGATGTATATATGTAACAATGGCTTATCCCATAAAGAAGGTCATCGCTTCAAAGAAAGTATTATTGTTGTCGTTGTTATCATTATTTTGTTATGCCTTTACGCTGTTAGTTGCTTATGTTTAACTTTGTGTTTGTATTATTTAATTTTTATGTTTATGATTATATTATTTGACTTGTTCTATACTTTGTTTATGGTCACATGAACTAATAAATATTATTATTATTATTATTATTATTATTATTATTAATGTAAATATAAAGGAAAGTTATTTGTACCACATAATTGAGCTAATAGTAAATCGCAATACTCATTTCACTATTGTTGGAGGACCTTCCCAATAACACTAGTGAAGGAGAACATCATTAAACACGTACAGGAGTCCGTCATCAACAGCGAATATTGTTGTCTTCAGCCGGGTAAACTATACTTCAATTCGATTTTCATGTACTTTCCAATCCAGTGAGAATTGAGCCGCAAATAAAAAAGATTAATGGTTCAACACAAACTGTGAATTTAACCCCCAATTTAGGTTATAAAATACTGCGCATAAAATTAAATCTACCTTTATCACATCCACAGAGTCAATATAATAATTAGCACGAAAAAATACCGGAGATATTCACACATGTGGTACCAACAGAAAGTCACCGAATCATGTCATCAATCAGAATCACAATTTTCAAATCTATGACCTTTTCATCCAACGAAACCAATTTACTAACTAATTCGTATAGCACAATAATTAAGATATGCCATTCAATCTTAAAAAAAAGTGCTATATCTCAACCAAAAGTATATATGTATATATAGTATTAGTGAAACTGTGAGTCACCATGGATGGGTATTTACTTTAAGAAACAATCTTTAAAATAGTTCAAGAACGAATAACGAACTGAACATCCCAAGACAATCCCCACCGTGCGTAACACACATGTGTAGTTTGCAGTTAATTAATAGAAATAGATTGAATAATTGACGAAATACAAGGCAGAAATGGGAGATGATATATGTACTTGTAAAAAGGAAAAACAAAAGAAACACATCAACATAGAAATCTCTACCCACATTATGTACGTCGAATAAATGCGATTATTTCGAAAAACTCTTTTTTACACAGCTTATGTGTTTCCAAAGACCACTCAACTGTGGATATTTTGCTACCAGTGGATGCGTATTGAAATGAGTCAGGTATTTACCTCTACCGCACTCTTTCTCACTAATATAAAGTAAATGGAACATTTTAATTTTCAATTACATATTATGGCTTTATTCGTTAAGTTAGCGTTTTGGCGCAATGATACCAAAATATCCACATTTGTGTGGTCTTTGGAAACACATAAGCGGTGTACGTAGCCTTTGTATTCTTAGAAATTCATTCAAACTTAGTAGTTGATGAAATATTGGTGAAATTTGATTTTTTCTGTAAAGTAAACTACTACTTCCGGTGTATTGATTTTATTGAAAATTTGACCAGATCTAGAAGATTAAGAAATTATACGATACAAATATTTTTAACTTATAAATAGTTCCTAAATCTTGATTTAAAACTATTGTGGTACACTTTATATCCTGCATTATACTAATGTAAAAGAAATATTTCATATAATCACTTTTGCAGTTTACCTACATATTTGTTATGTTTATATGTTATCTAATACTCCGTTTCTGCAAAATTCTTTATTAGACATTTTATAGTATTTGCTGACGATTACTGTTTCTCTGGATACCAAAGAATGGAAAGTGCACATTTTCCATAGATAATAAACAAAGTCACCTAGCATTCGTTCGTGTAATTTAAACGCGCTGGCATTTTCCTTTACTCATGTGGATGACTGACATTGTTAATGTAATTGCTGATATGTTATATCGGTCATGCTTAACTTGATAAACTATCTGAAATGGAAAAATTACCTCTTTTTCGGAATAACTCCATGCTCACGTCTGGGTATAAGGAATTTAACGCTAAGTTATTTGTTTAAGATAAATATACCTGAATTATTTATCCTCACAATTATTTCTTATATCTATAAAGGAGAGTGTAGCTCTGCGGAAAGCTGAAAAAACAACGCTGTCTATATACAGGGTTACCGCTAAATAGATACCAGGTTATGCGAATCTAAAGAAAACATATAAATGCCTAACTGGAAATCAAAAAAAAAATTATTTGTAACTCATTAAAAATGTCTAAATTTATAGGGCCAAAATGTAGTTAAAGTCGGTCTATAACTTTGTTTATCTTATACGCATTTAGGTAAATACCCCTAGTAATTCCAGCTTATGGTTTTTCCAAAAAAAAAAAAAAACTATAAAATGCAAATAGCTACAACCTTTGTTAGAGATAAATGGCAATTGAAAAGATTTTCTAGAGGTATGTTTTTCTTTGTGAATATCACGCCTTTATGTATAAATTGTGGACAACCTTCGTGCATTACGATGTTTTTTTCCGATCAAGTGTGTAAGTTTGAACACCACCAAATAATGAGAGATTATATTCAAGTTTTAATACATAAGTGCGAGTAAATATTAAAATGGTTTATAGAAGAAAATACGAAATACTTTGAAACCAATACCACTGATAAAAAATTGAACACTTATGTAATGGCCGATATGTAACACAATTCAAACCATCTATTTGCAGTTTTGTTGTGTCCTAGGACTAGCAGTATGGAAGATATGCCCTATCAAGTGTTTAAGTTTGAACACCAAATAATGAGAGATATATTCAAGTTTTTAATACATAAGTACGAGTAAATATTAAAATGGTTTATAGAAGAAAATACGAAATACTTTGAAACCAATGCCACTGATAAAAAATTGAACACTTATATAATGGCCGATATGTAACACAATTCAAACCATCTATGTATTTGCAGTTTTGTTGTGTCCTAAGACTAGCAGTATGGAAGGTATGCCCGATAAAGTGTTTAAGTTTGAACACCAAATAATGGGAGATTGTACTTAAGTTTTTAATACATAAGTGTAAGTAAATATTAAAATGGTTTATAGAAGAAAATACATCGGGCATATTCACGGAAATATATGTATTTCAAATTGTATGTTTATGATTTATATCATAATAACATTGGTTTGTTTTTGAAGCTAATTTATTTTCCATGGGAACGAATATTTTTCTAAGATGTCGGCTTTGTATTGTAACTATTTTAATGATATTTGCCAGAATTAATTAGATATTATCTTTTTTTCTAACCTAATATTACAACAATTTTGATTTTCAAGAAAAGGACAGGTTGGAAAAACTCGTTTCTTTTTTTCGATTATATCGGCCAATTTTCTACCTTTCTTTTCGAGATTCTTTGAAACAATGTTTAGAACAACTACAACAACTTGTACAACTTTCAGAATTTTAATTCCAATAAACGAAAGGGGGCTTGGTGAAGAAGTCGTTGTATACGTAGTATAAGGAAGTATTGTGATGAAAATTTTCGACCTAATACCGAAAAAGTGTTTTTTAAAAAGTATCTCTCTCTCTCTTTACCCCCCCCCCTCGCTCTCAGTCAGCATGTGTGTGTGTATCTGTGTAACCACGATAGCGGCTGAAGGTATCATTTCCAAATTTTATATTTACCAGTATAATCTCCCTCTTGAGATTTGAATAGATTTCCAGTAAAATCAATAGGCTGGAAGTAGTAGTCTACGTCACTGAAAAACTCGAATTTTATCAATATTTCAACTACTAAGTTTAACCAAATTTATAAAGAATTCAAATGTAATTAAAAGTAAATTAGAAAAAAGAATTATTAAAAGATCTTCGGAATTCCGACAGGAAGTAGGTCTTTTACTCTTATCGAATTGCAAATATGTTGTAAATTAGGAATTCTATATATATTTATCAAGGTACAAAAGTATTTAGAAACACGTTTGCTCTCAGCGAGTAGCACTTTCTTTCGAATGTCGCAAAGTATTCTATAGAGATTTACTAATAGAATAGAAATACTTAGAATAGGATTTTGAATAATTTTTATATAAAAAATTCTAAAAATTTGGATTTGAAATTACACACTACCCACAGGCTTATTTTTCTAAGAAGATAAAGCTATTTAAAAAAAATTAGAACATTTTTGTATTATTTGAGACGCTCATAAGAAGGTCGTGTGGTGGCCATCTCACAACTTAAAACAAACTTAGAAGAACCAGGAACAACTGTCAGATTTTCGAAAAAATGGCGGCTATTTTCACCCAGACAAAATAGGAAGAATTGTATTTTATTTTTACGTTTGTTTGACGTTTTTTTCTGAATAATTAAAGAAATCTGACATGCCAGTGCTTTACTACTTGATTCTATGTACACTTTTTAAAAACAATCAATTATTTTCTTCAATACAAATGAAACTGTGAAAATTGTTAGTCTGCATAAATAAAATAAAGTAAACACTAATTTTAAATTTTAAATAACATCTCCACTGTGATCTTATAGAAAATAATATATTTCTTTAAGTGTGTATTTATACCTATAAATTTATTACCCATTGTCTTATTTTACCTGAAACAAAATTTTCGGCTGTTCCTTGAAGAAATAACATTTTACTTTCTTATACGTAGTATAAGGAAGTATTGTGATGATGAAAATTTTCGACTTCGAAATTTTTGCAGATGTTCACGTTTTGAAGTCCCCTGATACCGAAAAAGTGATTTTTAAAAAATGTCTGTGTGTCTGTCTGTCTGTCTGTCTGTCTGTCTGTCTGTGACCACGATAGCGGTCAAACAGCTGTAGATATCAATTCCAAATTTTGTATTTACGTATCTAATCTCCCTCTTGAGATCTGATTAGTTTTTCAGTAAAATCGGTAGACCGGAAGTAGCAGTTTACTTCAGCGAAAAAATCGAATTTTGCCAATATTTCGTTAACTACTAAGTTTAAACAAATTTATAAAGAATTCATATATACTTAAAGTTAAAATTGAGAATAATTTTATTTAAAAAGTTTTTCGAAATTCCTACCGGAAGTAGGTCTTTTACTCTTATCGAAAATCAGTTTTTTGCAAATATTTTGCAAGTCATGCTTTTTAGACAGGTACGCTATGAATATAAAAGTATTTAGAACTTAATTTCCAATATTTTTTGTATAAAAGAATTTTCAAAATTCGGACCGGAAGTATCACTTTTACTCTTACCGAATAACGATTTTTTTGTAAATATGTTGTAAATTATGCATTCTATATATATTTATCAAGAGTACAAAAGTATTTAGAACTGGATTTGTAATATTTTTTGTATATGTGAAATGTCAAAATTCGAACCGGAAGTAGCACTTTTACTCTTAGCGAGGAGCACTTTTTTGATAATATCTTGCAAAGTATGCATTCTATAGAGATTTATTAAGAGAATAGAAGTACTTAGAATAGGATTTTGAATAATTTTTGTAAAAAAAATTCTTAAAATTCTATAATTTGAAACGCTCATACGTATAAGAAAGTCGTGTGGTGGCCACACCTCATTTTTTCTTTCTAGGATCTACTGTAAACTTTCTACATATAAATTGCAGGTCAACATTAAACGGTTAAACATAATTTATTCCATGACCATTAAGCTAACAACTATTATTATTTAAAATAACAGTATTTGAAAGAAATATACCTCCAGGTATACTTGTGAAACATTTTCTAAAAATTCAAATTCGCTGTAATTCCAACCCAATCCTAATATCGTGTTGCAGGTACTTGCAGCATACAATGAATAACTGACCTGAGTGTGTTCATTTTTATTGAAGAACTAGCCTTCTATTGTTCTCCAAATGCAAAGGTCGTACGGACACATGTTGAACAACCCGCAAACTTTCAAAATGTATTTTTCTAGTTTTTTTTACTATATCATCCAAAATTTATTACAATTGGATTCTATAATAGGTATATTGTGTATATAGTATGTATTATATATTTGACAAGAGAATATTTCTAATATTTCTTGGGTTAGATTCTTGTCTAAATTGTCAAATTTACTTAACTTTGTTCTCAAAACATAACAATTTGATTAAATTTAAATATAGATAAATGTTAAGAAGAATAAAAATTCTATTTTTCAGTAAGTATGTAATTTTATTTTAATGTTGTAATTTATAAAAACATTTAAGATTCTACAAGTAAAAATTGAAATAAATTCAAATTGAGTTCAAAACAGGTTTATTCAATTTACTACAATTGTTTCACCCTACTAGGGCTTCATCAGGTGATGAATATTATAATACAAAATATTTGTAGACGTTCTTATTTATGTCTTTTCCTAAATGAAGAGGGGGGAGTTTGTGACATTAGGTTAAGAGCGGGAGTAACTTATATATTTAATGTAATATTTAATATATATATATACATAACAATATGATTAAGATTAATTTTTTTTTTTGATTTTTTTTTTTTGAAAAAGTTTGTTTTCAAAAAAAAAATTAATCTTAATCATATTGTTATGTATATATATATTAAATATTACATTAAATATATAAGTTACTCCCGCTCTTAACCTAATGTCACAAACTCCCCCCTCTTCATTTAGGAAAAGACATAAATAAGAACGTCTACAAATATTTTGTATTATAATATTCATCACCTGATGAAGCCCTAGTAGGGTGAAACAATTGTAGTAAATTGAATAAAACTGTTTTGAACTCAATTTGAATTTATTTCAATTTTTACTTGTAAATTATGGAGTTTCAACACGTATCTCCGTCTTCAATCAATTATTTAAGATTCTACCTACATTCAATCATGAAATTTAGAAATATGGTTGCTATTTAAAAAAGTGCTTTAATATGTTGAATTTCTTTCTATATCTTTATACCGGGTGTACCAGCCAAGCGGCAAAGTCTAATTGGTATCTAATAATATAGATAGTAAAAAAAAATTAATACAAAAATTGTAGATGATCATTCGCTCTACTAATTAAGAAAATTTTCATTTATACACAGTGATGGACAACGACGAACCAACACAAACTTTATTGTTTTTAAATGGAATGCTTTGTATTCTTTTACATTTTATGATAACCCTGATTAAACTGACATCAATTTGTATATTCATATTTCAACATAAGTTCTTTTGATTTACATATCATTGTCAAATATTAGAAATTCTAAAAAATGGAGGACCCTGCATTGAAAAAAACTAAAAAATTACTTTTTAAAGATATCTACTTTCTTCGATCTATGGGCGATATTGCAAAAGTTATATAGCATTATATCTGAATAAACCCGACAACGACTTACAAATTTAAAAATATGAGTTGCATTACACATAGCATAACTAAAAGTAATTGAAAGAAGTTATCTCTAATATTTTCAAAAGACATATTTCATTTTGTTAGAGATACATACATACAATAAATAAAACAATAAATAACAGAATTCAAAATGCAAACCATAGGCAAACAAACGAGCATATTGGAGAAATAGTTGTTTGAATTGTGGTTATGTAGTAAATTAATTAAGTGAAAACCTTAGACAGTTCAATAGCGTTTCCATTGTGTTTCTATGAGGATATTTTCCTTGGATATCATGCAAATAGATACCTATTAGCATCACCATCAGTATATGGTAAGTGAGTTTCCAGGTATTAACACAGTTTTTGATATTTGTGAAACATGCATAAGGCAGTATACCGCATGTGTCAAATATCATTAGGTATAGGGATTCAATGTTTGCGTGCGATCTATACGTATGAATGTAATACGTGGCGACCTGGTACCCCTACTGTCCGTCACCAATGCCGACAACAACCGACATCACAACGATATTCTCCGATCCCGACCCAGATTTTACATTCATTGTTTAGCTGGGAACACGTTGCGGTCCTTGGCCGTCTTATTACTGGAACGGGAAACATCAAATGGCCTTCGCGATCTACTGATCTCTCTCCAAATAATTTTTTTTGTGGGGATATTTAAAAAATATTGTTTATACCCATGAAGCTGGTAGAGCAGAAAACATAGTTGCCTTGAGAGAAAAAATAATTGAGGTTGCTAATTCAGTAACTGCTCACATGTTAGAAAACGTAAGAGTAAATTTCTACGACCGCCTAAGGCAATGTCTTGCTGTGCAGGGAGGAATCCTTTTTTATTTATTTTATTATGGTTATTTTTTAATTTTATTACAATTACGCTTTTGTTTGTGTCATGCATCGTGAACGCAGCTTAAAAATTCTCTGCATTTACTGAAAGGAGAAAGAAAAATAAATCCTTGCAACTCTTAAATATCATTTCTGAAGGCATTAGAAACACCCGAGTAGGTGGTCCAATGGTTACTGCTAACTTGTATTTGCGAGCATGTGTATCGGTTGCAGTGCTGCCATCCAGATACATATCTGGAGAATTCGGTAGAAACTCTCGAAGATTTTCGGTAGAATTCGGTAGATTATAATGATGGAAATTAATGGTTACACTACCCACATTTTTGATTAATTTATTTATTTTAAATTGCTTTTATAGTAGGAATAAAAATAAAGATACAACTATTTAACAGTTTATTAAAACATATATACTATAAAACAACAGAACAAAAAAGAATAATCCTAATATAACACATATACAAGGTGTGTATAAATTGGCGGACCCACTACACGCGATGTTATTCGTTAAATTCGGAGTCCAAAATCCTAATACGAAAATGTTGTACCATGCTCCATAACTTTGCACGAGGTTCCTAAAGTTCGGACTTTCAGTCTTGAAATAAGCATTATTACTGGATATTTGTTGACAGAAAGAGCTACAATTTAGGAGAAAGAAGAATTGTTGTTATTATCCTTTCGTTAAAGTTTTCTTTTTGATTTTAAAGTTTGTTTTTCATATTTGTTTATTAACTTATTTTGACGAAAAACACATCTGACAACGTTGTAAAACAATAAGTAGGCAGCCTAATGTTGTTCTAGTCAAATACATTACTACTGTCAAATTTTGACACTTTGCAATCTACCTATTTCATTCGACTTGCTTATTTTTCGTGTTTATTTGTATAGTTTTAATCAGTTTTTGGGTTTTTGTGTTTACTAGTTGTTCTGTTTGTTTAATATGAATTTTACGTTCAACGAATATGCCGATATGTACATGATATACGGTTTCTGTCGTGGAAATGCTAGCATGGCAGGGCAGGAATATCGAGTGCGTTTTCCAAATCGGAGGCATCCAAGTAAAAATGTATTTCGAAGGCTGGACCAACGACTTCGTGAAACAGGTTCGTTTATTCCAAGAAATGCGAACGCAGGTCGACCAAGGCAAAGGCGTACCGTGCAACTAGAAGAGCAAGTTCTAGCCACAATACAGGAAGATCCCTCTGCGAGTACCCGTCAATTAGCTTCTACACTAAATATTCCCAGTAATAAGACTGTTCATTTGGTTCTACGAGAAAACTTGCTTCATCCATACCATGTTTTTAAAGTTCAGCCTCTTTACGGAAATGATAACTTATTTCGAATCAATTATTGCAATACAATCTTAAATAGAATTCAGGAAGAAGGTGACTTTTTAAGACGTATTCTTTGGAGTGATGAGTGCATGTTTACCAGAGATGGTGTGTTTAATACTCATAATTTTCATCATTGGGCAGATGAAAATCGACATGAATTTCGCGAATACGGTCACCAAAGAAGGATTTCTGTTAACGTTTCGCTAGGTATAATAAACCACAGGGTAGTTGGACCAATTTACTTACCAAATCGTCTAGATGCCGGTGAATATTTAAATGTTTTAGAACAAGTTATTGATGATATACCGCTGAACGTACGTCGTAATATGATTACATGCATGATGGAGCTCCTGCGCACTTTGCTCGTAATATAAGAGACTGGTTGACTGAACACTTCCCAAACAGATGGATTGGTCGTGGCGGTCCCCTTTTGTGGCCTGCGAGATCCCCCTATCTCAATCCATTAGATTTTTTTGTTTGGGGTTTCATTAAAGGTAAAGTTTACGCTACACCTCCACAGGACGCTGACGAAGTTAGAGCCCGAATTGAAGCCGCAGTATTAGAAATCACACCAGAAAGACTTGAGCGAGTAGTAGAAACGATACCACAAAGATTGCAGCTATGTCTACAAACTGATGGATTTCAGTTCGAACAATTATGTAGGTAATAATTACATTGATTTCTATCAAGAAGATGTACAAAAATTAGTCAATATTATCAAAAATTTTTTAAATTTTGTAATATTTTCGTAATAAATACGTAATCTAAGAAACCAATTTTATTTCGTTTGTTTCTTTTTTAAATTTAAAATGTAAGGTTCACATGACGGCGTGTAAAAATGTTCCGAAGATTATAACTAGCACATGCGTGTTCAATGTTGCCAAATGTATGTTTCTTTCAAATTCATTCTGAAGACAAAGGAAGCCTGATACATCGTTTTAAGATTAGGACTTTTAACTGAAAATTTGACCAAGAATGTCGCCACGTGTAGTGGGTCCGCCAATTTATACACACCTTGTATATAATTTAAAAATATAACAATCTTACTTGTCTTCGTTATATGTAAATATTAGAATTTACCATTCGAGAAATTAATTTATCATCTACAGAAAAATCATAACAATTATTATTTTTCATATAATATCGAGTTCTAAAAAAAGTGCTGATCTGAAAATGTTGATTCTATAATGGATTTTTGAATATTTGCCCAGAAATAGGTACCGGGTGATTTTTATCTTTGATATCATTTTGATCACCTGCAACTTTCTTGTTTTTAAAAATATCAGAATGAAGCAAAAATCATTTTGCATAGGTATCTATGAAGTTTTTTACGTTTTAAAAAATAAAACAAAACACTAACGTTTTTCCAAGATATTAACCTAACTAATATTTTTTTAAATGGAAAGCCCTAAATATTTTCGGATATTTTGATTTTACATGAAATTTCAAGTATATTTTATAAAGCATACCCCATACCTATCTTCAACGGTTTGCGAGAAAACGGCGTTTAAACATGCCATTTTTAGAATAATTTAATTTTGTAAAATTGTTTTTTTTAATAATTTGTTACTTTGTTAATCGTTAATCTTTTGTTTTATTAAAAATAAACTTTCTAAATAATTATGAAAACTGATTTCTGTTTGATTTCGACATCTTTAAGAACAGGGTTAAAAAACTAAATTTTTCTTTGTTGCATGTTTAAACGCCGTTTTCTATGCTTTATAAAATATACTTGAAATTTCATGTAAAATCGAAATATCCGAAAATATTTAGGGCTTTCCATTTAAAAAAATATAAGTTAGGTTAATATCTTGGAAAAACGTTAGTGTTTTGTTTTATTTTTTAAAACGTAAAAAACTTCATAGATACCTATGCAAAATGATTTTTGCTTCATTCTGATATTTTTAAAAACAAAAAAGTTGCAGGTAATCAAAATGATATCAAAGATAAAAAAACACCCGGTACATATCTTCTAAACTTAAAAAGAAACTTTGATTTTTAAACCCAATATTTTCAATTGGGGTTGTAATAATAAAAGTTAATTTTAAGGAAATGCAGACATTCTTATTTATAATATGCAATTTAGGTGATTTAGCTTGCATATCTCTATTCAAGTTATTAATAATACAAGGTAATGCAAAATCCATAATTTGCAAAAGTAACTGTGTAACCGGATCATATAACTTTATTGAAATAATTTCTGTAGATAGCACATCTTTTTGGGAAACAACATCAGTAAAATATAATTTCAAGGTGTTATATTGTTTTCAAATTCGTGTTGCGACCATGCGTACAGACAATCATCAAGTTTGTGTTTGATGTAATATTTTATGAATTTAAATATGTATATGCAAACTTTTTGAAATTCCACGAAATCAAAAAAAAACCACTTCCATTTATGTATAAGTTATAAGTAAATTCCCTTCAATAACAATACAAAATTGCTATTTCATCAAAGCAGATACTTACCCTAAATTTTATATAATAATTACCTTAATTACCATTATTTCAACTACTAGTTCCTAGAGTGAGCGTAGCATAACATTTTTGTAAATGGATATAAATAAAATTGAATAATAAATAAAATGTAGTCTATAAATAGATTTTTTGAAATACAAATCCATTTTCAGTAGATTTTAGGTTAAAATCGGTAGACCGGTAGGTGATACTGAAAATCGGTAGAACTACCGAAAAATCGGTAGCATTGGCAGCACTGATCGGTTGTCGCGTCGCTGGCATTGGAAAGGAAAGTGGGGGTACCACGTTGCCACATATTGCATGGATTGATCGCCTATGGCTAATGAAAATTGACACATGCGGTATAATAATAAATTAGATAGTATTCCCAGAAGTACTGTCATCTACATCGAAACAGTGTTCAGAAACAACACAGTAAATTTTCCAAGAATTAAATATTGCATTACTATGTTAAGAAATTATTTAAATATAGTTCAAATAGTAAAAACAATAATTTTATTTGCATTTCTATGTTTAAAATGCATAACTAACTTGTATGTCGAAAAACCTTATTGATGTCGAAATACAACCTGATATACTTTATACTCGATTCTGTTTACAAAAGATCAATTTGTGTTTTGTATAAGTTGAAATAAAACGATGAGTATTTATATTCAATAATAAAATGTCACAGTTTTTTTTGTTAAAAATTTACTGCAATCAGACTTCTTATAGTTCATTTGTGCTTTTATGCGCTTTATTTATTCTTCTTCGTATTTTCTGTGTAAATCTACAACTCCACCGATGAACACAAGATATCTAAACTTGCACAAATGCTGAATTCAATAAAAAAAAATGAGTTGTGGCCACCACACGACTTTCTTATACGTATGAGCGTTTCAAATTATAGAATTTTACGAATTTTTTTATACAAAAATTATTCAAAATCCTATTCTAAGTACTTCTATTCTCTTAATAAATCTCTATAGAATGCATACTTTGCAAGATATTATCAAAAAAGTGCTACTCGCTAAGAGTAAAAGTGCTACTTCCGGTCCGAATTTTGAAATTTCATATATACAAGAAATATTGAAAATTCAATTCTAAATACTTTTGTACTCTTGATAAATATATATAGAATTCATAACTTACGACATATTTGCAAAAAATCGTTATCCGATAAGAGTACAAGTGGTACTTCCGGTCTGAATTTTGAAATTTCTTTTATACAAAAGATATTGAAAATTATGTTTTAAATACTTTTATACTCGTAAGGTACTTGTCTAAAAAGCATGACTTGCGAAATATTCGCAAAAAACTGATTTTTGATAAGAGTAAAGCCTGGCGTCCATTGCATACGGGGCTGTGCTGTGCTGTAATATGCTGTGCCGTGCGAGTTTCTTTGAAGCCGTGGCGGGACCGTCCATTGCTACTGTGTATTTGCAAGCGAATTTATTCTGACATGCGATGCTTTCAAGTGTAGAAATAGAGCATAATTTGATGGATTTGAGGGTAATTTTATTTTAAACAATATAGTTAATAAAAGAAAATACAGATTTTGGATTGCAAGTCATATATTAGACAGAAATATATTTGGCGAATACAACACTGTAATACCCTCTTTGAGCGACGAAGATTTTAGGAAATATTTTAGAGTAACAAAGGAGCAATTTTTAGAAATTCATGAGTTGATACGCTTTAATATCGAAGCGTTCGAAGATCGTAATAAATTTGAGAATTACTTTATCTCTCATGTGGGGAGAGTTCTCTGGCAAAATAATGCAATTGTGCATTAATGCAGTATCAAAATGTTAAATGTTCATTGTTTTAGAAACCATTAAATTTTATTTTAATAAACACTTTAAAAACATTATTTTCCTTAAATCAAAACAATCATAACAATGTTAGTATATTGTATGTACGTTTTTCAGATAATAATAATTTTAATTTTACAATGAATGCCTAAATTATCTTATAACAACTATGTTTTGCTTAATTTTGCTAGAGGTTGTAAATTAAAACTAACCTATAATTTACATAGCATAGACCTTGTACATGTATTTGATACCAATAATTATACATTATTACATAATAGTTATAAAGGAAGGAAATTAGATTTATTAGAAATTCTAGAAATTAAAAAAGCTACAACAGCAAATAAACATGTCACAAACACACAACTGGACTTCATAAACACCCCCATTATTGACACTGTACTTAAGACACTAGCCCATACATATAAATAGGTATTGGTGACTTTCTTAGTTTAGTTTAAGTCTGTAAACTCTTCGTTAATGACCGAGAGGTCGAAACATGTGTCAGAGTACAATAAATCTGTCCTTAAGTGAAACAATATAACCAAGTGTTTTATTCGTTTAATAACTATAATTTACATTTTTGACAAGAAAATAAAAGTACTTCAATTTGTTCGCGTTATCTTCCCATATAATATCTTCTTTTTTCCTGGTTCTTGTAATCTTTTTCATCCGTTTTCCACAAAACAAAATGCCTCCTAATAACTTCAATAAATTCTTCCATTTTACTGTATATATACAAAGTACAACACCGCACACAGCTCGATTAAAATCGGTCACTGTGCGAAGTGAAGCTGGCTCAACAAGACACCTCTTCTCTACACCGCACTCTATAGCACAAGTGGACGGTTGCCTATTTAAAACATACATGGTCGAAAACACATGCTGGCTCCGCAAGCCACCGCACAGCACCGCTTAGCACAGCCTCGCATACAGTGGACGCCGGGCTTTAAAGACCTACTTGCGGTAGGAATTTCGAAAAACTTTTTAAATAAAATTATTTTCAATTTCAATTTTAAATATATATGAATTCTTTATAAATTTGTTTAAACTTAATAGTTGACGAAATATTGTCAAAATTCGATTTTTTCGCCGAAGTAAACTGCTACTTCCGGTCTATCGATTTCACTGAAAATCTAATCAGATCTCAAGGGGGAGATTATACATGTAAATACAAAATTTGGAATTGATATCTACAGCGGTTTGACCGCTATCGTGGTCACACACACACAGAGAGAGAGACACACACACAGACTTTTTTAAAAACCACTTTTTTGGTATCAGGGGACTTCAAAACGTGGACATCTGCAAAAATCTCGAGGTCGAAAATTTTCATCTTCACAATACTTCCTTATACTACGTATAAGAAAGTAACAATATTAATTTTGCTTTCGGTAATGTCATGGTTATAGTTGTCAATTAAAAATATATTTGTCTTTTATTTAGCTGTCATTTCGTATCTTACAAAATAAATATTTTGTTTTAAAGCATGGAGTACAGTCTAGGTCACATTGTTCATCTCTCTTAGTTGGGACGAAAAGTTACACATTATGAACCAAATAGCACAAACAGTATAGTAGTATATTATATACCGTGCGTTCAATTAAACTTTCATTTAGAGTAGCACATGGTTTCAATATTAATTTAGGAACATCGGGGAACAGTAATGTTTTTCATTTTGACAACTGTCGTAGTTAAGTCAATTGGATGAAAAATTCCATAGTGTCCCCAAATTAATATTCAAGTCATAGGCTACTCTAAATGAAAATTAGTTGAAGGCACGGTATATATTTATATAGACTATCTAACTATAGTCCGTCTCAACCTTATTATGCAGTACAGGTCTTATGGCAATTGATTTCGTGGTTGCCAAATCATCTCATTGTAAATGTCGTTACAGTTCCGGTTCATTATCTGACATTATTTGCAATTAAAACATAACCTATACGACTGTTTGTCGTTCAAGTGATGCATACAAAAAACATGAAACACTAAAAGGAAAGAAGATATGGGAAGTTGGATTAGTTACAGCATGATATTTGTAATTCTAGAAATTTATTTAAAATCTAACTGAATATAGTAAGCCATAGTAAATAAAATAATATTTCAAATATATACCTAAGGTATTCAATTTTCTTCGTACTGAATAATGACATCTTAATCTACTATCAGTGGATAGTAGATTAAGATAAATAATAAATTTAGACAAAGACAAAGTTAATTACAAATATATTTTTCTTAACAAGACTTTTCCATTTATAAAAGCAACTTCAATAATACATATTTATAAAAAGAATTACAATAACATTCCATTATACATTTAAAGACACAAATTCCTCAAAAATTCATTTTCAAAAATATACTTTCCCATTTATAAGAACAAGCTAATACTACATAATAGTATACTTAATTTAAATAACTTAAAATTAGTTTTGAGTGTTGTAATAAATACGTGATAATATTTATGAAAACACTAACCACGACCATACAAAGGAGTAGATACACATATTGCTTTATTTTTCTTCAATCACTTAAAGAATCCTGATATGATGATGAATGTGTGACATTAATTATGAACTCTTCAACATCGTCTTGCAAGTTATCTACTATCCACATTTTGCTTTCGATGTCTTTTACGTGGCCAATGTAGTTCTGCCAGTTGTTTATTCAACATCTCTTTGTTTGAATGTCGCATTGTGCATTTTAACATAGTGCAAGCCAGTACATCTCTTTTTAACATGTCGTTATCTAGTGGTATATTCTTCTCGGTAAGCCATTCAATAATTTGGTCTTTTCTCCATGCTACTGTTGGAACCTTTTCTAATTTCCTCGTATGATATGAGGCATTATTGAGAACAACAACCGAGTTGTCTGGTATATTTGGAACCAATTTATTATTGAACCAATCTTCATATGTATATGCATCCATTTCGCTATGAACATCAGCAGTATTTTTCTTACAAAGAAATGTACATTCAGCACCAACAACAAAACCTTGCTCGCCTCCAGCATGAAGTAACGCAAATCGAGGCCCAAGACCACTTGGTGATCTTAAACCAGTGCTGAGTCCTTGTGTAAAGGCTTGTCGACTGCTTTGAACAGTAGTGTCAGTCCATTTTTTATTTACTGTGTGTCCTGCATTCACCCATGATTCATCTGTATATATTATAGTTCTACCTGAAAATAAAACAATCACAATCAAACACAAGCAATTAATGAATTGCGTAATGAACATAGAAGTACAAAAAAATAAATGGTAAACTATACCTTCGTCTCTGAATTTCCTGATGTCTCGCAAGTATTTATGTCTCCACCTAATAATGTCATCTCTTTCAATAAGAATACTCTTTCGTCCAACTTTTTGAAATTCAAAACCCATATCATGTAGCAATCTGTGAAGAGTTGCTCGTGCAAAGTTAGGCAGATCGTCATCATTATTAACAGCAACAAAAATAGTATTTAATGTCGGAGGTGTATTCTGTATAAAAAAGCCATGCACTTTACGTCGAATAAGTGCCTGTGTATTGTCATCATATGAATGAAGTCGATCATTTATTTGTATATGTTTTCTTGTGTTTACTTTCTTCGGACTTGATATTTGACCCATTTGTTGTTCCCTCTTTACATTATATATGGTTCGCTCTGAACAACATGAAGCTTTACTTGCTTCTTGAACAGCAGAGGTCACGTTCATGGATGTATTAAAATAATTATACACATTAATAATCATCTGCTTTTCCTTACGACTAAAATTTTCTCCCTTCTGTCGCTTTCTGCCTGGGAGCTCCATAATGACAGTGAATACTGCAATACAATATGGTTATCAAATTTATCAAAATTATAGATATAGGTATGCATACTTACTTTTAAATGCTTGAAAAAGATAATATGTTTTCTAAAAAGAACGATTTAAGAGAAATTAATAAAGAAACGAACGATTTAACAGAAATTAAGAAAGGAAACAACGATTTAACAGGAATTAAGAAAGAAAACAACGATTTAACAGGAATTAAGAGAGAAAACAACGATTTAACAGAAATTAATTAGGTGAATTAAAGAGAATATAAAAGTATACACACTACGGCAAAAACTGACAATTGACAGCAACGATTACTCATAATAGCCATATACTTTGTATAATAGAACTTGCAACAAGGCAGCCGGATATAAATATGGCGTTATTAAGAGACTACTAAAGATAATAAGAGATGCAATATCCCTATTAAACCTGTACTGCATAATAAGGTTGAGACGGACTATAGTTTAAAATCTAATATGGCCGCCATAAGAAAAACAAAAGATAGCGCTAAGAATAAATGAATATCGGGCAAGTTTAAAAGCAATCGCATTAGGCGTTATCGAATTATTGAGGAAAATTTAAATCGGCAAATATTGGTTTTTTCAATATATCTCAAAATTGTAAAAATTTTGAATGAATTTAAAATGTGATCTGTTGCGAGCATTGAATTCTGCAAAACATTCCCCATTTAACCGTTCCTCTATCTCTTCTAATAACCGATATACCAATGGTGAGCATCGAAATGGCGACACTCTGTATAATAATTATTATGTATCGGTGCATAAAGGCCATTGATGTATGTTAGTGATGGGCAGGTCCGCGTTCAAACCCGGGGCTTTTAGGTTTATAGTCAAGCGTCCTTCTCGCTACATTGACTTTTATATGTTAAGAAAAACTGCTTAAATTGATAATGTTTTTTTTTCAAGGCAAGTTATTCCAATGATTCGACGCATATTTTTTATAAATTAGCATCTTACTCAAGATGCACTCACGTATGGCTTTGTCTGTATGTAGATTTATCAACTGTGTCAGTAAATACCGTGAGATTCAAATTGATTGTCCTGATCTTTTACTACTTTCCGCAAGCTTGATATCAATACTATATTCTAATTTAATGAGTGAAGATAGTCATTTTCAAAATAAATGTATTCTGTTAACTTTTTTATCATTGACGTCCGTTTTATTGACAGTGTTACTTCATTTTTTCTATTTTCCTTAGTCAATATTTCTTACAAAAAAGTATTTTACAAGACTCTGAAAAGTAAGTATACCTACTTTATAGGAATTTCTTGTGACTGGAATTTATTTGTTAAAATTAGAATACAATTCAATATTTATTTTAGGTTAAGTTTATAATGCCTTATACTATTGATCAAGAGAAATTCATTTTGGAATCTTATTTCCGAAATGGACAACGAAATAACGAAGGAGAATGGATTTACTCTGTTAATTTATGTCGAGACGAGTTTCGTGTAGCTTTTCCAGATGAGGAATTTGTTGACGATTCATTGACTCGGCACATCGCGAAACAGGCAGCATTTGTAAAGGAAAATCATCTGGCCGTAATACTGTACTCACAGAAGAAGTTGTAGAAAACGTACGCACTCATTTAGAACGAAGTCCTACTAAACCTTTGCGTCAATTGGCACAACAAACTAGCTTATCATATAGTTCTGCACAACGAGCTGTCAAGAAAAAATTACATTTATATCCTTACAAAGTCTCAGTTAAAGTACAGGAATTATTACCACTAGATAATGGGAAACGATTGACTTACTGCCATTGGTTTAATAATAATATAAGAAATGATGAAATTTTAGATATATCATTCTTTTCAGATGAAGCATGGTTTCATTTGACAGGGTATGTTAATTCCCAAAATTTTCGTATATGGTCAGCCGAAAATCCTCATGTGTTAAATGAAACAGCTTTACATCCGATAAAAATTGGAGTATGGCTCGCTTTATCAAGGCACCGAATAATAGGTTCAATATTTTTTGAAGAAACCATAACAGCTCAACGATATCAGGAAATATTACAATTATTTATAGGAGAATTACAACAAAATGAACTTGAACAAGGTTATTTTCAACATGATAATGCCACAGCCCATACAGCTCGACAAACATGTCAATATCTTCAGCAGGTATACGGTAACAGGGTTATAGAAGCACAGAGATGGTCTCCAAGATCTCCTGACCTTACCCCGATGGATTTTTTTGTGTTTGGTTACTTAAAAAATAAGATATATAAAAATCGATTACACAACATTGAAGACCTAAGAAATGCAATTATTGAGGGAGTACAAAGCATAACTGCCGAACACCTAGTAAATGTTTTTGAAAACATGAAAAAAAGAATTGATGCATGTATTAACAGTAGCGGTGGACATTTTGAACATAATTTATGAGGCTTCAAATTGTTTATAAATTAATTCCAAAGTTTGTTGGTGTATTGTTACTTGGAAATTTATTTTTATTTTTTACTTTAATTAATTTTCATGTGATAAATTTCTATAAATCCAAGTAATAACATTAACACCACTTGATGTTTTATTTTGTACCAAATATTGAAGTGCGTGCAAAAAACATGTTATAATTCTATGTTAATAAATAAATATAGTTTATGATTGTTTTATTATTATTAAGTACTCAAAAACAATTTCCCCAGAATTAGGATCTAATAGAAGTATTTCCTTTTAATACAGACTAGTTTTCTTGATAATTTGCGAAAGTTGTTCCTGAATTTCTCTATCATCACATCTCTATCTGCTTCATTAGTCAATTCTTGTTAATTGTAAGAAAAAATTATTATCCCATCAAATGCATTTAAATATTAAACATCAAATTTTGACATCTTTAATTCTTTTCCGTGCCGCTACTGAAATACATCAAAACAACATTGGAAAAAGGCGGCACATACCTACGTTATATCATTTTTTATTTGAGCGGCATAGACAATCTTTTTGAATCTCACGGTACTTTTTTAATGTTCACTTATGTTTGGATAAAGGAAATCCTAACCATGAAAGGTATAAATGTGACAACTAACATAAAAAAATATCACATCACGGAAACGGCAGAGTCAAATTAGAAATTTGATGA
Organism: Amphimallon solstitiale; assembly: GCA_963170755.1. Lineage (NCBI taxonomy): Eukaryota > Metazoa > Arthropoda > Insecta > Coleoptera > Scarabaeidae > Amphimallon > Amphimallon solstitiale. Next base: position 51,486,752 of record OY720675.1, on the reverse strand, counting down.
CATTAATACGTTTTGTGTTAAAATATAGTTAGAATCTATAGCTTCTACATACCTTATATAATAAAGGGATTAAGAAAACTTTTTTCAAAGTTAAAATTTGTATTTATATAAAACGTATGGAATGTGGCTCACATGTACAGTTCTGTGCAATAAAGTGACGTACACGTCTTATTGCTAATTTTGACATTATTTTGTTAGTGTGAAAATGGCTTTTTTTCCTGTATTGAAAGGTTAAATAATGCCTTCATTATTGACATTAGTTGTCAAGATGATTGGTTCTGATTATCTTTTTTCTTGATGATTATTTTATTTAAAATTATCGTTTGTAAAGACCATATCTTAACATTAAATAAAATTTATAATTGTTTAATATTCAACACGAAAAATAAAATACAAATAAAAGTAAAACAAGAAAACATTAATATTTAGTCGTACTGCCATTTCCTACAATGACTTTATTTAAAGGATGGGCCATTGAATTAATTGCCGCACGTAATTTTCATCTGTCGCTAATTCTTCCCACGCATTTTCTATTGTATCCCAAAGATGATTCACGTTTACAAAACGAATGTTTTGGGTATATATTTTCTTAGTTAATAAACGCCATATATTCTCAATAGGGTTCAGATCTGGGTTGTGTGTCTGCCGCGTTATTATTACCAAGCTATTTTCGAGCAATATTAGCTGTGTGCACAGGACAATTGTCATGTTGATAAATAAAATTTTCAGGATATGATTGTCGAAAAGAAGGCAGAATTACTTTTTCTAGAATATGGATATAGTTCTCAGCATTTAACGCCCATCTATTTTGAAGCAAACTCTTAGCCCTTCATAGCTGCACCAAGCCCATACATTTTTGCTGAAACGCCCACTCTTTCGTACCGGATATTATACAGGGTATACCACGACGAGATTTCATTAGAACAATATAGAAAACTAATAAGAGTTGAGTTTTGAAATTTCGCAAATATTAGTTTCGCCTTAAGCTCTTTCGATTTAAAATAGTTTTGAATTTTTCCTTCTTCCGGTTACACCGGAAATGGATATCAACTTCCTTATTTTAAATGGAATACCCCAATGTTTATGATTGATTCGTATTTCCAATTTGATTTTAAAGGCAGTTTGTCTGATAAACTTTGCCTCTAAAGTTAGCCATTTTTGAAGTATTTCAATTTTTGTAAAAAAATTGACAGCAGCAGACTATTACTCATAACAACATTCCCAATAATTGAATGAATGCACTTATTTAAAATTTTAGGTAATCATTTTGGAAAGTTTACTGCTTCAAATGCGGTATTATAAACTTTTCAAAATAATACAGGGTGATCAGAAAACCATGTTAAACATTTCATCCAGAAAATATCAATATCTTGTAATTTTTAAATAGCAACCTACATTTTTTTAACTCCATTGGATTACACGTTCAAAATTAGGGTCAGTATGTATTTACTTCCCTATAACTAAACGTCTTAGTTTCCGAGTTATTATGGAAAATGTATCAATTCCTATAAAGTTTTATTTTGTATAATCAATTAGGCTATGGAAATTCATGTGAATAAATAAAAACAAGTTGCAATCATATTACCTGTCATCAGTAAGGTATTTGCTAGTGCTATTCAGCGTTTTAGTTGTGTTCCGTTTCTGAATACTTGAATAATAATAATAATAGTAATGTCGCGATCTGGATTTAATAACGAAGATTTTTTAAATCTAATAATAACATATATGGTGAATGTAATAGAGTAATCGAGAGGACATGTCGTGTTTATGCAGAGAAATATCCAGACCTACAAAGAGTATCTTACGCAATCTTTTAAAAAATTGCATTTCCTTCGGATCTTTCTTGCCCAAAACAACCAAAAGAAAACCTGTTGTTGATAGTGAAAATGTGGAGGTAACAGCACTTGCTTACTTTACAGCACATCCTAGTAATTCTCTAATGTATGCAGAAGCAGAAGTAGGTGCATCCAGAATGAGCATACATCGAATTTTGAAAAAAAAACAGAGTGCAGTATTGTGAGTGGTTTTTAATGAAATCACAAGAACACGACGATTTTACAAAAAATCTTATATGGACAGATGGAGCAAAGTTTTGTAGAAATGGAATATCTAATTGACACAATAATCATTTTTGGTCCGAAGATAATCCTCGAGTTGTTAGGCAACGAAGTTTCCAAAAGTCTTGGAGTTTTAATGTATTTTGTGCTATTAAACATGACAAAATATTTGCTTTGCATTTTTATCAAGAAAATTTAAATAGTGAGCGGTTTATAGACATCTTAAGAAACGTCATAAATTTAAATTTAAATACACTGCCCGCAGAAGAAGCTCGTAGTGTATGGTTTCAAATGGATGGTGCACCAGCACATAGTACCAGAGCTGTTGGAGAAGTATTAGACAACCATGTTTTATGATAGGTGGATCGGAAATAAAGGACCTTATAGGTTTCCACCGCGATCACCCGATATAACGTCCCCAGATTATTTTATTTGGGGCTATGTTAAAGATAAAGTATACCACCAAAGAAGATATGCTGGCCAGAGTGCGAGGCGCGTTCGATAATCTAGACGGTACCATGATTCAGCGTGCCACCCGTACGAACATTTTAAAAAGAGTAAGAAAGTGTTTAGAAAGAGGTGGTGATGTGTTTGAAAACTTTATTTAAGATTATTAGAAACTATTATTAAGACTACTTCTTCTCGATATTGTGTATTTTTCATTTAAATGTTTTAGTACATTATTAAATGATAGGTACCTTGTTTTGTTTTTATTTATTTACATGAGTTTCCATAGCCTAACTGATTATTCAAAATAAAACTTTATAGGAATTGATACATTTTCCAAAATAACTCTGAAACTAACACGTTTAGTTATAGGGAAGTAAATACATACTGACCCTAATTTTCAACGTGCAATCCAATGAAGTTGAAAAAAAATGTAGGTTGCTATTTAAAAATAACAAGATATTGATATTTTCTGGATGAAATGTTTAGCATGGTTTTCTGATCACCCTGTATTATTTTGAAAAGTTTGTAATATCGCATTTGAAGCAGTATACTTTCCAAAATGATTACCTAAAACTTTCAATATGTGCATGCATTCAATTATTGGGAATGTTGTTATGAGTAATAGTCTGCAGCGGTCAATTTTTTTTACAAAAATTGAAATACTTCAAAAACGGCTAACTTTAGAGGCAAAGCTTATTAGACAAACTATCCTTAAAATTAAGTTGGAAATACGAATCAATCATAAAAAATGGGATATTCCATTTAAAATAAGGAAGTTGATATCCATTTCCGGTGTAACCGGAAGAAGCAAAAATTCAAAACTATTTTAAACCGAAAGAGCTTAAGGCGAAACTAATATATGCGAAATTTCAAAACTCAACTCTTATTAGTTTTCTATATTGTTCTAATGAAATCTCGTCGTGGTATATCCTGCATATTGTTGATTAATTCGTGCATTCGGCTGTCTATACACACTTATACGACCATTCTGCGAATTGTTAATCTTCGGCTTCAGTAGATTTATTTATGCCAAATTGCTGTGCTACTGCTCTAATTGATCAGTTATCTGCGATTTTCGCTATAATATCAGCCTTACTTATCAAATTTAAATATGCGGGCATGGATATTTGTATGTGTCAGTTAAGTATGTATTACAAATTGAAAACTAAAGTCACATTTACATAATCGTATATTTAGTGTACGCCAGTTTATTGCACAGAACTGTACATGTTTGCTAAATTACGTTATTTTGCTTTCATTTATTTTATTTTAGTAATAAAACGAACCCGCTAAGGTATTTCTGTCAATTTTTAAAATTGCCGGTTAGAAATAGTCAAATACTTTTGCCATATTTTAAAATAACATTCTAATTTTGTCTCTGGTACACTTAATATCGTAAACAAAGCTCTACCTTTGTTTGTAGTCTTTCTAAGTCAGTCATATTTCAACAGTGTCGTTTTCACATAATTTTCCACTTGGCACACAAAATTTTTCAAACCAAATATAACTTCTTATGTGACACGTTTCCGTATTTTTCATAATTCGAGTTATTCTTGCTCCTTTTTTCTATTGTTTGCTCATATATCAGAATATGTCTGCATTGGCCACAGTAAATAAGTATGTATGTGATATTTGTAATATTGACTCTTTTTGATCAACGCGCCATGTACAGGCTGTTCATTTCAAAACTTCCCATGCTAAATTTCTTGAAATCTGGAAATCTATGAAAAATTCCCTGAAACACGTAAAAAGTATTATCGTGGGGGTCATTTCTTGATGCAATAACTCACCCACTTTAACCCCTGCCCCCGAGAGCTACTCCCTTAAAAATCTTAAATGGAAAGGAGTATCGAGTAATACGTCATTTTAAAGGTCTTTTGAAACATTAAATCTTAGCGTTTACTTTTTTAAAATTGATCGATTTGTTTTGAACATTTTTAAAAAATCTTTTGGATTGTTTTGTTTTGTATTTCTAGCTAGTCAATCTATTTTAGGACCATCGAAACAAAAGCCAGTATTAAAAACTTTTATAAATTTCTCAAAAACATGGAAAATAAATAATCGGATGGTTCTTTAACTTTTTAGTTATGTTTAATGCAGAATGCTTTTTCTTCTTTTTTTGTTACTTATTAAACAAAAATGTATGTTTTAGGAACGTTTTGATACCGATTTTGCATATATTAATTCAATTTTTGTAACAGCACAATAAAATAATGTTCTAAACGAAAAACAGGCAATAGCATAAAAAGCGGATATATAATTTTTTTTCCGGTGCTATAGTTATTTAAATAATGGTTTACAATTTGCAAGAAAGGGTTGAAATTGTATCAATTTATGGAGCCGAAAACCAATGTGCTCGACGAACTAGCTCAATTTTTTTTTTAACTTTAATTTTGAATTTAATTTAATTCAATTTAATTCATAATTTCGTCCTTATAAATTGAAAATATGTCAGGAACTAACTGAAGACGATTATGAAAGAAGAGTTAAGTTTTGTGAACAAATGATCACTATACTTAATAATGCATTTGTGAAAAATATCTGTTTTAGTGATAAATGTTGCTACGGCCACATACAACGTCGCATTTAAAGATATTAAAACCAATTTTTAAATCAAGGTAAATCTCAATACATTTAGGCAGAGAGTGCGCTGTGAGATGATGGTGGGGGAAGGAGATTCGCAGAGCCAACTAACTCAGTCGCAGACGGCGTGACGGTTCAAGGAACTTAAGTGAAACGTCGGTTGGCGGCGACGCTAGCGACGTTGACCGGGCACCAGGACACTTGTTACTCTAAGTAACCTACCTGCGTCTCCTAAGCATCCGTCACTGGCTGTGTCCCTCCAGTGAGAAAAGTATCACAGAACCACTCCGCATATACAGCCCAGCAATACAAAACTATTTAGGAGCTATTTACGGTAAAAGGGTAATAGAAAGTTAAAATATCCAGAACGAAGTAAATAAAAGTCAGGCATCAGTTCAAGAAAATGGTAGTGATTTATTGGCTATCGCAGTAATTAAAAAAACAAAATAACGTAAAGGTTTAGTCAATAGGCATTTATCTAACAAAAAAAAATAATATAGCATATATAAATTACTGTCCTACGACAGCGTCAGACTAGCAAACGAAACGTTTCATTGCCTCACATTTCTTAGTACAGGCAAGTTATTATAAAAAGAAATAATTAAAAAAAAAATTATAAATGAAAAATGAAGCCAACCAGAAAATTTACTAAACTGGTGGTCGTTAGAGTAAACGAACAAACCCAAAATACTTAACTAAACTTCATTTAATCAATTAAAATTTAAGTGAGCTAATCGTAATCTTTAGTACGAACAATATCAGTTATGCGCAAAGCATCCACTGAGCGATATTAAGACATGACAAAAAAAATACGTGTAAGTACAATAATTATACTAGAAAAAAAACTGCCAACAGTGTATCAAAACCTCCCAATCTGTTCGGTTTCGAACTGTGCTCAGACCAAAAATATCTCTGACACCCCCTGTATATAACAGAGTCCAATAACAGAGTAAACTACTGTGAAAAGGCAAATTAAATGTCACAGCACAGAACGAAATGAACGAACAAGGATTCACTGAAACTACATTGACTGTTAAGTCTTAAGATTTACTAAACGTTAAAATATTACTAGATTTACTTCGTCTAATTCAAAATGTAATTACTAAATAACAATTAAAATATTCGACCATTAGTCGAGAGACAACTGCTCAAAAGTAATAGTTTTGCAATACTTGCTGCGCATCCTGCCACAGATGACTGATGTGGAAGGTCGCCAGGACCCTCAGGAATAGGTAGCCACACAACAGGTTCAATATTCGATGTTCAGGAACTGCAGTAATTATGGTGCATCAAATCAATCACAAACGTACATAGGTTGGGTTAACAGAACTGGGTGCTGTTCTACCAGTTAATTTTCATACCCCAACTTAACTTCCCTCAAGGGGAAAACGAAATGTACCAAATATTCGAGGACATCATAAGCACAAATTGGCCAACAACAATAAGCCCCGTACAATCAGCACGTGGTTTAACGATAAATATTCAGATGCCGCATTCGGCGCACATCTACTCAAAATTCTTCGGAAAACAAGATAATTTCCACTATCGTAACTCGTCAAAGCTGCATACGCATCAGTATATTCTCAAAATATACAAAATAAATTACAAAGTTACATAGTTTGCACTAGATGTTTCACGAATAATGGTTGACTAACAAGTGACCATTCTGGAAACGGCACCTCCATTCTGCTACGTCAAGCAACAGCAAAGCGAAAACACAAAATTCAAAATGGCGCGGGAAAATTTAAAATGTTACGAACACAAATCCCAAATGCGTTAAATAATTCCACTGTAACGACGCTAAATTAAAAGACACGAGCATATACACAACTTTAGTATAACGGCAGATATAATTCGAAAACACACTTTCCCGAAAATTAATTCTACGATCCACATTATTGAGAAAAGTAACTTCAATGTTTAGTAGGTTGGCGCCCTGCGAATCAGATTACACTGTCTAGGTACGATGGCGTTCCATTGACAGCAACCAAAACAATACCGAAATAAAGATGCAGAAACTAGAACGAAACAAACCATAGCCTACAGGTATTTATAGAGATATTACGCATTACAAAAAAACGTTTCGAAAAGGGCGTCCTGCGACCCATTTATGTTTACTTCTAGGGAAAATGACGAGGGGCATAACCTTCCAATCTGACGGAGATTCAACAGGTTTTTCACGTGTAAGGAATACTGCATCCTCGACAAAATACACAGGTCAATACAACAGTGCTTAAGCACGGTATGCTGATCATCTGACAACAATTCTGTGGTTAATATTTGTAAAATTTTAGTGAGAAATATCAGCTGTTCACAGAGGTTAACAAAAGTGTACCCCCGTACGAAAGACGCATAGATACGTAACAATGAGAACCACAAAGCATGTCCATGTTCCCACAATGACCGAATAAAGAAGTTCTGAAAATAAACATGATCCCAGGACGTTAAACATTCGATATTACACAGTAATCGAAATGAAAGTTTAGAAGCGTTAGAGAAAGCATAACCATAACAAGCAAAGATATAGCACGTAGTAGAAGATAAACATTACGCAATAGTTCACAGACTTATATAGTCCCAAATTTACTCGGAAAGTATAAATTCCACCACTGTCAATACGTAATTCATTACACAAGCTAATATTTCGTAACTTGAGTACTGATAGCTAACAAATATGCATAGGGCTCGGTCAATTAGACAAGACGTACGTTCTAATTACGTCAGATCACACCGAAATATACGAGGGGTGCTCGCATAACGAAATTTCTCAGTTAAATGTCGCGGAAAATCTAATGATAAAACGAGATCTTAAAGAAACGCAATTTAGGGCGTAACAAATCCCCCCTTTTCCCGCGAAAAAGAAATTGACCACAGGGCAATTTCTTGCACCGGGAACAGACAGAGGAGACAAGAGAAAGATAAGGGTAAGCAAAAGTTTGAACCGGACGACGCGAAAACACACACAGCCAAACCCAGAGCAGCGGAACCAGACAGCTTGGCCAAAACCACCACGTGGCCCTTCGGCATTCAGCCGGTACGGGAAAGTAACGAAAAATAAAAAAACAAAGGGTGTCGAGATTCTGCACAGACGCGCCCCGAGACCTGTCCAACCGACAGCCCAGTACCATTGGCAGCATCAAGAAGGAAATGGAGTAGACGGGTTAAGTTACGGTGTGCCCGGCCGGCGGTGATCCTTACGACGGTCGAAGGCACAGGAATTAGGAAGAGATACTACCAACAGACCAAGATGCGGGAAAGGCAACCCCCGAAACGACACTCTGCAGACACGCGACGGTAAAAGAGACCCTTGGGAAAGGCCCTCGGTATCTCAAAACAAACAACAATAAAAGGTCAACTAAAAATGGGAATATTACTACAGATACGGGATACAAAGCGGAATAAGGAAGAGGTAATAAAGATAGGGTAAAGCTCAGAATGGCGAAACTGCTCAGAGGTATGGACGTGCCGACGCAACAAACGCAACCCACACACACAACAAAATAAGGTAAGATCGCCAAACAAAAATAGATATTACAAGCAAGGTTTAAAGTCTGGACCGGCGTTGTCCCGACTGAAACGCTGAAGGCGAACGATAAAGCCCGAAGGCATGCGTCATAATCTGTTCCTGGAAGTAACATTTTGACAATACTGAAAACAAAAAGGTTGCCAGGTAACAACCCCTGGAAGGCTGAGGACTATCACACCAAGGGACCGTGCCTCTTTATACCTTCACAAATATAAAGTCAAATCCGGGAAGATGAGTCATAATCGGGAAAACGGTAGATCTGAACTCGGTAAGATAATAGAGATTTGTGAGTGTACCCCTAGCAAGACTGCCATACCATGGATGCTAACAAAGCGAAAATTCCCACGCACGGGAACGATAAAGGTACGGTACGGTATACGCATTCACGGCACCACAAGTACTATGCTGTGCAATGGGGTCGATAAGCACTACGGTAGATCTATACCAGAGTCGTTTGTTCTAAGGTGGTAACGAACGAAATAAGCAAGCATCCATTTAGAAGACTTTTACTTCACGCAGGGTTCACGGTAGGAGCATTCTTACGGCCCTCTCTACAGACCAAACATACGGTAACGGTAGCGATAAGATAATTACGAGATATACGGTAATTCAGACAGCTGAAAACGTGAGAAGATAGGACTTATTCGTCACTCGGCTGTGGCTTTAGCAGGCTAGCATGCCACGCGCCGGGCAGCAACTTACCCTCGCAAGACTTAAGTTCGTATATGTCAGTAGAGATACGTTTACTGATCTGGAAGGGACCGATATATTTGTCTCCCAATTTGGCAGTATAGAACTTGGCGGCATCAGAAAGTACGAAATTTTTACGCCAGACCAACTGGTTCACCAAGAATTCTTCTCGTCTATGACGAGTGTCATAGCGCAACTTAGCGCGTTCATACGCTTTCTGCAAGCGAGCTTTGATGTCACGGTAAAGCTTAGAGAAACCTTCGGAACGTTCTATCAGTTTTTCTGGATCTCGGACCTCTACTAATGGAGTTCCATCAGGAATAGGGGCATCGGAAATTCTTTCTCCAGTGAGGTTCATCTCACGGCCGAAATTAATAAAATAGGGAGTATGTCCGGTGACTTCGTGTCTAGCAGTGCGCAAGGCGCAAGTGACTTTGGGTAGATAGACGTCCCAGTCGCGATGATTGTCAGAGACATACGAAATTAGCATGGTCTTAATGACCCTATTCACACGTTCCACGGGATTCGCTTGAGGATGGTAATTCGCAGTATAGCTTGGACGTACTTTAAATTCGTTCAAAAGAGAGCGATAGTCGTTAGAGCGAAACTGTACGCCGTTATCGGAAATGACGGTACGAGGCACGCCAAAAATCAGAAATACATCTTCAAGATGTCGAATAATAGACTTGGAAGAAGCTTTACGCAGAGGAAAAGTTAGAACAAATTTACTGAAGATATCAGATACCACCAAAATATAGCTGTGTCCTCGCTTGGATCTCGGTAGAGGACCGACAATGTCGACGCTGAGTACTTCCCAAGGCTTAGTAATTCTAGAATGACCACCCATCCGTCCAACAGGGGCTCTTTGCAGAGGCTTCGCTTTATTGCAATTAGGACATGCTTTGATGTGACGAATCACATCTCCTAACATCTTAGGCCAGTAGTAATGCTGCAATATGCGAGCGTGAGTCTTTGCAATGCCTAGATGACCACTAGTAGGCTCGTTATGACATTCTAAAAGGACCTTACGGCGTTGTTCCTTAGGGACATAAATTTTCCAGGAATCGGAATCCTCGGAGGGAAAAGTACTATTAGGCGGCACGTAACGACGTAGTATTCCACCGATAATTTGAAAATGTGGATACTTCTCGGGATGACTCTTAAGTTGCTTCAGTATACGGACATAGCATTTGTCCTGACTATCAGGGATGACTTGAACAATTTCCAATTTAGGGACTGAACGAGAGAGAGTATCCGGAACTACATTAAGTTTACCCTTGCGGTGAATAATGGTGAAGTCATACTGCTGAAGACGAACGGCCCATCGGGCTAACCTTCCCGACGGTGAATTAAGGGAGTTCAGCCAGCAGAGCGAAAAATGATCCGTTATCACGGTAAAGTGTGAACACTCAATATATGGGCGGAGCTTCTCTATGGCCCAAAGAACTGCAAGGCATTCTCGTTCAACGGTAGAAAATTTACGTTCGGCAGGAGTTAAAGAACGACTAAGGTAACTGATAACTTTCTCCTGTCCTTCTACGTCTTGAGTCAACATGGCTCCAAGACCGTAGTCACTAGCATCAGTTTGAATGATGAACTCATATTGAAAATCAGGACATGTCAGAATCGGTGAGGTAACTAAGCGTTCGCGTAAAGATGACCAGGCTTCTTCACAAGCTGACGTCCAAACGAAAGGACGGTTCTTCCTTAACAAATCAGTAAGAGGGGAGATAACGGTAGAGAAATTTGGGACGAAACGTCGATACCATGAAGCCATACCAACCAAACGTCGGACTTCAGAAATATTTTTGGGGGTAGGAATACCAATAATGGCCTTAACTTTGTCGGGGTCAACCATCAACCCTTGACGATTAACAACATACCCCAGGTATTTCAATTCGTCGCGGCAAAACTGACATTTGTCTTTATTAAGAGTTAGGCCTGCATCACGCAGACGAGATAAAACCTGCTCTAAAATAGCCATGTGCTTTTCGAAGGTAGGAGTGACGATAATTATATCATCCAGATATACGAAAACGTAGGGTTCTAATTCAGGTCCCAACACTCTATCTATAAAACGCTGCCAGGAGGCAGGAGCGTTGTGCAAACCATAAGGGAGACGACAAAATTGGAACAAACCCCGATTAGGCACGGTGAAAGCCGTAAACTGACGAGAAGATTCGGCAACAGGAATTTGCCAGTACGCGCTTTTTATATCGAGAGACGTAAGATACTTAGCGTTTCGCAGTTTGTCCAAGGTATTCGACACATAAGGGAGTGGGTAGGCATCTCTTTCAGTGACCTGGTTAAGCTTACGGTAATCCACGCAGAATCGATAAGTTTTGTCCTTTTTGGGCACGAGAAGAATGGGCGAAGACCACCCGCTCTGGGACCTCTCAACGACTCCGAGAGCCAACATTTTATCTAATTCGGCGTCGACGATCTTTTGTACAGCCGGGGAGATGGGATAATAACGCTGCTTAATAGGTGGGCTACTGATGATTATAGTGTGCTCAACACCTTTGGCACAACCTAGCTCTTGCTTTTCGGAATCAGAAAAGTTTTTATTGATGATCGCTTCGAGCTGACGTTGCCGTTCATCAGATAACGTGTGAGATTCGGCGTTCAAGGTTGCTACAGAGGGCTCTTTCGAAAATACCCATTCGCCACGGCGCATATCTGGGACAATACCCATGTCTCGCCAAAAATCTGCACCCAAAATAAGCTGATGAGACAGTTCAGGCACTACCAGTACATCAAAAACCTTAGACCGATCTATAACACTAATAGGTAGGGAAACTTCACCTAGTATTTTGCAGCGTGATCCATCGGCAATAGTGCAAAAAGGCGTAGACGACCTAAGCGGAACAAAACCCTTCAAAACCGACCAACCCGACTCGCCTAAAATGGTGCGCGATGCGCCGGAGTCTAAAAGACCAAGAAATTGTTTGCCAAAAATCTGAACTTTGAGAAAGGGGCGTTCATCTCCTATGGCATGCGAGAGAATAAAGTCCAACCGGACCTGATTTTGACGGTAGGCCGCTGTATGAATGGTACGCACGACACGGCCATTTAGTGCGCACGTCGGGCGTTTCCCGAACACTGCGGACACGAAGATACAATGGTCTCCGGACGACCACAACGATAGCAGAAACGTTTTCGAGGTAAGGAACACTGAGCGTACCGGTGACCCGATTGACGACAATTCCAACAAGTAACGGGGTTCGCAGCAACAGGTGCCACACGGACACTAGAACGATTTGAAGTGGGAGTGACGGGTGCTACATGGTCACGAGAACGATTTGGGACGGGAGCTGCATAAACGTAAGCTAGATCCGGTTCTAGAGTTTTACCTCGCAAAGTAGGCGGAACATAGGCTTCAGCAGAAGCTTTACGGGCTTCAAGAATTTTCCCAAACTTAAGGAGTTCTGCAATGGTGTTTACCTCCGTCAACCCCAACTGTGTCTGATAAAAGGGCAAGATATTACGCTGCAAAATTCTCAACTGGGTTTCCTCGGAAACGGGATTAGAAAGTCGTGAAAAAAGGTTCTTCATATAAGATACATACAACCCAATGGTCTCACTAGGACCCTGAGTCCGCTGCTTAATCTCACCGAGAAGTCGCTCGTCATAGTCTATCTCCAGAAATTCATTCCCTAAACCGGCAGCCAACTCTGACCAGTTCGAGAAAGAATCGCGATTGGCGCGATACCAAATTAAGGCAGGACCCACAAATAAATCGATGGCAGAGTTAAACAGTAATCGGTCCGATGAATTCCGAGAAATCTTAAGCTCAGCCACACGCTCCAGGAAGGCACTAACAGAGTAGTCTTTCCTCAGCCCCGAAAATTTGATCCCCCAGGAAGCAACTGGAACTGCTTTAGGAGAGAAGCACGCCAAAGTCGAGTGGGCTAGATGAGGAAAACCATCAGCCGGTGACCTAGGAGGGTCATCTTCTTCACTATACTCCTCTTCACTCTCTCGAGGAACAGTGTTACGACCAGTAGGTGTAGCCAGCAGACTGAACGTTGAAGCGCGTTCAAGGGTGCGAGCCTTAGACTCTAACTGACTTGCCAATAACGGAACTCGCAACGCAAACTTCTTTCGTTCGTTCTTCTCCTCCTCAGATTGTGGAGTGGCATTATCAATACGGCCAGATATAAAAGCTAGGGCGGTAGAAATCTTTAGGAGCTCAGAAGACGCACGATTTCCCACGAACCGATCAATGAGACCTTCGATATAAGTAAACTTTGCCTTAATGGCCGAGGAATCTTCCGCGTAGGTAAAAGGATAAGCAGGCTTGTCCATCGAGGTACAAGTCTTAGCATGCTTCAGTAGATGACGGTACAAACTTCGCATCTCAGCCACCGAAGAAGGCAATTCGACACCATAACCGGACAACAAGTACTCCAGGTCTTCCTTATTAAGACGGTTGATCTGCATCTGGAGGTCCATGGTGAGGAAAACGAAAGGCGACAATATAAAAGAATAGCGGCAATGGAATTAATCAGCAGACCCTCAAGTCCCTAAGGTACACAGACAAATTCTGGACAATAAAGACAATATAACTCTAAAGGTAAATCCCACGCTCCAACTTGTCAGGATAAATTAAATGAGGAGGTAGGCGACGTGCAAGGAGAACAGAGCGATAAGAGAGACTTAACGTCCACCTACTCACTTAAATAGAGGAAGAGATATACAGTAAGAGAATACGATACTCATGCCTGAAGATGATCAGGGCCAAAACGTTGGATGTCAAACCTGTTATAGAAGTGAGAAACACTCCGAAAGATGTTGACAACTTGGCTAGCAACAAGGGCCACGAAATCGACCGGAAAATGCGAAAAGGGAGAAAAGGAAAAAAAAATATTCCGGAAAATGGTCAAAACTTGGCCCCACGTTGGGCGCCAAATCTTTGCTACGGCCACATACAACGTCGCATTTAAAGATATTAAAACCAATTTTTAAATCAAGGTAAATCTCAATACATTTAGGCAGAGAGTGCGCTGTGAGATGATGGTGGGGGAAGGAGATTCGCAGGGCCAACTAACTCAGTCGCAGACGGCGTGACGGTTCAAGGAACTTAAGTGAAACGTCGGTTGGCGGCGACGCTAGCGACGTTGACCGGGCACCAGGACACTTGTTACTCTAAGTAACCTACCTGCGTCTCCTAAGCATCCGTCACTGGCTGTGTCCCTCCAGTGAGAAAAGTATCACAGAACCACTCCGCATATACAGCCCAGCAATACAAAACTATTTAGGAGCTATTTACGGTAAAAGGGTAATAGAAAGTTAAAATATCCAGAACGAAGTAAATAAAAGTCAGGCATCAGTTCAAGAAAATGGTAGTGATTTATTGGCTATCGCAGTAATTAAAAAAACAAAATAACGTAAAGGTTTAGTCAATGGGCATTTATCTAACAAAAAAAATAATATAGCATATATAAATTACTGTCCTACGACAGCGTCAGACTAGCAAACGAAACGTTTCATTGCCTCACATTTCTTAGTACAGGCAAGTTATTATAAAAAGAAATAATTAAAAAAAAAATTATAAATGCAAAATGAAGCCAACCAGAAAATTTACTAAACTGGTGGTCGTTAGAGTAAACGAACAAACCCAAAATACTTAACTAAACTTCATTTAATCAATTAAAATTTAAGTGAGCTAATCGTAATCTTTAGTACGAACAATATCAGTTATGCGCAAAGCATCCACTGAGCGATATTAAGACATGACAAAAAAATACGTGTAAGTACAATAATTATACTAGAAAAAAAACTGCCAACAGTGTATCAAAACCTCCCAATCTGTTCGGTTTCGAACTGTGCTCAGACCAAAAATATCTCTGACACCCCCTGTATATAACAGAGTCCAATAACAGAGTAAACTACTGTGAAAAGGCAAATTAAATGTCACAGCACAGAACGAAATGAACGTACAAGGATTCACTGAAACTACATTGACTGTTAAGTCTTAAGATTTACTAAACGTTAAAATATTACTAGATTTACTTCGTCTAATTCAAAATGTAATTACTAAATAACAATTAAAATATTCGACCATTAGTCGAGAGACAACTGCTCAAAAGTAATAGTTTTGCAATACTTGCTGCGCATCCTGCCACAGATGACTGATGTGGAAGGTCGCCAGGACCCTCAGGAATAGGTAGCCACACAACAGGTTCAATATTCGATGTTCAGGAACTGCAGTAATTATGGTGCATCAAATCAATCACAAACGTACATAGGTTGGGTTAACAGAACTGGGTGCTGTTCTACCAGTTAATTTTCATACCCCAACTTAACTTCCCTCAAGGGGAAAACGAAATGTACCAAATATTCGAGGACATCATAAGCACAAATTGGCCAACAACAATAAGCCCCGTACAATCAGCACGTGGTTTAACGATAAATATTCAGATGCCGCATTCGGCGCACATCTACTCAAAATTCTTCGGAAAACAAGATAATTTCCACTATCGTAACTCGTCAAAGCTGCATACGCATCAGTATATTCTCAAAATATACAAAATAAATTACAAAGTTACATAGTTTGCACTAGATGTTTCACGAATAATGGTTGACTAACAAGTGACCATTCTGGAAACGGCACCTCCATTCTGCTACGTCAAGCAACAGCAAAGCGAAAACACAAAATTCAAAATGGCGCGGGAAAATTTAAAATGTTACGAACACAAATCCCAAATGCGTTAAATAATTCCACTGTAACGACGCTAAATTAAAAGACACGAGCATATACACAACTTTAGTATAACGGCAGATATAATTCGAAAACACACTTTCCCGAAAATTAATTCTACGATCCACATTATTGAGAAAAGTAACTTCAATGTTTAGTAGGTTGGTGCCCTGCGAATCAGATTACACTGTCTAGGTACGGTGGCGTTCCATTGACAGCAACCAAAACAATACCGAAATAAAGATGCAGAAACTAGAACGAAACAAACCATAGACTACAGGTATTTATAGAGATATTACGCATTACAAAAAAACGTTTCGAAAAGGGCGTCCTGCGACCCATTTATGTTTACTTCTAGGGAAAATGACGAGGGGACATAACCTTCCAATCTGACGGAGATTCAACAGGTTTTTCACGTGTAAGGAATACTGCATCCTCGACAAAATACACAGGTCAATACAACAGTGCTTAAGCACGGTATGCTAATCATCTGACAACAATTCTGTGGTTAATATTTGTAAAATTTTAGTGAGAAATATCAGCTGTTCACAGAGGTTAACAAAAGTGTACCCCCGTACGAAAGACGCATAGATACGTAACAATGAGAACCACAAAGCATGTCCATGTTCCCACAATGACCGAATAAAGAAGTTCTGAAAATAAACATGATCCCAGGACGTTAAACATTCGATATTACACAGTAATCGAAATGAAAGTTTAGAAGCGTTAGAGAAAGCATAACCATAACAAGCAAAGATATAGCACGTAGTAGAAGATAAACATTACGCAATAGTTCACAGACTTATATAGTCCCAAATTTACTCGGAAAGTATAAATTCCACCACTGTCAATACGTAATTCATTACACAAGCTAATATTTCGTAACTTGAGTACTGATAGCTAACAAATATGCATAGGGCTCGGTCAATTAGACAAGACGTACGTTCTAATTACGTCAGATCACACCGAAATATACGAGGGGTGCTCGCATAACGAAATTTCTCAGTTAAATGTCGCGGAAAATCTAATGATAAAACGAGATCTTAAAGAAACGCAATTTAGGGCGTAACAATGTCCTGAACTGCAGATATTGGAGTAATGAATTCCCTCATCTGTCTGTAGAAGGACACAACCAGTATTCTGAAGAAATTAGTGATGGGCAGGCATCATTATGAGGGATCAAGTGATTGGTCCGTTGTTTTTCAATGGAAATCTAAATGGCGAGCATAAGCAGTTAAAGTGCGTTTGCGTAATAGATATTTAAGCCAAAAATAGAAAACAAACAATTAAACAAACCAAAAGATTTTTTTTAAAAATCTGCAAAACGATTCGATTAATTTAAAAAAAGTTAACGCCAAAATGTACTGTTACAAAAAACCTTTAAAATGACGTATTCCATTTCGGATTTTTAAGTGGGTAGCTCCCGCGGGCGGAGGTGAAAGTTGGTGAATCAATTTTTGCATCAAGAAATGGCCTCCACATAATGCTTCTTACGTGTTTCAGGGAATTTTTCATAGATTTCCAGATTTCCAGAAATGTAGGGTGGGAAGTTTTGAAATGAACATCCTGTATATATCTTAAATTAACGATTTCTTACTCATAAAAAACAATTTACATACATACATTATATTGGCATTAACATAATGTTTTACTCGGTATATTTGTATGTGTGACGTGTGCGTTTGTGATACACTTGTGAAACAATTAGCTTTAATTGCAATAATAATGTAATCAATAATTTTTACTTGCCATTCATACTTGTAACCACAGTGGTCGATAATTGGTCCTATTATCTTTCTGCTATTTATTAATGACTAAAATTTCTTTTTAGAATTACATATGTACATAAATTTCTTTCTATTCATTTAATACACATAAATTAATAGTACATAATAAATTCTATCTAATTTTATAACCGTTACAAAAGAAAATTTGACATTGATATTACTCATATTAAATTATTGTTGACATTGAGTCCTAAGCTGGTGTAGGTGGGTATATAAATATATTGCCAAACCAGTGATGCCAAATCTGCGTCGTATGATGGATGTTCCAATACTGTAATGTCGCACACTTCACGGAACTTGGCAAACTTTGTAAACTCTGCAACTGTCTTCATGCAGGTTAACTTATTTGAATGTATAGCAGTTCTCAACGTCCTTATTATTTCCTCTTATATACTTCTCCTGTTATTGTATTGGGTCTTTTCAGTATGATTTTTTCCACATTAACTTCTCCAAATAAATTCTGCCTTATTGCCTTTTTGGCAGTGGAATTTTCTTGTGTACTCAGTGCATAGATTTATGTTCTGCCGATAGATCCCGGATCTTCGGCAGCCAAAGCTACCAAGTTTTCTTCGCATTCGCTTTCGTATTGCCGACTTTTCGTTTGAGAGAAACCAATTTCGAAATCATACGTGCTTATTCATTCCTAAGTATTCGTGTGAAATGCTTTCAAAATTCGTCATCGGTAACGACCGAAACTCTTATTCTGTAATCTGCTAGTAGGGTACTTATACCGATTCTAGACCACTCCTCCCCCTCTCACCCTACTACCCCTCACCCCCCTCGCCGTAGTGGCGCCCTCTGCCAACCCAACTGATGTGGCGCCCCCTCGCGGTCGCCAACCCAACTAAAAATTGCAGATTTCATCATTACCAACCCAACTAAAATTACAGATTTCATCATTACCAACCCAACTAAAAATTGCAGATTTCATCATTACCAACCCAACTAAAAATTGCAGATTTCATCATTACCAACCCAACTAAAAATTGCAGATTTCATCATTACCAACCCAATGTGGCGCCCTCTGACGGCCATCAACCCAACTAAAAATTGCAGATTTCATCATTACCAACCCAATGTGGCGCCCTCTGACGGCCACTAACCAAACTAAGAAATGGCAGATTTCATCATTACCAACCCAATGTGACGCCCTCTCACAGCCACTAACCAAGAAATGGCATCTCTCATGATTACCATAATGCAGCATCCTCTCACGGTCACTAGCCAAACTAAGGTGACGTCAGACAAAATGGCGGACCATCAAGATGGTCTTTGTTTCTAGAGAATTCCTGAATAAATTACCAGGCTTGCTATCGCGCTTCTCAATGTACTTCAAACAGGTCTAAACATGTTTCCAGCGGAAACCGCAACGGCTGTCTGCTTCTGTGATAGCCGCATGCTTGAAATGTATATCTCACTTATAAAATAAAATAAAACAAACAATATATTTTTTAAGAAAAAACAATTTATTTATTATTATTTATAAATTAACAATATTATTTTAAATTAACAATATCTCCAAGCTTCATACCATCAAGATGATCGATAAAAATATAAACTTTACATCTAAGATCGGCATACCATTTCAAAATTATAAAATAAATATACAGTATGCTACTGGACGAGATAGCAACCAAGTATGAATATACAGGACGTTTCAAAGGTAGGGATTTTTTTTAGAAAAGCAAGATGGCGAATCCAAGATGGCTGCCAAAAATCTAATAAACTAAGGTGACGTCAGGCGAAATAGCCGACTATCAATATGATCGATAAAAATATAAACTATAATACATCTAAGATCGGCATACCATTTCAAAATTATAAAATAAATATACAGTATGCTACTGGACGAGATAGCAACCAAGTATGAATATACAGGACGTTTCAAAGGTAGGGATTTTTAGAAAAGCAAGATGGCGAATCCAAGATGGCCGTCAAAAATCTAATAAACTAAGGTGACGTCAGGCGAAATAGCCGACTATCAATATGATCGATAAAAATATAAACTTTACATCTAAGATCGGCATACCATTTCAAAATTATAAAATAAATATACAGTATGCTACTGGACGAGATAGCAACCAAGTATGAATATACAGGACGTTTCAAAGGTAGGGATTTTTAGAAAAGCAAGATGGCGAATCCAAGATGGCCGCCAAAAATCTAATAAACTAAGGTGACGTCAGGCGAAATAGCCGACTATCAATATGATCGATAAAAATATAAACTTTACATCTAAGATCGGCATACCATTTCAAAATTATAAAATAAATATACAGTATGCTACTGGACGAGATAGCAACCAAGTATGAATATACAGGACGTTTCAAAGGTAGGGATTTTTAGAAAAGCAAGACGGCGAATCCAAGATGGCCCCCAAAAATCTAATAAACTAAGGTGACGTCAGGCGAAATAGCCGACTATCAATATGATCGATCAAAATATAAACTCAACTTCTAGAAAATACCCAACTCCGTATCACGCATCACAACAACAACCACCCAACATAGTTTCAAAACACCACAACACCAGATCAACTTAGGAAGATACATCTAGGTCAAACCCAACATACTTTCAAACACCACCACCGAGGATTTATATCTGACATCAGCATACCATCTCAAAATCATAAAATAAATATACAGTATGATACTGGATAACATAGCAACCAAGTATGAATATACAGGACGTTTCAAAGTAGGGATTTTAGAAAAGCAAGATGGTGAATCCAAGATGACCGCCAAAAATCTAATAAACTAAGGTGGCATCAGGCATCAATCTATTAAAACCACTATCAAATCATTCCCTTTAAAAGCCATCATTCCAAAACAATACATTCAAATCATACATTCAGTGATAGACACATAAATGAAATGTATTTGTGCAGCCTAACAGTTCAAAAAGCTTGATATCGAGCTTACCAGCATATTTCTAACAGATCTAAACATGTTTTCTAATGGAAACCACAACGTTTGATCGCTATCAACACCTCTATGATAGTAGCCTTATTTAATATATCTATATCATAAAATAAAAAGGAACAACATATTTTAAGAAAAAACAATTTATTAAAAAATAATAACCACATTTTGTAGGCGAATTATAGCATATCAATCATAGGGAAAAACATTAAACGAAATACAACGATAAACAATTATGACATATAAATCCATAGGTAAAGTTATATAGGTAATAAACATCATTCTCTCCATAGAAGACCTAGATATTTAATACCACATACATAAATACATAGACACTCTAATCCTCATATGAATAAATTGATAGACTTATAATAATTATTTTCATCCATAAGTATACATACATACTTTTATATATCACTACAAGAAATAAGTCGACACCGCTGTGATAGTCACCCTATTTAATATATCTATATTATAAAATAAAAAGGAACAACATATTTTAAGAAAAAACAATTTATTAAAAATAATAACCACATTTTGTATGCGAATTATAGCTAATATGTAGCATATCAATCATAGGGAAAAACAAACCAATTACAACGATAAACAATTATGACATATAAATCCATAGGTAAAAGATATATAGCAATCAAAACCCCTCCTATATCCACCTCTCTTCATAGAAGACCTACTTTAAAGAGCGTTAAAACGTCAACATATTTCGCTAGTAATATTTCATTAATAAAAAATTTAGCAGAAGTCTCACATTAAATGAATACAAAATATAAAATTTATATAGGCACTACATTAAATGAAGATTGAATTTTATACACTGCTTATATCACCAGGAATTTTGTGACTAAGCTTAAACGGACACCAGGCTTTCAATATGTAGCAAAGTTTTATTTTTCATACATTTTCATTTATTTGGATGACATTGTATTTACAAATAGTTTTTATATCATTACAAGAAATATGCTTTTCATTAAATTTTAACCACTGAACAACAGTAGTATACACAAAAAAACTAGTATAAAGATAGCATTAACACTATAACCAAAAAGAATTGAAGTCATATTAAATTACACTAGAAAATAATAAATCCTTGATCTCAATTACATAAAAATGTTTTGAAAAAGTATCGCTTAAAAAACAATTAAAAAAATTGATGTTTTGCCAAGCTATTTATCAATATTTTAAGAGCTAAAAATTATCATCATTTTCACATTTACAGATATCCCATGCTTAATTTCAATTTGAATTAACATAAATTCATAAAATGAGTCTATCTTTTACACTTCATGCATTGCACTATCATTAGAAGAAATATGCTTAACGAGCGGCTTTTTAATATGAAATTTAGGGATTTTTTACACAAAAACATAGTTTATGCCTAATAAAACTAATTTTGAAACACAATGTACACATAGTATTAAAAAAAGAGAATAAAAAAAAACAAGATACGCTTCACAGCAGATAAAAAAAATATATACTGGCTCTCAAAATGCTTCTTTATCTTCTACAGCTTACGTTTTTGTACATCAGCGATTGTATTTACATTTTATAATTTGAGAAAAATGGTGAAATATATCTCCAAACATTATTATAAATACATTTTAAAACATGGAATTCTATTTTATTTGGATGACATTGTATTTACAAATAGTTTTTATATTATACCATTACAAGAAATATGTTTTACATTAAATTTTACGCACGGGACAACAGTAGTATACACACACCAAACTGCATGCAAAAACTAGTATAAAGACCGCATTTACGCTATAACCAAAAAGAATAGAAGTCATATTAAATTATGGACGCAAAAACTAGTATAAAGGCCGCATTAACACTATAACCAAAAAGAATTGAGGTCATATTAAACTATGGAGGAAAATAATAAATACTCGCACTCAATTATTTAATATTGAAATTACATAAAAATCCATGCAATACACTTAAAACATTTGAAAAATCATGTTTGGTAAGCCCACTATATATCAATATTTAAGACAAAAAATTATTATTAATTTTCCATCTACAGATACCCCTGCTTAATATCAATTTTTAAATAACATAAATTCATAAAATGAGTCTATCTTTTACAGTTCGTGTGTTGTACTATCATTAGAAGAAATATGCTTGACGAGCGGCTTTTAATATGAAATTTAGAGGTTTTTACACAAAAACATAGTTTATGCCTAATAAAAACTAATCTTGAAACACATTGTACACATAGCAAATACCACTTCCTATACATTTAAAAAATAACAATTTTTATACATCATAAAAGAACGAAACAAAAAACTAATATAAAGACAGCATCAACGTTCTAACCAAAAAGATTTGAGAATCAACTAACAACCGGGTCATGAAGCGGTTCTGAAACCCCTCTATCAAAAACATGCATTCAAGTCAATGAAATTACATAAAAATCTAAGAAATAGTAGCACTTAAAACGTTTGAAAAATCATGTTTGGTAAGCCTACTATTTAAGACAAAAATTATTAGTTATTTCCATTTACAACAGATAGCCCACTATTTATCAATATTTAAGGCAAAAAATTATTATTAATTTCCCCATTTACAACAGATTTCCTTGTTTAATCTCAATTTTTAAATAACATACATTCTTAAATTGATTTAGTTAACTTTCTTATAATATTTAAAAAAGGGTGAGAAAGAAAACATACTAAGTCTCACAACAGATAAAATATATACTATCTTTTTACAGTTCATGTTTTTTGTACTATCATTAGAAGAAATATGCTCGACGAGCGGCTTTTAATATGAAATTTAGAGGTTTTTACACAAAAACATAGTTTATGCCTAATAAAAACTAATTTTGAAACACATTGTACACATAGCAAATACCACTTCCTATACATTTAAAAAATAACAATTTTTATACATCATAAAAGAACGAAATAAAAAAAAAAACTAATATAAAGACAGCATTAACATTCTAACCAAAAAGATTTGAGAATCAACTAACAACCGGGTCATGAAGCGGTTCTGAAACCCCTCTATCAAAAACATGCATTCAAGTCAATGAAATTATATAAAAATCTAAGAAATAGTAGCACTTAAAACGTTTGAAAAATCATGTTTGGTAAGCCTACTATTTAAGACAAAAATTATTAGTTATTTCCATTTACAACAGATAGCCCACTATTTATCAATATTTAAGGCAAAAATTATTATTAATTCCCTCATTTACAACAGATTTCCTTGCTTAATCTCAATTTTTAAATAACATAAATTCTTAAATTGATTTAGTTAACTTTCTTATAATATTAAAAAAGGGTAAGAAAAAAACATGGTAAGTCTCACAACAGATAAATATTAAAACTAAAATAAATATATACTATTTCAAAATGTTTCTACCTTTTATAGCTGTGTTTTGTTATACACAATCCAAACCATTTTGCATGTAAATATCAGTCGCCATTCCGACATGCTTCAGAACTAACCCCATCAGGTTAACTGAAAGAAGAAACACAATCCTATCAAGAATTTTATCTTATATGGTATATGTTTGAATATCTTTTTCGACCACAATTATAGGAATACAATTAGTTTCACATACCTAATGCGGGTGACAGATTGGGCAAAGTATCGGGGGATCACCAAACTAATCCTTTCAGAACATCGCTCGCATCTGATTATTTCATATTCTTAAAAAAATATATACCGAATAATATTTTACATCTCTTTTTTTTCATAAAACTCACCTATCATGAGTAAATTAAGCACAAAATGGCTCAGCACCCTGTGTCGATATATTTCCCGCAGAGGTGCATAATAATAGCACATCGTGCATAATATATCATCACCCCCTTCATGCACTCGCACGAAGCCAATCAACAAAAATTATTTGATATTAAAATACCACTCACAAAAATAAACAAACTAAATAAACACAATTAATAGCCAACAATAAAAGATGCAGGGGAAAAACAAAATCTACTTCGAGGCACACTATCAAAACTAATATAAAATGATCTACTACACATCTATATATAACCAATCCCCACTAATGACCTTAAACGAAAAAAATTCTCACCGGAAATGGATAAAGAAAACACAGGATTACCTAAAACAATCTTCTCCACATCTTCAAATGAGTTTTTTTATTATCATCATAAAAATCCAAACAATTGCCAACCCAATTAAAACTAGGACCCTTTAACGATAGACGATTAGCATTAAATTAAAAAAATATAACCAAGTATCATAACTTTCAATACCATAAAAGCAAATTACCGACATCCGTTCCAGACAAAAAGCCCTAAAACTCGGCATTGGTCAAATAACTGATTACACCCCGTACCGTAAGAATTATTTACATAATGAACCCTTAGGGAAGAATGCGATATATATACATATTTAGTAGATAAATTAAGAACAAATTTAGTTTCACCAATTATAGGAACCCCCACATATCAGTCGGCAAATTATCAAAAAAGATTGATTTAACCAATTCCAACGTTCTAACAAAGAAACGCACTTTATGTATCTGGAGATGTCTTCAACATAATTGAAATTCCACTTAGTCCGAGCAGATCACAACCCCATCATACCGACAAAGGAATGAATAATTCGAACAGATACCCATAAACCTGTCACAATCAACAAATCCATTAGAAAACGACACAACCTCCCAGCAGCTGTAAATTAAATGCTAATGATGCAAAAATACCTAAAAATATTTCGTAAAACAAGAGTATTTTAGTTAAATATACAATAAATATTATTCAGTATTGGAATACACAATGAATAACACAAATTTGAGTAGAGAAAGATAAATATTTCTAATTACACATGTGTGAATTTGAATTTACATCACCTGCCCGAATAGAGTGTCTTATATATGGATAGTAAAGTCGTCGCGTCCATACAAATGCATTTCTCACATACGTACATATGTATATAGTCACCGCGCGAACTACTACGGCGGATACAACCCTTCGCATACATACGTAGGGTAGACAGGTAGTAATTTGCTGACCGTCATTATTTTTAGTCCCATCGCTTCGTATATATAATGCCTCATTATTAGAGGTTCCTAATAGATGAATTTTATTCATAAATATGGGGATGTTTAAAATGAAAAATAGGAAGTATACATATTCTCTTTATTTATTAATGTATACAAGATATATTTATTTATAACATTTTTATATATTTATTTTAGCAATATTTATCACCAACGCATACCCTCTAAATCGGATTTTGATTTTTTCAATTTCGGATATAAACCTCATAATTCTAATGTTCAACAAGTCATTCTTCTGTCTAAGAACCCTCCGCCTGCTTTAGGAAATTGCCGCAAATGCCAACAAATTGACGAATAGCCTCATATCTTTTTATTTATACGTACATATATTGTGAATTATTACACTAATTATAAAACAAAATTAATTATAGATAGACAAACATTATACAGGTATATTGCAAACATGTAATGATAAGATAATCAGAGTGATATATACATACATGTAAAGAAATTTATAATTTATTCAATCTCTTATTAAAAGAGTTATTAATATTTTTCAAATGAATACCTGAC
This sequence comes from Amphimallon solstitiale, assembly GCA_963170755.1. Lineage (NCBI taxonomy): Eukaryota > Metazoa > Arthropoda > Insecta > Coleoptera > Scarabaeidae > Amphimallon > Amphimallon solstitiale. The sequence goes on along the minus strand of OY720675.1, from coordinate 51,460,463 downwards.
AGTGGTGGAAAACTGTTGAAATTTGGATAGATTAATAGTTACATATGCGAGCTTCAGAATAGCTTCTGAACATGTTGGGTTGTAATTTGGTATACAATAAAAGGCAGCGGGGAACTGAACCACCTCCCAAAAAAAAGGTATTTAATATTAAAATCGTCGATTCCCCATCACAGAAAAATAGTGTATCATACAAGGGAAAAAAGTATTAGATTTTAATATTAAATACCTTTTTTTTGGGAGGCGGTTCAGTTCCCCGCTGCCTTTTATTGTATGCCAAATTACAACCCAACATGTTCAGAAGCTATTCTGAAGCTCGCATATGTAACTATTAATCTATCCAAATTTCAACAGTTTTCCACCACTGCCAGGTATTCATTTGAAAAATATTAATAACTCTTTTAATAAGAGATTGAATAAACTATAAATTTCTTCACATGTATGTATATATCACTCTGATTATCTTAGCATTACATGTTTGCAATATACCTGTATAATGTTTGTCTATCTATAATTAATTTTGTTTTATAATTAGTGTAATAATTCACAATATATGTACGTATAAATAAAAAAAAGTAACTGGAATTACAGTAACACATTAAAGTGGATGATAAAGACACGCGTATACAGCTGTTAATGTACTCATACTTCAGCGGCTTTGAATATGTACAGGTACATGACTATTCTTCTCGAAATAGTGATAATTTCTATTGGGGTTTCAATAAATTAAAAAGTTTGTGTTAGACTTGAATATATATGTTACACTGACGATCATAACATTACGTGTGTACAAATTAATGCTTAGCATCCACCTCATTGTCTAGCTATAGAGCAAATTAAATTACTGAATGATATAAAATACGCGACCATGTTTCACCATCAGATGTAAATAATTACTCTGTATATTCCCGATAAATTCAAATTCACACATGTGCAATTAGAAATATTTATCTTTCTCTGCTCAAATTTGTGTTATTCATTGTGTATTCCAATACTGAATAATATTTATTGTATAGTTTATAACACTATCTTATATTATAATACATACTACTTTTATGAAGAAAATACTATCAAATGCTCCTCCAATTTCTTAACAACCATACTAATTTAACTGATCCTGCATCATCAATATTAAGAAAGGTTTATAATGTACTGTTATGGTAAATGAAATGTACATCTAGTGTTTAATAAAACATAATTTTTGTGAAACGATGTGTTTTCATTTAATTAAATTATTTAATATTTAACATTAATATAACTTTCGTAGTTTTTCATATGGATCTCCGTATATTTAACTAAAATACTCTTGTTTTACGAAATATTTTTAGGTATTTTTACATCATTAGCATTTAATTTACTGGAATATTTTAATGATGTACCAAAGCTTATTAAAAATGTCAATCATTGTTTTTATCATAATAATAAAACTAATGGAGAATGTATATGCATGCAAAATAATGTTTTAGCTCTATGCAACTATCTACAAAATAACGAATTATTTTAACCTTCTTATTATTTTTTATTTTAAAACTAAAATCATAGATAATATATACGAATTTTATATAAAGACAGATCTATCTGTACAGGTAGAAAGACGAAATTCCCGGACTCGAAACCCTCATTGGATGCAGGTATGCGACCGAAAAAAATTAAGTGCATTCCTTAAAACACAGCCCGACCATGGGGACGGAATGCGCCCGCCGCTAATTGCCTCTGGCCGCATACGTATATATGTATATATATGTATGCGCGGGGAAAAAAAGGTCTTTCTCTTTATGCATCACTCCATTTGCGTGGGAATCTGACGCAGATGTGTATCTATATATACGTAGATCGGCATCTTTAATTTCATTATCTTCGAACAGTCAACATCGTTTTTAGTGCTTGTTTGTGTTTTACTACAAGGTATTTAGAAAGCCTAATTTATATAATATTAACTTGCAATATTTTACATTAGTTTTAAAATTTTATAGGACTTTTTAAAAATTGTTTTTTCTCAATTATAAGGTTATTTTTTAAATTATTTAATGGTATATATTTTATTAATATTTTATTAATATTTTATTTTTATATACAATTAATCCAGGGTGCTTCAAAGTATTTTATACGCATTTAGTAGCTTCTTTATATTGTTTTTCTTTCTTTTTTTAATTTTTATAAGGTTTTAAAGGGTTTTATCAATAAATTTTCAATAATACAAGTATTTTTTAGTTAAATATACGCTGATCATAGTTTTTCTACTACTCTAAAATTTTATAGGACTTTTTAAAAATTGTTTTTATCAATTATAAGGCTGTTTTTAATAATTTAATGGTGTATATTTTATTAATATTTTATTGAATATTATTTTTATATACAATTATCCAGGGTGCTTCAAAGTATTTTATTTGTATTTAGTAGCTTCTTTATATTGTTTTTTTTTCCTTTTTTTTAAATTTTTAGGTGCGTAAATTTATATTATTAAATTGATTATTTTATAAGGTTTTAAAGGGTTTTATCAATAAATTTTCAATAATACAAGTATTTTTTAGTTAAATATACGCTGATCATAGTTTTTCTACTACTCTAAAATTTTATAGGACTTTTAAAAATTGTTTTTTCTCAATTATAAGGTTATTTTTAATAATTTAATGGTGTAAATTTTATTGAATATTATTTTTATATACAATTAATCCAGGGGTGCTTCAAAGTATTTTTTGCATTTAGTGCTTTCTTTAAATTGTTTTTTAATGTTTAAGTGTGTAAATTTATATAATTAAGTTGATTATTTCATACGGTTCTTTAAAGGTTTTTCTCAATAATTTAAATAAATTCTGAACAATAAGAGTATTTTTAGTTAAATATACGGGTATCAGTCAAAGTTTATGTATTAAAATATTATTTTTATATATGTAGGTCTATAATTAGTATTTTATAGCAATTCATATACGAGGAGCTTTTCAAATAAATTAGCAATTTAGATATATTAAAAATTAGGTTTCAATAGCTTTTTATTCTTTTAAATTTATTATATTAATTATTTTTAATTCGCTTTTTCATAGAATGAATTGCATCATATGTGGCAACTCCTTCAGCCGGCGGGATAGTTTGAAGCGGCATGTGAATACCCTCCACCGCAATTTTGTTTGCTGTATTTGTAGGGAGGGTGTGGATACATGTGAGCATGTTGCCGGACCGCTTAAGAAGAGGGTTAAAGTAGATGTTGCACCACCCACAAGTTCTAATGGACCTGTGGATGCTTTCTAAAGATAGATCATTAGTTTATATTAAATGTATGAAGAAAAAAACTTTACTACATATTGAAAGCCTGGTGTCCGTTTAGGCTTAGTCATGAGTCTATCTAATCATATAATCTTGTAACAAAATTTCTGGTGATATAAGCAGTGTATAAAATTCAATCTTCATTTAATGTAGTGCATATATAAATTTTGTATTCATTTAATGTGAGACTTCTGCTAAATTTTTTATTAAGAGTGTGGAGTGATATTAATATTCACGAATTTGATGTATCAACTTTTTGAATGGTTGGTTGAGCTGAAAATCATAATTTTTTAGTGTCTCTGAGGTGGTTTTATGAAGTATCTAAATTTCAGATTAAAAGCTAATCGCGAGGCTTATTTCTTGTAATGATAGTACAAAAACATGAACTGTAAAAAGATATTATATATTTTATCTGTTGTGAGACTTAGTATGTTTTCATTCTCGCCCTTTTTTAAATATTATAAGAAAGTTAACTAAATCAATTTAAGAATTTATGTTATTTAAAAATTGAGATTAAACAAGGAAATCTGTTGTAAATGGGGAAATTAATAATAATTTTTTGCCCTTAAATATTGATAAATAGTGGGCTATCTGTTGTAAATGGAAATAAATAATAATTTTTGTCTTAAATAGTAGGCTTACCAAACATGATTTTTCAAATGTTTTAAGTGCTACTATTTCTTAGATTTTTATGTAATTTCATTGACTTGAATGCATGTTTTTGATAGAGGTGTTTCAGAACCGCTTCATGACCCGGTTGTTAGTTGATTCTCAAATCTTTTTGGTTAGAACGTTAATGCTGTCTTTATATTAGTTTTTTTTTTGTTTCGTTCTTTTATGATGTATAAAAATTGTTATTTTTTAAATGTATAGGAAGTGGTATTTGCTATGTGTACAATGTGTTTCAAAATTAGTTTTTATTAGGCATAAACTATGTTTTTGTGTAAAAACCTCTAAATTTCATATTAAAAGCCGCTCGTCAATCATATTTCTTCTAATGATAGTACAACCCACGAATTGTAAAAGATAGACTCATTTTATGAATTTATGTTAATTCAAATTGATATTAAGCAGGGGTATCTGTAGATGGAAAATTAATAATAATTTTTTGTCTTAAATATTGATATATAGTGGGCTTACCAAACATGATTTTTCAAATGTTTTAAGTGTATTGCATGGATTTTTATGTAATTTCAATATTAAATAATTGAGAGCGAGTATTTATTATTTTCCTCCATAATTTAATATGACCTCAATTCTTTTTGGTTATAGCGTTAATGCGGCCTTTATACTAGTTTTTGCGTCCATAATTTAATATGACTTCAATTCTTTTTGGTTATAGCGTTAATGCGGTCTTTAAACTAGTTTTTGCGTGCCGTTTGGTGTGTGTATACTACTGTTGTTCCGTGCGTAAAATTTAATGTAAAACATATTTCTTGTAATGATATAATATAAAAACTATTTGTAAATACAATGTCATCCAAATAAAATAGAATTCCATGTTTTAAAATGTATTTATAATAATGTTTCGAGATACATTTCACCATTTTTTTTTTCTCAAATTATAAAATGCTTTTAAGAGAAATGTAATACATTCGCTGCTGTACAAAACATAAACTGTAAAAAGAGAGATAGAAGCATTTTTAGAACAAGTATATATTTAATATTTTTGCAAATCTTTTGGTTATAACGTTAATGCTGCCTTTATATTGGTTTTTGTTTGGTTCTTTTATGATATATAAAAATTGCTATTTTTTAAAATGTATAGGAAGTGGTATTTGCTATGTGAACAATGTGTTTCAAAATTAGTTTTTATTAGGCATAAACTATGTTTTTGCATAAAAACCTCTAAATTTCATATTAAAAGCTGTACCTCAGGCAAATTTCTTCTAATGATAGTACTAAACATGAAGTGTAAAAAGATAGTACATATTTTATCTGTTGTGGGACATAGTATGTTTTCTTTTTCAACCTTCTTTTATAAGAAAGTTAACTAAATCAATTTAAGAATTTATGTTATTTAAAATTGGGATTAAACTGGGGTATCTCTAAAATGGAAATATTTAATGCTATGTCTATTTTTCATATGTATAGTGTTTTGTCAAAAAAGTTTTGATTAAAAAAGTGGGTAATAAAAATTTTTGATAGACCATGTATCTCACCTCTATCGTTTTACTGCATTGTTATATTGCACTATATGGGTCATCTCGAGAACATTCCTTGCCTTTGCATTTGATTGTTTTGTTTAAATTTTGATATTTGTGAAATTGAAAGTATGGTTGAGGTTTGTTTGATGTGTGTAGTTGTTTTATTTTTTAATAAATTGTTTTTTCTTAAAATATGTTATTCCTTTTTATTTTATGATATAGATATATTAAATAATGTGACTATCATAGAGGTGTTGATAGTGATCAAACGTTGTGGTTTCCATTAGAAACGTGTTTAGATCTGTTAGAAATATACTGGTAAGCTCGATATCAAGCTTTTTGAACTGTTAGGCTGCACAAATACATTTCATTTATGCATCTATCACTGAATGTATGATTTGATGTATTGTTTGGGATGATGGTTTTTAAGAGAATGATTTGATAGTGGTTTTAATAGATTGATGCCTGATGTCACCTTAGTTTATTAGATTTTTGGTGGCCATCTTGGATTCTCCATCTTGCTTTTCTAAAAAATCCCTACTTTTGAAGCGTCCTGTATATTAATATTTGGTTGCTATGTTATCCAGATGGATGGATGGATGGACGGATGGATGGTTGGATAGTTTTTTGAGAAAAGAGGGATTTGATAGTGGTTTGAATGTGTGGTTTTAATATAGGGGTTTCAGAATCGCTTCATGACCCGGTTGTGAGCTGATTCTAGCGATGGTTTTGAGATCATGTTTCATAGGAGTTCGAGTGCATGGTTTTGATATATTGGATGCTTGACGTGGCATTAGTTTATTAGATTTTTGGCGGCCATCTTGGATTCGTCATCTTGCTTTTCTAAAAATCCCTACCTTTGAAAACGTCCTGTATATTCATACTTGGTTGCTATGTTATCCAGTATCATACTGTATATTTATTTTATGATTTTGAGATGGTATGCTGATGTCAAATATAAATCCTCGGTGGTGGTGTTTGAAAGTATGTTGGGTTTGAGCTAGATGTATCTTCCTAAGTTGATCTGGTGTTGTGGCGTTTTGAAACTATGTTGGGTTGTTGTTGTGATGCGTGATACGGAGTTGTGTATTTTATAGAAGTTGAGTTTATATTTTGATCGATCATATTGATAGTCAGCCATTTCGCCTGACGTCACCTTAGTTTATTAGATTTTTGGGGGCCATCTTGGATTCGCCATCTTGCTTTTCTAAAAATCCCTACCTTTGAAACGTCCTGTATATTCATACTTGGTTGCTATCTCGTCCAGTAGCATACTGTATATTTATTTTATAATTTTGAAATGGTATGCCGATCTTAGATGTACAGTTTATATTTTTATCGATCATATTGATAGTCGGCTATTTCGCCTGACGTCACCTTAGTTTATTAGATTTTTGGCGGCCATCTTGGATTCGCCATCTTGCTTTTCTAAAAATCCCTACCTTTGAAACGTCCTGTATATTCATACTTGGTTGCTATCTCGTCCAGTAGCATACTGTATATTTATTTTATAATTTTGAAATGGTATGCCGATCTTAGATGTAAAGTTTATATTTTTATCGATCATATTGATAGTCGGCTATTTCGCCTGACGTCACCTTAGTTTATTAGATTTTTGGCGGCCATCTTGGATTCGCCATCTTGCTTTTCTAAAAATCCCTACCTTTGAAACGTCCTGTATATTCATACTTGGTTGCTATCTCGTCCAGTAGCATACTGTATATTTATTTTATAATTTTGAAATGGTATGCCGATCTTAGATGTATAGTTTATATTTTTATCGATCATATTGATAGTCGGCTATTTCGCCTGACGTCACCTTAGTTTATTAGATTTTTGGCGGCCATCTTGGATTCGCCATCTTGCTTTTCTAAAAATCCCTACCTTTGAAACGTCCTGTATATTCATACTTGGTTGCTATCTCGTCCAGTAGCATACTGTATATTTATTTTATAATTTTGAAATGGTATGCCGATCTTAGATGTAAAGTTCATATTTTTATCGACCATCTTGATGGTATGAAGCTTGGAGATATTGTTAATTTAAAATAATATTGTTAATTTATAAATAATAATAAATAAATTGTTTTTTCTTAAAAAATATATTGTTTGTTTTATTTTATTTTATAAGTAAGATATACATTTCAAGCATGCGGCTATCACAGAAGCAGACAGCCGTTGCGGTTTCCGCTGGAAACATGTTTAGACCTATTTGAAGTACATTGAGAAGCGCGATAGCAAGCCTGGTAATTTATTCAGGAATTCTCTAGAAACAAAGACCATCTTGATGGTCCGCCATTTGTCTGACGTCACCTTAGTTTGGCTAGTGACCGTGAGAGGATGCTGCATTATGGTAATCATAAGAGATGCCATTTCTTGGTTAGTGGCTGTGAGAGGGCGTCACATTGGGTTGGTAATGATGAAATCTGCCATTTCTTAGTTTGGTTAGTGGCCGTCAGAGGGCGCCACATTGGGTTGGTAATGATGAAATCTGCAATTTTTAGTTGGGTTGGTGGCCGTCAGAGGGCGCCACATTGGGTTGGTAATGATGAAATCTGCAATTTTTAGTTGGGTTGGTAATGATGAAATCTGCAATTTTTAGTTGGGTTGGTAATGATGAAATCTGCAATTTTTAGTTGGGTTGGTAATGATGAAATCTGCAATTTTAGTTGGGTTGGTAATGATGAAATCTGCAATTTTTAGTTGGGTTGGCGACCGCGAGGGGGCGCCACATCAGTTGGGTTGGCAGAGGGCGCCACTAGGGCGAGGGGGGTGAGGGGTAGTAGGGTGAGAGGGGGAGGAGGGTCCAGAACTGTCCAAAGTTCCCTACTTCTGCTAAAACCAAAACTTAAACTTTCTTGATGTTTTAGGTGGTTCTTGGCGTCAATAGACCTATCGCATCTAAACTTGAGTCTCTACTCCATCGAAATTGTTTGGACCAAAAAGATATGCACACTTTTGCCATGGACATTAACCATCATTTGATAGATATGCTTAGATTCATTTCCTTTGCTTTTATTACAATTCTATGTTGTAGTGGAATTTTACTATTTTTTATTTGATAGTGTTACACAAGAAAACTCCATATTAGGTCAGTAAACATTAAAATGTCACAAAATCTCAAAAGCAAAAAAATGCGATCGTCATGTGTTTACATCATGGCTAGGAAGATAATATAAAAATCTTTCCTTGTACAATAAGTAATATTGTTATTTATCAATATATTTATAGAAATTATTATTTATAAATATTACCATTAACGTAATACTCAGACAATTTCAGAATTATTTTGTTATTCTTTACATTTTGTAATGAAGTACAATTTTATACATCTTAAATTTAAATGTAAAAGTTGTAAGCTGTTTTAAATGAGTAGTATAATAATTTAAATAGGGGTAACTCGATTTAAATATGCCCTCAATTACTAAGAGTTAGTAACTGACTTAATTGGTAGAAATTCACGTATATTTAAAATTCATAAAATTTTCCACAAACTCATTAAACTCATATTATATTTGAGATTGTGGATTATCAGGTAAATATTGGTTACGGAGACAACACTTAGGATCTGTTCTATGTACATACGTACTTAAGATTGGTTTCCATATATGTATGTATAAATCTTCCCGTATTATGGGTTGGTATAGTGAAGTAACCAAAACTTTCTTTTTCCGGAGTTATAATCATTATTTCTGATAAACATGTTTTCTGTATCAGTGATTGTTCAAATCTTATTTTAAAGAGTTCTCTAAAAGGAGTGAAATTTTTATGGAATACTTAAATAGAATTAATATTTTTTTATAAGTTTCTTAATTCTAAAGATCAATTGAAACTCGTCAAGTTGGTTGACACTCAATCTGTCAAAATAACCCGACCTGGCGCGACAACAGACAAATAATTTTGTATAATTTTGATTATTTGCTGTTGTATTAAAAGTATAGTATGAAACTCGTTAGTTAGTCGTCGCTTCGCTCGTGATTAATAAATCGCGGGACTAAAGTCAGGTGTATAAAACTTGATACATATGTATATGCTATAAGTTTACCTATACTACATATATGTAGAAATATATAATAATTAATAATAACTGAAATTTGAATAGACTGTTATTGCATTTTTTCTTGAATATACAATTTTTTGGCAGTGTGTTTAGAAATTATTAAAATTTAATTATTTCTTTTGTCGTCAATATATTTTACCTTGGAATATAAAAGATGTTGGATTAAATCGTATTTAACTAATCGTAATCATGTTACATGTTTACCTGTAAGTAGATGACTCTTACATTTTATCGTCGGAGTCTACTATGGACCAGGATGTGCCTCAAGCCAGTATTTTGGGTCCTTTACTGTTTGTGATTTACTTCGATGAATGTCAAATGTCTTTCGTTGGATATTGTTAATTACGCAGACGATACATTTCTGCTGAATTCGGAAAATACGTTTCGGGCGGTCGTTCATAGTTGCAGCAAGTACAATGAGCGATATTGAATAGTGGCTGAATTCTAATCATCTACAAATTAATCACGATAAAACGAGCGTTATACTTTTTAAAACTAAACGTGCGATGGGCTAGTTATTACAGTTACTGCTATCCCTTCTTAAAGCTAGGCATTCTTATCTGGGGTGGCATTGGTCATTTACATCTCTTATTCAATGCCCAGAAAGGATACTACTTACCACTTTATACAAAAATTATACACAATTTTCTAGAGGACTTTCTAAAGCTAATAAGATATTGACAGTTTCTGCCATCTACATGTTTGAATGTCTACTTTTCTTTATTTAAAAATCAACACCTATATCAGCAGTATATAGTGCCTCATCACATAGTACTAGAAATATATTGGACTACTGCTATCCCAACATCGCTTGACTTTAACGGATGGTAGTCTAACTTATTCCAATATGAGATTCTTTAACGCTTTACCGGTGAATATTAAAACAATTAATAATCCTACAGGCTGTAATTTTTTTCTTTTTTTATAGAATTATTTTCTTTTTCTTCTTGTTATTAAAATTTTATTATTATAATTTGTTGTTGATATTATTATTATTATAATGTGTATTTATAATACTTCAAATCTTGGTGACATTTCCTATTTGTTTGTTTGTTTACTGATTTGCAATAATAAACTTTACTTTATATAACTTTTTAAGAGTCTTTATTCATGTTTCAGTGACACAGACTACACATTTTTAATGGGTATCTGTAACTGACTTACACCTTGTGATTTAGACATTTTCATATTCTTAAATCGGCAACTTGGAACTTTCTTCATTTTTTCTACTGCCAGTGCCGTGGTTAAATATTTAATTTTCAATATCATTATGATAATGCAACTACGACATTTCCAATAAGTTAAAATAGCATTAAGAATCTATAATGTTGGATGCATATTGTGGTAAGTTTATGCCGATAATTTTCAAAATCACTGCTAAAAAAACCTTTTATCGACGACTAAACAATAAAGTATGTATTATATTAATCAATATTGGCTAATAATAACACTCATAATACCCGTAGGGAATAATGAAATGCGACCAGTGAATAATGGGCCATAACGTTACCATTATTCACTGCATTCCGCCAATAAGAACATATAATGGGCCATAACGTTACCATTATTCACTGCATTCCGCCAATAAGAACATAACGTTCCTAACGTTGTCATAGTAACGATAGACAAGTCCGGCCATTTTACTGACTGCCTAACCATCAAACGTCATATTGATATAGTAATCTGACATTTTCGTTTACTTATTTTGATTTTTTTTAGTAATTTTCAGTTAGTCGTCGATAAAGTAGTGTATACTAACTCGCAATAATGACTATTATTCCCTCGAGCTGAGTTACTCCCTCGCCGCTTACGCGGCTCGGGAGTAAATTCAGCTCTCGGGAATAATAACTGTCATTATTGACTCGTTGTATAAACTACTATACACTGCACTTTTGGAATTCTAATGTGAAATTTGACAGTTTAAATTTAAGCAGGGGTGGAAATTACAACACGTGAATATCGCTAAAATGCAAATGGCGATCGTAAATCAATTACAGACAGGTTATATTGCTGGATGGCAATTATAACAAACGTCAAAGTTACTAATGTTAGTAATGTCAAAAGGTTTATGAATATTAAATATTTGTAATGCCCTTTTAATTTAACGACGTATGTCGGTTGCCAAAGCGATTCAACCATACAGGGTGTAATAAAATAAGTGTAAAACATTTCAGGGAGTGATTCCTTAGCGAAAAAGAGATAGGGTCTTTCATATAAAAAAACTTCAATGGAGCATCCCTTGTTAAGATACAGCCCCATAAAGGGGGTACATAAAATTTGTTTTACAATTTTTCTCACAAACACTAAAAATGTAATTTATTTCCAATGTAACTTTTTGTCTGATTATTTTTTTACCATTTAAAAATCTATTTCCAATACCTTGTTTCATTCGAAACAAAAAATGTCTCTTGAATTTTTTGCCCAAAAGTAATCAGTTCGCAGCAAAAAATTATTTTAGGAACAACTACAGAGATACATCGTCATAAAACGAAAATGTAAAACTAATTTATTTAGTAGGCCGCTAGTTTTGAAATTGAATTAATACTTAATTGTGTGTCGTTGTTTTGTTCGTAATTTGTTAGTTTAATAATTCACTTGTTATTAAAATGGCATACACAAATGAGGAAATGGCTGATATGCATTACGTTTACGGTCTGTCGCAGGGGAATGGGTTAGAAGCTTCTAGAAGATATGCTGAAATGTATCCTCAACGGCAGCTTCCTTCGCATAGAATATTTGCCCGACTTTATCAACGATTACGAGAATATGGTTCATTCGACAAAAGAACGCAGGATTGTGGTCGCCATCGAGAAGTTAGAACAACACATCTTGAAGAAGCAGTACTTAATTTGGTTGAAGAACAACCTACTAGCAGTACTAGAAAGATTGCTTTCGAGTTAAATGTTGATCATATGACGGTATTTCGAATTTTAAATGAACAACTCTTATACCCTTACCATCTGCAACGAGTACAGGCACTGTTACAGCGAGATTTTCCGAACCGTCTTGAATTTTCCAATTGGATGCTGGAAATGATTAGAAGAAATCCTGACTTTCTGAAGACGATCGAATTCACAGACGAATGTACTTTTTCTTGGGACAAGATAATTAATTTTCATAATAACCACATATGGGCTGATGAAAACCCTCACGCTATTGTACAAGCTAACCATCAAGAACACTTTTCTCTTAACCTGTGGCTCGGAGTTATTGGGGATTATTTAATTGGCCCTCATTTTCTACCTCCTCGATTAAATGGTGAAGCATACACTCAACTTTTAAGAGAAGTGCATCCAGTACTGCTGGAGGAAGTTCCTTTGGGCGTCAAAAGGGATATGTTTTTTATGCATAATGGGGCTCCCTCCCATTTTAGTCAAGCAGCACGTCAGCGTTTAACCCAAACATATCCAAATCATTGGATAGGTCGAGGAGGACCACAGAATTGGCCCGCTCGATGCCCGGATCTCAATCCTCTCGATTTCTCTACTTGGGGCCATTTACAGACTTTGGTTTATCCTACTCCTGTTCGCGATGTAGAGGACTTAAGAATATTTGAGCGAATACGTGGCTCAATGCGCCGACGTCTAGACGCATGTGTAATGACTGAAGGTGGACATATTGAACATTTACTATGATTTCTACATGTTTTATGTTTTGTTATTAATAAATTAGTTTTGTTTATTCATCTTTAATCATATGTATTTTGATGCAGGTAGTAACTACAAAATAACAATACTAATCCAGTTCGCATTTATGACGATGTATCTCTGTAGTTGTTCGTAAAATAATTTTTTGCTGCGAACTGATTACTTTTGGGCAAAAAATTCAAGAGACATTTTTTGTTTCGAATGAAACAAGGTATTGGAAATAGATTTTTAAATGGTAAACAAATAATCAGACAAAAAGTTACATTGGAAATAAATTACATTTTTAGTGTTTGTGAGAAAAATTGTAAAACAAATTTTATGTACCCCCTTTATGGGGCTGTATCTTAACAAGGGATGCTCCATTGAAGTTTTTTTATATGAAAGACCCTATCTCTTTTTCGCTAAGGAATCACCCCCTGAAATATTTTACACTTATTTTGTTACACCCTGTATATTTCCATGACGTTAACACACTTTCACAAACTATTACTTAAGACGGGCGTTTACCAACAAATAGACACTTATGCAACTTATATTAATCGCTGGACGGGCAGACTCACAGGGGTGTGAGTAAGTGGAGCAACACGATATTCGGTTTCCATCACAGCGCTTCGGTTTTATGCATAGATTAAGGAATACTATAGAGGGGAAAGATGTGTAAAGAATGAGTACTTACGGAACTGTTGATGTTGTTGATGTTTTATAATAAGCCAACTTTCGCTTGCCCATAACTGTTATATTATTATACACTCGAATATTATAGTTATATATGACATTTAAATGCCAGTGACTCGCATTTAAGTCTGCAATAGCCGACCGATTCCGATAGATTTTCGTCTTCGCTAGGACCGGTAGAGATACCGTAAAGTGGGGATAGACGACGCGAAAAACCTCGTGTGAAATGTGTGTGACAATGTTTACTGTTTAATGTTTTTTATCTTTAAAAATAATTACATAAATTTGATTTTTTCTTTATATCGTACATCAAATGTGCAGCTGGCGCGTAGAGGTCGTTTATTTTCTTTTGTGTACCAGCCTTAGTTAGTAGACATTAATCAAATTCATGCATTTTTGTGGTTATTTCTAAAACACATAACTTATAAATAAAAAAGTACAGAAACGGACCTTGACATTATAAATTGATGCCTTTTGCACCACTAACCCAAATTTGTGATTCTAAAATTACAAAATAAATTCAAAAAACGCGAAACGGCGATGCCTTAGTTTTCGATAGGTAAGCGCCCCTCTTAAGTCTTGGGGTGAACTTAACAACAGCGCTTTTTAGTCCCGAGCTCAAGTTAGTTATCACTAGTCATGAATCTGTCAAAATAACCAGTCGTACCAAGACAATAGACCAGTAATTTTGCGGTAAAGTGCCCTTCTTGTGAAAAAATGAACCTAAACGACAATGAATGGAAGTGAAAAGGTTGTTTGCATTGAGTACATCACAAAAACACTAAAACACCTTCACCACACTAAAGCACAAAAATGGCTAAATACGTATTTCAACAACTAAGTTGTCATCATCAGTAGCACTGATTAAAAATAGCGCTGTCTACACACCGTAGCGCACACTCAGTGTTGTTCTGTACAGTATGTGTGTTCCGTGTATACATATTGCTGTGACCTTCACATTAAATAAAAATAATAATGTTAAGAATTAGTTGAGTTGTTGAAAAAGAACATTAATTTTATCTTTAAAACGTTTATTTTAAGATTTAGGCATTACTCAAAACAAGTTACAATAAGTAAAATAGGTTGCCAACATTCAAAGGGCAATGCTATTACAAAAATGTATACGTTAGAATATATATATTAAGTTGAATAGGTACTAAAATTAGGCATAAAACAAACACTTAAGATATAGTAAATACCTCAGACTTATATCTATGAACAGTAAAAGGATATGAATGATTCATTATACGAAGTGACAGATTGTAATGTTCTATGTAAACAGTAACTGTATAAATTAAAAATACATTTATTAATTCCTATATGTATAACACAAGGACTTCAATAGACTATGGAAATGGCCATGTGTGGTTTAAAAACCTACAAAAGAAAAATGCAGTGTCAATATTGTTTACGGCTTTTTGCAAATCAACGTACTACCAGAAGAGAGAGCCCGGATAGAATTTGGAGACGGTGTGACGGGGGCGACTGGTCTTTATGGTGCAGGATCCGTAAGAAAGATTCCAATTGTCTACAATGTGTTCTCAATATTACCTTCTAGAGGTATTTCTAAAAGAAAAATAAGGATAACTTTAGTAAATGGAAAAAGAAAATATATAACAAATGTTAATAATGTTAATAAAGCTATATTTGATAAAATATATGACGAATTAAAGTAAGTTTTGAAATAAATTATTCAATTTAGGATTAATTAATGGTGCAAGACGTACTGAAAGTACTATGTGAAAATATTTGATTTTAGTAAAACGTTAAGCATCATTAATTGTATGAATATTATCTTGTTCAATAATAATGATTTATTTTTTTTAAGTAATAAAAGGATAGTTAATGGTGTTGGATGTGCTGAGAGTACTGTGTGCGAATATTTGCTTTCAATAGATCATTAGGCATACTACGTGAGAATGTTTAGAGCTAGTGAGTAGTATAGGCCGCTTTCAGGGCATTCGCGTTGCAAAGTTTTAGATCACCAAGGCACTATGTGAAAATGTATGTTTTTAGTGAAGTAAAATTAGCTTCGTATTAATACATTTATTATCAAGAATCAATAATTGTCTTTCATCTAAAAGAACATGATAATATATTTTTTTATTTAACCAGTATTAATTTAATATAAGCTTTACACAAACATTATAACTCAAAAATGAGTATAAATGTTATCTTTCCTCATTATTTTTAATACAAAAATGGATATACATAGATACAATATAATAATGTTATTTATGATTGACTTTCTCATAAAATATGAATATAATTTCTACATGAGATTTACATCTTTGGTTTATTTTTTTTTAACCTTATCCCAAACAAAAAACTAAATAAGAGGTAAACCAGAATAGAAGAAGCAAAAATCACTGCAAGAACTCATAAGAACTTTCAAAATACTATGCTGTTAAGGAATAAGCTTATAGGTAGAATATAATGATTTTGTCATTTACTAGCATTTATTCAAATTATTGAGTCTACAGCATAATTTATATGGCTGTACCCAACGTGTGTCAATGTTACATTTTTATTTCAAATAAGAAATTTACCATTCTTAACAGTGTAGCAGCCACCACAGCAATATGTATGTGATGTTCTTTTATTATTCATGTTCGCGTTTTTTATATTGTACTTGGCGAAGCTGTATTCAGCTATTTTGTATATGACAAAAGATTGTAAAGGTACAAGTAAAAATTGAAATAAATTCAAATTGAGTTCAAAACAGTTTTATTCAATTCACAACAATTGTTTCACCCTACTAGGGCTTCATCAGGTGATGAATATTATAATACAAAATATTTGTAGACGTTCTTATTTATGTCTTTTCCTAAATGAAGAGGGGGGAGTTTGTGACATTAGGTTAAGAGCGGGAGTAACTTATATATTTAATATAATATTTAATATATAACAATAATAAATTATTAGGGTTATCGGTCCGAAAACCCTAATAATTTATTATTGTTATTAAGTACGGTCGATATTTTTATTATTACTACATTTAATATATATATATACATAACAATATGATTAATAATATCAAAAATTTTTGAAAACTGATTGTTTACTGTTATTATAAAATTAAACAATTTATAAATATATATATAACTATAAGAATTATTAAGTTGATTTTAAATATTTAAATTTAACAACGGTGAATAATTCACTTCTAGTTGGTCATTTAAAATAAGGTTTAATTTGTTTAATTTATTTATTTCTAGGTTTTCTAATAAATTTAATTTTTTACTTTTGTCTTGTATATGTAGTATGTCAAACTTATTACTGAATTTATGTTTTTGTTCAATACAGTGGTTTGCATATGTGGAATCTGTTTTTTGTAATTTATAACTTCTTTCATGTTCTTTTATGCGTGTGGAAAAGGATCTACCAGTTTGTCCGATATAAGCTTTTCCACACTCGCAATTTAACTTATAGACCCCAGATTTTAAATTTTTGTCAGTTTTATCTTTATTATTTTTAATGTGATTCTGTAGTTTGTTGTTTATACGAAATGAAATTAATGTGTTTGTTGTTTTTTGTAAATATGTTTTTATTTTTATGGAAGGTGTACCTATATAAGTCACAGAGGCAAATTTTGATAAGTAAGTTTGGGGAACTATAGGATAAATTTCGGATATGATTTTTGATTTTTGTTTTTTATGAAGGAGATTATTTATTAATTCTTTTGAATAACCATTATTCTGAGCTATGGTGTAAATTCTATCTAATTCTTTATCAAAATTAATCTTATTCATAGGAACATGGATTAATTTATATAACATTGAGTGAAAAGCAGCAAGTTTATGACTAATCGGGTGGAAAGAGTTAGAATGTATCGTAATATCTGTGTGAGTGGGTTTATGGTAAATAGCGAATTCGTGTGTATCAAATATGTGATATTTGAAGGTATAGAAAATTAATGGTTTTATTTTCTTCTAATTCTATGGTGAATTTAATATTATCATGCAAAGTGTTAATATGATTATGAAGTGAATTGTAAAGGTGTTTACATCAATAAATGTTTATTATTATTATGGATATCACGGTATGAATCTGTTATATGAAACGCTTTAATCCTGATTGCACGGTTATGTAACATCTACATTTTGCTTCCTAATTTTCGGTATGTACAAAAATAATATGTCATCACATACTGAAAATGAGGAAAATAAGATCAGTTGATGTATGTAAAATTTCTGAAATCGGCAACTGATTCTGGTTGTGAAATTATTCGAATAATTGGAATTAATTGCAGGTTTTCCAAATTTTTATTCAGTGATTCCTATTACTAATGCGTGTCTGTAGCTGATTTATGCATTGCGATTTAGAAATTTTCTTGTTATTAAATGTAGAAATTGGAATCATTTGTTCTGCTGCCGGAGTTGTGCCTCAATATTTAATTATAAAATTCATTCTAATCTGCAACTATAATATTGTCAATACGATAAAATAACATTAATAATCTGTAATTTCAAATTTCTATTTTGTAAACCGTTGATTAGTTCAAGTGTATAATTTTAAAAATCTTTACTAAACGTCTCTTTAAACTGCGGGCATGGAATTATAATGACAAATTTGACAATTATGTTGAATTCAAGCAGGGACAAAACTTGTGAATCGTAAAATTGGCTAATATGCAAATGGTCGATCAGTAAACCGAAACAAATACTCGTTACTTGTAATGTAAATGTTTAAGTTGGGTATATCCAGCTGAACAACTCTGGAAAGAGAATACCTATTCCTCAATCTGAGATATGAATTTGTCATTTCTTCTAATCTAACAAAGTTCATGTATATTATACAATTCGTCTTTTATTTTTATTTGAGAAATAAACATTTGGATATAATATCAAACGAGAAAGAATAAATAAAATAAATACACTGCAATGTAATAATAACAAAAACACTTATACTTGTGAATACATAAATATCATACACGTATAAAATGATAATGATTTTTTGATTGTGGTCTTTAATTTACAGAATATTATTGTCTGTATGGCTTGCAGTATCTAAATCACAACTTCATTCAGTGTTTATTTTTTATGTTGGTGATGTGTAATTTATATATATATATATATACCAAACTCATATGTATTTTTTTGTGCGATAATTCTAAAACGTGTGCAGTAAAAATGAGTTTGCTGCCTTTGTTTGTGTATATGTAGTATGAGTTTAAACTTATTTCCGTAGTAGCGACGGTAGTTATACTTTGTTTCAGAATAAGGAGTGTGCAAATATTGCGCCAAAATGGCACATATGGCATATCGTATCACACCATTCCACATTTCTAAACTGGTATTTTTGTGCATGCTTCAAGAATTGACCCATCTGACGCGAAGTAAATAATTGAATTGAAATTTTCATGAACAGGTTTCTGTTCAGCTTCATGGATATAGAAGCTTAGGTATTTCCGTTTTGGGCGAGTTTATCGCAATTTGGTTGAGTAAATACATAGCTACGTTATTCTACACAAAACTAATATTTAATGCTATTTATTGAAGATGAATGTATATGTTTAGAATAATATTCACAAAATCTACTAAAAATACATCCCTACATTATTTTGTATCCCGTCAGGAAAAAAAATATTAAAAACTCTATCGATTCAGATTTTACTATGAAGGAAAAAATGAGGTGTAGCCACCACACGACTTTCTTATACGTATTACGTATGAGAGTTTCAAATTATAGAATTTTAAGATTTTTTTATATACCGGGTGTCCCAGATAAGACTTTCGGGTGATATATCTCCATTATTATTGAAGGAATTTTTATAAAATTTGGAATATAGACAATTTATTAAGTGAAGAAACGTAGCGTTATACTGAAATAACCATAGTCTTTAAAACGTGAATTCAACTAGCTTTTATTTCCTGTTTTTCACGCAAGTTGAAGGCAGCATTTTTTATTAAATGCAAGATACTGGTTTCAGACCTTCCAGTTTTCAGTGAATCTTATTGTTAATGTCTTTACAGTGTGCAAACATTTAAACTCACAGACCTCCCATAGATACATTAGATATTTTCGTGGAATTTGAAAAAAAGAACGATGGGTGAAAATTACATTTTTTAACTTTCACTTATTTTAAAAGTAACAGAAAAATCCTCATTTAATAAAGTATCTACATTTTAAATTTCAAAAAAATTCGTTCAATAATAATGGAGATATATGACCCGAAAGTCTTAGCTGGGACACGCTATATAAATTAGTCAAAATCCTATTATAAATGCTTCTATTCTCTTAATAAATCTCTATAGAATGCAAACTTGGCGAATTATTCGAAAGAAAGTGTTACTTTCGGTCCGAATTTTGAAATTTCTTTTATACAAAAAATATTCCAAATGTAGCTCTAAATATATTTGTGCTCTTGATAAATATATATAGAATTTATAATTTACGAGATATTTGCAAAAGTTGCTATTCGATAAGAGTAAAAGTGCTACTTCAGGTCCAAATTTTAAAATCTTTTATATACAAAAGATATTAAAAATTAAGTTCTAAATATTTTTATATTTGTAACGCACCCGTCTAAAAAGCATGACTTGCGAAATATTTGCAAAAAACTGATTTTCGGTAAGAGTAAAAGGCCTACTTCCGGTAGGAATTTCAAAAAACTTTCATAATAATTTCTTTTTCAAATGTAATTCTGAGTACATATGAATTCTTTATAAATTTGTTTAAACTCAGTAGTTGAAAAAATATTGACAAAACTCGATTTTTTCACTGAAGTAAACTTCTGGTCTGCCAAATTTACTGAAAATCTAATCAGATCTCAAGAGGGAGATTATACACGTAAATACAAAATCTGGAATTGATATCTACAGCGGTTTGACCTCTATCGTGGTGACACACACACAGAGAGATAGAGAGACATTTTGTAAAAACCACTTTTTTGGTATCAGGGGACTTCAAAACGTGGACATCTGCAAAGATCTCGAGGTCGAAAATTTTCATCACAATACTTCCTTATACTAAAAGTCATTTTTACTTTCTTATACGTAGTATAAGGAAGTATTGTGATGATGAAAATTTTCGACCTCGAGGTTTTTTTACTTTCTTATACGTATGGGCACTTCAAATTATAGAATTTTAAGAATTTTTTATAAAAAATTATTCAAAATCCCATTCTGGGTACTTCTATACTCTTAATAAATCTTTATAGAATGAATACTTTGCAAGATATTCGAAAGAATTTTGAAATTTCATGTATACAAAAAACATTGCAAATCAAGCTCTAAATACTTTTGTACTATTAATAAATATATATAGAATGCATAATTTGCGACATATTTGCAAAAAATCGCTATTCGATAAGAGTAAAACTGTTACTTCCGGTACGAAATTTGAATTTTTTTTAATACAAAAGTTATTGAAAATTTCGTTCTAAATTCTTTTATACTCGTAATGTATATGTCTAAAAAGCATAATTTGCGAAATATATTATACACTACTTTCTTATACGCTGATACGTATAAGAAAGTAGTGTGGTGGCCACACCTCATTTTTTACTTTCTTATACATAGTATAAGAAAGTATTATGATGATGAACAGTTTCGACGTCGAGATTTTTGCAGATGTCCACGTTTTGAAGTCCCCTGATAACGAAAAAATGGTTTTTAAAAAATGTCTGTGTGTCTGTGTGTAACCACGATAGCGGTAAAACCGCTATAGCTATCAAATCTAAATTTTGCATTTAGTAGTATAATCTTCCTCTTGAGAACTGATTAGATTTTCAGTAAAATCGGCAGACCCGAAGTAGTAGTTGACTTCTGTGAAAAAATCGAATTTTGCCAATATTTCGACAACTACGAAGTTTAAACAAATTTATAAAGAATTCATATGTACTTAAAATTGAAATTGTGAACAATTTTATTAAAAAAGTTTTTCGAAATTCCTTCCGGAAGTAGGTCTTTTACTCTTACCGAAAATCATTTGTTTTGCAAATATTTTGCAAGTCATGCTTTTTAGATAGGTACGTTACGAGTATAAAAGTATTGAGAACTTAATTTTCAATATGTTTTGTATACAAAAAAAATCAAAATTCGAACCGGAACTAACACTTTTACTCTTACCGAATAACGATTTTTTGCAAATATGTATTGTAAATTATGTATTCTATATATATTTATCAAGAGTACAAAAGTTTTTAAAGTTAGATTTGGAATAGTTTTTGTATAAATGAAATTTCAAAATTCGGACCGGAAGTAATATCTTTACTCTTAGCGAGTAGTGCTTTCTTTTGAATATCTCGCAAAGTATGCATTCTATAAAGGCTTGTTAAGACAATAAAAGTATTTCTAATAGGATTTTGAATAATTTTTATATAAAAAAATTCTAAAAATTCTATTATTTGAAACTTTCATACGTATAAGGCCACCTCATTTTTTAAATGGTATCACCACATAGGCGATTTTTAGATGGTCTGGAAAGATAATGGAATCAACTGTTGTTTCAACCAGATACACCAGCAACAAGATCGAAAACATGCAAGCAAATATGACATTCCTTCTTCTTTCAATTAAACATTACTTCCGAACGAACTGGTATATACACATATGCTGCATGACATGGAAAGTGCAACACCAAGAATGGGTACGAATTTTTTGACCAAACTTGGTAGAAACGTATAACTAGTCAAAAGCAATAATTGATTAAAATTTTGTTGCGATAGATCAAGTGGTCATGACACATCTGACACTTCATTCAGTTTTCGCTGACATTAATGTGTGGTGTATTAATTGTTTGTTTGAAATTAATTTCAACGGTTTTATCTTATTATACCTTTGTTTAACGTGTTTAAAGAGTTTTATTATGCCTAGAGTGCGGCAACGTGGAAATTATCGCCAATTAAGCGAATTCGACAGAGGTCGAATTGTTCGTTTGCGAGAAGGTGGTTTTTCATACAGGGAAATTGCAAATCGCCTTAACCGGAACCAATCCACCATTATGCGCTGTTATCAATCATGGACTAGGGAAGGTCAGGAAAGACGCCAAAGAGGAACCGGAGGCCGAAGAAGAACTAATGAGATACAGGACCGCCGCCTTCGCTTAATGGCACTAAGAGACAGGTTTTCCAGTACCAAATCAATTGCTGACGTGTGGTTAGGTAATATTGGTCGTCCTGTAACCCTTCGAACCGTTTATCGTCGAATTAGAGGTTTCGGCTTACAATCTTATCGTCCACATCTTGTGTTACCACTTACGGCTCAACACCGACAGCAACGTTTGGAGTGGTGTAGATTGCGACTGCACTGGAACGTGGAGTGGCACAGGGTGGTATTCAGTGATGAATCTCGATTTTGTCTAGGGATGCATGATGGCCGTATGAGGGTCAGACGAAGACGTGGGGAACGTCGTGATATTCAGTTTTCCGTTGAAAGGCATGTGCATCGAGCAGTGGGTGTTATGGTATGGGGTGCTATAGCATATGGGAGTAGGTCTCAATTGGTGTTCATCCAAACCACCATGAACGCCCAGCGTTACATTGATGAGGTGGTAGAACCCCATATTCTACCATATCTTCAAACGCTCGAAGACCCACTTTTCCAGCAGGATAATGCCCCTCCCCACGTAGCGAGAATTTCTATAAATCGCTTGGAAGAGGCTCATGTCAATATCTTGCCATGGCCACCCAAATCCCCCGACCTCTCGCCAATAGAACATGTGTGGGACATTATGGGACGAAAACTTATGAATTTAGCCAATCCCCCGCAGACACTAATAGCTCTCCGGCATGAATTACAGGTTGCTTGGGACACCATACCCCAAGAGGATATCGACCACCTAGTCGAATCAATGCCACGAAGAGTGAGGGAGTGTGACACTAATAGGGGCGGTTCAACACATTATTAATAAAAATTATGTTAAATTGTGTTAGTCTTTTGTTTTTTTTCTTTGAAATTTTAATCAATTATTGCCTTTGACTAGTTACACGTTTCTACCAAGTTTGGTCAAAAAATCCGCACCCCTTCTTGGTGTTGCAGTTTCCATGTCATCCAGTATAACAGCTTGAGCGCGCGGGGTATGATCACCCGATGCTAGTCGATATTCTTCGGACGTATATTCGGCAAATGATCTCCGCTAGCTGTGTTCGCCAGATATAGATATATAGATTTATTTTTCCAGAGTTGTTATCTCGTTATATTTACTGGAGAGAATCTCTAATTTTAATTTCTATTTCAAGGGTAGTTTTTATGTTATTTTATGGTATTCCTGTTATACTTATTTAATTTTTTTTTTTACCATGAAATTTCTATTTATTTATTTTTCTCTAGACATCTTAGTTTATTCTGCAGATGTTTCAGGCGGGTTGTTTTTATTTCATTCTAAAACCCAGTTGTACTGCTATAACTTTGTACACAACTACATTATTATTTAATTTCATTAGGATAATCATAATTACGTTATAAGTATTACAATCTTCGCGTTATTATCGACTTAGTTATCTAAGCAATCGTCATCACTTAAAGGGAAAATTTAATTTGTTCTTTTTGTCAATCTGCAAAAAAATAATCAGATCACTATGAGTTCGAATATGAGCAGGCAATGCTAGTATGTTGTGCCGTTACTCTAATATGTATTATCGGACCACGTTTAGATGCGAGTTTACGTATACCATCGGGTGATCATACCTCGCGCGCTCTTGCTGTATGTATATGTTTGTTATGTATGCCACGATATTATAGAAAGAAAAATTGTTTATGTGATTATGTCAATAGTTCACAGGAAACCTGGGAGACTTTCACACTTTAAAAAAAGACCTTATACATATACAATATATATATACTATCTACGAACAAGAGGAATTTTTTCTGCATAATATCGCAGGTGAGATAATTATTAAAATAACAATTTCACAGATCACTAAATAAAATTAATTGAATGTATATATTATTTTAGATTAAACATCTCTGATTCTTTTTAATTTGACCATCTAAATAGAGGCAATTATTATATTCTTCTATAGTTATTACGATCAAACATTTCCTGAAAAAGCAATAAAACGACCTAAAAGTAACAACAAATTAGCACTAGAAATAGGAAAAATGAGAAACACCTTACATGCTTTAGCAACTACGGCTAATGTAAGAAAAAACAATGCTGTATATCAGGAATATCACAGAGTTATAAAATTGAATTGAATGATAAATAATATCAGGGACAACTATATGAGACAAATAAACAACTCTGAAAATAAACAGAAAAGAATATGGAAGATCATCAAAGCAAAGTTATCAAAATCATATTGACGCTAAATGCTAAAACACTAACTAGTAATTTGACAAGTGGTGTTTCTAAAATAAATGTGAACGTTAAAAATATGTAAACATTTTAACATATCTAAAGAAAATGAGGTGTGGCCATCACACGATTTTCTTATACGTATGAGCGTTTCAAACTATACAATTTTAAGAATTCTTTTATACAAAAATTATTCAAAATACTATTCTAAGTACTTTCATTATTTTAATAAATCGCTATAGAATGTATACTTTGCAAGATATTCGAAAAAAGTGCTACTTCCGGTCCGAATTTTGAAATTTTATGTATACAAAAAAATATTGCAAATCCAACTGTAAATACTTTCGTACTCTTGATAAATATATATATATAGAATGCATAATTTACATGTTTGCAAAAAATCGCTATTCGGTAAGAGTAAAAGTGGTACTTCCGGTGCGAATTTTGAATTTTTTTTTATTCAAAAGATATTTAAAAGTATCATTTAAATACTTTTATACTCGTAGTGTACTTGCCTAGAAAGCATGACTTGCGAGATATTCGCAAAAAACTGATTTTCGATAAGAGTAAAAGACCCATTTCCGGTAGGAATTTCAAAAAACTTTTTTAAGACAATTTGTCTCAAATTTAATTTTGAGTACATTTGAATTCTTTATAAATTTATTTAAACTTAGTAATTGACTAAATATTTGCAAAATTCGTTTTTTTCACTGAAGTAAACTACTACTTCCGGTCTACGGATTTTACTGAAAAACTAATCAAATCTCAAGAGGGAGATTATATACGTAAATACAAAATTTGGAATAGATATCTACAGCGATTTAACCGCTATCGTGGTCACACACAGACACACAGACATTTTTTAAAAACCACTTTTTACTTTCTTATACGTAGTATAAGGAAGTATTGTGATGATGAAAATTTTCGACCTCGAGATTTTTGCAGATGTCCACGTTTTGAGGTCCCCTGATACCAAAAAAGTGGTTTTTAAAAAATGTCTGTCTGTGTGTGTGTGTGTGTGTGTGTCTGTGTGTGTGTGTGTGACCACGATAGCGGTCAAACCGCTGTAGATATCAATTCCAAATTTTGTATTTACGAATATAATCTCCCTCTTGAGAACTGATTAGATTTTGAGCAAAATCGGCAGACCGGAAGTAGTAGTTTACTTCAGTGAAAAAATCGAATTTTGCAAATATTTCGTCAATTACTAAGTTTAAACAAATTTATAAAGAATTCAAATGTACTCAAAATTAAATTTGAGAAAAATTGTTTTAATAAAGTGTTTCGAAATTCCTACCGGAAGTAGGTCTTTTACTCTTATCGAAAATCAGTTTTTTGCGAATATCTCGCAAGTCATGCTTTCTAGGCAGGTACATTATGAGTATAAAAATATTTAGAACGTACTTTTAAATATCTTTTGTATAAAAAAAAATTCAAAATTTAGACCGGAAGTACCACTTTTACTCTTATCGAATAGCGATTTTTTGCAAATATGTCGTAAATTATGCATTCTATATATATTTATGAAGAGTACAAAAGTATTTAAAGTTGGATTTGGAATATTTTTTGTATAAATGAAATTTCAAAATTCGGACCGGAAGTAACACTTTCATACGTATAAGAAAGTCGTGTGGTGGCCACACCTCATTTTTTACTTTCTTATACGTAGTATAAGGAAGTATTGTGATGATGAAAATTTTCGACCTCGAGATTTTTGCAGATGTCCACGTTTTGAGGTCCCCTGATACCAAAAAAGTGGTTTTTAAAAAATGTCTGTGTGTGTGTGTGTGTGTGTGTGTCTGTGTGTCTGTGTGTGTGTGTGTGACCACGATAGCGGTCAAACCGCTGTAGGTATCAATTCCAAATTTTGTATTTACGAATATAATCTCCCTCTTGAGAACTGATTAGATTTTTAGCAAAATCGGCAGACCGGAAGTAGTAGTTTACTTCAGTGAAGAAATCGAATTTTGCAAATATTTCGTCAATTACTAAGTTTAAACAAATTTATAAAGAATTCAAATGTACTCAAAATTAAATTTGAGAAACATTGTTTTAATAAAGTTTTTCGAAATTCCTACCGGAAGTAGGTCTTTTACACTTATCGAAAATCAGTTTTTTGCGAATATCTCGCAAATCATGCTTTCTAGGCAGGTACATTAAGAGTATAAAAGTATTTAGAACATACTTTTAAATATCTTTTGTATAAAAAAAATTTCAAAATTCAGATCGGAAGTACCACTTTTACTCTTATCGAATAGCGATTTTTTGCAAATATGTCTTAAATTATGCATTCTATATATATTTATGAAGAGTACAAAAGTATTTAGAGTTGGATTTGGAATATTTTTTGTATAAATGAAATTTCAAAATTCGGACCGGAAGTAACACTTTCATACGTATAAGAAAGTCGTGTGGTGGCCACACCTCATTTTTTTGGTATCAGGGGACTTCAAAACGTGGACATCTGCAAAAATATCGAGGTCGAAAATTTTCGTAATCACAATACTTCCTTATACTACGTATAAGAAAGTAAGACAAATATAGTCAATAGTGAATCCTGTTATCTTGGACCAGTAACAGAAGATAAATCAAATTATTCATTGATAATATTAAATCAAAAACTACACTAAATTGCCATAGCGAGTTTAGAAGGTTATTGAAGACTGTCAATATTTACTTCAAAATTAAAAATAGCCAGAGTAGTTCCTATTTACAAAAAAAAGATTATCGGCCAATATCTGCATTATTCGCGGTATCAAACATCTTTTTGAATAAAACACTTTATCACAAGAAATAGTTTATTAAACTAGATGTACATTTCTATGCACTGCAAACATTATCAGTAGTTACTTTACTAATATTAATTATAAAATCGACAAATAGGTCGCGGAAATCCAAAAAGTAATTGAAGATTTTGTGGTAAGATTCCAAGATTTTGAAAAAAATTAAAGAAAATGTGGAATTTATATCGCATTATTCAAAAAGGTTCAGAAGTATTTCATATGGAGCAAAGGCATTAGAAAATGAAATTATGATTTTAAAAACTGGTTAAATCTTACAAAAGATAATTTGAAGATTTTTTTATATACGTTCAGCGTGGAAATATCCCAGTATTAAATATCTCAGTATCACCAAATTTACAGAATATAATTATTCTTGTTTCGGATCTACATGGATCTGTCTGTTTTTATATAAATTCATACTTATTTACTTATAGTCTGTTTCAAATTATAAGGACATAACTTTCAACGGCTCTAATGCTTTTATTGCACAACCTTCTATGACGATAATTATTATACCTGGTCTCCTTATTGAACGGTTTACCTATTTGCAACGTATAAATGAGTTATTGCCGCAGTTGGTGCAATAAAAGCATTAGAGCCGTTGCAAGTTATGGTCTTATAATTTGAAACAGACTATACTAAGTATGTATCTATATTATACGATTAGGTATACTCTTTTTCAAGATATAGTGCGAATGCAAGCTCCCACAGGTTGCTTGAACACGGTAGGTGGTATGAAATGAAAGTAATCGATATGTGAAATACGCTACATGCCCTTATTGTGAATATTTGATTAGAAATAATAAAATGTACGTGTATTATAATATGGACGTATATACGAAATGTCACCTACGCTTTGTGAAATATAAGAATACATTTTGATCCTTACTTTATTAATTATTGAATTGAATATTAAAATTATGAAGCAATATTAATAGCTTTATTTCCTTAATATCCTTAAGCCGACATAGATACTTTCAGGTACTTAAAATTTGTTTGCCATGTCTGGATTATGGAGGGATTAGCACAATAAATCCTTAATGGTGTTATTTATGACATCCCACTATATATTGAAACAGACTATATACATTGCTGTGACCCTAGCAATTTAATAGCGTAATGAATTTATAAAACTCTTTATGCTTAAGATTATGAGGGTTCAAGCATATATCCCAGAAACTTAGCCTTATGCTACTCTGGAATCTTATTATTTCTGAATAAATGTGGGTTAGGCAATTTCGTACTGCACTAGCTCAGTTAATGGTTTCTCTAATTATCCTTTTATCTCAGTGGCAGATATATTCTTTCTCCAAAAGATGGTACTCTTAAGTTCTCAACAGGTCAGATATATTAAATAAAAAATACCGAAAATTTTATAATACAATTTATTAAACACACTAAATCATAAATATAACGAGAATAAACAAAAAATAAATATATTCAGAATAAACCCATTCCAATAAACCACTTTTATGTTATGATAAAAAACACTTAAGCTCTAATAATGTAATTATAATAAAAAAAAATTAAAACATCCTATCTAACGCACTTGTATTTATTCTATTTATAATTATAGTGCAATCAACAACAATATATATATATATATATATATATATTATGTAATCTCTTACAAATCAAAATTCATAGAATGTAGTGACTTACACCAGATGTGTTAAATAAAATAAATAAAATCCTATCTGTTATGATTGTATATGCATTAGAATATGGACTTTGTCCTGATATTAATACTGTGCAAATGCCTTTTCTCGCTTCTAGACAATATTCCCAAAAAAAATTCACGTCAATTGGTCAATCAGAGTTCCATTCTATGCGTTCATCTTTTAACTCATTGAACACACCCCTAACTTTTGGTTTTTAATTTCATATTGCTGTGAACCTTACATTTTGAAAATGATAGTATTAAGTATTAATTTAGTTATAGAATAAGAGTAATAATTCATTTGAATATTTATTTAAGTTTAAATAATAAATAAATAAATAAATAATCTTTATTAGTGCTCAAAAAGACAGCCCACGTCAGTACAAAGAAAACAGTAATACAAAGATTTGTCTAGATAATCGTTATTATATATTATTAAATATTGGCCATGTTGTCCATAAATTCTTCTAGGCTGTAGAATGCATTTTTCAGCAGATGCTCCCTCACCCTCCTATTGAACTTTTTATTCGTCAATTGCCTCCAATCGGCCGGTATGGAATTATATATCTTACGCCCCAGGTTCATGTGTTTGGACGAGTCAATAAACTTTATTTAAGTAAGCTTAAATGTTAGATATATAAAGATAAAAAAGATATAATACAGATGCTGAGTAAATGTATGAGCTATAATTTGTCAAAACGATACATTTAATGCTACAATACGAGCAATATAAAAACAGATATGCCAAAGAAAAATAACATCTGACAAATAAAACATGTAAACGTCAATATGAATAAGATAAATTCATAAATGTGACTCTAGCAATAAAAATGAAAAATAGTAAATACGTACATTTAATAAAAAAGGATATAACTGCGATATTTATATTATGAGATTTTAAATCGGAAATAAAACATTTTTGTACATAATGATGAAATGTTTTTTGTTATATATAGCCTTTACGTTTTGGAGGAATCAGTGATAATCTTGTACGGTCAAGCACCTGCAAAAAGAAAATAAAACGTCAATACTTTATTTGTAGCATTCTAGAAATAACAATGTTACCTGAGATAAATCTTGGTTTGAAGATAAGGAGAAAGAAACAGCGGCGAAGATTCTTCTTTGTACGAGCTAAGTGAGGAAGATAGAGGTTGTCTGCGGTGTTTTCCGTTATTCCCAAATAGACGAACTGATAAAAAAAAGAATTAGAATACGATTAGTAAATGGTGAAAGAAAAAACTTGATAAACAACTACAAGAGTAATGAACAGGTACAACAGATGTCTACATTGAAGAAGAAAAAGAAATAACACCTAGGATAAGAAGTAACAAATTTGTAAACTTCAGTAAAGAAGAATTTTAAGTGCGAACATTGTTGTATAACTGTCAATGTGAATGAATAAAAGTGACAACTTAAAAGGACAAGAGAAAAATTTAACCCGGTGTGTTGCAGTATAGCCAACTTAAAATTCAAGATAGAGGGTGCAAACGAACCGATTGTGTTTTGTTTACGGATATATAAACCAAAAACAAGATTGAACAAGAGGAGAATCCGACTGAGATTTTGATTGCAAATACGCAAATTTGAAAGCGAAGCTCCGAGAGAATATTGATTGAGAATAATAATACAGCAGGGCAAATACGCACTACCCGTTCTTTTAAGTTTTAAAAATTTTGTATTCAAAGATAGAATTTAAGTATTTAGTTTAAATTTTTAAAAAATTTCTTTTGATTAATTTTTCTTTATCGTCAAACAAAATGGAAGATATTTACAAAATGGAATTTGATCAACTGTACGATCAAACGAAGTGAGTTACAAAAAATCCACATGAGTTATAATTTAAAAGTTATTTTAACTTGTTTTATGAAATGAATGTTCACTTTATTTTAAATATTAGCTTATTCATTACTAATTATAAGTATATTTAATGGTGTTAGACAGACCATAGAGGTACTATGTTTAAATGTTTGCCTCAAATGGATTGTTGAGCATTATTAAATATTGCATTGTCACATGATAATAATTCAAATTTCTTAACACGAACATACGAGGATGTTTTGATGGGTAAACACTAAGTGGCTAGAATTACTGTGTGAAAATGTTTGCTGCTAGCAGTTAGTGTGAAGTCATTTCAAAATATTTAAGTAGCAAGACTCAAGAGTACTAAAGTACTACGTGCGAATGTTTGCTTTGGTAAAATAGTGACTGCATCGTGTTCAAAATCTTCACAAATTATTCTTTTAAAAATAAAAAGAACACATGGTGAACATCCATTTAATCATTATTATATCCATTTCACATATTTTATATTTCAAAACGTATATAAACAATTTAATTAAGAACCAAATTTTATAAAAGCAGTTAATGTTGTTAATAATAGTAATTAAAAATATATCTAATGTTATTATAAAACATAGATATTGTGTTTAATTTCCTCACCTTATCCCAAAGTAGACTAAATAAGAGAAAGACAATAAAGCAAGAGGTAAATCGCTATTCGAATTCACGTAAAAATTTAATATTATTTGCTGTTACAAATAAATCAAGTGTGAAGGTGTTACACCATTTATATCAATTTTTAAAAGTAGATACCACAGCAATATGTATACCGAGGTCGTCATATTTTAATTTCTGATAGGAAAGTAGTAAGTGGAAAAGAGCGCGACGAATTAAACTAAAGATAGACATAAGCGAGGCTGCCACACTGGACATTTGTAAGGCGTGGGGGTTCCCCGCCACTCCGTTGCTCTCTCTCCACTGTTAGCAAGCAGGCATCGCTGCATGTGTATAATATCATCTTCTGCATATGATAGAAGTGCAAACCGAAATTAAAATTTGACGCTTACGGTATAGGAATTTACTATGTTTTTAACATGCATTCATATTGCCTATGTTTGGATATGGATATATTTTAATTTTCACTCATATTTAAAATCACTGTTACTGTGATCGCAGTTATTGAAAAATCACTGCTAAGCTTATTCCTAATAAACTTAGTATGTATTTCATATCTTCTCCTTCCCACCTAGACTACAAGTCGATAGCGACACATTTCAAAAATAAAAAGTTGGTATTATATACACAAAAATTGTACACCCCTAATTTATAGCATAATGGAAAGATCAGCTCTTCCAATTATTGAAGAAAAATGAAAAAGTAAATGCACAAGATTACAACCCCGTAACTGAAGCATGCACAAGACTATATCGAATAAAATAGTGATTCAATTTTCTAATTTGATTTACAAAAATAAATATTTCCATGCACAGATTTTCCATTTAAGTTATTCATTAGTAGAGATTTATATTTAATTATGAAAAGATTAATTCCAAAGTTAATGGATATCGCACACCCACTTGTATCCTAGCCATTTAACAAACGGGTTGAGCAGTCAGAAAACAAAAATATCCATTAGATAAAATGACTCTCAGTAATAGAGAAATAACAGGGAAACACGTTCGCAACCCTCTTCAGTATAAAATAATCGCGAGTCATTCCATCCTCTGGAACATATATACAATATACATGTATACATGTATGTATATAAACGTATGTATAATAGAAGGGAAAACAGAAAGAAGAATGTGAAACACGATTTCCGATTATTTTTACCCACGCACGCAAAATAATAGACGAAAGGACCCGTTGATTGCTGGAGAATAATCGATAAGTAACGAAATTTGCAACACAATATATCTGACACTATGTCAGATGTAACACACACGTTTACACAAGCACATTAACAATCTCTGTAATTAACTCTATACAGATGGTGATAGGCTTCTTTTTCCTGATACACATCAATGTTAACATCGCGTCCGTCTTGTCGTGATGGGTATTATATTTTTTCTTATACAAAAGTTCATGGGATGAATTGAACTCTATTGAGATGATTATCAGTTATATTTCTATTAACTTAGAAAAACGGGCTGTGTATGAAGATTACATATTTTTGTAGAATACAGTAATTAATAATGGAGAAATGGTATTTAAACTGATGAATTAACTATATCAAAATAAAGTGACAGCAACGTATGTGATCCCTCTTATAGAGAATTAAGCTTAAGTGTAAGAATAATCTTTCAAGTAACAGAAAACTTTAACATTAACCCTTCGTTGCATCTTGTTGCAAATTTGCAACATGTTTATGATTTCTCGTTGTTTCTCGTTTTAAACCTTATATTGTGTACCTGGCATAGTGTAACACATATGCTACGCATATGTACTACGTTTCTGGTTTCAAGCGACATTCATAGAGGGGTCTGCAGATCAAATACACCAAATATACGTTATGTTATCCCAACCTCAAACGAGGCAGGTGCTTTTCTGCTGCTTTCGGTGTAGTTCTTTTGTAAAAAGGAGGAAGTTTTCTCTGTGGATATTGACAATAAAGGTATGTAATTGTGTTGTATATACCCTAAACTTCTATATTTGGTAATAGAAAAAACTACATCCCCTTTGAATTTTATGTTGCTTATTTACAACAATATGCAAAAAAGTTACGCAACATTCCAAAAACGTTTTTTGTTTTTAGATGTCAGGCAATAATGATTTTCTAACACAGACTGAATTGGAGGATTTGGCTGCAAATCTGTATTTGTCAGAAAGTGAAGACGAATTTGAAACTTTTAGCGATGGTGATTCTGATTATTTGCCAAACAATGATGACGAAATTAAGGAAAATGGACAAAATCTACGAAGTAACGCTGTAATTACAGAAACCGAGTCGGAAGAAAATTTAGAAAATTTGTTTGATGAAAATGAAGTCGGTTTTACACAGAATGATGTGGTACTTGCTGCCTTATCTTGGTCAAAAGGACATCTTCTTGTACCAGATGAAGCTGCACAATTTCAGGGAACCTCTGATTTACCAAACAATATATTGCAAATGGAAAGTCCATACGAGTGTTTCAGGTATTTTTTTACAGATTCCTTTATTCAATTGATAAAAGAACAAAGTAACCTTTATGCAGTACAAAAAAGACCAAACAAACCGGCATGTTTATCTGACGATGATATAAAACGATTTATTGGAATTTGTCTATATATGTCGGTAACAACCTTGCCCCGCACTAGAGCTTATTGGAGAAGTGACATAGGAATTGCTAATGTGCGTGATGTAATGACGGTAAACAAGTTTGAGTATATGAAAAATATCCTACATTTTAGTGATAATAATAGTTGTCTTGATAAAAAAGAACCGGCGTACGACCGATTATACAAAATCAGACCAGTACTTGAACATCTAAATGCGCGATTTGCGTCGATTCCAACTGCGGCTCAATTAGCTATAGATGAACAAATCTGTGCAACAAAATGTCGTCATCACCTCAAGCAGTACCTCCCAATGAAACCTAACAAGTGGGGATTCAAATTTTACATGCTTTGTGGAGTGTCAGGATATTGTTATAATTTTGAATTATATTCAGGCCCAGAGGATTATTTTACCCGGTTGAAACCGGAAGAGCCAAACCTTGGTGTAACAGGGAATGTTGTAACGCGTCTGACGAGAATAATTCCGAGAAACGTAAACAGCTGTCTATATTTTGACAATTACTATACATCAGTTCCACATTTGACCTATTCGGCGAAAGAGGGAATATACAGTTTAGGAACTGTCAGAAGAAACCGCATACCAAACAATAAATTACCAAGCGACAAAGAAATGAAAAAAATGGATAGAGGGACATCAGAAGAATTTGTTGCCCATAATTCTGGAACCAAGTTGAGCGCCGTTGTTTGGAAAGACAACAAATGTGTGAATTTGCTCTCTACCTTATATGGACAGTTACCATTACAAAAAGTGTGATACGATAGAAAACAAAAGAAGAAGGTTGAGATAAATTGTCCTTATGTTGCCACAACAAACACATGGGAGCAATTGATTTGTTAGACAGCCACATAGGAAGGTATAGAATTCTACTTCGCTCTAAAAAGTGGTACATGAGAGTTTTCTTTCATCTCCTTGATGTAACGGTAATTAATTCTTGGTTACTCTATTTGAGAATAAAAAAAGAAAAGAAAATGAATCTTTGGGAATTTCGGTTAGAAATCGCCGAATGTTTATGCCTCATGGGTACAACAACCCCAAAAAGAAAACGTGGAAGACCTTCTGAATTACAGGAGCGTGTAGAGGAAAAATGAAAAAGAAATCTGCTGCTCATATTCCTGTAAAAAATATCAGGCTGGACGAAGTCAACCATTGGGTAACATATGAAACAAATCGCCAAAGATGCAAACTGCCAGCCTGTAAGGGTTTCACTCATTATAAGTGTTCCAAATGTGCAGTTCATTTGTGTATAACGAAGGACAAGAATTGTTTTCGACAGTTTCATTGTTAAATAATTAAGCTAATATTTGTTTAACCTTTGCATAGTGTTGCAGATTTGCTACAATTTCCTTTTTTTTTGTTTAATAAAATTCTGAGAACAAAAGGTTAAGCTGGAAAATGTCATAATTTAGTGATATAATAGTGTCAGTCATACAGTACAATGTGTTATGTTATCACATAAATGTTGAAAACTGATATGACTAAATACTGAAAACACCAAAAGATGTAACGATGGAGAGATTTGTTGTGGAAAACGAAAATATCATGGAAGAATAGTCATTATCATCGACCAATTGTCAAGCTTTAACGTCAGAAAGCCGACAAGTGTTGAACAGTTTGGGAATGAAAAGTGCATTTATTTGGCGAATTACATGAACATGATACTTTCGATTTTTTGAGAATATAAATTTTATGAATGGATACATAATGGCAAAGAAATGAAAAAGTGCAGGCTCAAATGTGATACTTTACTGAAATGAAATACCTATTAGATATGTATTATTGTTATTACTGTTGTATCGTTCTTTACTATATGTATTTGTTCTATGCCGAAGGCACTAACTAATATCTAATAAAATATCTCCCATTCGTCTCTTTGTATTACTATAAATTTTCAATAAAATTAAAATACATATACTATTATGTATATGTAAGTGTAAGAATAACAATAACGATTTTTTTTATATTATAAATAACGAGGTGTGGCCACCACACGATTTCCTTATACGTATGAGTGTTTCAAATTATACAAAAGTTATTCTAGCTTGTTTTAAATACTTTTATCTTCTTAGAAAAATAAACCTGTGAGTGTGTTACTTAATGTCCAACTTTTTTTTTTACAAAACTAAATCTCTATAGAATGCATACTTTGCAAGATATTCGAAAAAGAGTGCTACTCCCTAAGAATAAAAGTATTACTTCCGGTACGAATTTTGAAATTTCATTTATACAAAAAATATTCCAACTAAATACTTTTATACTCTTGATTGCATAATTTACGACATATTTGCAAAAAAAACGCTATTCGATAAGAATACGTGTTACTTCCGGTCCGAATATTTTTTTATACAAAAGTATTAAAAATTAAGTTTTAAATACTTCTATACTCGTAATGTACCTGTATAGAAAGCATGACTTGCGAGATATTGCAAAAAACTGATTTTCGATAAGTCTAAAAGGTAGGAATTTCAAAAATCTTTTCTAATAAACTTTATTTAATTTTGAGGACATTTGAATTCTTTATAAATTTATTTAAACCTAGTAGTTGACGAAATATTGGTAAAAATCGATTTTTTCACTGAAATAAATTACTACTTCCGGTCTACCTATTTTACTGAAAATCTAATCAGATCTCAAGAGGGAGATTATACTTGTAAGTACGAAATTTGAAATTGCTAGCTGTAGCCGTATGAATGCTATCGTGGTCACACACGCACTGACACACAGAACAGATTTTTCAGAAACCTCTTTTTCGGTATCATTGAATTTCAAAACGTGGATATCTGCAAAAATCTCGAGCTCGAAAATCATCACAATACTTCCTTATATTACGTATAAGAAAGTAAAATGGTCCTTAATGCAAAAGAAATATTACACACAATTGCCAAATTTACTTATGTCAACAATAACATTCAATATGACAATTAGGTCTCTCAATAGATATTTGAAGTTTATAGGAACGTCAAGTAACTTCTCACGCAATGACAGTTTGTGCAAAAGTTTAAATTAGACAAGCATAATGGCAATGCTTCCGTTTTACAGGATATTGCAATAAAGCAGTAAGCGGATGCAAAAGCGGCGGATTCAAGATATAAGCCATTAACAAATTTATCTAGCATTATGTACTATTAACGACAAAAAATATGTACTCTAGTACAGCATAGTTTATCTAGATATCTACATGATATAACGGACATCTCAAATTGATTTAAGTATTCCTATTTATATATTTTCATGTTATTAAATCGGCAACTTGGAAACATTTTCCATCACTTGTTCTACCGCCAGAATATAAATAAAAAATATTTAACTAACATAACAAACATTATTTTATAATGATACAAACTGAACCCGTCATGCATTGCAATGCCACTCAGTGAACTCGCACGGTTTGCAGTCTTACTTCTTTTCCCGTTGCTCGACTGGTTCAGATGAATAGGCTTCAGCAATGCAGTCTTGCTTCTCGTTGATCATTTGTTTCAGACGAACGGGCTTAAGCAGTGCGTACCCGAACGGTTTACAGTCTTGCTTCCAGTTGCTCGTCTGTTTCTGAAAATGATGATGACTTTTTACTTTCTTATACGTAGTATAAGGAAGTATTGTGATGATGAAAATTTTCGACCTCGAGATTTTTGCAGATGTCCACGTTTTGAAGTCCCCTGATACCGAAAAAGTGGTTTTTAAAAAATGTCTGTGTGTGTGTCTGTCTGTCTGTCTGTGTGTCTGTGTGTGACCACGATAGCGGTCAAACCGCTGTAGATATCAATTCCAAATTTTGTATTTACGTGTATGATCTCCATCTTGAGATCTGATTAGTTTTTCAGTAAAATCGGTAGACCGGAAGTAGCAGTTTACTTCAGTGAAAAAATCGAATTTTGCCAATATTTCGTCAATTACTAAGTTTAAACAAATTTATAAAGAATTTAAATATACTCAAAATTAAATTTGAGACAAATTATCTTAAAAAAGTTTTTCGAAATTCCAACCGGAAGTAGGTCTTTTACTCTTATCGAAAATCAGTTTTTTGCGATTATCTCGCAAGTCATGCTTTCTAGGCAGGTTCATTACGAGCATAAAAGTATTTATATTATAATTTTAAATATCTTTTGTATAAAAAAAATTTCAAAATTCGGACCGGAAGTACCACTTTTACTCTTACCGAATATCGATTTTTTGCAGATATGTCGTAAATTATGCATTCTATATATATTTATTAAGAGTACAAAAGTATTTAGAGTTCAATTTGCAATGATTTTTGTATATATGAAATTTCAAAATTCGGACCGGAAGTGGCACTTTTACTCTTAGCGAGTAGCACTTTTTTTCGAATATCTTGCAAAGTATGCATTCTATAGCGATTTATTAAGAGAATGAAAGTACTTAGAACAGGATTTTGAATAAGTTTTGTATAAAAAAATTCTTAAAATTGTATAGTTTGAAACGCTCATACGTATAAGAAAGTCGTGTGGTGGCCACACCTCATTTTTTGTTCTAGAGGTGTAGATCGAATAATCACGTATCGTTTGGGTGGCATAATTAATTTGACAGTGAAAGTAATGCTTTGTGATGGCTATTATAAATTAATTTGGTAAAGGCAAAGAAAATGCGTGTGATATTTATTATCTAATGTCGACCGCCAATTGGCATTTTACAATCAACATCACTTGTTATGTCACACGCGAACTGAAATGTCACTGTATTTGATTCAATTCCATTCTGTGAAGCGTGCCCACTCAATATTATATACAGATCGGTTCTAAATTGTCCTCCCCCTGTTAACTTTTGAAAGGTTTAATAGAGAGGTTCCAATTTTGGGCCATTAACACTAGAACGACCACTGCGGTCAATTTGACCCTTGCAACATTTCATAGTTCTTTGAAATCGATACCGCTGGAAGTATCACGTTCCTAATTTAATGCTTTTAATCTTTTTATTGGTTTTGCATGTTTTTAAAATTACAGCCCTGTCAGTTTTATACTTTATTATTTATAAACCCTTATACCTAGGAAGACCAAGTGCGGTCATTTTGACCAACACTCGCAAATACCACAGCGCCGGCGCCGTTTTTTGATTGTCATATGTTCAGACTTGTTCAGTTTGATTTACCTGTTTCTGGGGTTGATAGTGAATCGTTTGGGTCTCTCTTGAAATTGATATTAGTGGAAGACGTGGTCTCACCGATACTGAATTATTAGAAGTACTGAACAATTTGTCGGATGAACGATCGGGTGATGAAGAACAAGTGTCTTCGTCATCTAATGACGAAGATTTTAGACTCCAGCCTATTTCTTCTTCAGATGTTAAAAATGTTCCAGACAGTAGTTCAAGTAGTAATGCGAGTACTGCACCACAACATAGTTCAAATACAACTACTTACGTTGTTTTTTATTTTCATCTACAGAAAAGTTATATCCAATTCAATATTTAGATTCTACAAACAATAAACGTAAAAGAGGGTGTACAAAATCTTTTCGACAGGCCCAACAACAGCATGAAAATTTTTAAATAGGTACCAACCATGTCGGCAAAGATAAAACTACCATGTGTAATGTTATCGAAAAAGGTGTGAACAATGCAGGAAGATTACAAATACAAAATATTGTGAAGGAAGTTTCTGGTCCTACGGGATATGCAAAACGAAATATCATAAATGGATCTGTTTCAAGTTCTTGGCGATTATTTATCGATGAAAGCATGCTGCGAAATATCAGACACTGTACAGAAGAAGAAGCACAAAGAAGAGGAAACGAAAACTGGACAATCTCGCTAGAAGAGCTGCGTTTATCGCATTACTCTTGACGGGGGCGCATATAGTTCAACAATTCTGCAGTTATCCCTTATGTGGTCAAGTAAATGGGTCCCGCCAATATTTTTTCAAATAATGGCAAGCAATAGATTCAAAGAAATTTTGAGATATCTCCGTTTTGATTTACGAAATACGCGTTCTGAGAGATTACAAACGGATAAATTTTGTCTTATTTCCTCAACATGGAACAGATTCATTCAGAATTGTCAACTATGTTACAAACCTGGTCAAAATGTTACAGTAGACGAGCAACTGTTTCCGTCTAAAGCAAGGTGTAGATTCACCCAATATATGGCCAACAAGCCAGACAAATTTGGAATTAAATTTTGGATGCTTGCAGATGTGGAGTCTAAATACATGTGCAACTCATTTCCGTATTTAGGAAAAGACGAACACCGCCCAGAAAAGCAATCACTTTTAGAAAATGTTGTAACGAAACTTATGGAGCCATATGTAAACAACGGGAGCAATGTTACAACAGACAATTTCTTCACGTCAGTGAAACTGGCCCATAGACTGAAAACATTGAAGACAAACCTGGTAGGTACAATGAACAGGGTAAGAAGAGAAACTCCTAAGCTGTTAGCAAACTATAAAGCAACTCTATTCGTCTGTATTATTGAAATCTGCAGGTGGTCCAACGCTGACCGTGTACCAAGGCAAAAAGCATAAGAACGTGTTGGTACTCAGTACGCTACACTATGGTGTTGACATTGGGGATGGTGAAAAGAAGCTACCGGAATTCATAAAATTCGTCGTCGCCGTCGTCGTAATAATGTAATAGCAATGAACATTAATATGAAATATTATGCACTACATTCTTAATGTAACATTTCTACTTAGTTTCAAAAATTGAAGGCGGGGGCGATATAGTACCAACATTTTAAATGAAGACTTTTATTTATTCAAGTATAATGACAAACTTTCACAAAATTCTGGTTACTAAAAGAAAAATTACATAGCGTTTCACTTAATTTTTTTATTTCTTTAGATGCTCTATATGAGTTCCTTGAACTTCTTGGCATAAAACGTCCAATTTAGCGTTTCTTTGCGCACTTTTATAAAGACCTCAACGTCAATATTTCTTTCTCAAACGGTTACATACTATTTTTAAACGTAATTCTTGAAGAGAATGAATTTTGATTT
Source organism: Amphimallon solstitiale (assembly GCA_963170755.1). Classification (NCBI taxonomy): domain Eukaryota; kingdom Metazoa; phylum Arthropoda; class Insecta; order Coleoptera; family Scarabaeidae; genus Amphimallon; species Amphimallon solstitiale. The sequence goes on along the minus strand of OY720675.1, from coordinate 51,418,991 downwards.
TTTGGTATCAGGGGACTTCAAAACGTGGACTTCTACAATAATCTCGAGGTTAAAATGTTCGTCATCACAATACTTCCTTATACTACGTATAAGAAAGCAAAAGAGACAAGAAAATACAAGCTGCAGAAAAGAAATGAGTTTGAAGAATAGGAAATATTAACGAAAAAGTTCAAAAACGATAACATAAGAAAAATGTTGGAAATAAAAAGTGCTAGAAAATATACTAAGAACACCCAAATGCCATGAAAGAGCTAAACGCAACAAGTGTGGCAAGCAAAGAACATTGGTGGAAGAAGGAGAGGCAGATCTGTAACGACTTGGGATAATGCTCTGTCAAAATTACTGAAAAATTAGAGTTTAACGTTGAAACATGCAAGAGACAAAAAGAATTGTAATAGAAGTGAGAAATAAAGCCGAAAGAGAAAAGCAGTTGTGGCAGCATGTACACAGTAGAAGAGGGACAATAAGAGAAAAACGTACAAAGAACAATTGCAATTGAAGGAAACGGCGCCAATATTACTAGAACACGATACGGCTGTAATATGTCACTTGTATCAAATACACTACCATAAAAATATGTTATCAAGTTTATACAATAAATTTTTTAACACTGTTTGGATAACCGACTTAATTCAATGTATTAAAAAATGCCATTTAGGCATAGTCTGTGATTAGTTAACTGAGTATTTTAGTTGAAGTCGGAAAAGCCCGTCCTTAATAAGTAAAGATCTAACGTTGATGAAGAATTATCAATTTATTTTATTTGGAATTCTTTTATTCAACTTTTGTATTGACTGATATTTTATCTGTTAGATGCCTGTGCATCTTTTAATACATACGAATAGACTAGCATGAAAGTTTAATTAAACCGTATCATGACTCCTCTGTACCCAGTGTGCAATTAATTAACATTCACGCATTATAGACAAGATAGTATTTATTTTAAATGTTTGCAATAAAGTACTTTGTCAATTTAACTATCGCATCGATGTTAAATGCATTCTATAAATGCAGAATATAAGCTGTCTTTACCGTAAAAGTTACAGAGAAGGACGTTTTGCAATATACTAAATGCCATTGATAAAAACCTGAACTATTGTTTCTCGGAAATTAACATTCCCGAAGGATTGTTGAAGTTTATTTATGATTGCATGTACCATGGTCTTACTCAAAAGTACACACACGAGTAAGTGATTTATAATAAATAAATTGTACGTACCGATCGTGAATTGCAATTTTATTTCAACACAACTTTCTCTTACTCTGAATATACAATAGGTACAAATATCCGATATAAACACATTAATAGTAACAGTAAGTATTGATAGGAGGCATTTATTTATTTAGTACTGCGATGTTCGCGTTATATTTATGTATATCGTGTGTGTAATACCAAAACATATTTTTTCAAAGTTGAAAATTCTGAGAATCAAAATTAAGTCTTGATGTTGACTGGTTATGTAGCACGTAAGACAATAATAGAATTATCTGCGCTTCCATATACTGCACCTTAATTATCCTTACTGTCTATTATAATAATATTAATTTGATGTTTGATAGGTTATTTGTGTATTTTCATCGTTTGGATTCTAAACAACTGACGTTTCGGCGAACACGTCTGCCGTCTTCACGGTAGCCCTATGAAGTACCGTTTCTTCCCAAGAACTTAAAGTAAATTGTGTTTTTACAATAAAAGTCGTGTAAGACACTTATGACAGTTCTAAATGCCAATGTGACGAGTTATGTCATACTTGACATTTAGAACTGTCATAAGTGTTTTACACGAACTTCATCCTAAAAACATAGACGTAATGCCCGCCGAAACGTCCGTTGCTCAGAATTCAAAAGATGGAAATAGCACAAATAACATGAAATTATACTCCATCGTTAAGAATTACTCATCATGAATTAGTTTTACGATAAGAAATAAATTCATATTATAATCTTAATGGGGCTTGGAAAATAGTATATTATGCAATGAGCATTTAATGATAGCTAGTAAGACACGAGTAACAGAATTACAATACGAGGTGAAGCCGAGTATTGTAATGAATACCAGTGTTTTAATAGCCATTAAATGCGAGTTGCATACACTATTTTTTCTACGACACCATAGTAAAATATATTTTTTGAACAAGCCATTTCATAAATTGAGCTTAAAATGTTCCGTATGTTTTTGCGAATTTGGAGTCAATTATTACATTTCACTGTCATTATCCCTCATTTTTACCGTTTATATTTTCAAAAAAGCACAAATGTTAACTACTTACTAGGAAATTGCAGAGAACTGTCACATTTAATTAATTTTTATATCTGTCAGATATGCAGTCGCCATATTGAATATTGTTTGAATATTGGAATGTCGCATTCCTATTGGATATAAACTTGTATCGTAATGAAAAATCTGTATTCCTATTGGATATAAACTTGTATCATAATGAAAATCTGTATCGTAATGGACATCATTAAAGTACAGATTTAGCATATCTAATAATACAATTAAAGTATGGGAGTAGAAAAACGTAATTAAAAAAGCAGGAGGATTTTGCAAGAAAATTCATTTGAAAATTATAAATCTTTTCGTTGTGATCCACAGTGTTGAAAGATTTTGAGAGATCTATGTCGAGCAGTGCTTCCCAAACTGCGGGTCGCGACCCGCTGGTGTTGGAAATGGCAATGTTGTGAAAGGATTTCCAAAATAAACTACGTATTAAAAGTTTATTTTTACCTTTTGTATAGCAAAAAAATGTAAGGTTTTAATGCGTATAAAGGGCATATTTAATTGTTATTCGCCGCCACCATTTGCATTTTAGCAATTTTTACGTTTTACAATTTTTACCTCTGCCCGTATACAAATTAATTGTCAAATTTGACATTATTAATCCTTAAGCGCGGTTTAAAGCTTTTTCTAGCAGTTAAATTGATATTTCTATATTATTTTAGACGTTTTGGATAGGAATCTCAACATAAATGAAAAATATGCTGAAAACCAATTTAGCAGTACTTGAAGAGAGCGAAAGAACCATTCGAACGGAAGCAGCCCTCGTAGAATTATAATTTAATTTGTGTATTAGTTATTATTTTATGTTATTAAATTACTTTACTTTATACATATATTGTTTTATTACAATTTTGTTTTTATTTTATAACCATGCTATTTTCATTTTATTCAGATCTAATCTATACATTGACCCTTAAATATTATAGATAAACATTAAAATAAAACAAAAAAGTAAATAAGCTTGCGTAAATCAATCAACAAAGCATATATGTATATTACCGACATACGTAACGGGCACCTATAGATGGATGTTCGAAGGATATTTTGTGATAGATGTACTGAGGACATTGAGTTCAAAATATCTTACGAATATATTTTTTAAGATATCCATTACGTATATCTAATAGATATCCTAGAATGGATGTCCTAAGAATATCTTGTGATAGATGATACCAAGGACGTTGAGTTCAAGTTATCCTGAGAATATAATTTTCAAGATACCCTAGGGATATGCTCAGTACGATATCGTGAGGATGTCCACTTTCGTCTCACTTTACCATCCCACGAATGTCCTTAGGATAACCGTTTACTTTTCATAGAACATCCCCCTGATATTCTATCAGCTGGACTGGGATATCCTCAGGATATCCACCAGATATTCTCGTGCTGTGTGTGTATGATTATAAAGTGATGTTTATTATGTAAATTAAATAGTTGGGTGCGCCTAAGATCGTAGAACAAACGAAGAAAGACGTTTCCAAGTTTCCGGCTTAATAAAATAAAACTTTCTAATTCGAAAGACGTAGTGTCATGAATAACAATTTAACTTACATTTCTAATTTTTTATAACAATTTAAAATGAAACACTAATTAGGGTTCAATTAAGTTGTAAAGTGTCTTTATATACATTATTAGATTTTAAAAAAAATTTGCGGTACTAACGTAATTGACGCTTTCAACTGTATTGGAAACTTTGCTATTCCACATCGTAATATTTGCTTCATAAAATATTCAGCCTCTCTGGCACCGGTAGTATCATTTACACCTTCTTTAAGCCTAGCATGTGGAAATATTTCTTCTACAGAATCACAACTAAACGATTTTGTTAAGAGAAAATAACTTTATTGGACAGTATACTCAAATATTACAATAAACTGATATACATGCATGTACACTTATTATAAGAAATATAAAATATTTCCAAATAACACTGGTTAAAAAAATAATATTCACTCAACTCTTTTTTCTGTGTATTTCGGTACATATTTGATGTACGTTTTTCCATTTTGGCACTATTACAATTTACGGATTTAGTTAGTTACAGTGATGCACTCTTTGGTGCTGCCTATACCAAATCTGTTAGTATTTCTACACACACATTTGAAGACAGATCAAATTTGTTTTATAGCACTGATCAGCTTCTTGGTGGCATTTCTCAACCTTACGATGATAACAAGGTGCATTATTGCTAATAACTAGAGAATTGAAAAATTGCTATATCATCTTTATTTACCCAACAGATGCAGTCTAATTACAGAACAAAAAATGACAATGTTGAAATATCCATAATAAACCCACTTGCATCCTTTTTAAAATTGTACTAAATCAGGCCTCAAACACCTTAGAGTTCACATATTCAGACTTATTGTCAATAGTAGTTACCAAATAACGTCTAGCAAAGATGTTTCATTTCCACTCGGCAATTTTTTCATTAGAATTTTATAGCTCTACAAATATTAAGATATAAATTTAACTCAAAAATGCAAGAAATTATAGTTATTTACCAAGAATTTTTTATACTACATTTCGAACAGTCAATTCTCATTTTCCGATATAACCTTGCGAATTACTTGCCGTTTAACGCAGACTATTTTGGTAAGAACTAAATGACCCAGAACAGCGAGGTTTTTTTTCCATGAGAAAACTAAATATAGTTTTCTATTGGTATTCGACGTAACTTCCAAAATATATTATTGTAAATATGTAGCACACATTAAATGAAACGATTGAATTGAATAGTATTAGAATAATTTAAGTAGAAAAGAATATAGAATAGACAAAATAAATGTGAATAACATTAGATTTGATATAATCCCATCATATTGCATATTTTTACCAAAAATCTCAGCTATTACTAAGGAGTTTATTATGCTTTGGATAGATGGCGCCACTTAAGTACGATATTTTGAGGTTACCAGAATCAGAAAAATCTCCCTGTGCGACGGCCTTATATTGCGCAGCGATAACGATACAGTTGGCCTTGGTTTTCTGCTTTGAATTTAAATACGTGGTGCTATTTTATAATAAAATTGTGTATGGCAAAAAAAGGGACTGCGAACAAAATTCTTACCAAAAGGGAGTCGCACTTTAAAATTGTGTGGATGACACTGATATAAGGTGTATGTTGTAGTTGTCATACAGAGATTCCACCCACTTGCTCTAAAAGATTGAATACACATGTTAGTGTGTGTGTTATTGACTCTTGTCAGTGGCACACACACCAACTTGCTCAGAAAATACAAAAAATGTGCTCTTTATTACTATTTCAAACACTGCTAATAAGTAGAAAATGGAACTAGCACGTGAAATTACTAAAGGGGGAAAAAGAGAAAAAATCGCAAGAGATGGAAAACCACCAGTAAAAAAATCCTCCAAGATCTTCAAGAAAGTAAAGAAATACTTGTCAACTAATTCAGAAGAAAATGGTCTGCAATAATAGGCCATAGCTTAACATAATCACAAGAAGAAGAAGAGATAATTCTTGACGGCACAAAAGAGTTTTGTATGCATTCATAACTTTAGTGAAAGTACATGAGACTATGAGACAGAGTTGAGATTAATTTAAAACGTATCTCATGCCAATGGATTATGTCCACTCTCACCCGAGTCAGCTCTTTGCTAATAAACGTTTGCCAACTCTCAATTGTGTCCGTGAGTTTTCCTTATAATTATTTTGCCCAGCTTATGTCCATATTACTTCGTTTTAGTTTCGTCCCGCATTTCTGGTAATTTTGGAGATAGACGAGTCATTTTTCTTGAACTAATGTTTTAATTTCCTTTTGATTAAGATTGTTTCCTTTTACGTTTTTGCTTCCATAAATTTGTTTGCCGCCAAACAATAGATTCGCGGACTCGTGACTGTACGTGTAAAAAACAAAAACGTATTCATATATACGATTATTTACTGTTTACTCTCGCTGTATACATAAGAATAGTTTCGCTGATAAGTCGCTGTCAATGCTTAACTAATAATATGTCAAGATGATATCGATAGTGGTCCAATAGTAAGTTTCGTTTTAAAGCCGTTGTAATTAGTAAAAAATATCCGCATTGCTCCAATAGCGTCAACATACAAAAACTTATCTTAATTAACGTTTCATAATAGCATCGTACATTTCTACAACCGGTGTATCTCACTACGTGCTACAGTAAAATTTCGAAATCCTGCCGGCCTAGATATAAAATAACGCTTGCGATTTATGAAGCTTGTATAACCCTATCTATGTGTGGATATAGTTTCTGATATATATCATTGTGAAAACAAAGGGATTTATTTTAATATATAATGTGAATAGAGAGAAACTCAACAAGCGACGAATGTAATTTCTACAAATGATTATAGGATAAAAAACCAAAATTACAATCGAGTTTTCAATGGACCTCACATTTTATACAAAATTCTGGTTTTGTTAAACATGGTGTATTTTATAAATAGAACATTTTTTGAGATTACGAACCATTTAGCACAAACCTAGAACGACAGTCAGAATTTCGGTTTTCGAAAAATGGGGAGCGGCAAAAAATATTTTTCGCCATTTAGGCCGGTTATGATTAAAATACTTTAGCACTATTTAGAACAAATCTAGAAAAACCTGACACAAGAGTCAGAATTTAGATTTTCGAAGAAAGGGGGGCTTACTTCTCACTTTTTGATTTTGGTTTTTTCAGTATCTTGTGAACAGAGATACGGTTTTTATATATTTGAACAATATTTAAAACAAATCTAGAACAACCATCAGAATTTCAATTTTCGCAAAAAGGGGGCTGTGTTAAAACCGATTTTCCTATTATCTCGGCCAATTATGATTTTGTCTTTGAATACTTTGGAACAACTTATGAAAAACCTAGAACAACCCAGAACAACCGTAAGAATTTCGATTTACGAAGAAAAGGGGTTGGCGGGAAATTGTTTTTCGCCATTTACTCGGTCGATTATAAAATACTTTAGAGGAATTTAGAACAAATCTAGAACAACCGTCAGAATTTAGATTTTCGAAAAAGGGGGCAAACCCCTCACTTTGGATTTCGCTTTTTTTCCAATATCCGTTGATATATAAGAGATACGGTTTTTATGTCTTCTAACGATGTTTAAAACAAACCTGGCTGGAACACTCGCCAAAATTTTAATTTTTGCAAAAATGGAGCCTGACTTAATAGTTTGGCTTTCGTTTTTCCACATCGTCTCGATGATTTATTTTTTTAAATACTTTAGAATAATTTTGAACAATCCTAGAACAATTGTCGGAATTTAGATTTTCAAGAAATATGGGGCAGGGGAAAAACTCATTGTTTCCGACTATATCGGTCAATTTTGATTTTTTTTCGAGATTTTTTGGAACAATGTTCAGAAGTAGAACAACCTGGAGCAATCTTGAGAATTTCAATTTTCAAAGAAAGGAGGCTGGGTGAAAAGTCGTTTTTAACAATTTTCTCGGCCAATTTTTACCTTTTTTTTAAATACTTTGGAATAATTTAGAACAAACCTAGAACAACCTGGAATAACGGTCAGATTTTCGCTTTCCGAAAAAATGGAACTAACTTCAAACAACCGTTGTTTCGTGTGTCTTAATACAACGCATATTGCGCTGAATTAACACCGTTTGTGATCTTATAATTAAAATATTATTAAAATAATACACAATAGTTCTTGAAGTAACAAAGCCTTTCAATTTAAACACTGTCACACCCTGAACAACGTCGCAACTAAATTATTAATCTAAGGTAAGTTACGGTATAGGGAGATCACTGTAGTGCGGTAGAAGGAATTGAAAATCGCAGGGCCGAGCTAACTCTAGTCGCAGATGGCGTGACGGTTCAGAAAACTAAACTTAAGAAATGAGCGTCGGTCGGCGGCGACGCTAGCGACGTTGTCTCTGGGCACCAGGACACTGCGCTACCTTACCGGTAACCTACCTGCGTTCTCTAAGGTCTGCCACTGGCTGTGTCCCTCCAGCGGGGTACACTACTGGATCAGCCTGTATAGGATCCAATATACAAACCTCCTTCATGCGCTAAATTACGTCAAAAGGTATGGGGTTAACATAACCAATAATAATAAAAAAAAGAATAGGTAAACAGTAATCTATGTATTTACATCGTCTTGAAGCAAAATAAAGATGGAAACATTGGAAAAAAAAATAGTGAAGAAAAATATTTTTAAACGCACTTTATATGTATATACATTTTTTTGGAAAATTAAGTTAATCAAAACAGCAAAAGATATGACTTTTAGCAATTGTACTAAGTGAATATTAAGAGGTCATAACCTCAGCAAGATTGATATAAAAAGTTAGCAAATTAACATAACCTCCGCACTATTCGATAGAGGTAGGACGGTAGCAGAAACGTTTCCTCCTTACAATTTTATTACAAACGTTTTAAATAGGTAGCCAAACAATGGCGATTCAACTTAATATTTAAAAATAACTAAACTGTTAGACTTATATACAGTGATGGGCAAATGTATGGAACCAAGTAAATATCTCTGGAGTTTCTAGAGATGTAGAAATTAAATTTGGTGTGTAGATATTACACTATATTTTGTATTTAGTTCGAATGTTTTTATCGCAATTCAACTTCCAGTTTAACCGGAAGTAATGTCAGCTTGAAATTTTTAAATAGAACACCCTGTATATTATTTTAGTTTTGAATAGAACACTTTATTGCAAGTACAAAAATAATGGGTTCGATATGTTTTATTTCATGGCCAACCGTGATATTAACACAAAAAAAATTATTTTTGAATGAAAATGTAATAATATCTGGTAGTCCATGTAATAATTGTAGCAGTGACAGTTATTGTCAAAATAAGTAGTATTTTAGTTTTAACGCAAAAATGGCTCATTTAAGCGAAAGAGAAAGAATTGAAATACTAATGATGATTGGATTTGGCGACAGAAGAAGAACGCATCAAGAAGTTTGTGACCTTTTTAACAATATTCATCCGAATAGGCAAATAACACGTTCGATAGTTACAAAGACTTTGCAAAGGTACAATACAAATGGCACCGTCGGAAATTTAAGAAAAAGTGGACGTATAAATACTGCTACAAATGAAGAAGTAGCTCAAAATATTGCTATATCTTTAGAGGAAAATCATAATTTGTCTACTACTGAACTGGCCAATATGCACGAAATTAGCCGTCGTTCAGTAGGGAGGATATTAAAACGAGAAAGATATTACCCGTACAAAATTCGCCTTGTTCAAGAACTTTCCGACGACGACTTCAACAGACGGCTAGAATTTTGTGAATCAGTTATGGATATTTGTAACCGTTACGATAATTTTGTACAAAATGTAGTGTTTTCTGATGAAGCAACTTTTTGTTTGAACGGTACAGTTAATTGACACAACTGCCGTTACTGGTCCCAAAATAATCCTTACTGGGTACAAGAAGCTCATACGCAACACTCTCAAAAACTGAACGTTTGGGCCGGTATTTACAATAACAGAATTATTGGGCCTTTCTTTTTAGAAGGAAATTTGAACGGGAACATGTATTTAGAACTTTTGGATGCACAAATAATTCCGGCGCTGGAGGAAAATGGACAACTGCGAAATAATATCTGGTTTCAGCAAGATGGGGCACCACCTCATTACGCTCGCATTGTTCGAGATCGTTTAAACAGGACATTTCCTAATAGGTGGATTGGAAGAAGAGGTGCTATAGAATGGCCTCCTCGATCACCAGACCTTAATCCACTGGACTATTTTCTATGGGGTTTTTTGAAGTCCAAAGTTTATTTTAATCGACCAGATAATTTGCAAGAATTAGCTGAGAGAATAACTCAAGAGATTCAAAGAATTCCACCAGAAACAAAGGCCAATGTTACAATGGCATTTAAAAATAGACTGGCCTACTGTCAAGAGGTAAATGGTGCTCAGTTTGAACATTTAATACACTAACGGTATCCTAACGCTTTGTCGTAGTCATGTTTTATTTTACTATGTTTAGCGCCCTTTTCAGTAATTTAAGTACTGTTGTACTCAATTTCAGTTTTGGTATTTAATGTTATTGTTACATTTGTGATTTATACTCGCAAAATACTAGATCTTAGCATTGTAACAAAAATCACTCTTTTGTTAATATCACGGTTGGCCATGAAATAAAACATATCGAACCCATTATTTTTGTACTTGCAATAAAGTGTTCTATTCAAAACTAAAATAATATACAGGGTGTTCTATTTAAAAATTTCAAGCTGACATTACTTCCGGTTAAACTGGAAGTTGAATTGCGATAAAAACATTCGAACTAAATACAAAATATAGTGTAATATCTACCCACCAAATTTAATTTCTACATCTCTAGAAACTTCAGAGATATTTACTTGGTTCCATACATTTGCACATCACTGTATATTAAAAATTTTGTAAGAGGTAACTGGGTTAAATGCTAAGGTTTACGTTTACATATGACTTCACTTGAGCATATCTTAGATTTAGGTAAAATCGACTACTAAAGTTTAAAAGAAATTACTGAAAAGAATTTAAAGTAAACAATTGATATTTAATTAGCACGTTTAAACATTGATAATTTAGATCAACAAATTAAAACAAATCAAAGATTCTACGGTAAGGAATTAATACCAGTAAAATAAATTTGAAACGTACTTCGGTTGTACCAGAGTACGTAAACAGTGAGTACTATGACAAATGTACTGCTGCTGGAATCACCCAGTATACAGCATAATCAAATTTACAAAAAAAAAAACAAAATTTAAGCTACGGTATTTGAGACTTAGCACATAATATGGTGGTTTTATTAAAGATTTAGCAGGTCATTAGTTAATTCATAAACTTGTGTACTGTCCAGCCTAACTGGCACAAGATTTAGACAAATTAGTCGAGACACACGTTGTAGATTATGATTGGTGTTGTACTTATCTGGCAAACGGTGCGAAGGAAAACTCCCTAGCTGGTGATGGTTTTACGGCGTAATTCTGGCCGGCAGGAGAAATTCCACGCAGAAGCCGCTGAGATGGATGTTAAGGTACAACTTGTAGATCGACTATGACACAGTGATCCTTAACGGAAATGTACGGCCGCAATGTCGGCGTTAGTTACTGAAGACTCAGCACCGTACTACAAGTTCCCCAGGTTTCTGGAGAACAACGAAATCGACTACCAAAAGTCACCAATAGCACAAAAAAAAAAAAATAAAAAAACTTGTCGCCCACCTCGTGGAACTACAAAATTTAGGGTGACGGTAATCTACGATAATACCCACGAAAATTACCTAACTAAGGTACCGAAATTTTCTACTTATTCGTTGTAGCCGCCGAAGCGAAAATATCTACTTAAGACATACAAAATAATTTACTAGAAATAAGTAGTTCTGCACTAGTGTTCTTCATTCGAAGATCGACTTAGAAGTAAAGTCAGAAAACGTGCATCCTCCAAACCAATGCGCCCTAGGCACTACGCAGGCTTCTAAAACAAGCGAGACGCGGAAACAGTTCTGTATGAATGCGGGAAAATTTCAAAAAAAATTAACGAACACAAAATTATCCTGTAGGAGTACACATTAGTAACGAGACCTTTATAATTAACCACAACCATCTTCTGAGCTCGTAATGATGACAAAATTTATTCGAATTACACTTACAACGTACGTAAGATTATATAGATAGTTATAACGAGAGGAGAAACTTCACGCCTAGAAAGTTGGCAATCATGCAATAGCTAGCGCAATGTTCGTAATGACAGGTAACCAACAAGTTCGTAAACATACGCAACTCAACCTATACACACATTATAAATGTCCGGCACCCAGGTAAATAGATTAAATATGACCAAATAATGCCCACAGGTTAGCGGCGGGGTATATGGCCGACAATAATTGATCTTACAGGCAATGGAACCGACGTAGATACGGGCGATATGTTCGAAGGTTATGTTCAACGAATGACTCGGAACGATAATATCCCTGTGAAAGGCCCCCTTATTACCATCAAAAGCATGTCCGTGAAGGAGAATATAAGTATGTTCAGTGCCTAAGCTATTCTTAAGTTAAAATAAACCTTTTTTTAAGCAAACAAACAATCAATAAAACTAAAGGAAGTTTTCGATTGCCACAATACATGATTCAGTTGTAGCAATGTAAATAAGGTGCTGAAAGAGGATCCTAACACAATACTTCCCTGCACAGCCAAGGCAACATGAAAGCAATAAAAACTAAGATGGAAACAATCAAGAACACACAGATATCGTAGCTCGAGAACATAAAATATCGATGAAAATAACAATGTTTACATCCGTAAATTAGAACAAACGGATTCATGCAGGTAGGGCAGCCCAGCCATAAGTTAACGGGCTCGGAAATTATTCAATATAAAACGTAGGCTTAAATAATCCTGAACGTATAATTAACTTCATCGTGTGAATACTAGTAGGGACTTAAAAATTAAATTTCAGTAAAGTTAGCTTAAGGAACAGAAAGGTGTTCACACAATAGATATAAGACATGTCAACCTAGATCACAAAATATACCAGGCACGGTCGAAAAGTGAAATTTAAAATACCACACCCTGCGAAATGCATAAGTCATGCGGAACATAGGCTAAAGTAGAAATAAGGCATAACAACACAGTACATATAACAATTTACACTACGAGGCTCGAGTCTTGACAAGCTAACAACCTTAAATGCTTACACAATGCTTAAATGCAGCACAATAAAAACAATATTATGTCTGTTTGTACAAGATTGTTTAGAGTGAACATTTAAAAAAGCAATGTTAAGACAAAATGAAAATTTCGCGTGAAAGTTTGCGTTGGATGATTTTTCACTATTTTAACAGAGGCCCAACCCGACAACATTGCATAGAATCGTTTCGTTCAACAGTTGGTAATGACGCACATCCGAAAATGCTGTTCATAATTGGTTCGCAGAATTACGTCGTGATCGTGCGCCCATCAGTGCTGAATTTTGTGAAGATCGACCGAAATCGGCTGTTATTGCAAAAAATATACTGTACGCAACATGATTGAACAAGATGGGCATGTGACTTAAAGTGAGTTAGAGGTATCTTTAGACATATCGAAGACTTTAGTACGTTTGACTTTGCATGCAGATTTAGTTGTGAGAAAGATCTGTTTCCAATGGATTCCGCATAATTTGACCAAAGCTTAAAAAAAGATCGTGCTAATTGGCTTAAGGAAATGATCAAAAATTTTGACCTAAGAACTTCAAAATCCGTATGCAACATCTTACCAGGTGACGAGACTTGAATATATTCGTATGATCCGGAAAGTATGTAACAATTCAATGTTCGGATGTTCCAAGATGATCCGAATCCTATAAAAGTTTTTTGTTCACGAAGCACTTCCAAGAAATTGACCACTTGTCATTAATAAGAAATTGTAAGGGAATTCAACGCCTTGGCAAAATAATAAATTAATCTATAAATATATAATTTTCTTTTATATTCTCTTAATTAAAGGTTAAATATTATAGTTATAATAAGTATGATGAAATCAAACATTTTGTGTACATAGTTGAGCACTATAATTACTTTAATATCATGTTACACTATTATTAAATGATTGGTAATATATTCATTAATTATTTTATTACTGCAGGCCATTACCAATTACTTAAATCACATGATCTAATATATTTTTGTATATAGGAGCCAATCATTGTCTAGCTCAAATAGATCAGACTAATTTTATATAGGGCAAATTTTTGTATATTTTTGTTGTTGTATTTTTGAAATACTAACTTAACGAATTACCAAGCACTTAAGTTTTACTATTAAATTTAATAAAAATATCAATAATTTATGATATTAAGACATTTCGCTTTTATATTGGAAAGAAGATATTAAGAAATATTTATAAAGGGTGGGTTATATCTAACATCGCATTTAATCCTAATTTTGAGTGGATTTGACAACTTTATCTAAAATTCCACATTTATTTAATCATTATATTATAAATATAAATTGTTTACTCTTATTAGAATAAGTAATAATATTTAAATTTTCATTCACCTGACGAAGCCACAGTGTGGCGAAACATATGTAGTGTGTGAACATTATGATTTTTTTAACCTAAAACAATTGTGTTTTATTATATTTAAATATGCTGGAGTTTCAACATGTATCTTCTTCGTCGATTATTAAATTTAAATTTGTTGACAAAATACTACATTAACTGTTCACATACGAGGGCTGTTCTCTTTCCGCTGAGCCTGGTAAAGCAAACATTTATTTACAAAAAGCATTTATTTATTATTCTTCAAGTATTATCCTCCACAGCCAATGCATTTTTACATTCATTAAAACATTTTCTCCAATCTGCTGGCCGCAGTTTGCTTATTTCATTTTTAAAGGCATTAACCGCTTCTTCAGCCGGTGTAAAACGTAAACCCCGTAATTTATCCCTTACCCGCGGAAATAAGAAGTCATTAGATGCTAGATCTGGTATATACCGTGAATGATCCAATATTTCTATGTTTTGGACATTCAGATACTCAGTTGTTCAAGCGGCAGTGTGGACCCAAGCGCTATCTTGATGCAAGATGATATTTCCTCTTGGAGGTATTTTGTGAATATTTTGGAGAAACTGAGGCAAATAAACTGTAGTGTACCATTCCGAATTAACAGTACGTCTATCCTCCAGTGCTACAGTGAAAACATGCCCAGTCATTCCAAAAAATGTGGCGAATATCTTCGTGTTTCGACTTTTTTCGCGAACTTTTCTTGAAGCCTCTCATTCTCAAAGACCTAAACTCTCGATTGTTGCTTTTTTCGGGATCATAGCAGTATACCTATGTTTCATGTTGTATACTGAATGAGACGATCCACGGTTAAAGCAATCTAGTGTAGACCTGCACCATCTTCTTTTTGAATAGAAGTCAAGTTGTGGGGAATCCACCGAAAACAAAGCTTACGGACCTTCAAATGTTTGTGTAAAATAATGTTAATTGCTTTCACACCAATCTTTAAAGTTGCTTGAATGTTTTTGACAGTAGTATGCGTTCTAGCCCCATAAACTACTTACAAGCAAAAGCTTGCTCAAAGCAGCTTAATTTGTTAACGGTGTTATGACATTACCTGATGTTGTTTATGGCATGCATAACTTGTCTGTTTTGTTGAAAGACCTATATTCTAACCTAAATATACCACATATTAATTTCATCCATTCTTGTTTGAGTTGGAGACCAAAGAAGATCCGAACACTTAAGCATCATGTTCTTTATATCAATCGTATCTCCCACAGAGCGCAAGTAACTTGCTCAGGAGTAATTTGACTACTTTCGCAGGCTTACGCAGAGGTGTCGACTAACTGCCGTGAGGTAGGACGTAAGGGGGTGGCGCCATATGCTCTAATGTAAATTCTGGACTTTACAAGGTTTCGTTAAAACAATAGTACCGCTTTTATTTACGAAATTTAAAACACAAATAAACAAAGACCCAATGCACGCTCGACTGGAATTAGTTTTAAAATAAAGTTTCTGAAACTGTGTTATGATGTTGTAAATTTTGCCAACTTTGAGAGTGAAATGTAGGAGTAAATAATTTGAATTATAAGAAAGTACTCAAAGAAGCCTTAATTAATCCTTTGTATTCAATTTAATGCAAAAACGTAATAAGAAAAACAAAAATGTCTGCTGTTTGTTTTATTTTAACGAATACCTTACATCGGCAGAACTTACATTAGCGCGTCCTACCTCACGGCAGTTAGTCGGCACCTCTGCGTAAGCCCCCTTAACACAAAGGGCCCGCAAATGTTTTACATTACAATTGTATTCAGATACGGAATCATATCATTTCTATACGTAAATCTGTATATCCATATACAGTAGGCGCTCGATAATCCGGCGCTCGCGAATCCGGCACGCTCAGTAGTCCGGCACTTTGGTACTCGGTTGAATTGTTCGAGTAGTTTCTCTCGGTCGGCAGTCCGGGCCTAACCTTGACAGTGAAGCCACGTGTTTGTTTTGCTTTTTCTTGTTTCGCAGCGTCGCTTGACAAAATGGCGGACAAAAAACGTAAACACGAAACATTAAGTTTAGTTAAAAAGATGGAAATTTTGCGAAAGTTGGATAGTGGTGAAAATCAGATGAAGTTAGCTGGTGAATATGGTGTAGGCCGTGCAACAATTTACGATATAAAAAAGAATCTTGAGAAGATTGAAAACTTCGCCAACACTGCTGACGCCGGGACGAGTTCACGACAGACTATTAAGGTTGGAGAGTATCCTCTTATGGAGGACGCGTTGTATACGTGGTTTCTTCAAGAACGAGCCCGTAATACGCCTCTTAATGGAGATATTATTCGTCAAAAAGCTTTAATTTTATATGAAAAAATATATAAGAATGCCAACTTTAAAGGTAGTGATGCATGGTTCCAGAATTTCAAATCAAGATATGGAATACGTTTGTTGACTGTAACCGGCGAAAAATTATCTAGTGACACGTCAGCTGTCACTCCATTTGTTGACAAGTTTAAGAAAAAAGTCGACGAGCTTAGTTTAACACCGGATCAAGTTTATAACGCTGACGAAAGCGGCCTGTTTTGGACAGTTTTACCTAACAAAACTTATGTTATCACAAATATACATATATACATTTATACGTAAACGTATATGGATATATGTACGTGTTGAGATACACAGCATACACTTAGGTGTCATTACCAACAGCGAACGCACAGACACCGGTGTTTCGGCCTTTGAGGCCTCTTGAGTGTATGTGGTGCTGCTGGCAATGATCCTTCTTCTTCTTCTTCTTTGTTGGTGTTGGCGCGTTAAGCGTTGAGCTTTTTACACTTATTCTGAGTGTGGAGTATCTGATTATTGGAGCGATAGTGCTATGTTAGCTTCCGTATGTGATATTAGATAATTGCCAGCTTGGGGCGTTTGTACTTCCAGTAGTTTTGGGGGTCATAGTTCAAGGCTTCCGTAATTGTGGCGTTTTCGTGGGTTTCCATCTTATCGTAGAAGCCTGCGGCTAATTCTTTGATGTAGTCTTCGATTGTTTCTGTGTCGGTGTCTTCGTGAATTTGACTGTTTCTCATAAACCAGGGGGCTTTGATTGCCATTCTGAGTGAAATGTTTTGGATTGTTTGAAGATTCTTGATGTGAGTGGCGGCTGTGTTGATCCAAATGGGGGCTGCATAAGTCATTATGGGTCTGATAATTTGTTTGTAGAGTCGGAGTTTCAGATGGGGGGATAGGGAGCTAAATCTGCCGAGTAGGGGCCATAGACGGGCTCTAGCAGCTTTGGCTTTTCTGATCGTATTGTGCATGTGCGTTGAATATAATAATCTCCTGTCCAGAGTGACGCCCAGATATTTAATGTTACTTTGCCAAGGGATCGGGTCATGGTTGATGTATAGTTGTCCGATGATGGGTTTTGTTTTCCTTTGAAAAATAATTGCCTGTGACTTTTCACCATTGATTGATATTCTCCAGTTTTCGCACCATGTTATGAGTGTGTCGAGGGCTGATTGAAGGTGGGCAATTGCTAGTCTGGGTGATGCTGGCAATGATCCACAACTAAGACCGTGTCTTATGTCCGTTGAATCGCAGAAGTGCCTATGAGAATATCTCAGCGACATCTGCCATCCAAGCGCGACACCGAACACGACAGTTTCATCTTGCACACTGTGCTAAAGACAAAACCTGTACGCTAAATGTGTATCTCTGCATATAAGGCCAATAGGTGGCACCGCCATATCACAAATAAATAGGATATGAAATACTTGAATGTGTAACGTACATTAACGGATAATAACTAACACAAATATACATATATACATTTATACGTAAACGTATATGGATATATGTACGTGTTGAGATACACAGCATACATGTTTACAGAAAGGAGTCAGAAGCTCCAGGCAGGAAAGTGTCAAAAGACAGGGTCACTATTATGCCCTGTGCAAATGCTAGTGGCACTCATAAGCTTAAGCTGCTGTTTATTGGAAAAGCAAAGACTCCTAGAGCGTTCAAAAATGTTAATCTTCCACTTGTTTATAAAAATCAAAACAAGGCATGTACAACTAAAGAATTATTCATTGACTGGTTTCACAATGATTTTGTGCCTGCGGTACGTAAATTTTTGAAAACCAAGAATCTTCCACCTAAAGCTGTTCTGTTGTTGGATAATGCACCTGCCCATGGACCAGATGATAAGTTATCATCTAGGGATGGTAAGATTCAAACACTTTTTATGCCACCTAATTGCACACAGTTACTTAAACCTATGGACCAGAATGTAATACAGATCATAAAATGTAATTACAAGAAGAAACTCTTGTTGAATGCTGTTATCCGGGATGATGATGTTACGAAAACACTGAAGGACATGAACCTTAAAGATGCGGTCTTTAACGTAACTGAAGCGTGGAACATGGTACCTCAAAAAGCAATTCAATCGTCGTGGAAAAAATTATGGCCTTCACTAAACCAAAATCCTGAAGAAGAACAGTAGAATTCAGAAGATGAATTACCACTTGCAGAACTCAAGCAAATGTTGTTCCAAAATATGAACAAGATATTGAGGAATGGTTTGCAGAAAACTCGGATTCTCACCCTGTAATGACCGATGAAGAAATAATAAATGATGCTGTTTCTAGCTCTGAACAAGATGATTTGGAAATGACCTTGCTTAGTCCCACGAACACCTCGGTGAAGGCTGAAGATGCCCTGAAATCAATAGATGTCAGTATCCGCTGGGCAGAGGAAAATAACGCTATTGACGACATTTTACTGAATTTGAGAGAGTTAAGAGAAATGATAATTAAAAAATTTTACTATGGCAAGAAGCAAGCGAAAATTGACAATTATTTGGTCAAAGCGTCATTTTCCTCTTCCGCAACTGAAAACGTCACAAATGTTGAACATATGTAATAATAATGAGACTCAACGTATTGTAATTACATATGTATTTGTGTTTATGTTAAGTACGTACGTATGTAATTTTATTTTTATAATAAATTCATCTAACCATATTAAAATAGACTTTTACTGTGGATCTGTGATATGTAGACTTTATTTTACATTGTACATGTGTAAAAAGCTTTTACTTCCTGTACAAATTCGATAATCCGGCAGTTCCGAAAATCCGGTGTATAGGGAAAAAATCGGGTGCCGGATTACCAAGCGCCTACTGTAGATATAAAACCTCCCTAAATTGTTTTAATCTTTATTTTAAGAACCGTTTCAATTGTTATTTTTATTATATTCTATCTTAAAAATAAATAGGAAGTACAGTATTTCAAACTCAATCAAGTTGGTTGACAGTAGTCATCAATCCGTCTAAATACCCCGACGTGAGACGCCACAGACAAGTAATTTTGAATTATTTTGTTTATTTGCGGTCGTAGCAAAAGTATAGTATGAAATTATTTTTATAAACTCAATAATCACTCGTTTTGATAAACACTCGCTCCGCTACGCATCGTTCGTAATTAATAAAACTCGTGACTAAAATTAGGTTAAAAGACTTCGTACATACTGTACTATTATTTAGTATTTTCAGAAAGGGAATCTCCTTTATAATGAGATACACACTTTCGGTTACTTTATATTATATAAATTCAAAATTGTTTTATTATTTTTATAGTTATCAACAATTTAATTAAGTGTGCTCTGCGTGCTACAAATGCTATCTGGAGCACAGTGAACATGCCAAAATATTCAAAATTGCAATTAGAATAGAGTTATCATTTCCAAACCCAAATAGTCATTTAAATATAATATTTTTACCACCTTGTCTGTATACTTTGCGATAAAATAAACGATAACACACAAACACGATTTGTATTAATGAAATTTTATCTTTTTTCCAAGAACGGTATACAACTCATCACTTAGATACAAACGTCTAAATTGGGAGCAGTCTGACATGAAATTAGATCAAAATTTATAACTACGGTCTATTTACAGAGTTTAGCCGGTTCCACAGACACTTTCTTAGATATTAGTGTTAATTGAGAGTAAAAGTGTGTGACATCTGTTTCTAAGACGTAACTTGCCCGTAATAAAGATTATTTAAGATAAGTTGACATCTAATGAGAGTTCAAGTAATTAAATAAAATGATTTAATTAAGAGTTTACCAAACGACTTCATTATTTTTAGTTTTTATCTGTCATTAGAACAGCTCAATATTTGATATTAAAAAAATACTTATAAACAAACACGTTAAATTTAAGCAATGAAAGTATTACTTTTATACGTGGCGCGTCATCGAAAACGAAAGGCAACAATTACCTAAATTTGATCATTGCCAATAACAAACAAATTAATCTCATATATGAAGTCCAAGCCTATGTTTCAATGTTACTGATTGGCCAAGATAATTTTACTACAAAAGTTATATATCCTCCTGAGACCTAACGTCCATTAGGATGGACAAGTGGTTTTATCCCATATTTTACTTATGCCTGTAAAACCAAGCTTAAAACCCAATGTACAGTGAAGTGGACAACCAAGTGGCGCCAACTATATAAATATAGAACAATATCTTAGCAGATTCCTTAGTTGTTAACTGTCAAAATGAGTGCATTTGGGCGTGCTACAATTGCCTGTAAGTATTACCTGTTTTCTTTTATATTTTAAAGATGTTTGTTGAGAAAACCTTTTAAAAGTTCAAAGAAATAGTCAATCCAAGCATGTAATGTGTTGGTTTCAAGATATCCATTGTTAGTTTAGTTTTATGGGGTCAAATAGCTCTTGTCCATTACAATGGACATCAGGACTTTCTGCCATAAATTCCAACCTAACCTTAATCCATTGTGATGGGCATCAGGACTTCATGCCTCCAATTATTCTTATTCAACATGAAAGTATTTCATAGACATATTTTTACTTTTAGCTATTTTTGGGAATGATAAATTTTTAACACCCGGTAAAGATGACGACAGGTTACTGCAATTATTAAATTTAGATGATTCCGAAGTGGAAGGGCTATCATCAGATGATGATGATGATGACGAAGGGCGCTTTGAAAATACGCCGTTAGCAGAAAATGATGATGGTAGTAATCAGGAAGAAGAATTTAGTGAAGAGGAAGAATTCGAACAGAGAGTTGTAAATAATAACATTGATCAGGATGATGATAGCGACGAAGATAACGACACATTGTTGACGATCTCAAATCGCTTATTAGCAGAAAACACTAAAAATAAACACACCTGGAAAAAGACTGATAGGTAAGGATGGAATACAATTTTATTCTTACTTATTGATAATTCTTTATAATTATTACGTTTTAGATTTCAAACTCGGAATTTCCCAGAAGGTGACGATAATAAGAACACAAGCGCACAGAGCCGCAGGGAATGGAAAATTAAAGACTACATTTCAATGTATCTGGACAATGAAATTTTTGAAACTCTCGCTTCATGCACCAACCTAAAATATATGACTGACCACGATAAAGCATTAAATTTAACTGTAAAAGAGACGAAAACGTTCATTGGAATGACAATCCTAATGTCATGTCTTAAATATCCTCGTGTGCGAATGTATTGGGCAAAAACAACTCGCTTAGACACCGTGGCTAAACGTATGAGTCGCGACAGATATTTCGTCATAAGAAACCACTTAAAAGTTGTAGTGGATAATGATATTCCAGAAAATAAAAAAAGTGACAGACTATGGAAAATTCGGCCAATGATAGAAAAAATTCAATCGACATGTCTTTCACTTGAAAGACATTCGGTTGTTGCTGTGGATGAGCAGATGATTCCATTCACTGGGGTTTGCGGAGTAAAACAATTCGTGAGAGGAAAACTCAATCCCGAAGGTTTGAAGAATTTTGTGTGTGCAACCCCAGAGGGACTAGTGTTGGACTTTGAAATTTATCAGGGAAAATGTATATTCCTAGAAGAGAGTGCAAAAAAATTAGGAGTTGGTGCCTCAGCAATCATCAGGTTGACAAAAAGTTTAAAAGAAAATTCGCACATCTTCATGGATAGATATTTTACAACAATCCCCTTACTAGAGTATCTGCTGGAAAAGAAACTGTTTGCTACTGGAACAAGTATGAAATCTAGAATTCCTTCTGCAGTACATCTAACTAGTGAGAAAATTTTACAGAAATTTGAACGGAGTTTCAGTGAGCAAACAGTACGTGATGATGGTAAGCTAACAATTGTACAGTGGTACGACAAAAAGTCAATTCCTTTTGCATCAACCGGCTGAGTATAGAACCTCAAGACTATTGTAGGAGATGGTGTAAAAAAATCAAAATTCATAAATGTGACACGTCCAAACATAGTAAAATCATACAATAACTGTATGGGCGGTATAGATCTAATTGATCGTATGATAAGTTATTACCGGGTTCAAACTCGCACAAAAAAATGGACGGTAAAAACAATTTTACATTTAATCGACTTGGCATTAGCTAACTCTAGGATACTGTATCGACAAGATCGTAGAATCTTGGGGGACAAGTCATCAGACATATTGCAGTACCTTGATTTTAAAATAAAAGTAACGGAAGCGTTATTTGAACCAGAATTTGACAAAGAGAATGTTGCGCCTAATGTTGACAGTCCCAGGTTGGTGACCAGAAATTTTATTGAAGGATATAGATCACCTAACAGCCCACAAACTCCCCCAACTTCCAGAATCCGCCAGACCCTCCATTTGCTAGTCATTAGAGGCGAACTGAAGAATTCAGCCCGATGTAAGAATGAAAACTGCAGAAAGAAAACCAAATTTTTTTGCAATACATGTAAATTTTTTTTATGTTTAACAGCAGAAAATAATTGTTTCATGCAGTATCATACATCGCGCAATAGAATTTATGTATTGTTTACATTTCTTTAAATAAATCTTTCTTAAATTTTGTCGGCTTTATTTATTTATTTATTTATTTGTTAATGTTACTAAGACCTGGTGTCCATTTTAATGGACTCATTTTTTTTAAACCTAAACGTTAAAAATAAAATCTGAAAAAAATTGTATAGTTATTCCAACCCTAAAGAAGCCATATTCCAAAGTTTTATCAAATTTGAACTAGAGACTGCTTCCCGGGTCTCAGGAGGATATACACGGCTTTGCATTCCGTATGGAATATTAGCCAATCGTCTACCCGAGTTCTTCGAAGACTTAGTTCATGACGCCACGTTGATCCGTAGAGTCTTTAGTATGTCCTCCCTCTCTTGACTACTTCCCTCCAAATTGTCTTATCCTGGATCTGTTTCCACCAACTGTTCGCAACCATGGTCAGCATATCTTTCTTGACTAGGTCCCCCATCTACTATTCGGGCTGCAAATGTCCTTATTCTGTAATTCTTCTTACCTTGCTAGTATATTTCCTTCTTTTGATGCGACCATACCATCGTATCATTTGTGCCCTTATACTTTTCACTATATCCTCACCAGTGGCGGCTGGTGAGTTCGTTTAGGTGGGGCAATTGCATAGACAAGACTGACTCGTTTATTATCAGTGATATGCTCGGCGGCATCTGAGAGTGTATCACCGATAATAAACGAATCAGTCTTGTCCATGTAATTGCCCCACCTCAACGAACTCACCAGCCGCCACTGGTCCTCTCCCTTCAGAATTTTATTTATATTGTGTATATTCGTCTTCTTATCGTTAAGATTGTTAATCACGCTTAAGTACTCACCCTCGAATTTAACATTTTCCATTTGTATGTTCTCCTCCTTATTGGGTTTGTTCTTCTGTTTATTATCATATACTTAGATTTTCATTCGTTTAACTTCAGTCCTCTTGTGTCTACTTCAATCATGGTTCTCTTTAATGTTTCTCTTAAGTTCTTTTCCTGTTTTTCAATAATGGCCAATAATGATATCCACTTGTAAAAGTTACCATAAAAAAGTAATGGAGTCACGAAATTCAAATTTACATGGAGGGAGTGTAGCAATAACTAACTCTGCACTGTTCTTAATATAACATTAATATAAAAGAATGTATGATATTGTAACGTTTTCGGGTTCCAATAAACAACTCGTGCAATTATTTATTTAAAACAGTCTGTATATTTATATACTTAAAATTATATAACAATATAAAATATAAAAACTAACGTAACACACTTAAAGTACTACAATTTAATTATCACAGGTATTTATTAACTACTACTATTATTTATATCTCTGTCCGTATTTATTTATATATTTGGCTACCACTATTTATTTCCACTGTTGCCACGAGACCACTTCTTTATCCCGAACTACTCCGCGATTACTCTTCCGCAATCAATCCCGTAATATATATATCTGCATAAAAAGTTCTGGAAAAGTACCAGTAAATTCGGTAATATACCAGAGAAAATCTAGACCTTTCCTTGCTTATGCCGTACATTTGAATTAGATGATATATTTACGACTTGTTTACATATCGTTTTTATACGACACGCTGAGATGATTTATGGTCCCTGTTTTTTAACGTCGCTCGGAAGTCTCATACATATTTCGTTACATTGCCCCCTTCTTAAAAACTGCGTTTCGTCCCGAAACACACTATTCCATGTTCTTGACGCTGGCGGATGACGAAATCCACACCGGGACCCACGGGTGCACCCAGCCGTCTTGTGGCAATGGCAATCCACCGTCCCAGGCTGCACAACGGGCTGATGGGCCGACAGCCACACACGACCATTTCCATACCAGCACGCCGAAACACCACCTCCAGCATGTTTCCTGCGATTTTCCATACCAAACGGTCTAATCCGCAGCCCAGCCTCGGAATTGCCAGCCTCCCCACACCCTGCTCAAGTGCACGTCCTCGTAGATCGACAAGGGATTCCCATAAGCTGGCTCTCTAGGTTTTCCAGCAATTTGTCGCACATCCGCCACTTCACCGCCGTCACGTCCATGGTATGGGGCAACTGGTTGAAACACACCATCCCTGGCTCACTATGAGGTGTTAGTCTCATGCGATAAACGACGTCAACTATTTGCTCTAGTATTTCGCAAGGTCCCTCCCAGTATTGTTGGAGCTTTGGGGGCAGGCCTCGGCGACGTTGAGGATCATACAACCAAACAAGGTCTCCTTCTCCGTAACCATCTCTCTCGGCTTGCACGTGGTAACGATTCTTCGTCCTGTCGCTGACATCCTGAGTGTGATGGCGTACTCGCTCGTGGACATCCTTCAACCTTCGCCAGGATCCACTGACGCAGTATTCTCCATTTGGGTTCTCCACAACACACTTGAGTAGATCCATCCTCTACTTTCAGAGAGTCCCATTGAGCCCAGTAGGATTCCAGTCCCTGTGAACGAGGAGCCACTTCTTGCCAAGCCGGTCCGCGACCAATTCCCTTCCAAACCATCAATGAACCAAGGTCTTCATCAGCTTCTTGACCGATCCGCAAATTGTCAGGATGTCACTGATCGTCAACCACGGTTGTTCCGAATGTGTTGGCCGATTTTTCTTCTAGTCTGTTACTATGCCTGCAGTCTTCTAGACGTGGTCTTCTTGCACAGCATCAGCGATTTGGTGTTGCACAGATGCACTTCGCGCTATTTATTTTGAGGCTCCACGATACTGGGTCGACGATTGCCTCTTCTCATCGACCCGTTTCATTCTTCGCTGCTCCGCTATGGTTTTCTTGGGCTTCTTCGCGCATTTACTATGCGCATGGCCCATTTCCATCTCCATTTCCATTTCCATTTCCAATTCCAACATCGGAGCGTTCTTCTCTTAGGTTGCACATTATTCACTAACCGTCGGACTACCTGCCCCAGGTGTGCATGCCCATATTTCATCTCAAGACGCTTGATTAATTGAGAGTAGTCTTGACACTCTTCTGGAAGTAAGGTCTGTAGAACGTCACTGGCTTCTCCTCTTAATGACACAATCAGGGAAGTAGCTTCCTTCGGGGACATCCACCCATTCGCTCTTACAGCGGCTTCGAATTCTTTCAGGTACGTCATCCATGACGTCCTTCCATCGAAGATGGGAGGTTTTACCTTTGCCTTCGCTGTTCGGGCAATCTCCAGGCTTCCGCTTGAGATGTCATGGGGACCGCAGTCGTTCATCGCTGGCAACTGAAGCTGAACCCCAAACTCGTCCCCCATTCCGAACACGCGCTCCTCAACTTTCTGTTCCACGGCTTCGATGGCCCCAGAAAATTCCTGTCTCCCATTCGATGAATTCTTTTGAATGTCTTCCTTAAAAGTAGTCTCAAGTTGTTTTGAATTACTTGCAATTTCATTACTTAAAGCTTTTGAATTATTTGCAATTTCATCTTTCAAAGCTTCTGAATTATTTGCAATTTTATTATTTAAAACTTTTAAATTATTTCCAATTTCTTTTAAAGTCTCCAAAATTAAGTTATAATCAGCCTGTACTTGAAACAAATATTTCTCGGGATCCTCACCTTCATTTCTTAAAAGGTCACGAAGCCGATCCTGGAGAATTGTTTTTTTTCCAGACGTATCTGCGTCCCTTTCTTCTAATTCTGTCTTTAACTCGGCGACTTTTAATTCTTCCAAACGTTTGGTAGACATTTTTATTTATTTTCTTTTGCACTTATTGTTCACACTAAACACCAGACACCAAATTGTTGCGTTTTCGGGTTCCAATAAACAACTCGTGCAATTATTTATTTAAAACAGTCTGTATATTTATATACTTAAAATTATATAACAATATAAAATATAAAAACTAACGTAACACACTTAAACTACTACAATTTAATTATCACAGGTATTTATTTACTACTACTATTATTTATATCTCTGTCCGTATTTATTTATATATTTGGCTACCACTATTTATTTCCACTGTTCCCACGAGACCACTTCTTTATCCCGAACTACTCCGCGATTACTCTTCCGCAATCAATCCCGTAATATATATATCTGCATAAAAAGTTCTGGAAAAGTACCAGTAAATTCGGTAATATACCAGAGGAAATCTAGACCTTTCCTTGCTTATGCCGTACATTTGAATTAGATGATATATTTACGACTTGTTTACATATCGTTTTTATACGACACGCTGAGATGATTTATGATCCCTGTTTTTTAACGTCGCTCGGAAGTCTCATACATATTTCGTTACAATATGAAATTCTCAGAAGACGAGTGTGTGAAGTTAGCCCCCCTTTTTTCGAATATCGGAAATCTGACGGTTGTTCCAGGTTGTTCTAGGTTTGTTCTAAATTGTTCCAACGTATTTCAAAAAAAAAGTCAAAATTGGCCGAGATAATTGAAAAAAACGACTTTTTCACCCAGCCCCCCTTTTTTCGAAAATTGAAATTCTGAAGGTTGTTCCAGGTTGTTCTAGTTGTTTTAAACATTGTTCCAAAGAATCTCGAAAAAAAAAATCAAAATTGGCCGAGATAATCGGAAAAAACGAGTTTTTGCCAGCCCCCCTTTTCTTGAAAATTGTAATTCTGATGATTGTTCTAGGTTGCTTTAGGTTTGTTCTAAATTGTTCCAAAGTATTTCATAGAAAAAATCAAAATCAGACGAGAAAATGGGAAAAAACGAAAGCCAAAAGTATGAAGTCGGACCCAGTTTTTGAAAAAATTAAAATTTTGACGATTGTTCTAGGTTGTTCTAGGTTTGTTCTAAACATTGTTCGAATACGTCAAAACCGTATCTCTTATATATCAAAAGATATGGCAGAAAAACCAAATCCAAAAGTGTGAAGTAGCCCCCCTTTTATCGAAAATCTAACTTCTGACGGTTGTTCCAGGTTGCTCTAGGTGTGTTCTCAATTGTTCCAAAGTATTTCAAAAAATAAATCATAATTGGCCGAAAAAACGGCAAAAAACTTTTTTTTTCTGGCGGCCCATTTTTCGAAAATCGAAATTCTGACGGTTGTTCTAGGTTGTTCTAAGTTCGTTTTAAATTGTTCCAAAGGATTTCAAAGAAAAAATCATAATTGGCCGAGATAATAGAAAAAAACGATTTTCCCACGGACCCCCTTTTTGCGAAAATTGAAATTCTGAGGGTTGTTCCAGGTTGTTCTAGATTTGTTCTAAACATTATTCTCATACATCAGAACCGTATCTCTTATATTTCAAAAGATATTGCAAAAAACGTTTTTAAAAAAGTGTGAAGTTAGCCCCCCTTTTTTCGAAAATCTAACTTCTGACGGTTGTTCCAGGTTGCTCTAGGTGTGTTCTCAATTGTTCCAAAGTATTTCAAAAAATAAATCATAATTGGCCGAAAAAACGGCAAAAAACTTTTTTTTCTGGCGGCCCTTTTTTCGAAAATCGAAATTCTGACGGTTGTTCTAGGTTGTTCTAAGTTCGTTTTAAAATGTTCCAAAGGATTTCAAAGAAAAAATCATAATTGGCCGAGATAATAGAAAAAAACGATTTTCCCACGGACCCCCTTTTTGCGAAAATTGAAATAATGAGGGTTGTTCCAGGTTGTTCTAGATTTGTTCTAAACATTATTCTTATACATCAGAACCGTATCTCTTATATTTCAAAAGATATTGCAAAAAAACGTTTTTAAAAAAGTTTGAAGTTAGCCCCCCTTTTTTCGAAAATCTAACTTCTGACAGTTGTTCCAGGTTGCTCTAAGTGTGTTCTCAATTGTTCCAAAGTATTTCAAAAAATAAATCATAATTGGCCGAAAAAACGGCGAAAAACAATTTTTTTCTGGCGCCCCTTTTTTCGAAAATCGAAATTTTGACGGTTGTTCTAGGTTGTTCTAGATTTTTCCAAAGGATTACAAAGTAAAAATCGAAATTGCCCAAGATAATAGGTAAATCGATTTTACCTATTATCTATATTTTAAAATGAATAATAATACTCATTTGTGATTCAGAATAAACATCTATACAAGCAGTAATAGTATATTATGCAACGAGCATTTAATGATAGCTATTAAGACACGAGTAAAAGAATTACAATACGAGGCGAAGCCGAGTATTGTAATGAATACGAGTGTCTTAATAGCCATTAAATGCGAGTTGCATACACTATTTTTTCTACGACCCCATAATAAAACATATTTTTTGAACAATCCATTTCATAAATTGAGGTTAAAATTTTCCGTACGTTTTTGTGAATTTGGCTGGTAATAAATTGTTCGTGGCTACTAAGGCTTGTTCCATAACTTCTGGTGGAGTCAATTATTACATTTCACTGTCATTATCCCTCATTTTTACCGTTTATATTTTCAAAAAAGCACAAATTTTAAGTACTTACTTGTAAATTGCAGAGAACTGTCACATTTATTTAATTTGTATATCTGTCAGATATGCAGTCGCCATATTGAATATTGTTTGAATATTGAAATGTCGCATTCCTATTGGATATAAACTTGTATCGTAATGAAAAATCTGTGTTCCTATTGGATATAAACTTGTAACATAATGAAAATCTGTATCGTAATGAACATGTTTATAGTACAGGTTCGGCATATCTAATAATACAATTAAAGTATGGGAGTAGAAAAATATACATATATTTTCCCAAGTAATATAATTCATTTGTTTGAAAACAATATTGTTACTAAATGCTGATGCTCCTAACATAAAATAATATTAGAACAGTGACGTTAGTTACATTATTAATGTAGATTAAAAACTACCTCATAAACATATTGAGAATGATTATACCTTGCTCATAAAAAGATTAGTGACTTTCTCATGAGCTGCTAGGTTGATGTTTCTTTGTTTATTTTTATTAGAGTTCATGCTTTAGTTTATCCCTAAAATCTAAAATATATATTTTTTCTGTAAAATTTATTTATTGATATTATTATATTATTTGATAACATTGACATAAATAATATATTTTTTTATCAATTTGGTATTGTAAAACAGTAGCCTTTCCCAAATCGGCTACTCTTTGACGGATATACTATCTTATATTATCTAAATAGGTACCTATATAATATTTTTTCCAAATAAAGTAATAGTAGCCTTTCAATCGTTTTAGTGAGAAAATTAGACGGCATATTTCAACATGTTTATGAAGAGGGGCTACAAAAAATAAGCATACTTGATAGGAATGTCTACACGTGCTTGCATTCCCGGAGCAAAAACCATGAAAAAAAGTGGCCAGACCACGGCTAGACAAAATAACGTTGTAGTGATTTACTATAATTAAAATTTTCAAACTTTAAAATCAGTATTTTATTTTTATTATTATTAGACAAAATAAAATAACAAAGGGAGCCTGATAGACTTCCCCATTTTGTTTGATTTTAGTTGGGTACCCATATCCAGCGCTTTTTTTTTGAAATTCTTTGAAACTGTAAGAATTTCGATTTTTAAGAAATGGGGACTGGGGAAAAATATCGTTTTTTCATAACCGGTTTTGATTTTTTCTTTGAAATAGTTCATCACCATTTGGTAACAATATCGTTTTGTAATAAATGAACATTATATTTCTTGCGAAAATATATATTTATTGCTATATTAGATGTTTATTTCTTTAAATAGAACTGCATCATACAAAAACTTCCTTCAACACCGTAATGTTCGGAAAGTGCATTCCGCCCATTGTAAAATCGTTTTTTCCTATTATCTCCGCCAATTATGATTTTTTCTTTGAAATGCCTACGAACAATTGAGAAGAAACCTAGAACAACCTGGAACAACCGTCGAATTTAGATTTTCGAGAGAGATTTTCACAATTTTGGATACAGTTCTTTTTTGCAATATTTTTTGATATATAAGAGATACGGTTCTGAAGTACATATTAGAATAATGTTTAGAACAAATCTAGAACAACCTGGAACAACCCTCAGAATTTCAATTTTCGCAAAAAGGGGGTCCGTGGGAAAATCGTTTTTTTCTATTATCTCGGCCAATTATGGTTTTTCCTTTGAAATCCTTTGGAACAATTTAAAACGAACTTAGAACAACCTAGAACAACCGTCAGAATTTCGATTTTCGAAAAAAGGGCCGCCAGAAAAAAAAAGTTTTTTGCCGTTTTTTCGGCCAATTATGATTTATTTTTTGAAATACTTTGGAACAATTGAGAACACACCTAGAGTAACCTGGAACAACCGTCAGAAGTTAGATTTTCGAAAAAAAGGGGGGCTAACTTCACACTTTTTTAAAAACGTTTTTTTTGCAATATCTTTTGAAATGTAAGAGATACGGTTCTGATGTATGAGAATAATGTTTAGAACAAATCTAGAACAACCTGGAACAACCCTCAGAATTTCAATTTTCGCAAAAAGGGGGTCCGTGGGAAAATCGTTTTTTTCTATTATCTCGGTCAATTATGATTTTTTCTTTGAAATCCTTTGGAACAATTTAAAACGAACTTAGAACAACCTAGAACAACTGTCAGAATTTCGAAAAAAGGGCCTCCAGAAAAAAAAGTTTTTTGCCGTTTTTTCGGCTAATTATGATTTATTTTTTGAAATACTTTGGAACAATTGAGAACACACCTAGAGCAACCTGGAACAACCGTCAAAATTTTAATTTTTGCAAAAACTGGGTCCGACTTCATACTTTTGGCTTTCGTTTTATCCCATTTTCTCGTCTGATTTTGATTTTTTCTATGAAATACTTTGGAACAATTTAGAACAAAGCTAGAGCAACCTAGAACAATCATCAGAATTACAATTTTCAAGAAAAGGGGGGCTGTCAAAAACTCGTTTTTTCCGATTATCTCGGCCAATTTTGATTTTTTTTTTCGAGATTCTTTGGAACAATGTTTAGAACAACTAGAACAACCTGGAACAACCTTCAGAATTTCAATTTTCGAAAAAAGGGGGGCTGGGTGAAAAAGTCGTTTTTTTCAATTATCTCGGCCAATTTTGACTTTTTTTTTGAAATACTTTGGAACAATTTAGAACAAACCTAGAACAACCTGGAACAACCGTCAGATTTCCGATATTCGAAAAAAGGGGGGCTAACTTCACACACACTCAGAAGACTCTAATTTTTAGGGTATTGCATAGTAGTGAATTATTATAATAGTACTAATAACTATGGATCAAAAGTCAAGGTTACATGATGTCAATTACAGAGATGCATCAAGGGCATCATGAATCTCGTTGTTTTTCACATGGAAATCAAAATACCTGTAGTCTACAGTATTTGTTTATCTACAGTGTAGATAAACAAATACTTACCAAGTAACAGTAAATAAAACATATTCAGTTCAAATGAAAGTAATTGACCATTCATTTTTCCATATGCTCAGGTGTTAATAATTGTCTGTCGGCGTAAATACATTTATTGACTGAAAACGACCGATGAACGTCTACCGTTGTAATAGGAGCATATTTGAAGTACACACACTGTTTTTAGTGCCGGCATATTTATTTCCGGTTCGCATAAAACTACTTCTTTACCTGTAAACAAGTCAACAATTCGGCGTACAGTACGAATTTCCGGATTGTTATTTAGAACTACTTTAAATTTTTGTTTGGCATTATCAGTAACACCAGATAATTGGGAAAGGAACTGACGAAGACAACATGCGAACATGTAATATGCGTCAAACTACTTTATGTTTGTTGCAAGAGCCGACCAGCCGCCTTCATATATGCAGCTCCATCTGTTACAAATACACTTTTTCTTTTTTTATGTAGTGCTTTTAACTCCATAGCGATTTCAAATACGAAGCTATGGATTTTGAATTAGTTCTTTCTAGTCTGTTAGATGCGAGTAGATGTATAGACGCTGCCGTGTGGCTGTCCATCACCCCAACCAAGACATTTGCAATATTGTGTGCTTTAACATAAGTAGTTTCATCTACTGACACCCAAATATGTTTGTTGTTTATGTCATTGACAATTGAAGTCTTAAATTCATCTTACATAGTCCATGTACGTATTCCATGAAATGTTACATGCTACTAGCACTTTAAGTAGATCAGAAGTAAATGTTTTCTGCCGTTCGTAAGCAGTTACAAAACCAGCAATACTTGCTTTATGTGTATTTGACGACACATATTTTGCTATGCAAGTCTTCACGGCAAAAATACATTGCAAATTTTGCATCCACCTTTCAACCCTATCTCGCGATGGATATGGTCGGAACATATTTACGCATTAAAACACATGTAACTAATAAAAGTAAACAATGGATCGGTCCGCTACACACAGTGCATACGATTAAACTAAAATACATTCGGCGTAAAAGCCCGCCCTTCCATGTCCCCTACATTCACCACAATATATACAATTACTTTTATATTTACATTTCGTAAGTTGTAAACATCTTTACTGAAGACAAGGCAACCCCAGTTGGAAAAATTCGTATAACATGTATGTACATTTAAATATTCCATACAATATGTACAGCTTGTTGCGTATTATTGTCTGACTGCTATTATTGTACCCAATTTCGAATTACATTATGTATTTATTACTAGTCCAGTCCTGGACCCTGACGTCCGATACGTAATAATAACCTTTATTTTAAATAACATGAATACAATTGTAGTGAAAACAAGTACATATTAGACAAAGACCATACAGAAACCATTAATTTTGTATAAAAGCTTATTTTTAATGTTTTCCTCTTCTTCATATTTTTGAAAATTCTCATATATTTCTGCAAAATATTCAACAGTTTGCACTCTAGTAACTGCGTTGGGGTACAAGAGGAGGCAAGTAATTGCCTAAACGGGAAGAGCTAGTTGATTTATAAAATAGCTTAAACGGCAGGAAAAGCCGCGCAAACTGTTATTTGAAAAACGTCTCTATTATACAGGGTGAGTTTTTGAAGTGTAAACTTCTTTGGGCGCGTTGCGTTGATTTTGGGAACTGAACAAGACTGACACACGCATTTACTATAATTTGTATACCAATGCAAAACAGAAACGTTGAGAATAGAGCATTGCTTTAATTGCTCATTATATACGAATTTATAAGCATTTAATTCTTTTCTGTTACACAGGATAGATGAAGAAAATCAAATTGATGACAAATTAAAACGAAAAAGTGAATTGTCTAATGCGCGCGTGAAGAAATATCGTCAAAAGAAGCACACTAAATCTCAGCAACTGAATTCGTCGATGCAAGACGACCCTAATGTAATATTGAACGAAAAAAAGAAAGTTGGATTTCGTATTATTAACCTCGCCTTGATGATGTTTTTACTTCTGCCGTGTAGTTTTAAGCACACCCATTTTCTTGTTTTTCATTATTTGTATGGGGATCTCAAAAACCATAAGAGATACGCATTAGGTTAAGTGGAGAAAGATTTGCATCTTTATAAGCCTCATGCAGATACGTTTTTGTCCATTCAAGAAAATGCATGCTTTACTAGATATTTGCAACAAATAGAATTTCTCCAAAACCTGTCAGTGCTATAACACTTCTATTCTTAAAGTTGGAAAAATCTTTTTTGATACTGTTCTTAAGAAATTCAATTTCAAACAACGACAACTTTTTAAATTTTTAATTTTGCTTAGTATTTTTGAGTTAGCAACCAAAGTCAAATTTTTTTAAATGGAAACTATAGTTGGCTATGACATATTCTAGTAGTGCACTTTTTTCTGCTTGCAATATTGTAAGGGTTGTAGCACTTATTTTAATAAATAACTGCACAATACACTATTATTATGATTAACAAAAATCATGTCTTGCCATGGAAAAGAAAGGAAACTTATAATATACAATGTAATTTAAGAAACAATAAACACGCTAAACGAATTAATTATTAACAACACTTAACACCCTAAATTTACATTAAGTGTTCGAAATGCCCACCATTATTATCGACGCACATACGGCATCTTTTCAACACTGAGTTAATAGCTCTCCTAATTTTGCGCCCATCTAAACTATCAAATACATTAATTACAGCTTTCAATAGCTCCTCTTGGGTTGCATATAATCGCACATATACGAGATCTTTTATTGCTCCAAAGACGAAGAAATCCAACTGTTAAAGATCTAGGGAACGTGCAGGCCATAAAACAGGACCATTTCTGCCGATCCACGAGTTTGGATATAATTCATCTAAATATCTTTTGACCTGTGCCTGATAGTGAGTCGGGGCACCGTAGTGTTGAAACCACCGTAAATTTGTACGGATCTGTAAATTTAATTCATCTAGGATATTGTTGAAATTTTCTCTAAGAAATTGCAAATATCGATTTCCGGTTAAAGTTTCATTAAAAATAAATGGCCCAACAAGTTGCGAACCAATAACATCACACCATAAATTGAAGCCAAACCTAATCTGGGGTCGCCTTTCTTCTAAACGGTGAGGATTTATTTGCGCCCACAGGTGTTCATTATGGTGATTGAACATGTCGCAGTTTGTAAAACGTGTTTCGTCGATCCTTAAGATCTGCATCGGAAAGTTATTATTTTCATGGCACATATTTACGAACCAAGCACAAAAATTTAATCGTCTTTCATCGTTTCGAGGGTGTAGAGTTTGACCAACTAATATATTATAAGGATGGCACTTATGTTTTGATAAAATTCTCACTACTGTGCGTTGTGAGGTAGCAGCGTCTTGTGCAATTTGCCGCGTTAATGTTGATGGATTCTGATTAACAGCAGCTAAAACATTTATCTGCGTCTTTTTTTTCCCCTTATTACTAGGTTTAACAAAACTTCCATACTCTTTTAAATTATTGTATAAATTCTTGAGGTGTCTAACGATGGTTGAGGGCGATCAAAATACAATAAAAAATAGTGTTCGGCGGTCATATCAAGTTTCTCAAGATTTGTGTACACGATAACTAACTTTGTAAAGCAACTAAATCACTAATAAAACCAACTATAGTCACCCTAATGAACGAACTGTCAATGATGAAGTAAACATAATGCTTCAATTATTAATATCGCGTTTTCCATGGCAAGACATGATTTTTCTTAAACATAATAATATTGTATTGTGCTGTTATTTATTAAAATAAGTGCTACAACCCTTACATCATTGCAAGCAGAAAAAAATGCACTATTAGAATATGGCATAGCCAACTATGGTTTCCATTTAAAAAAATTAGACTTTGCTTGCTAACTCAAAAATGCTAAGCAAAATTAAAAATGTAAGAAGATGTTGTTTGAAATTGAATTTCTTAAAAACAATATTGAATTTTTTTTTCTACCTTTAAGAATAGAAGAGTTATAGCACTTAAAAGGTTTTGGAGAATTTCTATTTTTTGCAAATATCTAGTAAACCATTTTCTTAAATTGACAAAAAACGTATCTGGATGAGGCTTATAAAGATGCAAATCTTTCTCCATTTAACCTAATGCCTATCTCTTATGGTTTTCGAGATACCCATACAAATAATGAAAAAAAACTCACCCTGTATATTCTACTGCCAGTAAGATAAATTCGTACAGTGCGTGACTTGATTTTTGTTTAAATGAACGAGCGCTTCCATACTTGGCCAGTCGGATTTTCAAATTCTGGCATAAATTTATGTGTATAATGTGTCGTAAGATACGTAATACCCTGTTAACTCTATTTGTTAACTTCAACCAGTGGCGTAGCGAGCTTATTCTCCGAAGAAACTTGCTTTGAAAATGTAGTTTATACCCTATAAACAAAATTATGTGGTTATTTTGATTTAAACCTTTTTACTTAATAACAACATATTTAAAATTTAAGACATTTCACCTACAAGATATTCAATTTAATGATATATAAACAAACACACTAAAACACCTTTACCACACTAAGAAATATTTTAGTGTGGTAAAGGTGTTTTTGTTTGGTATCAATGTATGGAGAAAAAAAATGTTTTTTTCCGCTTTTTTGTTTACAATACTTTTTCCAGATCATAACAAGTATGCGGATGCAGAATACTTTTACCTTTGGACGTGATGACCTTTTACTCATTTTTTACTTTAAGAAGTTCTTCTACAAATGTCTCTCTATTTCCATCGATCTTGGGCGAGTTTATTCAGACTTGGAGTTTGCCATTCCAAGTTGCTTTTTTGTCCCTCCATTTATGTTTTTCCTCTTGATTTCTGTTTACCAGCTCTAGCTTTGAGGACCTGTTTGACAATTCTGTCTTATCACCTTCTGAATCACCTAATTTTTTTTGATAGGATTTACTCTGAAATATTCTATAAAAGTTATATTTCTAATTTTGTCCCTCTATGCCTTGTTGTCGATCGTCCCCATAAATCTCGATTGTCGCAGTTATTCTTTCAGCCTCCCTTTTTGTCAATATTTACGATTCTGAACCATATGTAATAATTAGTGGAACGAACCTTTTAAAATTGTATTTTGTGTGCATGTTTCATTTTCCTTTCTTATAATAATAATAATAATAATAATAATAGATCTTTATTGTCCAACAGAATAAATTCCAATTACTGAACAAATATAGATAATATAAAAAGAAAAAAGAAGGTATATAAAATAAAATAAACATAAACATAAGATGCACAAAAGCTAAACAAAAACATCATCAAGCCGGCGATCAGCTAAACGGCACATTATTGACACTGGAGAACGTTGTAAGACATTAGTCCTTGAAGTCGCCGTGCTGAATGTAGACCCATGTCTCGACGATAGCCTTGGTACTCGAAATGCCACAGCAGATAGCAGAGCAGCACAATCGACCCCACCACGAACCAGTTTGCTAATAAACTGCAGGCAGTGAGCTTCCCTTCTCTCAGATAGTGATTGCAGTCCATGACGCCGTAGCAATTCATCCTGACATGTACCAACCGCAGGATAAACTCCATCCAGTTTGAAGGATAAATATTTCAGGAATCGTCGGTGGATGCGATCAAGAGCCATGCAGTGCCGCGCATAAATGGGGTACCATACAATGCAAGCATATTCCATTTTACTCAGAACATACGCAGAGTATAATATTTTCAACAGCTGAATATCCCGAAAGTATTTGGATGCACGCATAATAAATCCCAGCGCCCTGCTTGCAGTACCACATACTAACTCAATATGATCAACAAATGCTAATGTGGAGTCAAAAACAACACCTAGGTCTTTGATTTTTGACTTTTTTTCGAGTACATAATCCTTTATTGAGTATATTGTTTCCAACGGAAAGTTTTTCCTGGTGTAGGATACCGACGCACATTTAGAGGCATTCAAAGTTAACTTGTTATCATCGCACCACACAATTATTTTATTAAGATTGTTTTGTAAATGTATGGGATCATCGGGTGAAGAGATTTCCAGAAAGATCTTTATATCGTCAGCATATGCAAGAACTGGACAATTTAAACTGAGAAGTAAATCATTTATAAAAATTATAAATAACAACGGGCCAAGATTAGAACCCTGTGGGACACCTGTAGAAGCGATCTATTCATTGGAGCAGTATCCATTATATGACACATAGAAGATTCTATCTTGCAGATAGGATTGAAGCAATTTCAATGCTGACGGAGAAAAGCCAAGTGATGCAAGTTTTTGTAAAAGAATGCTGTGATTAACCGTATCGAATGCACGAGAGAAATCTGTGTATATTACATCAACCTGACCGCGTTTATCCAAAGCCTCACTAACGTATTGTGAAAGAGTACACAAATTTGTAACAGTGGAACGTTGAGCAATAAATCCATGTTGATCAGGAGATATGAAGGAAATTACATGACTGTATATTTGTTTGTACAGCACACGCTCATACAATTTTGCAAAATTAGATAAGATGGAAATCGGTCTATAGTTAGATAGAGAAGAGGTATCGCCTTTCTTATGCACTGGACAGACTCTGGAGCGCTTCCAGCATCTCGGAAAGGCACCTGTTTTAATAGATAAATTGATGATTGTAGTTAAGGGAGATGCAAAAACATACGTAGTATAAGGAAGTATTGTGATGATGAAAATTTTCGACCTCGAGATTTTTGCAGATGTCCACGTTTTGAAGTCCCCTGACACCGAAAAAGTGGTTTTTAAAAAATGCCTCTCTCTCTCTCTCTCTCTCTCTCTCTCTCTCTCTCTCTGTGTGTGTGTCTGTGTGTCTCTCTGTGTGTGTCTGTCTGTGTGTCTGTGTGTGTGTGTGTGACCACGATAGCGGTCAAACCGCTGTAGGTATCAATTCCAAATTTTGTATTTACGTGTGTAATCTCCCTCTTGAGATCTGATTAGTTTTTCAGTAAAATCGGTAGACCGGAAGTAGCAGTTTACTTCAGCGAAAAAATCGAATTTTGCCAATATTTCGTCAACCACTAAATTTAAACAAATTTATAAAGAATTCATATATACTTAAAATTAAAATTGAGAATAATTTTATTTAAAAAGTTTTTCGAAATTCCTACCGGAAGTAGATCTTTTACTCTTATCGAAAATCAGTTTTTTGCGAATATTTCGCAAATCATGCTTTTTAGACAAGTACGTTGCGGGTATAAAAGTATTTAAAACATAATTTTCAATATCTTTTGTATAAAAAAAATTTCAAAATTCAGACCGGAAGTGCCACTTTTACTCTTATCGAATAGCGATTTTTTGCAAATATGTCGTAAGTTATGCATTCTATATATATTTATCAAGAGTACAAAAGTATTTAAAACTGGATTTGCAATATTTTTTGTATATATGAAATTTTAAAATTCGGACCGGAAGTAGCACTTTTACTCTTAGCGAGCAGCACTTTTTTGATAATATCTTGCAAAGTATGCATTCTATAGAGATTTATTAAGAGAGTAGAAGTACTTAGAATAGGATTTTGAATAATTTTTGTAAAAAAAATTCTTAATATTCTATAATTTGAAACGCTTATACGTATAAGAAAGTCGTGTGGTGGCCACACCTCATTTTTTACTCAAGAAATACCTTTTATGAACGTGTACTGTCTACTTCGCGTTGTTATTCTTCTCTTTCCTCTTACATCGTGTTTTTTTAAACTTGCTTGCTTAATAATATTCAGACCAATATTATTATAGAATTTAGATTCAGTTAGAGTAAACTTGGTATTGTAAAATTCTATTTGTTTACATATTTTTTATTCAAAAAATTAGGTAGTATACAAAAGATAGCATTTTACAATTTACCACTGCTTAAAGTTATGCTATGTGTAATGCAAGTACTGCGGCTCAGTTTTAAATTAATAAGTCCTAAGTTCAGCATATCGATGGTATTTTGCCAAAAGGGCGAACGCGCCAATTTTGCGATTTTGAGCTTTATGTACAAAAATATCAGTACCTACTGTAAGATGATGTTGGCAAAAGGATGAACGTATTTGGTGGAAAATAAGGTGTTGGTAATCAAAAATACATTTTTCTTTTGGGCGAATGTGTTCAGAACAATCCGTTCAAAAGGACGAATGTAACAAACCTAAAACGTCTAAAGGGTGAACGTGCATTGCTTTACTATAGGCAACATAACCTAAAAATAGTTTTGTTCGTTGTTTGTATGGTGCGTATGCGATACGGTACGAAAAATTGTTAATTATGTCTAGTCGGACAGAGCGAATACTAAAATTGGCTGGTAATATTAATAAGCCAACAAGTAATGTTTCAACTGATGTATCATTGCCGGGTAAATGTAGTATGGCATTAGAGAATTTAGACGTTATTTACGGGTCAAATTCCGGCCGTAGGATTGAGAAATCCGATGTAATTGACATAAGTAAGTCCTTCTTTTCTCTTGAAACAAACTATCAGATTATAGAACTAGTCGCCGTAAGTGTTTTTTTTAATATTTTCTCTTACAATTACAAGACTCTTTTTTCCCCGTAATTAAGATTAATAATAAAATAACAAACTGCATCTCTATCTTATGTCATTTAGGCTAAACGTGGAAGATAGGCTCTTGGAGACCGATGAAGAGGACGAAGACTGCACCTAATTATTGATTTTTTGAGTATTATTGTAGTTTTTTGTTACTATAATTTCATTTGTATTTCCAAATTTTTCACAAACAATTTTTTTTTTCTTATTTGACTTTTACTGAAATATTTTAGAACTATTTAGTATGATTTTATTGTAATTAATCATTAAAAGTTCTCACCAACTCTTAATGAGAGGCTTGGGCGAATGAATATAACACTTAACCCAAGGGCGAACTCGAGGTCAATACACCACATCTACCAGAACTAATCTGGAAAAAGGGCGAATATCCACAAAAATTTAAATTTTAGACTAACAGTACATTTAATTTCGTATTTTTGGATTACTTATTCATTTGATTATTAATGTGAAAGGTTTGAGTACAATTTTTCTCAATTTGGTCGCCCATATATTTCCAGAACAGTTTTCTCCAATTTTCTCAAAACAACGAAATGGTGTAATCGCCCTTTTGGCAAAACACCATCGAATATGGTATATAATTTCATGAAACAGGTGTTGAAATGTCGCAACAACCGTTAAATCATATATTTAATAATTGAGACCACTATAGTTATTTCATAGGAATTTTTCAACAGTTCTACAAATTTTAGAAGGAAAATCACAATATTCAGAAACACTTAAAAATCGGGTAATACAAATTGATGTTATTTTAATCAGCTAAAGGTTTATTATAAAACGTAATAAGATCCATATTATTCCATTAAAAAAAAGCAAAAGCTTGTGTTGGTTTTTTCTTCTTGAGCATCCTCTATAAATAAAAATATTTTTACATCATACATACAGCTCATATAATTATCTACAATTTTTGCATTACTCTTTTTTCGATATCTACTTTATTATATACACGGTTTCTACTGTCCAAACAAAAGTAAGTAATTCCAAGAATATTAGTGAGGCCAGTAACAGTAGTTTTATTTTATACCGGTTGTGTCAAATAACATTAGCCATAGGGAATCTCACGCATACGTATATACGATGTATACTTATGTATATGTATGCCAAATGCCGGCGACGTATATATCGTGCTGATTGCTGATATTTGCTGACAATAATGCTTTTATATAAAGAGAGTCTAGCATTGATTACGTATTCAAATATTTTTGAGAAACAAATTGGAAATCTATAATCGCGGTAGTTTCTTAAATCATCAACATTAAATAACGCAATACAAAGAAACATAATGAGTAGGGTACTTACGCCGATTCTGGGACCTCCTCCCCCTCTCACCCAGCTACCCCTCACCCCCCCTCGCCCTAGTGGCGCCCTCTGCCAACCCAACTGATGTGGCTCCCCCTCGCGGTCGCCAACCCAACTAAAAATTGCAGATTTCATCATTACCAACCCAACTAAAATTGCAGATTTCATCATTACCAACCCAACTAAAATTGCAGATTTCATCATTACCAACCCAACTAAAAATTGCAGATTTCATCATTACCAACCCAACTAAAAATTGCAGATTTCATCATTACCAACCCAATGTGGCGCCCTCTGACGGCCACTAACCAAACTAAGAAATGGCATCTCTCATGATTGCCATAATGTAGCACGGTCACTAGCCAAAATAAGGTGACGTCAGACAAATGGCGGACCATCAAGATGGTCTTTGCTTCTAGAGAATTCCTGAATAAATTACCAGGCTTGCTATCGCGCTTCTCAATGTACTTCAAACAGGTCTAAACATGTTTCCAGCGGAAACCGCAACGGCTGTCTGCTTCTGTGATAGCCGCATGCGCAGAAAATATAAAAAGCACCCCCTGATGGATACTAGCCCAACTAAATATTAAATATATAAGAATTTCGAATGTAATATCATCAGTATCAATTGCAAAGCAGTGTAGCACCTTCTATATAGTATAATGGCGGTGCAATACGAGAAATTTGATAACTTTTGTCTGCTAATGGTATTGAAATACCTATCATAGTGCGAGATTGGTTACTATCTTCGGAATTAACGCAAAGCGAGTGTTTATTCATAGCGGCATTCGCATATCAAAACATGCAATATTTTGATATCGATGAATTAATGAACGTTTTGGAATATTTTAACCCAAATATGACCCAACTTAAAAAGTGGTACATTTATAGTGAGTATGAATATATATGTGAACCTGATTTAGATCTTCATGCAGAAATTTGCGTATTCGACATAGAAACATCGACTGTACTGACTTTAAATAAGAACATACCGAAGATGTTAATGAGTTGGTATCCTCAATATAATCATCCTGAATTGGACTATAATGACGAGCTGGCCGCGACTGGTGGTGGATATGTTATATACGCTCATCAGAAGTGTTTCGCAAGTAGCTAACATGTACAGACCCGCCTAAACATGTCTAGACTTGCTGGAAATACATCAGTCGACAATGTCCGTTGAAAGCACGCGGAGGGTTCTTAGACAGAAGAAAGACTTGTTGAACATTAGAATTATGAGGTTTATATCCGAAATTGAGAAAATCAAATCCGATTTAGTGATGTATGCGTTGGTGACAAATATTAGTAAAATAAAGCTATAAAATGGAGAATATGGAAAAAATATATGATTAGGTCTTTTGTTGTACACTTTATATAATTTCATAAATAAATATATGTAATATACATTATTAAATAAAGAGAATATAACATCCAAAATTTTTTCCTTAAAATACCCCTTTTAGATATATATAAAGTGCATCTCACTTAAAGAAATGCGTAGACATAGAAGTCATATTTTTAATGTGAGTATATAAGAATAATGTTTTGCAGCTGAACGTTTATACCTTCTCACGATTAAAAACTTCCTATATTGCTTTATACAGGATGTTAGGATACAGATATGTAATTCACCTTAAATAAAAATGCGTGCATGTATAGAATTAATACTTTTTTTATTTTTATATAATCATAATATACAGTTTTAATAAAATTACAAAACATTATCCTCCTCAATCCAGCTATTATGTGAATTATCGAACCCTAACCATTTTACATAAGCTTTTCCGTCCTTTACACGTAATACTTTTTCAATCAGATATACATCTTTATGTTTAGTTTTCTGCAATTCATGTTCGTAGAAACAACCCAAAATAGGATCTCCATTCATATCTTCCAGCATATATGTTGGCGGATTTGTAGCATTAGCTTTAATAATCTTGAACAATTCACTACCCCAGTTCCTGAGATAGCCTTTCGAGAAAACACTTTTGAATTTACTTATCCGCACGATGTCACCAACTTTATATTTCCGATTCACAGCTGTTTGCACATCATTGTAGATAGTAGAAAGCAGGAGCTTCTCATTCTTTTTAGTCACATCGCAAGGTCGCATTTTAATTGTTCGATGCTTTGTTTTATTATACGTATCAGTCACGGAGGGTAAAATATCTATCCACTTATAGCTACCTCTCATTGTAAATTCCTTATATAATCTACCCTTTAGCGTACGAATAACACGTTCGGCAATAGACGCTTTCATTGTACTATATGTTGAATAATGGTTTATACCATATTTCTTCATGAGATTTTGAAATCGAGTATTATAAAACTCTTTACCATTGTCGGACTGCATATTTTTCGGCTGTCGAGTGTCTTGTA
Organism: Amphimallon solstitiale; assembly: GCA_963170755.1. Classification (NCBI taxonomy): domain Eukaryota; kingdom Metazoa; phylum Arthropoda; class Insecta; order Coleoptera; family Scarabaeidae; genus Amphimallon; species Amphimallon solstitiale. The sequence continues at coordinate 51,374,523 of OY720675.1, read as the reverse complement.
GAATGCCTTCCATAGCATTACATACATCCAGACCGGTTTTCGATTTAAGGGGTCGAGTCCATAAAAATTTCGAGAAACAGTCTATAACCACAAGTATATATCTATACCCGCCATTCTCTCGTGCATGAGGTATAAATTCAGCCAAGTCAATCTGCCAAACATCGTCAAACCCTCTAATAATGAAGCGACGTCTGGGAAAGAATCTACGAGCCGGTCTATGCAGCTCATCAACTAAATGACGCTTAATACTATTCATAATTAACAATTATTGTTCAGCGTGTTAATACATCATGTAGGTAGAACAATGCGATGGTAAATGAATTAAAATTATGTCTCGTCTCTATGGTCTTGCGAGCGGTCGGGGTGGTGGTGGTGGTTGTGGGGGTGGGGAATTCCCTGATTTCTTTTCAAGTTTTTTTCTTATAGCTTCTAGTTTAGCATTGAGTTTAGTTTCAATTCTACTCTCAACACTTTTTTCCATTCGATACAGCTTTTGATTAGTTTCAGCTTGTAGAGTATTTGCACTAACTTCGACAATCCCTTTGATTGTATCCAAGTTAACGCCCTTATTTAAATTATTTTTCAGTGCAAGTATTTCACCATCCAATTCCTTCTTAATTTTTTCAATCTTATTACTAACTTCAGAATTTGTAGCATGGTTTTTTCTTGAAACATCAAATTTAGCATCAATCTTCTTCTCAACACTAGCTTGCATCTGGTTTAATTGCCCATTAATCGACTGTTGCACATTATTTACACTAACATTAACAATACCCTTAAATATATCCAAATTAACAGTTTTATTTAAATTAGTTTTAAATGCATTCAAGTTATCATCCAATTCCCTCTTAATTTTATCGATCTTGTCACTAACCCAGGTGTTTGTTGCGAGATTGTTCCTTAAATTGTCTAGTTCATTTTCGATTCTATTCTCAACAGCAGTCTGCATATGTTGTATGATATCACTAATATCCTCAGCCACTTTGGAATTCGAGGCGTCTATTTTTATTTGAATATCACTCACCACATTATCAATCCTTAGATCTATTACGCCAAGTATTCTAGATAGGTGACGCTTATTAACAGAATCCTGATCGTGTATAGGATCTGCTACACGACAAATACGTTTACCGCCAATATCAACATCACCTTCCTCTGTTAATGGCAGAGATGGCTTTTGACGTTTAACGCTAGCTTTACCGCTGCTAAGATATCGGCCAAATTTGTCTACACTCATGACGATACTGAGGAAAAGAATGATAGTATTAAATATTTATTCAATTACGCCGCATTCTTTAAGCTCCTCGATGATCGACTGCATTTCATTATGGGTACTTTCATTGCCAGAATCCCGAGAGGCCTTCAAAAGTTTAAGACGATCCACGAGCTCGTTTATGTCGTCCCAATAGACATATTGATATCTATCATTGGTGTTGGAAACAAGCATGCTGCCTATATGTCCGCCAGACCATGTTTCTGAAGTCGAACTGGAATATTTAGCAAGAAGAGGTTTTATTATTTCACGCCATTTGTGGCCTCTAGTCCCCCTCAAGTTATTTTTGGGTTGGAACAGTTTGCGATGCACATTAGTTTCGTGTAAAATATCATAGTAATGTGATAAATCCTCCTCATTATATCTACTTGGGCTAGTTTTAAATATTAATTCATAAAGACCACGAGAACCCGTAAACAGCTTATTATTGATTATTATGTCTTTACCATCTAGATATAATGTATGCCCACCCAATTTCAATCTATTTGTTTCGGGTTCGAATGTAACACCATACGTTGTATCATATACATTGCTTGTATCTTGAAAAAGACCTCGCACAAACTCTCTCGGTAAAGGATTAAGATCTCCATAAAACGTGTTATGTGAATGCGGATCCTCTTCCACCAATGGATTAGACTGCTCATCGAATGGATTAATCGAAGAGCTCTTTTCTATCTCTTGTTTTTTTATCAGCTTTCCTCTATTTTTCAAAGTGTTTGTAATATTCATTATGGGCTCCTTAATTGTTTGTGTTTCCTGTTTTATTGTTGTGTTCAAACCTTCTAGGTTCTCAGTAATGGGCTTAAACATTTTTCGTATTAAATAATCTTCATCGGAACGATTAAGCTTCAATTGCATATACTTATTCCTAATAACTTTACTTGCCTTAATAATATCACGCTTCAATTTCTCATAATCCATTTTTCCACTATTAACTGCCTGCCTGCGCATGATTATTTGCAGACAGATATATATTAACTGAATAAAATGAATAATTCACCAGCATATATAGCGATCAAAACCCTTCCTATAACGACCATTATGCAAATCACTATCCTTGTCTATCACCAGGAATCCGTATTTATCTTTCCAACACTCACCACAAACCGATTTAAACCGCTCAAATGACATGTCAACTCCAACATGATCGTTGTAAATATGTTGTAGATTTGTATTATCCTGCTTAAATAATACCAAAAAATTAGCATTATCCCTAACTAGCTGTTTCGGAATACTAGTATAAGTTTGACATAAATAAAAGCTATCAACACACTTATGTCTACCCATACAAAAATATTTTCTAATATTGTTTTGCTTATCGCACGCCACATCATCAAAAATGAATATCGAATTTCTCTCAGCCTCCATGGGGTCTATTATATCATCATTCTCCTTACAAGGAAAATATTTCACATCTTTAACATTATTTAAAACATTCTCCAACAGCTTATATTTAGCTTGATATAAAGACTTGGAATAAATGTATACGTTTTCGAACTTGAGACCATTTTCATTGAATAATAACGATAGCATGAGATTTGTTTTCCCAGAGTTTGATGCACCACAAAGTAGCGCTCTAATGGAGTTCGGTAGTAGGCTGCTATGTTTCCGAAATTTACCCTTCTCATCAACGTCCAAATCCAAGTTGATTATTTCAAGTGCATCCTTCTGCTTCACAAGTCTCATGGTGAATGAATTATATATAAATTGTTGGATGTTTATAAAGCTAATTCATTTCGATGCTAACTTTTAAAGAGGGCGGAGGTGTCGTGAACTCGATAATCAACAAGTTGCCTATAGAGCTTCACCTGCCAGGTGGGTACATGTATTGTGGTCCTGGTACAAAGCTCCAGAAACGTTTAGCACGAGGTGATCCCGGCATTAATCCATTGGATGCGGCTTGTCGGGAACACGATATCGCATATTCACAACATAAAGATTTAAAAGATAGACACGAGGCAGATTTGATATTGCAAGAAAAAGCTTGGAATCGTGTAAAGTCAGCAGACGCAAGTGTTGGTGAAAAGACAGCAGCCTGGTTGGTGACTAACGCAATGAAGGCCAAAAGAAAATTTGGTATGGGCTTAAAGAAAAAAACTTTTAAAAAAATAGTGTGCACCAATGTTAAGAAGACTCTTAAGCGATTCGGGGGTGATATTAAACAGGGTGCTAAATCATCATTGGCAGCAGCTAAGGTTGCAATCAAAGAGGCTGGAGGTCGAAAACATATTAAAACCCCCAGAATAATCCCCATACCGAAAGTTGGAGGCGTATTGCCACTCATACCAATATTCGCCGGGCTAAGCGCTCTCGGCTCACTGGCAGGCGGTGTAAGTGGTATAACACAAGCAGTACTCAAAGCGAAAGCGGCTCGAAGTCAATTACGGGAAGCTGAAAGGCATAATAAAACTATGGAAGCTATCGCATTAAAAGGTAAAGGATTATATCTGAAGCCATATAAGCGAGGCTTAGGTTTATATCTAAAACCATCAAAAAACTAATAAGTCGACTGCCTCAAAGAGCATTAACCGATCATGATATTTTGAAATATGCGAAATATATTCACCATTTTAGAGGTGTATTTATGAGGGATACTTTACCAAAATCACCCAACAAAAATGAAAGCGCAGTCGTTAATTTGGATAGCATTAAAGGATCGGGAACACATTGGGTCTGTTATAAGAAGAGAGGTTCTAATATATACTATTATGATTCGTTTGGCAATTTAAAGCCTCCACCGGAATTGATAGAATATTTTAATAGAAAGGGGCCTAATAAAATAATGTATAATCATAAGCGATACCAAAATTTCAATACATTCAATTGTGGTCACTTATGCTTAGAATTCCTACTAAATAATATATAATCGTATGTCCATATATCAATATATTAGTCATGTCGTACACTTTCACCCTGAAGGGCACAAAATCAGTGCTTTCTGTTGATTATTATCCGCCTATTGAATTGAATCCCCACTATGAATATGTTCTGGGTCTAATAGGATTTAATAGCTACAATTCGATCCCCAACATTGTAGAGGGCTGTAACAAATTTTATTATGATAATGACAAAGTTATTACAATTCCCACAGGATCTTATGAGATAAGTGATATCGCCGATTTCTTGATGAATGCGATGCCTAGAGGTGCAATATCCCTCAAACCAAACAACAATACAATAAAGTGTGAAATTAAAAGCAAATATGAAATAAATTTTGGGCCTAGAGACTCTATAGGAAGCATATTAGGCTTTAGTGGGAAGCTATTACCAGCCGATCAAAAACATGAATCGGATTTACCTGTTAATATTATAAAAGTGTCGACAATAAGAATTGAGTGCAATATCACAACATCAGCCTACAACGATAGTCGTTTATCCCACACGCTCTACGAATTTTCTCCACAAGTTGAAGCTGGGTTTTCGATTAATATAGCGCCCGAGCATATAATATATCTACCAATTAATTCTAAGCGTATCGATAATATCACATTAACACTGCTCGATCAAGATGGTGATGTCGTAAACTTTAGAGGCGAGCAAATCATTGTTAGATTAGAATTAAAAAGAGTTTCATAATGGGCCTTTCATTTCGTAAACGTTATATAACTTCCTCACCCCCACAACGGAAGATCACTTCAACATCTAAACTCAAGCAGTTAACATCGGCCAATATAATATTTTTACAATCGTTAGGCTTTCGAGTAAAAAATGGAGGAAAAGCTATCAATATTTGAAGGTGTGCATTTTGACGAAGTTATAACGAAAGAAGAGTATCACACATATTATCCGAGAACACACAATTTCAACTTAAATGATGAAGTTCGCATAAGTATTCAAAATCAAGATATATACACACTACCTTCCGAGAGTTATATATACATAGAGGGGAAATTTAAACCTGATGATAATGGTACGGGTCTACCTGAATTAACAAACAATGCATACGCTTTTTTGTTTGATCAGATTCGATATGAGCTTAATGGTGTAGAAATCGATCGCGCAATGAAGCCAGGAATCAGTTCTACGATGAAAGCATTAGTTTCATATAATGAAGATGAAAGTCGAATGTTGTCGATTGCCGGGTGGGGACCATTCGCACAGCGGCAAGCAACACTCTCCAATAACAAGTTCAACGCATGCCTTCCATTGAGCATGCTTTTAGGCTTCTGTTCCGATTACAGGAGGGTTATTATTAACGTCAGTCAAGAATTAGTCCTAATTAGAAGTAAAACAGATGAAAACTGCTATCAAAACAAGACCGCTGATGGCACAAAAAAGGCCTCAATCGAGATTGAAAAGATTGAATGGCGGGTGCCACATGTAAGCGTAAATGATCAGACACGTCTAAAGTTCTTAAACACCCTTAAAACCAATAAACCGATATATCTAACATTTCGTAAATGGGAATTATATGAACTTCCAGCTTTGCGTGCAACGAAAACTGACATTTGGCCTGTTAAAACTAGCACTAATCTAGAGAAGCCCAGATATGCTATTATAGCGTTTCAACGCAACAGAAAAGATAATTTTCAGCAAGATGCATCAGGCTTTGATCACGCTTCAATCACAAATATTAAATTGCATTTAAATTCAGAATATTACCCATATAGCGATATGAATATAGATATGAGTAAAAAACTATATGCCCAAGCATATCTAATGTACACAAAATTTCAATCGAGCTATTATGGAAACACTCGCGGCCCCCTCATGAGCTATGAGAAGTTCCACGATTCAGCACTTTACGTAATAGATTGTTCGAAGCAGAATGAGAGCTTAAAATCATCCACCGTCGATGTTAAGCTTGAGATGCAGTGCCAGGAGACGTTTAGCGAGGACACCTCTTGTTTATTGTTAATTTTACAAGATTGTGTCGTTGAATATAGTGCACTGACAGGCACTGTTAAGAAAATTATATAACATTCAGTCAATCGCGAGACATCATGGCTAAAAGAGGTGCAATTGACACTCGAGATCAACTTCAATCATTCCTTATTATAGACATACAAGGTTATGCGATTCAACATTTCGATCCAAAAGAGATGAGCATAAGTGACGGAGAAAGGAGCATCCATTTTTTATTTAAACCTAGCATTGAATTCCATCTATTATCGAAGAAAGACCAGAGGACCGTTCGATGGCTTGAAAATAATTATTTAAATATAGAATACTCTACTGGTTATGTTTATTTTAAGGACATTATTAACTTGTTAAAAAATATCTGTAACTCATATAATAGAGTGTATGTTAAAGGACATCAAAAAAAGGAGCTACTTAAGCAATATGTTGATATTGACATAATTAACTTGGAATATTTTAATGATGTACCAAAGCTTATTAAAAATGTCAATCATTGTTTTTATCATAATAATAAAACTAATGAAGAATGTATATGCACGCAAAATAATATTATAACTCTATGCAATTATCTAAAAAATAAAGAATTATTTTAACCTTATTATTTTTATTTCAATCCACCTATACATATTAATAATAATATTATAGCAAAATAGTATACGTATGAACATGTCTATACATGTATAAAAGGCCCGCCGAGACGGCACCAATCCGAGGTAGGTATGTAAGCGAGAGATTTTTTATACATTTACATTAATTAACCATCGCCTGCCCTAAAAAAGGATCACCCGGACGACCTCCATTCGATGCAGGTATGAGACCGAAAAATTTAAGTGCATTCCTTAGAACACGGCTCGAGCGTGAGATCGGAATGTGCCCGCCGCTAATTGCATCTGGCCGCATACGTATATATGTATATATATGTATGCGCGGGAAAAAAAAGGTCTTTCTCTTTATGCATCACTCCATTTGCGTGGGAATCTGACGCAGATGTGTATCTATATATACGTAGATCGGCATCTTTAATTTCATTATAATCAGTATCTTCGAACAGTCAACATCGTTTTTAGTGCTTGTTTGTGTTTTACTACAAGGTATTTAGAAAGCCTAATTTATATAATATTAACTTGCAATATTTTACATTAGTTTTAAAATTTTATAGGACTTTTTAAAAATTGTTTTTCTCAATTATAAGGTTATTTTTTAAATAATTTAATGGCATATATTTTATTAATATTTTATTAATATTTTATTTTTATATACAATTAATCCAGGGTGCTTCAAAGTATTTTATACGCATTTAGTAGCTTCTTTATATTGTTTTTCTTTCTTTTTTTTAATTTTTATAAGGTTTTAAAGGGTTTTATCAATAAATTTTCAATAATACAAGTATTTTTTAGTTAAATATACGCTGATCATAGTTTTTCTACTACTCTAAAATTTTATGGGACTTTTAAAAATTGTTTTTTCTCAATTATAAGGTTATTTTTTAAATAATTTAATGGTATATATTTTATTAATATTTTATTGAATATTATTTTTATATACAATTAATCCAGGGTGCTTCAAAGTATTTTATACGCATTTAGTAGCTTCTTTATATTGTTTTTCTTTCTTTTTTTTTAATTTTTATAAGGTTTTAAAGGGTTTTATCAATAAATTTTCAATAATACAAGTATTTTTTAGTTAAATATACGCTGATCATAGTTTTTCTACTACTCTAAAATTTTATAGAACTTTTAAAAATTGTTTTTATCAATTATAAGGCTGTTTTTAATAATTTAATGGTGTATATTTTATTAATATTTTGTTGAATATTATTTTTATATACAATTATCCAGGGTGCTTCAAAAGTATTTTATTTGTATTTAGTAGCTTCTTTATATTGTTTTTCTTTTCTTTTTTTAATTTTTATAAGGTTTTAAAGGGTTTTATCAATAAATTTTCAATAATACAAGTATTTTTTAGTTAAATATACGGGTATCAGTCAAAGTTTATGTATTAAAATATTATTTTTATATATGTAGGTCTATAATTAGTATTTTATATCAATTCATATGCGAGGAGCTTTTCAAATAAATTAGCAATTTAGACATATTAAAAATTAGGTTTCAATAGCTTTTTATTCTTTTAAATTTATTATATTAATTATTTTTAATTTGTTTTTCATAGAATGAATTGCATCATTTGCGGAAAATCCTTCACCCGGCGCGACAACATGAAGCGGCATGTGAATACCCTCCACCGCAATTTTGTTTGCGGTATTTGTGGAGAGGGTGCGGATACATGTGAGCATGTTGCGGGACCGTCTAAGAAGAGGGTTAAAGTAGATGTTACACCATCCACAAGTTCTAATAGACCTGTGGATGTTGCACCATCTACCAGTCGAGATGCGCCTCAGAGAAGCTGTTGTGGGTTGATGTTCCCTAATAATTCTCTGTATAGGGGACATCTTCGCACACAGCAGCATTTGAATAATAATACATTTATGCTGCCGGATGGAGTGTTCAAAATTAATTCCTCATTTAAAAGCCGGGTCGCGAGTTACAAAATTTTAGGTGATGAGAGTGCTGACATCACAAATTTTTTATCGAATTTGAAAATGAAAGTGTGCGGCCTGATTAACGATGTTCTGGCCAAGGTCGTATCGGGTATTAAGGTACAGTTAGAGCTATTTGCTCATTATGCTAAAACCGTAGCTGATGAGGAAATAGTCGACTTAAAGTCCTTCAATACTCGGTACGTCATTGTCACCGGGTCTTCAGACTTAGAGGACGTTTTTGATCAGGCTGCTGCCATCATAAAATCGAAAGCTGAAGAGTTTTCGGATAGGGGGAGCAATTGGACACTTAAGATGGTCTCGCATTTAGAGGTTAACATCAACAGCTACCAACCTCTTGGGGGATCATCTTATTTGGAACTACCTCCCTCTATTCGAAGCAGGAAAGCATGCATCAATATTCAGAACTCGGACGATGCATGCTTGTGTTGGTCGATTATAGCAGCACTCCACCCGGCAAACATACATGAAGAGAGAGTTAGTAATTATCCTCATTACTCCAGCATCCTAAATTTAGAAGGTATTCAATTCCCGGTTAAAATTAAAGATATTTCAAAAATTGAGAATATGAACAATTTAAGTATTAACGTTTACGGTTTGGCTATTAATGATGAAACAAAAAATCATGAGGTGGTGGGGCCAATTCATTTCACGAAAAACAGAAAAGATATCCACATCAATTTACTCCTAATTGATGATGGAAAAAGAGCCCATTATGTTTTAATTAAAAATCTGTCCAGGCTAGTCTCATCTCAAATCAATAAACATGGTCATGAAGCTCACATCTGTGATGGGTGTTTAATTAATTTCAGCACCATCGAAAAATTAAACGCTCATCAACAACACGATTGCAACCATGTGTATACGGTACTACCCTCAACCGACGCGCGTAAAACAAAATTTGGAGATATGCTGCCCGAAAATATTTTACGTTTCGATAGTCACCATAAGAAAATGTCCGTTCCGTTCGTCGTTTATGCGGATTTTGAAAGTATTCTCTAACCGATTCACACATGCAGCCGTGATCCAGCTAGTTCGTATACGAATAAAACATTCAAACACGTTCCATATAGTTTTGCATATCAAATTGTATGTTCGTTTGGTGCAAAGTTGAATAAATTTGTCACGTATGCCGGTTTAGATTGCTCAACGGTGTTTGTCCAAAAATTGATAGAAGATGTTAAGCTAATCTATGAAAACTATTTAAAGACTATCGTGCCGATGAAAACTTTAAATAATAGCGAGCGAAAATTATATAATGAGGCCGTGATTTGCCACATTTGTGAGCTGTCTCTCAACGGAGATAGAGTGAGAGATCACTGCCACATTACGGGAGCGTTTCGAGGGGCCGCTCATTCTAATTGTAATCTAAACTTCAAAATTCCGAAATTTGTCCCTATCTATTTTCACAATTTGAGCGGGTATGATAGCCATCTATTTTTAAGAGATTTGGCACAACAAAATTTAGATATTGACGTAATTCCTATTAATAAAGAAAGATATATCAGTTTCAGCGCGAAAGTTTTGGTTGGTGACTACACAGATAAAAAATCGGGCGAGAAAAAAAATATTTATATAAAACTACGGTTTTTAGATAGTTTTCGATTCATGGCGTCTTCTATCGATAAGCTTGCACAAAATTTGAGCCCGCAAGACTTTGTCAATGTTAGGCGGGCGTTCCCACTAGATTCACATTTCCATTTAATTAGAAAGAAGGGTGTATTCCCCTATCAATACATAGATACCTTTGGGCGATTGAACGAATCGACCTTACCAACAAAACGCGATTTTTTTAATTCATTAACGAATGTTGATATTTCGGATGTTGAATATCAACATGCGCAAACTGTATGGAATACGTTTGGATGTCAAAATTTATTAGAGTACTCAAACTTATATTTAAAATCAGACGTTTTACTTTTGGCAGATATTTTTGAAAATTTCAGGAAGATTTGTCGGGATACATACAGTCTGGATCCGGCTCAATATTACACCAGCCCGGGCTTGTCTTGGGATGCTATGTTGAAGCACACCAAAATTGAGCTGGAGCTACTCATAGACATCGACATGCATCATTTTGTTAAGCAGAGTATCAGGGGTGGGTTGTGTCAAGTATCATTGCGGCACGCTACGGCAAATAATAAGTATATGCCTAATTATGATGCGAGTGCTCCTAGCTCGTATTTAGCTTATTGGGACGCGAACAATTTGTACGGGTGGGCAATGTCGCAGTATCTACCATTCGGTGGGTTCAGTTGGGCTAGTCAGGATGAAATTGACAATCTAAATATATCTGGGGTCGCTGATGATTCGCCGATTGGCTATTTTTTGGAGGTAGATGTCACGTACCCTGTAACTTTGCACGATGAGCATAACGACCTTCCTTTTCTGCCCGAAAACATGGTGCCTCCCACGTCTAAATTTCAGTATAAAAAGTTGATCGCGAATTTACAGAACAAAGAGAAATATGTCATACACTATCAAACGTTAAAGCAAGCATTACATTTCGGCCTTAAAATCACCAAAATTCACCGCGTTTTAAAATTCAACCAGTCAAACTGGCTTCAAACTTATATCGACCTAAACACCAGCCTACGTCAGCATGCTAGGAACGATTTTGAAAAGGACTTCTATAAGCTTATGAACAACTCCGTATATGGTAAAACCATGGAGAATGTTGACAAGCGAGTAGAAGTCAAATTGGTCACACGTTGGGAGGACCATGGCAAAAGTCGCGGGGCTGGTAGTTTAATCGCGAAACCGAATTTTAAAAGTATTAGTATTTTCTCCGAAAACTTTGTGGCGGTCCAGATGGGGAAGCTGAAAGTCGTATATAATAAACCTATTTATATCGGCTTCTCCGTCTTGGAGCTATCAAAGCACCTGATGTATGACTTTTTCCACAATTTTTTGAGACGCGTGTATGCAGAAAAGGTCCGTCTGTGTTATATGGATACGGATAGTTTTATCCTAAAAGTAGAGACAGATGATATATACAGCGACATGAAAAAAAATATATCAAAATTCGATACATCGAACTTTTCGGCAAATAATGTCTACAGCATAGCACCTCAAAACAAGGCTGTTTTAGGTTTATTTAAAGACGAAAATGCGGGTAATATAATGAGTGAATTTGTCGGATTGCGCGCAAAAATGTATGCCTTAGAGGTTGAGGGTAGGGAGATTGAAAAGGTTAAGGGTGTTAAAAAGAACGTTGTACGGGATGAGATTAGTCTGGCAGATTACAAGCACTGTTTATTGAACAATGATATTTTATTAAGAGAGCAAAATCTTTTTCAAATCAAACTACATGAGATTTATACCGTCAAGCAAAATAAATTGAGCCTATCACCTCACGATGATAAACGTCGGATTGATGAGGATGGCATTCATACTCTCGCCTGGGGGCATTATAAAATCGACTCACCAGCTCCTTAGATGGTCGCTGCACATGCCTCGGGTGCAGCTGCTCTACCGCCTCAAATTGGGTAAGTACCCCCCACCCTTTTTTGTTTGCTTCTCACTGTAATTTTCTCCCACTAAATCAGTATTAGTTTGTTTGCATTCGAGTTCACACATATTCTTTAACCTCTAAGATTAAAATGGGAGCTAGTAAGAATACAAAATTATTATGTACATAAACTTATATCTATATATTTTTTAATTCTTTTCAGAAACTTATAATGAATTTATTGACGATTCACTTAAAATGATTGACGATAATATCGTTAAGGAAAAACAACTGATTGGGCAGTCATCATACTTCCTCAACAAATGCGGTTCGAAATGGGTGAATATCGGCCTTAGTCCGGCTGCTGGATTCGTGACCATCATCCAGATTCGATCGCCTGCAAGCTGCCTATTCTTCACATTGGACGAGTGGGAAGAATTTTGTAAGACGGAGGGTTGCAGTCCGAATCATCAAATTCGAACGTCAACATTTAGAGATACTAGCGTAATTGTATTAAGCAGTCGCAATCAGCAACTGGTATTGTCCTCCGATACCTATAGCAATTTGTTTAATTTGCGACTGCTCATTAAGAGTAAATTAGAATTTTTAGTAAATAGTAATTTCATAACATTTTATAAAATGATCTTAACCGCCTGCATGGCATTAACTGGGGATTTATATACGAATGTATCAAAATTACTTGTTGATCATTGTAATTCATTTAACGCTTTCCTTATGATGGAAGTGCTACATATTAGCTATAATTCGCTTTACTATGACTTTGAGGTCATGAAACTTGGAGATATTGTTAATTTAAAATAATATTGTTAATTTATAAATAATAATAAATAAATTGTTTTTCTTAAAAAATATATTGTTTGTTTTATTTTATTTTATAAGTAAGATATACATTTCAAGCATGCGGCTATCACAGAAGCAGACAGCCGTTGCGGTTTCCGCTGGAAACATGTTTAGACCTGTTTGAAGTACATTGAGAAGCGCGATAGCAAGCCTGGTAATTTATTCAGGAATTCTCTAGAAACAAAGACCATCTTGATGGTCCGCCATTTTGTCTGACGTCACCTTAGTTTGGCTAGTGACCGTGAGAGGATGCTACATTATGGCAATCATGAGAGATGCCATTTCTTAGTTTGGTTAGTGGCCGTCAGAGGGCGCCACATTGGGTTGGTAATGATGAAATCTGCAATTTTTAGTTGGGTTGGTAATGATGAAATCTGCAATTTTTAGTTGGGTTGGTAATGATGAAATCTGCAATTTTAGTTGGGTTGGTAATGATGAAATCTGCAATTTTAGTTGGGTTGGTAATGATGAAATCTGCAATTTTTAGTTGGGTTGGCGACCGCGAGGGGGCGCCACATCAGTTGGGTTGGCAGAGGGCGCCACTAGGGCGAGGGGGGGTGAGGGGTAGCTGGGTGAGAGGGGGAGGAGGTCCCAGAATCGGCGTAAGTACCCTACTATAATGCACAATAACTAATTACTAGAAACTAGAGTCATGTATAAGTCATGATATCAAAAAGGAATTACTGGGGTAATTAGGTGTATAAATAATTAAAACATTCTTAAATTGTCACTTCTTAAACTTTACGGTGCAATTATTTCGAAACAACAACAATTAGTTATGCCTCGCAATGTTTTTATGAATTTCTATTTTACCGATCAGATACATGATTAACAATCCTAATAATATTACGATGTATAAGGAAATATTGTGCCGATAATGTTTAACCTCGACATTTTTGCAGATGCCCACGTTTTGAAGACCCTGATACCGAAAACATGGTTTTTAAAAACTCTCTCGCTCTCTCGCTCTCTCGCTCTCTCTCTCTCTCTCTCTCTCTCTCTCTCTCTCTCTCTCTCTCTCTCTCTCTCTCTCTCTCTCTCTCTCTCTCCCTCTCTCGCTCTCTGTAAGCACGATAACGTCCAAACTACTAGAGCTATCAATATCAAACGTGAAATTTATACATATAATTAAGATATTTATTTTTGGACAAATTGATAAACAGGTAGAAAGCAGTAGATTACTTCAGTGAAAAAATCAAGATTTACAACAACTGGGTGTAAAGAAATTTCTGAAAAGAATTTAAAAGCCCTATAAAACGAATTTCTTTTTTGAAATTTCTACCAGAAGTGTCTTTTACTTAAGATATATATTGCTTGTAAACAAATATACTCACAGTGTAAAGAGTATTTAGAGCTTGACTTTTAATCATTTATGTATAAAAAAAAATTCTAAATTCTAATTGCAATTTTCGAGATATTTGATATCATCCAAACTATGCATTATATAGGGATTTATTAAGAGTATAAAACTATTTAGAATTGGATTTCGAATAATTTTGGTATTAGAAAAAAAAACTAAAATTCGAAACAGATTTATTAAGGGCATAATAGTATATTATGCAATGAGCATTTAATGATAGCTATTAAGACACGAGTAAGAAAATTACAATACGAGTGTCATAATAGCCATTAAATGCGAGTTGCATACACTATTTTTTCTACGACCCCATAATAAAACATTATTTTTTCAACATTCCATTTCATAAATTGAGGTTAAAATTTTCCGTAAACCTTTGCAAATTTAGCTGGTAATAAAATGTTCGTAGTTACTATATAGGGCTGGTTCCATAATTCTGGTGGAATCAAATTTTACATTTCACTGTCATCCCTCATTTTTACCGTTTATATTTTCAAAAAAGCACAAATTTTAAATACTTACTAGTAAATTTCAGAGAACTGTCACATTTAATTAATCTTTATATCTGTCAGATATGCAGTCGCCATATTGAATATTGTTTGAATATTGGAATGTCGCATTCCTATTGGATTTAAACTTGTATCGCAATGAAAAATCTGTATTGCTATTGGATATAAATTTGTATCATAATGAAAATCTGTTTCGTAATGGACATCATTAAAGTACAGGTTCAGCATATCTAATAATACAATTAGAGTATGGGAGTAGAAAAAGATATTTATAACTTAATTTGGACAACTTTTATATACAAAAATTCGGAACGCACATACGAATAAGAAAGTTCTTTGGTGCACAATGCTTATTTTTTTTCTAGAATACACATATACACTCGTTTATATGTTAAACTTGGTTAAATATATGTCAAAATCAGTACGTGTATCAAATATTTTATCTATTTGTTGCACGGTTAACTTATGAAGAAATCGAACAAATGGACCGGTAAAAAGGTCACTCAAACTATATCGTCCGAAGTTTCTTTCCGCAAATTATAAAAAGAATTGAGGGCTTGTAAGATAGAGTTGGACCGGCGTTGATTGATTATTAGTTTTGGCGATAGCTGAGTGTTTTACATTAGTTTTACGGCCGGATGTCAACGAACCCACCGACAATTGGAACGTTTTTCAGGGTGTTGGCTCTTGTATTAATAATACTCATCAACATTAAAGCTTTTGCGTGTGACAATTTTTTTCTCGCAATATACACGTACACAACATAACGTATATACGTCCAGATGGTCTGAGTCGTACGTCTGGGTTCATGATTATTATTTTTCATTGACAAAGTATGACAAATGAGTTCACTTTATGCGTGATGAGTTGATGAACATTAGAAAAACGGTATAAATACAGTGTGTCATATGTTGATAATGTCAGGATTCAGACGAGCATTGTACGTGGAATCACCATAAAGTGGTTTTAAAAATCCATAATTCTTTTATGAAGTTCAGCTTTATGTTTATTAATATTGCCTTCTATAATGTACTTTAACGGGGAAAATGCCGAGTTGATTATATAAACAATTTATTTGTGTCTTTTTGTTGAATTTTGCAATGTTTATAAAATCAAGTGACATGGCAACATATTATTTTTTATTTTACAGAAGAGCTTTATAAGAAAAATCCATACGTATATAATCCTTCTTAAAGAACTATTTTACGTTGTTAAGGTATAAAGGCAAAATTTCCTCTACTATTTTCTATTTTGAGCTAATATTTCCCCTTCCCTTCAGTTTTTTTTTTCAATAATTTTCCGATTTATAAATTTTGCCATCTGGTGGGGACTGCCTCTTTTATTGTACTTCTCTTGTCATTTTCTGCTTTCCATATTGGTTTCACTGTCCTATTATCATTTATTCTTGTTATATGACCCAGTCATGTGAGTAAACGAATTCCTACTGTACTACTTCTATTCTTTTAATAAATCTCTATAGGATGCACACTTGGCGAGATATTCCAAAGAAAGTGCTACTCGCTAAGAGTAAAAGTGTTACTTCCTGAAATTTCTTTTATACAAAAATTATTCCAAATGGAGCTTTAAGTACATTTGTACTCTTGATAAATATATATTCGCTATTCGATAAGAGTAAAAGTGTTACTTCTGGTCCGAATTTTGAAATTTTTTTTATACAAAAGGTATTGGAAATTAAATTATAAATTCTTTTATACTTGTAACATACCTCTCTAAAAAACATGGCTTGCGAAATATTCGGAAAAAACAGATTTTCGATAAGAGAAAATTCCGGTAGGAATTTCAAAAACTTTTTTAATAAAATTCTTCTCAAATTTAATTTCGAGTACATATGAATTCTTTATAAATTTGTTTAAACTTAGTAGTTGATGAAATATTGGCAAAATTCAATTTTTTCACTGAAGAAAACTACTACCTCCGATTTACCGATTTTACTGAAAAACTAATCAGATCTCAAGAGGGAGAATATACACGTAGCTGTTATTCAATAAGAGTAAAAGTGTTTTTTCCCGTCCGAATTTTGAAACTTTTTATGTACAAAAATTGTTTCAAATCGAGGTTGAAAATGTTCGTCATCACAATAGTTCCTTATACGTACTTATAAGAAAGTAAAAGTAAAAACGACAACATTAGATCAACCTGTACATAGAAGAGCAAGCAAGTGTTATGATGCGTAATTATTCTCAATTCGGAGTTCTCTAAATATCAGTTTCGTAACTTTTACATGGCATTTGTTAAAAAATACATGTTCGATTTAATTTATAATCACAACTTTCGCGAAGAATTTGAATAAAAATTACGTACATTATTATATTTTAATTATTTATTAATTCTGTATTTATAACAAAATATTATAATTAACCACATGAAATATTCACCAGAAAAATAATAGTTCTGTATTGTTGAAAATTAATAATCGGAAATTCTTAATGGAAGTCAATGTCTGGCAACAGAGAGCAAAAATACTAGACGCGTTCGCTGGTGCAATGTGCCAAACTGACCTGATTCATCTCCAGCAATTTGAATAATTTCCGGCTACACACTGTAGTAGGTATCACGTTTGTGTTTGTATTTTAAGACCTGCACGTTTAAATTCAGTTCGGAATAAATGCTTAAATTTTTACTTTAACACAAGTTTAGTTCATCGTATAATATAACATACAAATAAGCTTTTAATATATTACCTACCTTACATTATTTTATTAGTATTGTTAAATAACGCTTGGATGATTTTATTCTGCTATTTTGTGAATATACTATTATTAGACGGTAAGAATTAAAAGTGAACAAGGTCAGAAACCTCGTGCAAATATAATATACACACAACTATTCATAAGTAGTTGAATAATCATTGAAATAGAATGTTAAACTTATAGAATTTGTTGAGTAAGCATTAGTTTTACATTTAAAAGTTGCTTCTTATCAGTTTATTGTACTATTCTACTGCTTATAGGATAATAACATTATTAATAATAATAATAATAATAATGAGTGCATCTAATAGGTTACATAAGATAGGTAATAATAAAGAATTTTAATAATACAAAAAATAGATATGGCAAAAATAAGAAATGTATACAAACAAGAAAATGGGTGTGCTTAAAACCACACAGCAGAAGTGAAAACTTCATCAAGGCGAGGTTAATAATACGAAATACACGCGTATAATATTCAGTAACGTATTAAATAAAACGTATTCGCACATTTATTACATTTACACATGTACACACGCGTATAATATTCAGTAACGTATTATACGACTGATGCGTGATGCTCTCCCATGTAACGGTCGGTTGGACGTATGTATATATATAAATAGACGATATGAATACTCACTTAGGATCCCTGCGCTTGGTCTAATGGTTAAGTGCCGGCCTCTCACCCAGGCGGCTCCGGTTCACATCTGCTCTGGGACATGAATTTATTTATTCATTTAAATTTCAATTTAATTGAAATTAAATACCTCTATATGACATATTTATCTTGTTCCCTTAGGCGACTCGAGCCGACATTACCCGAACGAGCGTTACATATCCGAGCGTGACGGTCAGTCTTGTTCAGTGCCTACAATCAGCGCCACGCTGCCTAAGAAGTTTACACTTCAAAAATACAAACATAATGGGAGAAAATTTTCTTAACTAGTAGCTGTGTGTAATGTCAAAAAGACTGGGTAATTCGAAACATAAATGCTTGTAAATAGATATCTCGAATATCGAGTAGTCGCAAAATATTTTAAAAAGATTAGGTCTGTGCATTATAAATTACAGATAAAGTGTTTAATTCTCAGGAGAAATGAGTTATTTGAAAGCACAATTTTTATTTGTATTTGGATAAATATAATCAATTCAAATAACAACTTTCATGTTGTGACTATTGTTTATTCAATCATTCAATAGGCTTATGTAGGGAGGCCGGAGCTGGTTGCACAGTGGTGTACAGTGGTCACTTTAATTATACCTATATAAGGATCGCCATCTATGAATGATATGTCAAACATATTGCCGTGAACTCGCAAGTTCATAAAATAAGAATAGCTTTAAGAATTAGTTTAAGTTTTGAAATAAAATAAAAATGACAAAAATCGTATTTAAATATGAAAGAGTAAAAATATGCAACAAAAATTACATGGATGTATATAAAGTTGCATACACATGGTCAATACACAATACAAGTAATTCAAAAGTCAGTATTATTCAAGTAAATAATGAGAAAATACAAAATAAAGTTTATTAAATAAATATGAAACAAAAGACAAAATAAAAATTTATTAAATAAATATGAAATAAAAGACAAAATAAATATAAGTAATATATTTCTTTTGTAGAAAGAATACACAAAATGTATGGTTTATATATCATGAAAAAGATGAAAGACGATATGTAAGAAAGGTAAATATGACTGAATAAATCATTATGATTTACATGCATAAAGCAATAAAACTTTATGAAAGAGTTTAAGAACTAAATTATATTAAAAGATAAAAATTACCTTAGCTTATAACTAGAGACTAAGAAAAGGATATAAAAATATGTAAAACGTAAACCCGATCAGCAATAACATTGGTATAAAAAGGTAGCTGATAGCATAAATAAAAAGTGTATGTGTTTATGATTTGTTTGTAACACAATGCTTCAGAGACTGGAAACAGACGTGTACAGTTTCATGACCTACAAAAGACAATAAAATATAAAACTTGTGTAAAGTTTATTGCAGATAGACATTTTACCGATGGAAAGATCATGGATAGAAAACAGAGGTGCAGTAGACAAACAAGCGTGTCTTCCAGGTGCAGGCAGTGTGGGAAGAAAAATAATCGTTATCTCCAACGTGTTTCCCATCTTACCAAGTCACAATCCAGCTACAAGAAAAGTGAAATTGACATTAATGAATGGAAAGAAAAAATATGTATTGAACAATGAACAAGGCAATAGGTTCATTGATGAATACAAAGAAGGATGGTATTAACAACAAGAATAAACCTACCGTCGGAAATGCTGTGCGAGGCAGTGGAGGGACTGTTGAATTGGAAATTTGTATTGACGTTTGGTAAATAGTGAACTGTCAGAACAATATGTGTATGTGTGTGTGTATCAAGACGGCAACATGTGGGCAGCGATTTCACTGGAACGTATATTCCAATGCCAACCTAAAATATGGACTAGAGGGCGCAATAGTCAACGTAGAGTTTTTTTTGCCGGTATAAATTCGAAAAACAAGATTCGACAAGAGACTTCTCATTTCGACTCCGAAAGAATAAGACGCTTTAAATAAAAAAAAAAATTGTTACATTGTAGAATAGTAGTTTTCATTATTTCTTTATCACGTTTATTCATAATAATTCTTCTTTTATTAATATATATTTAAATTCACTTGAAACGTTCAATATGGACATTCAAAATGAACATTTTGATGAAATATTTAAAGATAGCAAGTAAGTTTTTTTTTTGAAAAGAAGTTATCTAAATTGTTAGACAGACATTGGTTTTTACGTGCAAATGATTAATCAATGTAATGTTGGACAATATGGATAAGCAAATATTATCCTGTAAGGTTTTCTTTTAATTCATAAAGTTGGAATTACAACAAAAATAGGACTAATGGTGTTGGGCATTTGAAGAGATGCTACGTGCGAATGAGCATTTTCTTCATGGTATTGTCTAGGCATCATTAATCTTTTTCAAGTTTGGTTAATAATTAATTAAAAGTTTCATAAGGCAAAGATTAAAAGCTAGATACAACACGTGCAAATGGTTGTCTAAGGCAATTAATTGAAGCCAATATATAAATATAATTACATCGATAAGTATCACTATCAATGTACAATAAAAGTTTACATTTATTTATTTACAGGATAAATATTTATTTTGTTTAGCATAATAAATAAATAAATAAAAGATTTACATACATTACAACCGACATTAGGTATAAATGATATGAGCATTTTCAATTATGTATTTTGTTTAGAGCATAAAGGTATATATAAATATTATTTTGAATCTATAAATTACAAAAATAAAAGGTGTATGATCATGTTAAATAGACATTCTGTTTTTTTTTTAAAATAAAACTATTACCTCATCCCTATTATAAGTAAGTAAAAGACACCAGTGAAGGCGAAGGAACCACATACATTGCCAGAATCCACAATAGTTATTAGGTACATGCTTCAACAATATGAATTAAATATAAAACCAATTATAAGTTTTTGGTGTAAAAAGAATAAATTTAGAACACAGCATATACAAATGACTATACCCACAATTATATGCTATCACAGCATATTAATAAATGGCGCCCAACATAGAGGGGCAATGTATTCCTTTTCTTGTTGTTTATTAATCATATAAATAATAACGCCCAACATAGAGAGGCAATGTATTACTTTTCAAATTGTTTAAAAAAAAATATATATATAATTAATGTCGCTTAACATAGTGGAGCATTGTATTCATTTTCTCGTTTGTTAATAATTATTTACACAACGCTCAACGTTATGAAGCAGTGCAAATTTTGTTTTTTTTTATGATTGAAAAAAAAATAATAATGTATTTTGTCCAAACAATTGGTACGAAGTTTGTTTCATTTTCTTATTCGTTAACAAACAAAATAGTTATTCAGTGTCCAATTTAGAGACAGAATACTTTTGATTTTCATTTACTGGTGAATTTCTCTTATTTAGAAAGGGATAAAGAAGGAGGAATAGTATTTAATTAGATAAGTTTGTTATTAATTCATAAGTTCATAAAAAGATAAAAAAAAATATGGCAGAAAAAGATAAGAATAATGGTGAAGGTTCACAATTCACACAGTACAGGGACAATCGTCCGGTATCTTCTGATTCAGAGTCAGAAAAACCTGAATCAGAGGATCGAACACTTGAAGGTAGCATACAAACAGAAAGCATCAGTGGCATAGCTGGTGAACAAAAAATTGAAAATCTTTTCAATAAACTATTCAGTAGTATAGAAGAAAATGATAAGAATTTAAATCGAAAACTAGAACAAAATAATTTGAGTATGAACAGGAAATTTGAGGAAAACAATCAAAGATTAGAAAAAATCAATGCTAAAATAGACGCAGGTTTCGCAGAGTTAAGAAAGGAAACTTTAGAGTTAAATGCAAAAGTAGAATTAAAGTTAGAAAAGTCAGTTTCAACTTTAAGCAAACAAATAAACGTTAATGAAAAGAAATGTGAAGGTAAAGGCACATTCTTAATAAAAGAAATCAACGAAAGGTCTGCCAAAACACAAGCTAGTTTTAATAAGGTAGATGAGAAAATAAATTCTCTTGAAAATAAAGTTATAGGGAATAATGTAGAATGTCAAGAACAAATACAAGGACTTTCACACCAAGTGGAAGATTGCAAAATAAAATATGGTGTTTGTACTGACACAATGTTGACTTTACAAAGCAAAACTTTAACCTTTGAAAACACTATCAAACGGTTAGAAAACAAAGTACACGGGGTCAGTATACCTAGTGTATCTTTGACACAAATACCTGGTAGCGCGGAGAATATACCAAAATTCTCAGGATTTTATAAAGATAATCCAATGGCGTTTATGCGAACCATAAAAACGTATATGAGGGGAATATCTGATGAGATGTCAAAGCTACATTTCATAAGAGGTTGTTTGAAGGATTGCACTTCAGTGGTATGACATGATAATAGATGAAGTAGTAAACTTCAAAGAATTTGAGATTCGTTTTGTGAGACAGTACTGGGGACAGACTCAGCAGAGGAGAATTAGACACGATTTAGTATTTGGCAAATACAGAGCTGGAACTTCTCGAGAAAACTATATCATACGAAAATATTCTTTTCTCAAATACATTCAACCAACCATTGAAGAGAGCGATATTGTCTCACAGCTAGCAGCACACTTTGACCACAACGTTACACAGGCGGTAGCACTTCAAGGAATTGATAACATCGAAGGATTACTGGAACTGGTCAAGAGATTGGACGATGTGGATGAAAAAGGAAACAACAATAATTATGGAAACATCAAAAATACAAGCAATCCACCTAGAAATTACAACAACAACAATAATGGAAATAATCCGCATACAAACAATACACCTCGATACAACCAAAATAAATAGTACAACAATAATGGGTACAATCAAAACCAGGGTAAGCAGAATTATGGAAACAACCCATATACATATAATAAGCCAAGCTATGGGAACAATCCATATTCAAACAATAAGACAAGAAATTATGAAAATGAGAGGAAGACTAAACAGAATTATAGGAAGGAAGAAAGAAACCCTGAGAGGGAAAGAAGAGTGAATAACGTTCAAATAAGTGAAGAGAAGAAAGAAATAAATACGAAGGAAAAGACAGAATCAAAAGGTGCAATACCCAAGGATTCAAGACAACTACCGATAAACAAAGAATGGGTAAATTCTACCTACTCAAACGCGATTGCGTTGGATTTTTAGAAAGGCCAGTCAAGAAGAAAAAGAAGATACAAAACGTATACAACTTCGACGATCTAAAGAAAATCACGACGGAATTACCACACATAACAGTAAAAATAGGGAATGAAGAAATAGAAGCATTATTAGACACAGGAGCGCAATTATCATTATTAGATAGTAGTATTATAGACAAAGACATAGAAAAATTAGGATATTATATGCCTATAAGAAAGGTAAATTTAATAAATGCAAATAAGAAACATATCATTACTATAGATAAAGTTTTTTGTATAAATGTTAGAATAGGTAGTTTAAAATTATTAACAGAATTCGTAATAGTGCCTAATTTGAACAGCAACTGTATTTTGGGGATAGACTTTTTAAGTCAATACGGTACAAAAATAAATATGAAAAACAAAACATTTCATATTAAAAATTCAATAATCTCTTGGTGTAAGGAAACACAGGAAGATGAGATATTAATTAATAATTTATATATAAATAATGCTGAACAAAATCTCACAAATAAAATGGATAGTGGTTTATTAGACAATAAAAGTGCACATCCTGTGAAGCATCGTCAAAGTGAGGACTTCACGCAATATAGGGATGGTACGAATTTAAATTGCGATAAACAATACATAAGCCATGTGAGCAATCTTGTCAGTAAATATAAAGGATTATTTGATAATAAACCTGGTTTAGCAAAAGGCTATGAACACAGGCTCAAAGTAGATGAAACACAACCTTTTAAAGTCAAAAATTATCCTGTCCCCCATAAATACAGAGAACAAGTCAAATTAGAAATTAAAGAAATGTTAAAAAATAAAATTATAGAAAGAACAGAATCAACATTTATAAATCCAATAGTAGTGGTAGTAAAGAAAAACACAGGTAATCAGAAAGAAACAAAATTACGCTTATGTCTTGATGCAAGGGGCCTTAACTCAAGGACCTCCCCTAATTTTGAAGCTCCGCAGAGTATAGAGACCTTATTAACAAGGTGTACTGATGCAAGGTGGTTCACAAAAATAGATCTGAAAAGTTCTTTTTGGCTGGTACCATTACACAAGGACTCAAGGAAGTATTGTTCCTTTATGTTCAATTCATTAGTCTATTCGTATAGAGTCGTTCCATTTGGCCTATCAACAGCGACAGCCGCTTTGGTCAGAGCCATGCAACAAATTTTAGATCCACATGAGGAGTATGTTTCTCACTATGTGGATGACATACTAATATTTAATAAAGATTTAGAGAGTCACAAAGAATCGGTAGAAAAGGTTTTAAATACGTTAGCAGAAAACGATTTAAAAGTTAACATTGAAAAATGTGAATTTTATAAAAATAAAATAAATTATCTAGGGTATATAATAGATGGTGAAACAATCACTATAGAAAAAGAAAAATTGGAAGCAATAAGAAAGTATCCCAGACCAAAGAACATACAAATGCTCAGAGGATTCTTGGGAATGATAAATTATTATAAACATTTCATTCCGAGAATATCTGATCAAACTTACATGCTTTTCAGATTGATAAAGAAAGGAGTAAAATTTAAATGGACTCCTGAAACTCTCAAAGCATTTGAAGAAGTAAAAGAAAATTTTTGCAAAGCATTAATGGTAAATTTGCCTGATTTTAATGAAGAATTTATTTTAAGATGCGATGCATCAAATAATGCAATAGCTGCAGAGTTACTACAGATAAGAAATGGTGTGGAAAGGCCAATCTGTTTCTTATCAAGGATTTTGAAGGGATACGAATTAAACTACACGATTTCAGAAAAAGAACTTTTGTCTTTGGTGCATGCAGTATCCAAATTAAAATACTATTTACTAGGAAATAGCTTCTTGGTTGAGACGGATCATTTGTCATTAATTTTCCTTATGAAGACTAGATTCAACAACTCAAGAATATATAGATGGTCACTTCTATTGTCGGAATATTCATTTAGAATAAGGCATAGAAAGGGCACAGACAACATTGTTGCAGATGCATTGAGTAGAGCTCAAGGAGGGATAAAGCAGCAAAATGCATACCAAGTCAACAATTATAACTTGGATCATGCTCCAGAAATATACAGTCGACAGAGCATTGAAGCATGTCAACAAACTGAAGAAATTCTTGAAATAAAAAGAAGAATACGAAGAGAAGGAGAATACAGAGGATATAATATAAGAAATAACATAGTATATAAGACTCTAGGTGATAAGAATTTAATAGTTTTAGATAGAAATTTAGCATTAAGTATCATTAGAAACATACATAATAATTTAGGGCATCCTGGAAATAGAAAAACATTTCTTGTTTTCAGAGAGCAATTTTATTCTCTAAGAGATAAAAATTTAATCGCCACAGAGAATAGAAAGTGTAGAGAATGTTTATTAGGAAAGTATAAAAATAGAGTAAATCAGAACAGCATACATAGTATACGAGTAGAAAATAAGCTTGATCTGGTAGCTGCTGATTTTCTGGGTAATTTAATACCAGGAGAGCAAGGATATTGCAACATATTTGTAATGGTAGACATTTTAACAAAATATATAAAATTATATCCGACAAGAAAATATAATACTCAGACAGCAATAAATTGTGTGAGTCAATTCATAAATGAGAATGGACAGATAAGAAAATTATTGGTAGATAATGCTTCATACTTCAATAATATGAGATTCATTCAAGAATTAAGGGAGATGGACATAGAGGTAATTCTCACTAGCATAAGGCATCCACAAGCAAATCCTAGTGAGAGGTACATACAAGAAGTGACGAGGCACTTAAGAATGTTAACGCACGAAAGACACGATGCCTGAGACACCAATCGTGGATAATCTCGAAGAATTGACAAATCAAGGTAAACAAAGACAGACAAATATTGCAGAAAAATACATGAGAATAGAAAACGAAAAGATAAGAAAACATAAGATATACCAAATTGGAGATCTGGTAGTGGTGAAAAACTACAGGTTAGGGAGGAGACATTTAAACAAATGCGCAAAGTTGGACTTACCGTATAGAGGCCCATATAGAGTAAATAAAATTTTGAGTGATGTAACGTACGAGCTACAAGAAATAGATAGCGAAAACATAAAAGGGAAATATCACATATCTATGCTTTATGATTATATAGACGTAGAAAATTAATAATTATTTGTGCGAGTTTTCACAATGGTTATTATACGTGTCGTTCATGCTTTAATAATCATTGTTGACGATTCGCGACAAAATATAATAACCAAGGGAATATGCCGTGAACTCGCAAGTTCATAAAATAAGAATAGCTTTAAGAATTAGTTTCAGTTTTGAAATAAAATAAAAATGACAAAAATCGTATTTAAATATGAAAGAGTAAAAATATGCAACAAAAATTACATGGATGTATATAAAGTTGCATACACATGGTCAATACACAATACAAGTAATTCAAAAGTCAGTATTATTCAAGTAAATAATGAGAAAATACAAAATAAAGTTTATTAAATAAATATGAAACAAAAGACAAAATAAAAATTTATTAAATAAATATGAAATAAAAGACAAAATAAATATAAGTAATATATTTCTTTTGTAGAAAGAATACACAAAATGTATGGTTTATATATCATGAAAAAGATGAAAGACGATATGTAAGAAAGGTAAATATGACTGAATAAATCATTATGATTTACATGCATAAAGCAATAAAACTTTATGAAAGAGTTTAAGAACTAAATTATATTAAAAGATAAAAATTACCTTAGCTTATAACTAGAGACTAAGAAAAGGATATAAAAATATGTAAAACGTAGACCCGATCAGCAATAACATTGGTATAAAAAGGTAGCTGATAGCATAAATAAAAAGTGTATGTGTTTATGACTTGTTTGTAACACAATGCTTCAGAGACTGGAAACAGACGTGTACAGTTTCATGACCTACAAAAGACAATAAAATATAAAACTTGTGTAAAGTTTCTTGCAGATAGACATTTTACCGATGGAAAGATCATGGATAGAAAACAGAGGTGCAGTAGACAAACAAGCGTGTCTTCCAGGTGCAGGCAGTGTGGGAAGAAAAATAATCGTTATCTCCAACGTGTTTCCCATCTTACCAAGTCACAATCCAGCTACAAGAAAAGTGAAATTGACATTAATGAATGGAAAGAAAAAATATGTATTGAACAATGAACAAGGCAATAGGTTCATTGATGAATACAAAGAAGGATGGTATTAACAACAAGAATAAACCTACCGTCGGAAATGCTGTGCGAGGCAGTGGAGGGACTGTTGAATTGGAAATTTGTATTGACGTTTGGTAAATAGTGAACTGTCAGAACAATATGTGTATGTGTGTGTGTATCAAGACGGCAACATGTGGGCAGCGATTTCACTGGAACGTATATTCCAATGCCAACCTAAAATATGGACTAGAGGGCGCAATAGTCAACGTAGAGTTTTTTTGCCGGTATAAATTCGAAAAACAAAATTCGACAAGAGACTTCTGATTTCGACTCCGAAAGAATAAGACGCTTTAAAAAAAAAAAAAAATTGTTACATTGTAGAATAGTAGTTTTCATTATTTCTTTATCACGTTTATTCATAATAATTCTTCTTTTATTAATATATATTTAAATTCACTTGAAACGTTCAATATGGACATTCAAAATGAACATTTTGATGAAATATTTAAAGATAGCAAGTAAGTTTTTTTTTTGAAAAGAAGTTATCTAAATTGTTAGACAGACATTGGTTTTTACGTGCAAATGATTAATCAATGTAATGTTGGACAATATGGATAAGCAAATATTATCCTGTAAGGTTTTCTTTTAATTCATAAAGTTGGAATTACAACAAAAATAGGACTAATGGTGTTGGGCATTTGAAGAGATGCTACGTGCGAATGAGCATTTTCTTCATGGTATTGTCTAGGCATCATTAATCTTTTTCAAGTTTGGTTAATAATTAATTAAAAGTTTCATAAGGCAAAGATTAAAAGCTAGATACAACACGTGCAAATGGTTGTCTAAGGCAATTAATTGAAGCCAATATATAAATATAATTACATCGATAAGTATCACTATCAATGTACAATAAAAGTTTACATTTATTTATTTACAGGATAAATATTTATTTTGTTTAGCATAATAGATAAATAAATAAAAGATTTACATACATTACAACCGACATTAGGTATAAATGATATGAGCATTTTCAATTATGTATTTTGTTTAGAGCATAAAGGTATATATAAATATTATTTTGAATCTATAAATTACAAAAATAAAAGGTGTATGATCATGTTAAATAGACATTCTGTTTTTTTTTTAAAGAAAACTATTACCTCATCCCTATTATAAGTAAGTAAAAGACACCAGTGAAGGAGAAGGAACCACATACATTGCCAGAATCCACAATAGTTATTAGGTACATGCTTCAACAATATGAATTAAATATAAAACCAATTATAAGTTTTTGGTGTAAAAAGAATAAATTTAGAACACAGCATATACAAATGACTATACCCACAAATATATGCTATCACAGCAATATGTACGAGCCCATCAGTGCAATCACCAATACACCTAGAAGCTTCGCGACGTCACCGTGACTCGAACCTTGCTCCAACTAGGTGTGAAAAAAAATCGCGTGCCTTTTTACATGATAGTTTTACTAAAATTTCGCTGGCAAGTAGCAAATACTTTATATTTAGAATGAATGATGAGCAATGGAGGTTAATTAATTATGAGTTTGAAACAAAAAAACATGTGTTGGTAAACATTGAGGCACAGTGGTCATGATTTATGGGGGTACAGTGGATACTGATCTGAATGTATTTTTTAGTAGTGGCCACTGTACCCCAATTTCAGACTCGCATATTCTTATAGATCTGGATCTTTTGCCTTTTTAGAGAGAACACGGTGGTTTGCAACAGAAGAAGAAAGACAGATATTATCAAAACAAATCCAGGCCTTATGTTGAAGGTTGTTAGAAGTACATTAGATGGAGGCGTATCAATAAAACTAGCCGCAATTAATTTTGATATACTCAGAACAACACTTAAAAGATACATACAAAAATGTAAGGATAGGGGTACTAATTGGGATACTGTCACATTTGCTGACGTACCTTCAATGATGCCTACTTGTTAATATGCAAAGTATTTGATAACTATGTTGGTTAAATATTTAGTAAAGTGCGCTCAGCTTTAGCACGAATTAATACCGCAGTCTGCTCGAAGACTTTAGCCAGAGCATGGCTTTTAAGAAACCTGTGGTTGCCAGGCTTTTCAAAAGCTTTGAAAAAATTTATGAGAAATATAGAAACGGTCCTCATGAAATTTATAATTTGGACAAAACTGGCTTAAGGACCACGCAAAATTCGATAAAAGTTATTGCCCAGAAGGATGCAAACAATTGAGACAAGTTACGTCAACAGAGAAAAGCAAGAGAATTACATTAGCTTGTGCAAGAAATGCATATGTAAATTCATACTACCCTTTATGACATTTCCATTCGTATATTTCAAACAGCATATAA
This sequence comes from Amphimallon solstitiale, assembly GCA_963170755.1. Classification (NCBI taxonomy): domain Eukaryota; kingdom Metazoa; phylum Arthropoda; class Insecta; order Coleoptera; family Scarabaeidae; genus Amphimallon; species Amphimallon solstitiale. The sequence continues at coordinate 51,344,696 of OY720675.1, read as the reverse complement.
TAAAATGCGCTCAGGCAGGAACTGTTGATTCTGCTAGTCCATCTGGGTGAATAAACACTAATTTGCCGCTTCAATGTCGATATGATCTCTTACACTTAATTTTAGTAGGTGTAGAAACAGGGACTGTTACACGAATGGATGAGTAATTAGTGCAACAGAAATTATAAAATATGTAATAATAAATATCAACATTAAAATAGGTACAAATTATTTCAACAAGTGTTCGAATGAATATTCATTCACTTTTAAACATTTTTATACACGCTTCCGAAATAATAAATCGACGTTACTAAGAAGTTGAGTAAATAACGTTTGTAGAATATCTTCGCGTAACATTTTTGTGGTTACAAACAAGTATACTGTATATTTCCTTTTCTACGCTTGCCTATATATAAATCAAACCTTTCTTTTAAAATATTTCGTGTCTATAGCATAAAATGTAGCGGTTCGCCTAATAATTCTACTGAATTGTTTGAAAGAAATTGATGATAAGCGTGTTCCTTTATAACTCCTTCTAAAAAATGCGCGCCCATCATCCGATCCAAAAATGTCTCCCTATACATTTATACTCCACCTGGTGCCGATGATCTATTTATTAGTGAGGTAAGAGTTTTCATGTGAATAATAATGAAAATTTCTTTTGCTAACTATTCCGTTCTATGGAAGCAGCTTCATCAGTAAATAACACATTGTCAACAAGAATTACCTGGGCATTAATTTTAGTTATTGCTCATTGGTAGAATATTCTTCTAGCTTTAAACACATGGGTGCGTAAATCAATATTTAAATGTATTCATTTTGGATGATATTTATATTATTTTAAGGTCCTTGCATTTCACGGATAGTGGCGTGTGGATTTTCAGTTGTTGCCAGAAGAATTCGTAATTGATTTTCATCATTTATCGCATATTTGGATTTCCGTGGTGTTGTAGCAATGAGACACTACGTACGTATGTAGTAGACTACTATGCATTTTTCATTTTTATTTACAAATATACAGGGTGTTTAAAATTTTCGCAACTCCTTCAACTTTTTTATTTTAAATAGATTGCTATACTTTGTAGCTATTATAATGATAGCCACCCAAATTGTCTTTGCAATGATATATGGATATCTGATCTGCATTTACGACTGTTAGTTTTGGTTTTATTGATAATTTTGTTAAAATCTTGACAGTTGCAGCATCTATTATTTTAAGACTTAGTCTGAAAATGGGTAGAATGCCTCACGTAACTCTTGTGTTACTAATTTATGGACTAACACGTTATTTGTTTTGAGGTTGAACAAAGTGAATAAATATACAGGGTGTTATATATGTCGTATCTAAATTATCGATCTTTATTGGCTATTTTCTCGTTTTCTTTTAAAATCTAACCTATAATATTTTTATAAGTCAGCATATTCCTTGTAAAATTGCCTTATAATGGTACCAATAACATAGTACTTATTTCTAGTATTTTTAAAGTTATAACCCTTTAATATGATATACCCATGTTTATAATATGCAAAATGCAGGGCATCTAATAGTTGGTTAGCCATGAAAATAAAACAAAGTAACTTTAACAAACACCTGTTTTTTAAATGCTTTATCATTAGATTTAGAATTATAGTTTGAACATTTTCCATAATAAAACAATCTTAATCTGTGTTCAAATATCCGTTCTGCTCTACACATGCTCACAACCGTCTCTGTATTAACAGACTTACATACTGAGCCATGCTGTTCTCATTTAATTGAAGAAAGTGTTTCTTATTCGTTGCTGTATGTTTTCTACCGTTGTGTAGGAGGTGTTACGTAAACAGTATTTTTGACAGTTGGCCACAGAAAGAAATCACAAGGTATAAGATCTGGTGATCGCGACAGCCAGCTTTTCAAGCTTCCTCTTCCAATTCACCTATATTGGTGAATGCCCTATCTAAATGTGCTTTGCAGCAGCACCATAATGTGTTGGTGCACCATCATGTTGGTACCACAATCTCCTTTTGCCGTTATGTGATAGGCCTTCTAATAGGATTGGTAAATTATTTTGTAGAAAATTGGCATAATTTAAAGTATTGTTAAAAAAGGCTCGACCAATAATAGTGTTTCCTATAATGCTTCCCCAGGTGTTAACACTCCATTTTTGTTGATATGAAATGGGTTGCACAAAATGAGGGTTTGTAGTATCATAATAATTGAGTTTTTTTTTCTGCTTGTTATTCCACAATTAGCAAATGTTGCTTTATTTGTGAAAAGCACATGGTCTAGAAAATTTATATCTTGTCGTAATTATAATCCTTTCAAAATCCGTTTGTAATAAATAAGTCTTGGTAATTTTAAATTTTGTAAGGCTGAAATTTATGTTTCTTTAAAATCCTCCTCACAGCAGTGACTTCTATTCCATGGTATATGTTCTTGATGTTAAAAATGGATTTTTATTGGTAGCTCCAAGAGCAAATACCATGTCTATGAGCACTTCCTTCAAAAAATACATTTTAAAGTAAAAACTTCTATAGGGAACAATAAACTATTAAGGTATGTAAATAGTTTCAAATAATTTCAACAAAACGATATAACTGACCACAAGGTAAATGCGACACGTAACAACTACTAACAAACAAACAGACATTGATAATTAACTAGCCGAACTTAAATTATAACAATAAAATATGGAATTTTCAAGTAGAGATTTGACATTTGGTTGCTCGGTAATTTTTTTTTTTAAACCAAAGCCAACCAACTATTAGATGCCCCGCATTTTGCATATTATAAACATGGGTATATCCCATTAAAGGGTTATAACTTTGAAAATTCCAAAAATAAGTACTATGTTATTGGCACCATTTTAAAGGCAATTTTACAAGGAATATGTTGGCTTCAAAAAAAACATTATAGGTTAGATTTAAAAAAAAACGAGAAAATAGCCAATAAAGATCGATAACTTAAACACGACATATTTAACACACTTTGTTCAACCTCAAAACAAATAACGATAACGATTTTAACAAAATTATCAATAAAACCAAAACTAACAGTCGTAAGTGCACATATCCATATATCATTGCAAAGATAATTTGGGTAGCTATCATTATAATAGCTAGAATGTATAGCAATCTATTTAAAATAAAAGAGTTGAAGGTGGTTGCGAAAATTTGGAACACCCTGTACATTTGTAAATAAAAATAAAAAATGCACAGTAGTATACTACATACGTATGTAAAGTCTCATTGCTACAATGTTATTAAATTATTAGTTTTCCTGCTAAGCTCCGCCGACACACTATTGCCGCATCCGGTATAGCAATAATACGATTTATGTATAATCTTTGCGTTTAGAAGTTATGAAAAGGTTTTTACAGTAATACATTTTAAATTAATCTAAGTATAAGCAAATCGTAGGTATTTTTTGTCCAATTTAAAACTGATTTCAATGTATTTATAACAACCGTGGACCAAATTGAATCGTAGTTACTATAGCCTTCTAGACTTAATCTTTGTTAACGTTATTTCTTAAATTTAATTAAAATTAAGACCATATACATATTTACTATCGATATTTTCTTATGTTTTAGTTATCATTAATTAGCGTCTAATACAAGCCACGATACTTCCAAATACATACATACATAATTTATTAATGTTGCCGGAACGAGTTCTTGGCAACTGCTAATAATCAAGATTTTTGAATCACATAAACCATCTGTATTTATCATCCCATTTATTTATAGTTCAAAAGATTCAATATGTTCTGCCTATTCACTTTTGTTAATTATATTAGATTTTTTTGGAAGAATTTTTATTTGCAATTTGCTTGGGTTTATACTAAGAAAATCTTCTTCTCGATTATTATTCAGATTAACAACGTATGCCATATGTACTACTGCGAATTGCACTACTGCAATAAACTGCAGCAAGTACTTGTCTTGTGCGCACTGCAGGAATGTGCAACAGATTATCAAATGCTTGTTCAGGTTCGTATTGATTTATTTTCATGTCCAGGTCATTAGAACTTCTACGTACATCTTTGCATATTTACTGTATATACCTATGCGAAAATTCAACGTTCGCGTCTTATATGACTACATCGAAATATTCATTTAAGGATTTTAATAATTAAATAAATTTTAAAGAAAATGTTAAAGAACATTTGTAATGTGCAAAGGTTTTACTTCTATTAAGTTTAAAAGATTATATATCAAAGAATCGTACTTTTCATGGTTTATCGGCTCAAAACAAGTAAAAAAATTAAAATATTTAGATAATATAGATATTATCGTTGACAATTAATCAATATCAAGTAGCTAAATAAAACACTAATAGTATAATATATATACTCTATGTCACTGGCAAACAATAATATTTATTTATTCATTAACGTATGTACATACAGATCATGCATTGAATACATCAAATACTGAGTTAAATTACAATAGAATACAAATATATTATAGGTTTACATACTAAGAAATAATTTTAAAATAGTCATCAATGTTATACAAGACGCTGTTTATTAACACAAATTTATATCTGAAGGGTTTGTTAGCATGTAGACCCCATGCTACAAAGTGCACCACGGCGGTATTATAAGTACGAATCACTTTAGCGTCTTTAATTATGTTATACAATTAACTCAAAGAAGTTAATGTATGTAAAGTTGAATAAAAATCTTTACATCAATGTACATTTGAGTAATTTCTACATTGAATTTTAGCTGTACTGATATGTAATAATTAATGAGAAGAAATATAAACTTAAATAGTTGTAAATTAGATTAGAGAACATTTTTAATATTGTTAATATTCAATATTTGTGCGTACTTTACGATAGATTTAAATAAATTGTACTTATTAAAATAAAAATGATAAAATTGTTAAATTTCAATTTGTAACTGTCTAGTCGTATATAATCAAGTTATGACTATAATACCTTATTGTAGTTGCCAAAAATTTGCTTATTTTAGATAATTTAATTATTATAGTTCATATTTAAAATATTATATGGTACAAATGTAGGCTTTATACTAATGTTGTTTATTTTGATGACAATTTAAAAGACGAAATATGTATATTAGGATGTCGCCTAATTTGGAATCGTTCCAATGCTACACAGACAGTTGATTTTCTTAATAATAGACATTGCATTTTTTCAACTAATAGCTACTTGAATACAATGAGATGTCTTTTTTATATTTAACATTGAAATTCGTATTAAACTAGACGAAATACTTCTAAATAAGTGAATAGATATAACAGTAACAAGACAAATCCAGTTGTCCACATAATTATTTAAACTACCGTGTTACTTACTCTCCAAATTTTGTAAAAAATGTTTAAATAAAACCGATAATTAGGGCGCGGACACGTACGGTTGATGACTCATCGCCCATGGGCGCACTATTGAAATGTTGTATTTTTAAAGAGGATTTAATTTTATTTATATAATTGGATAACAAGTGGCTGGTGATCTATAAAATACAAAATACCTTATTATTTGTTCATTTTCTCTTCTGTAAGACCTGTTCTCTTTAAATTAAGTACATCCTTGTAGATAGAAAACGTCCTTTCTACATCACAACTGGTTATAGATGCGTACTGGAAATATTATTCTATTTCAGCGTATATAGCATACACAATTGCCGCAATGTTATTAAATCTGGATTTCTATTAAAAACTGCGTCTAACTTTTGCCGAAGGCCACATCCGAAGTCACTTGGAATACTTTTGAAATTATTAATAGCCCACGTCTAATGTGGTTAATCCATCTTTTAATTTGAGATTTCGATTTTCAAAATATGCGATTAGTTTAGGCAAATTTCCAAAGTATTCTTGAAGGAATAACAACTGATTTTTTAAATTTGGGATTTGTGTTAGTTCAGAAATACTTCGAGCATCGTCATTTAAACATGTAACTAAATTTTGTAAACTATGGAAATTCTCTGCATAAAAACTATTTCTGTGTATGTATTAGCAAAGCTAAGTGACGAACGTGCGATATTTTGGCATTCTGTAACGATATTTTACAGACTTTGTAATAAATTTCGGAATCACCGACAATTTATTTTCATATCAGAAAAAATGAGGTGTGGCCACCACACAACTATCTTATACGTATGAGCGTTTCAAACTGTACAATTTTAAGAATTTTTTTATACAAAAATTATTCAAAATCCTATTCTAAGTAGTTTTATTCTCTTAATAAATCTCTATAGAATACATACTTTGCAAGATATTATCAAAAAAGTGCTACTCGCTAAGAGTAAAAGTGCTACTTCCGGTCCGAATTTTGAAATTTCATATATACAAAAAACATTGAAAATCCAGTTCTAAATACTTTTGTACTTCTGATAAATATATATAGAATGCACAACTTACGACATATTTGCAAAAAATCGCTATTCGATAAGAGTAAAAGTGGTACTTCCGGTCTGAATTTCAAAATTTTTTTTATACAAAAGATATTGAAAATTATGTTTTGAATACTTTTATACCCGTAACGTACTTGTCTAAAAAGCATGCCTTGCAAAATATTCGCAAGAAACTGATTTTCGATAAGAGTAAAAGACCTACTTCCGTTAGGAATTTCGAAAAACTTTTTAAATAAAATTATTCTCAATTTTAATTTTAAGCATATATGAATTCTTTATAAATTTGTATAAACTTAGTAGTTGACGAAATATTGGCAAAATTCGATTTTTGCGCTGAAGTAAACTGCTACTTCTGGTCTACCGATTTTACTGAAAAACTAATCAGATCTCAAGAGGGAGATTATACACGTAAATACAAAATTTGGAATTGATATTTATAGCGGTTTGACCGCTATCGTTGTCACACACAGAGAGAGACACACAGACATTTTTTAAAAACCACCTTTTCGGTATCAGGAGACTTCAAAACGTGGACATCTGCAAAAATCTCGAGGTCGAAAATTTTCATCATCACAATACTTCCTTATACTACGTATAAGAAAGTAAAAGTAACATAAACAACGTTCTAGATCTAAATAAATGATAACTAAAAATATACGCGATGTTATTGAAACTAAACGAAATTGAGTGCACACTTACGTCTAGATAATTGGGAGAAGCCGATTCAAAAAACCGGTATTAAACAGACTATTAAAAAAATTACGAAGTACGTCATTAACAGTCAAAACAAGGAAAAAACGAAACTAAGTATGAATGAACATTTTATTCCTCTTGCGAAATATAAGGTTAATATAATAAATTTTAAAAAACCCTCACGCTCCTATCTACGCCGATGAAAAACGGATTTTACTCATAAATTCCTTATTTTGTGGGCATTTTTTGCTCTCATTCTCGGGCACTTCTCGGGCGTAAACAGATGTTGCAGTTCACCATATGAATTAGTGCTATTCAGTAAGCGTGTGTTGTTTACATTATTTCTTTCCTCCGTTGTAACTTCGTCGTAGTTTAAACCGGTCATGTCCGCGCCCTAATAATAAGCAACAGAATCGAACTAACGACGAAAGTGATTCCTCTTATGATAAGATTAGTCCCCAGATAATGCGAATGAAGATGACCAAATGGAAGTTATTCCGCAATTAAGTGAAATTTAAATATTACTTTTTTAATTTATAATTTTGAATAATAATGTTATTCAGTACTAAATTCTTTTTTACTTTATTTTCTCCCTTAATTTATAAAAAGTAAAATTTTCATAGAGCCAAAAGGGCGTATAAACAAAAACATACTATTACTTTTCGATTAAAAAGATAACTTCTAGACTTAGTATGATGCATTCAATAGCAATAATAAACTTACAATAAAGAATCGCCTACAATATATTTTAGATATGTGAAGAGTTTTTTTCCTCTCCTAAAAACTAACTTTTTGTTGAAACGCCCTTCTAACATGATACCCTCGATATAGATTTATTGCTATAAAAGTACATACTTAGATTTGGACGTATAATACAGTGAGTTAGTCGAAAGTGCCGCAACACCGATATATCAACATTACTACAGGACTTTGCCAAAAGTATATTATTGTCGTATGAATTTATTATTTTGTTATGAAGTTTATCAAGATAGTATGTTATTTGTCAGTTAGTATTTAGGGTTGCGTTGATATCAACAATACTACGTATTTACGAAGAAATTTAGAACAGTAATCTTGCAGATGATAATGGGTTGAGCAGGTCTCAGACGCGCCCGGCTTCATATTATTAGCATTACATCGTCAATTAGATTTCTTTTTGTTTTCTTTCGAACCTAGTGCGTATATAACTTAATCAATTTTCTCAAAAAGTAAGTACAATAGCACATTTTCAACAAGGTTAATCTGGTTTATTATAATAATTTTTTTAAATATCGAATTAGTAACTGCCAAATAATATTACATTTATTGTTTTATAATTTAATATTAATAATTAATTTAGTATACATATAAAATGTGTATGTTAAGGTACAGCGAAAAATCAAAACCTAGGCATTAGAGTAGTAGAAAAGCATCACGAATTTAAAGAATTTCCTGTTGGAGATTAGAAAAGACAGGAAAAGAGAGAGACATAGAAGTATGAAAGTACCGCCAAAGTAGCGAATTAACAAATTATAGCTGCATAGGTCTAAATATATTTTCTGTTCATTAATTCCAAGAGTAGAACGTTTAATACTAGTTGAGCAACATTCTTGACATTTTCATTATATGTTTCAATTAAAGATTGTATACCAATGCCCCATATAGTTATTATAGGATTTCCATACGTGGTACATGATATTTTTTTGCAATTAGTTAAACGAATTATCAATTAATACTTGGGATTACATCATAAATCGCGTTTTTTATTCTAACATGGTGGTCTGGTATTATGTCTTTCAGTTTACCTAACTAGTTACGTTAGAATTGCTAAATATGTAAGTGTGTAAAACAGTGGTTCTCAACGTGGGCGGTAGCGCCCACCAGTGGGCGCTGGAGGATTTTGGATGGGCGCTGTACGGTGTAAAGGTAAAGCTACACTACACAGTAAAAAATTAGTAAAAGTATACAAAAATGCAAAATGTTTAATATCCGCGCTCACCAATGTTCCTATTATGCATTGTTAACCCCATCGTTGCTATGGTTACGTACATGCTGTTTCTATTTCTGTGCTTAACTATGTTATTGTATGTATGACGCAACGCGCGGACTCTGTGAGTCAACGTGAGTATAGTGGACCGCATCTCGAATGTTCCAAGGTCGAGAGAGTTCGACTTCCAGAGAATTCCATGCGGTATATATAGCGAAGTCATTATTCGCATGATTCATTCTATTTACGATAGTCAGCGATAACGTTCGAACAGAGACAAATATTCAGTGTGCGATAGTTGTGTGATTAATTAACAGAGTGTTAATCAAAAATATTGTACATTTAGCACACACGGTTCTGTTATAAAATAAACAATATATATTTGAGCTGAATTAAAACTAGGTAGAGCAATTTTTATAATCGAAAACCGTTTATTACAGGTAATAATCATTTATTGATGTTGGTAATGTTTTTAATAGCTCAAATTATTTTAGAAATCTAACTTATACAAAATACTTTAATTATATTGCTCCAACCAAAATTGTTTAACATCGGTCTTTTTTACACGACAGCAATGGCCCCTCCAGGCAAAAAGCAGAAGGTGGTACGCCAGTATTCGGTCGACTATATAGCCTTCGGTTTCGTACCAAGCCCAGCGGATCGCACAAGACCGATGTGCCTCATTTGTTCCAATGTCTTCTCAAATGAAGGTATGAAACCCTCTCGTATGCGTGACCATCTAGAAAAGATGCATTCGGACAAAAAGGACAAGCCCGCAGAATACTTCAAGAAACTGCGTGATGACAGGGAGAAAACTACCCCGTCCATTTCGTCTGCTTTTGCCAAGGTGACAGAGATTCAGCGTGATGGCCTGCTGGCATCGTATAACATTGCATATATGATTGCAAAGGCTGGCAAGCCGCACACTGTGGGGGAAACACTGATTCTGCCTGCCGTGAAAGAAGTGATTTCGACTGTCTTACATAGGAATGCGACAGAAATAGTGAAGGCTATCCCCCTTAGCAACGACACGGTCTCCAGAAGAATAGATGAGATGGCAAGTGATGTCGAAATCCAGTTGGTGGACATTCTCAAGAAGACCAACTTTTCCATCCAGCTTGATGAATCGACTTTGAGTGATAACACTGCCCTTCTCATGTCTTACGTGAGGTACTTCGACGAAACTGGGGAAACAAAAGAGGACATGTTGTTTGCAGAGTCCTTACCCCTTGACACAACTGGTACATCCATCTTTGCTGTTGTCAAGAAGTACTTTGAAGAAAAGGATATCCCACTAATCAACATTCACTCCTGCGCAACAGATGGAGCACCAGCAATGGTTGGGCGATACAAGGGGTTCCTTGCTCTTCTCAAGAAGGAGCATCCAGATATCATCTGCATACATTGCGTAGCGCACAGAGAGCATCTTGCAGCGAAACGGCTGACCCCCAGCCTTCATGACTCTCTCAATCTCGTGATCACGGCCGTGAACGTAATAAAAACAAATGCAAAAAGCGATCGACTATTCCGCAACCTCTCCCAGGAAAATGACGAGATCTACAATCGGCTGCTGCTTCACACCGAGGTGAGATGGCTCTCTAAAGGCAACTGCTTGGCTCGATTCTGTGAAATGTTCGATTCAGTTGTCACTTTCCTGCAAGTCAAACATGAGAAGTTGGCCGGTGAGCTGAAGAAACACAAATTCGACATTTTCTACTTGGCTACAATCTTTAGGAAACTCAACGAGTTGTCTCTCCAGATTCAAGGTAAACTGGTGACACTCATCGACTGCAAGAGCGCAGTGACCACTTTTATCGACAAGCTGGCCCTTCTCCGCAGTAATATCGTTAGGAAAGAACTTTACCAATTTAGTGAAATTAATCAAATGACAGAGACACCCACAGATGAAGATCTTCTTCGATATGGGGCTCATCTTCAGCAACTAAAAGAGGACCTTACATCGCGCTTCCAAGACCTCATCGAACTGGATGTACCTGCCTGGATCACTGACCCGTTTGGAGTCGTGCTGGAAGACGTTGACGTTAAATTGCAGGAGGAGTTGGTGGAACTTCGCAACAACGAGGATTGCAAAGTCCGAATCAAAACAGGCTTCAAGAAACTCTGGCAGAACCACAGCATGGCAGGACTATTCCCTACAATGTGGGGAATTGTTCACAAGCTTCTTCTCACGTTTCCGACTTCATATTTAGTGGAAACCGGATTTAGTGCGGCTACATTTCTGCACTCAGACAAGAGGAAAAGGCTGGGCATGGTCAACAGACGGGACTTGCGGCTTTATTTGTCTCTGCTGACTCCTCGCGTGAAAGAGCTGGTGAGCAAGCACCAACCTCAAGGATCGCATTAGTGAAGACTGCATGGGTTGGGCTCACAAATTTATTAATTTAATTTTGTTAAATAAAATTCAATATTTCAATAATAATTTTTGTTTGTATTAATTAATATTTTTAAATAAATTTAGAGGTAGAATTTATTACTTCTTGTTTTAATTACTGTGCCCAGGTTAACTAGTCCATAATCCATAGTCGTAGTCCATGAAGTGTCCCATCGCGATTTTCTGCAGTGGGCGCTGGGATCTATACAAAATCCAGTAAGTGGGCGCTAGGCGAAAAAAGGTTGAGAACCACTGGTGTAAAACAATAAAAACTATCACTTATAATTACACGAGAGCTTTCTTTTTTTCCGGATAAATTTTCACTTTTTAACGAAAATTTTTGTTGCTAGGTAACTGTACGAAACAAATTGCCTGATAAAAGACGAGTCCGAAGGACGAGTCGTTTTATCGAGGAGGTAATTTGTTGAGTTCAGTTACCATTTAGCAATTAAATTCGAATTTAAAAATGGAAAATTTATTCGGAAATAAAAAGAAATTGGGTAAGATAATTTACTAAATGTGTAAACAATTACTGAAAAATGTATTACATAGTAATTATATTATTTAAGAATACAGTTATTAAAAACAAAGTTCTTATATATTTTGTGAAGATTACTTACAATCAGTTTGCAAATTTTCTCATAACAACACTTCACAACGAACACTATGATGACAAAGTAAGCAAATTGATGTCGGGTCAACCAAAGATAGTACGCAAAGCTTACGGTTGCGTCGACTTTGACATTTCATTTTGACAGTGGGTTCGTTGAGTTTATGACATAACGAGAAAACACAAGTTGTTGTCAGGCCAACCAAAGGTAAACAACTTTTTTGTCGATATAAAAGTTAAAGTAAACTTTTATCGCTGTCAAAGTGACAAAACAATTCTGACTTTTGGTTTTTTTTTTACACATGCATTAAATTATCACTGTGCACGAAATTGACAATTTTTATTTGGAACAACCGGGGCACCTATCAGGTAAAGTCAATTCGGGTACGCTGAATTCAGTGGTGCCAATCGTTTTTTTAGGTTAGGTCATTAAATTAAATTATAAAATACTTTATTTTTGCATAAGATATGAATAGAAACAAAATTGAGATATGATTATACACATTTAAAAATTATTCATTCATGCATTAGTAAACATTCGTTATTTAAAAAGTGTATATACTGGGTGAGATATGTAGATGATATTTTGGTGTGTTTTAAAGGAACGGAGAGACAGTTAAATACACTTCATAATCATATTAACACTTTGCATGATAATATTAAATTCACCATAGAATTAGAAGAAAATAAAACAATTAATTTTCTAGACCTTCAAATATCACATATTACTGATACACACGAATTCGCTATTTACCATAAACCCACACACACAGATATTACGATACATTCTAACTCTTTCCACCCGATTAGTCATAAACTTGCTGCTTTTCACTCAATGTTATATAAATTAATCCATGTTCCTATGAATAAGATTAATTTTGATAAAGAATTAGATAGAATTTACACCATAGCTCAGAATAATGGTTATTCAAAAGAATTAATAAATAATCTCCTTCATAAAAAACAAAAATCAAAAATCATATCCGAAATTTATCCTATAGTCCCCCAAACTTACTTATCAAAATTTGCCTCTGTGACTTATATAGGTACACCTTCCATAAAAATAAAAACATATTTACAAAAAACAACAAACACATTAATTTCATTTCGTACAAACAACAAACTACAGAATCACATTAAAAATAATAAAGATAAAACTGACAAAAATTTAAAATCTGGGGTCTATAAGTTAAATTGCGAGTGTGGAAAAGCTTATATCGGACAAACTGGTAGATCCTTTTCCACGCGCATAAAAGAACATGAAAGAAGTTATAAATTACAAAATACAGATTCCACATATGCAAACCACTGTATTGAACAAAAACATAAATTCAATAACAAGTTTGAAATACTACATATACAAGACAAGAGTAAAAAATTAAATTTATTAGAAAACCTAGAAATAAATAAATTAAACAAATTAAACCTTATTTTAAATGACCAACTAGAAGTGAATAATTCACCGTTGTTAAATTTAAATATTTAAAATCAACTTAATAATTCTTATAGTTATATATATATTTATAAATTGTTTAATTTTATAATAACAGTAAACAATCAGTTTTCAAAAATTTTTAATATTATTAATCATATTGTTATGTATATATATATTAAATATTACATTAAAGATATAAGTTACTCCCGCTCTTAACCTAATGTCACAAACTCCCCCCTCTTCATTTAGGAAAAGACATAAATAAGAACGTCTACAAATATTTTGTATTATAATATTCATCACCTGATGAAGCCCTAGTAGGGCGAAACAATTGTTGTGAATTAAATAAAACTGTTTTGAACTCAATTTGAATTTATTTCAATTTTTACTTGTAAATTATGCATTCAGTTTGAGATATTTTCCAACAGATGGCATCAAGGTTTTTATATAACCACCAAACATATTTTGTATTATTGAATATTTTGATAATTTTGACATTTGGTTTAAACAATCTCCTCGTTTACAAGTTCTGTATGGTTTTTTCAGTGTCCATTTTGATCGGTTTGCGAAATTAATCGTTTTAAAATATATAAAATGGATATATGTGGAGCAATAAAATTCAATAACTTTTGTTATATTTGCGGAAAATGCACTATCATGCCTAGTCGGCGTAAATTACTCCGAACATAGTTGAAATATATCGCCAATATTTCAATCACGAAGTTTTTCACGATGTGGAATGGGCCCCGTTTATCATTTGTACGGGATGCTTGAAAAAATTGAATCAATGGAATAAAGGTGAGATCAATTGTATGCCTTTTGGTATTCCTATAATTTGGACGGAACCACAAGTACATAATTCAGCTGAATGTTACGCGTGCGTGAATTATATTTTCGGAACAAACAGAAATAAGATTCGTTCTATGACATACAAAGCAACAAAATTTGTATACAGTTGCCATTACCGCACTCCGGAAACATACCCATCCCAAAAAAACCGAGCCCTAAGTCAAGGCGCGCACCAAAGTGGCGTGGCGATGGCGTGGATTTGAAATGACAAGTGATGTAGGAGTGGCACGTACGTGGTGTGGCTGTGGAATGGCGGTAGTATGGTTGCAGTGTGGTTTAATGCGCACCGAAGTGGCAGCCACGCCATTCCACTATTGTGATTAGCAGTCCTAATGTAGTCATCCGAGAGTGACGATGCTTTCGCATTTGTTCAAATCGCAAATTCAGTGGTAATTGTAATAATCGTAAAAAAGCGCACTGGGTTAATCCCCTGTGGCAGAAAAATATGTAGTACGGAATTCATAATATTTACCGCAATGATTTATTCTTGGACGACAAAAAGTGTAAGCTTTTATCGAATGAAAAAGGCCACTTTTTGCATGTTACTTAAAGTCCTATAATACACAAAAACACGAAACACACGAAATAAACATATAACAAAACATAATTCCCATTTAAAAAGTCCTTTACTTCCGCTCATAGATCATTCTCGTATAATACATTTAAGGCATTTCCTGTAGAAGGCTGCTTCATCTAGCTTGTGTATCTGCCGTAAAAATAACTCCTCAGCAAGGTTAGAACTCCTATCCTCTATTGAAGATGGATAAGAGTTAGGATGTCGTACATGAACGACTTGACGTGGTGTCCACTGCAGTTAGTGCATTACTACTTGTAGACGCCGGAAAAGAGTGAATTGCATTTAT
The DNA here is from genome assembly GCA_963170755.1 of Amphimallon solstitiale. NCBI lineage: Eukaryota > Metazoa > Arthropoda > Insecta > Coleoptera > Scarabaeidae > Amphimallon > Amphimallon solstitiale. Next base: position 51,329,545 of record OY720675.1, on the reverse strand, counting down.
ATCAGTTGTAGGTTCAAGATTTGCTCGGCAAGGGTCGAAATTCCCATTTTAAAGGATCGTTTCTGCCTGGCTGTCCTTTTACTTTGAAGTATTGTGATGATGAAAATTTTCGACTTCGAGATTTTTGCAGATGTCCATGTTTGAAGTCCACTGATACCGAAAGAGTGATTTTTAAAAAAGTCTCTCTCTCCCCCTCTCTATCTCTTTCTCTCTCTCTGTGTGTGTGTTAGATTTTCAGTAAAATCGGCGGACCGGAAGTAGTACTTCACTTCAGTGACAAAATCGAATTTTGCCAATATTTCCTCAACTACTAAGTTTAAACAAATTTATAAAGAATTTATATGTACTCAAAATTAAATTTGAGAAGAATTTTATTATAAAAGTTTTTCGAAATTCCTACCGGAAGTGTCTTTTACTCTTATCGAAAATCAGCTTTCTGCAAATATTTTGCAAGTCATGCTTTTAAGACAGGTACGTTACGAGTATATACGTGTTTAGAACTTAATTTTCAATAACTTTCATATAAAGGAAATTTCAAAATTCGAACCGGAAGTAACACTTTTACTCTTGTCGAATAGCGATTTCTTGCTAATATATCGTAAATTATGCATTCTATATATATTTGTCAAAAGTACAATAGTGTTTGGAGCTAGATTTGGAATATTTTTTGTATAAATGAAATTTCGAAATTCGGCCAAGAAGTAGCAATTCTACTCTTAGCGAATATAACTTTTTTTCAAATATCTCGCAAAGTATGCATTCGATAGAGATTTATCAAAAGAATACGAGTATTTAGAATTTTGAATATTTTTTGTATAGAAAAATTCTTAAAATTTGGACTTGAAGTAACACACTTACAGGTTTATTTTTCGGATTATTTTTCTACGATAAAAGTATTTAAAATAATTCAGAACAACTTCCGTATAATTTGAAACGCTTATAAGTATAAGAAAGTCGTGTGGTGGCCACACCTTATTTTTAACTCTGGCAGACGGCAGTACACTTAAGAAAGAGTGTGCGTCAGCGTTCTCCTATAACGAGACATTAGGCACCGTTGTATGATCCTTGTCTTTTTCTTTCAAAATATTCAAAAGCAGATTTATTTACTTTATAGTAAGTAATTCCATTTTGAATGCTTTTACGTTGTTCTGTTGTGCTATCACCGAGTAAATCCTGAATCACTTTTGTTTTTATACTATTTCCCAGTTCTCTTTCATTATTTTCTTGTAATGAATTGGGCTCCTTAACTGCAGCAAAATTTGCCTGGAACAATGTTGATCGTCTTCTTCTTAAAATAATACTTCTACGTCATAATTCACTCCGATTTCCTTTCCATCTACGTAGTCATCGTCTGAGGAAACATCCTCAGTAAATACATCAGATACATACTTGTTCCGTTGAGCCAATATATTCCCTTTAACTAGAGTGGAAAAATACTGGCTGCCGTATTCTGCCACACGCCACTCGAGATTAAACTTGTCAGAAAGCAGTGGCAACAGAATGGCGCCACGCCACATCTATAACATCACACCACTGCCACTCCATGTCGATGCGCGCTGTCGCATTTGATTTCACTCGTTTAAAAATTGCCACATGCCACGTTGTCACCACGCCACTTCCACGTCATCGTCACACCACTTTGGTGCGCGCCTCGACTAATGAAGAATACACTCGAACTCGAACACTGGTACAGCGGAAAGAAGCTTGATGCTCTATTGGGAGATATTTGTTGGAATTTACAAGAAGAAACTGAAATTGAACATAATTGAAAAAAAAAATTAAATGAAGGAAACAATTTTAATAATTTAAAATGTGTAGAATCATGTGTAGAATCATAGGGAATTTTTATTTATGCAAAATAAACTATTTTAGAAATGATTTGGAATCAAAAAAGTAGAAAGCAGGAATAAAATACAATTTTATTGCGAACAAATGTGAAAAATTGTATATTTTAGCTAAATCGATCATTCTTTTCGTAAAATGGCTTCTATTTAGTGTATTTTACCAAAACAGTGAAAATCCAATCCAATTTTAACGAAAAAAAAATAATTAAATACAAAAAATATTGCAGCGAACACTTGTATTGGACAAAAATTACCATTTGAAATAATTCGATTAAATGACCTAACATAAAAAAACGATGGGCACCACTGAAGTCAGCGTACCCGAATTGACTTTAGCTGATATGTGCCCCGGTTGTCCAGTTTTTAGACTTGCACAGTGTTATCAGAGAAAATAATGTAAAAAACTGAAAAATAATGTAATAAAGATGTAGGTAAGGTGATTTAGCAAATCTTGAGACATCTGAATTTCTACTAATGTAAATTTCATTGATAAAATGGAAATATAATGTCAAAAGTGACAGCGGTTAATTTAAAGCTATAATATGTGGAATTTGAGTGCCCACCAAAAAGCGGTGCTGCAAGCCAGATGGTGTTCCAGTAAGGGCTATAGCTGCCAAATTTACAAATTTATTAAAAACACTGTGATGTCAGCAAAAAGAAAACTTATGGAATTCGAATCAATTGTTAGGATGCAAGAATCTGGGAGACGCAATGTTTCGGTTCAACAAGGACACAAATTTACTACATTTTCTGGGTGAAAATCCACTCGAAATAGCAATTAGTGCTAGGGAACAGGTAAATTACCCTCCTCCAATTTATACTGTGCGCCGCAGGATTAAAAATAGTGAATTAAAGAATTGATGTGCAGCTAATAAAATATAGATGACCAAAGTTAACAACGTAAATTACGGTATAAAGTGGTATTTTCAGATGAGAAGTCATTTCAATCATGCAACAATGGGCTCCTTCGTGTTTATAGATATAGTGGTACAAGATATGATAATCAATATGTCGTAGTGTAAACACAGCAGGGCTTGTTATGTAAATATTTACATGTGGAAACAAAAGCTGTCCTATTTATTTTATATGAAACGACTTTTGCAAGAGCATTAAAGAATACGATTTTCTCTTACAATCCGACTTACACTGTAACTAATTACCTGATTATTTTTCACTGCACATACTGTACGTTCTTAATAAATTTATACTGTAGCGTTTAGTTTGTCCACCCTGTCTAAATAGTTCCTGTAACGCTACTTTTTAAGCTGATAGTAAATTTTGGGCGTACGGCGTTGCCTCGATTGTTTTTGAGGTAACGACTTGCTGGAAATTGCAAATATTATTCTTTTCTGTTGTGGTGTTCAAAGTGAAGACATGTGTTCCGCCAAGTATTAGAGTGACTGGTTGACTCTGTGCATGTAAAATGAAGTTTGGCGAACATATTGCTGTGATCTCAGCTGTGTTAGTAATTTGCACATAGTGTCAGCTACGATCATAATATAATTTATGTAAAATTAATTGAGCTTATATACAGGGTGTTATAAATTAAGTCGACACTATTGCTAACTTTGTTATTAATGACGCTACAGTATCGGTTAAATTAGCAAAGTAGTAGTATTTTTATCGCGAACATTGATGGCAGAACCGAAAAGATAGTTGAACTTCTAATTTTCGCGCTATTTACAAAAGTTACTTTTTTTTTAATGGAACACCCAGTATATTTTTGCATATATTGAGAGAAGGAATTATTTTAAAAAAAGAAAGCTTTCATACATTATTGACAAAAATGACAATTGCGGCAGAGCACGCGTGACTAACTTAACGGTACATTGACCAGGTACCGCTAAGATGTAGTTAATAGCTTAGGTATAAGTATAAATAAACCATCCCTGTAAATTGGAAATCAGTGTTGTTCTGTTACGCTACCGTGCGTAGGCAACGCGATTTTTTATTCAATGCTACTGAAGATGACAACTTAGTTGTCGAAATGCGTATTTAGCCTTTTTGTGCTCTATTATCAAAGAAAAAACTGATATTAGTTAATGTTATTATAAGTTGTTTTTTTTATATATTCGTATATACCGAATAGCTAATGTGTCTGTTTGCTGTCAGGAAGGAGGTCCTGGAACAGTAAAGGAGAAGAAGTCTATGGTGAATGAAAGAAAAACAATGCTATTAGTAACAATCACATATTTAACCTCAATTTTCTATGACAATTTTATTGTACTTACCTAATGAACAATGTTTGAGATCAGGAACATGTAATTACACTGTTTATTAAGATTTTACGTCGTTTTACAGTGAATTGAAAGACGAAAGAATTGTTTGTTCTTGTTTTGAAAATATTTAATGTGCCTGTACGAATAATTGAAATATTTTATGTCGCATCGTTGCAATGTTTACGACGTACTAACGCAGTTAAGACCCGACTATTTTTAACGTAATTTTTCATTTTGAATATATACAGTGTGCACGCGATCTACCTGCGGATGAATATACTAGACGAGCTGGTCGACTATAAGTGGGAGAATAAGGGGGGTAGCCTCTGTTACTAACATTAGAGCTACGTTAAAGTCGACACCACAGAAATCGTTACTGCGTTAGTCCGTGAAAATTGCTACTGTTACTATTAATAACAAATTCCTTAACCAAGAATAAAGTCATTTACTGTACTGCTTTAGAGAAGATGGAAATAATATTATACAATAAAAAGAACTACCTAGATAATTTATAAGTAGAGACTTGTTGAAGCATCAAATAATCGCACTAAATAATTTTAGTAACGCATTTCATTATAGCTTCCCAAATTGTATGAATAAATAAAAGAAATGATCATCAATTATAAAAGCTTTAAAATAATAATTTTTTTCTTAAAATATGAATGATAAGAAATACAGCTGATATAAAAAAACGAAAACGTAACAATAGCAAAACTCTTATTAAGATAAAACGTAAATAATTCTGTAGTATTATAAAATAGGAAAGAAACAAACTAAAATTCTGAAAGTAAATAATAAATTTGTATGAAACTAAACAAGATGTTTCAGTAAGTATAAACGCAAAAAAAAATTGATTGGAAGTTAAGAATGGAATTATTAAAGAAAAATTAATTTCTACAAGTACTTAATTATATATTAAATGCTCAAATAAGCCTCCCTCTTGAGCTGAGCAGTAACCAAGATGATTATAAAAAATTCAACGGACATTTGTTAACATTTCCGGGGGTAACATGATTCGAAAATTCAATAATTTTGGCGCGTAATTGCGATAACAAAATTCAAATGAAATGCGCAAGTACAACTGCTATCCTTGTTGTGCTGATTAAACTCGAGTCAGTCAAACCTCACTGAAAATGTTTCCCTATCCCCCTATCTTTTCCAATACTAGACTCGATCAAAAGAACAGTTTGTATATTGCTTTCGCGTACTAACTCATACAAACTCTCGGTGTCGTCGTTTTATCACACAGTAAATGTATCCGCAACTTGCAGGCAAGCAATTGGTATATGTGTATGGGGTAAATTTAGTATTGCTTTGTTGAATAATTAAGCAACACTAATAAGTAAACGATTGGTTTAACACCAAAGATTGAAAATCGGACTTAAAATAATCATATAGAATTTATATTTCGGGACAAAACGCGAAAATTAAATTCATTCGACTTAATAATCGCGAGTACAATAAACATTTTAAATATAGGGACTTAAAATATTTTATATATTATTTACTATTACCTATGATTCTCGAAACAACCTACGTTTGAAAAATCAGAATCACTCCTTTTAAAAAATGTTCTCATTCTATTTCGGACGTAGCGTCAATACACCTGATGATATTAAGGACTTTAGCACTATTAATATCATTAAAAGTAGAGTTAAAATAATATTTATTAAATATTTTTGTATATATAGGTACTAAAGTTGTGAATGTAAGATCTAAAAAGTAACATAAGTTGTTTATCATTACATTAAGTTTATTATTTTTTGTTATAAGCTTTGTTGTTATTATACTTAATCACGTACAATGTAAATATTTGTTGTACTCAATTTCACTTACCTTTGTGATTCCAGACTAAATATAAAAATAAAGAAAAACCGCAAACAAATCAGAGGCGCATCATTCGAATTGTCCCACGTATATTAAGTTTTATTTACAATACTTCAAACTGATATTTCTCTTTTCACCTTATATTATTATGTGTACTATATAATCAAACATATAAAATATCTAAAGAGGAAGATTACCTAATTAATCAAACGTTCTTTCATATACTAATTTATTATTCATTTGTGCGTATAAAATGCGTGTTAGGTAATAAACATTTATCGTATACCTTCTTCAATACACGATTCAACCACGTGCCCGGTTTCTACGTTTCTAAAAGTCAATATTTAGTCGACGTTTCAAGGTGCATACCACTTAGTGTTATTAGTAGTTTTTCACCAGCCTCGTTCGAAATCGAGATGTAATTTCCAATGGTCTTTCTTATGATGATACTTCAGGCAGCAGGTGTGAATTTATAGAAATGTTGTAGTGTGGGTGATAACGAGTGTGCGTTATTCATAAAACGTAGCTATTCGTCTATGACATAACTTACGCATATTAAAAAATTGCGTAATATTAAATTTGTTCATTTGATAACTATTAATTATTATAAAGCATGTTTAATTAGGGTTTGTTATTAGAAATACCAGGCAGTTTGCATCCATGGAGGCCATTACTACCCTTTATTTTTCCTTTGTTCGCTCTCGCCTCGAATATGCTTCATTCGTTTGGTCGCCAACATATAAAACGTATTCTGAAGCACTCGAGAGGGTTCAGAGGCGCTTTTTGAAATATCTGTACTTTAAGAGGCATGGTTTGTACCCTGTTCAGGGGACATGCTATGATGTCCTTCTTGAAGAATTTAATTTTGAATCTTTGGAGATACGAAGGCATAAAGCAGACATTAAGTTCATTTATGATGTATTGCACAATAATATAGATGTTCCATATTTTTTGGCAAAGATCATGTTTGCTGTACCTCAGTACCCATGTCGCACGAGGAATGTATTTTATTTTTCAACGGCCAGAACAAATATTTTACTTACATCGCCTCTCTATAGAGGCTGTAGTCGTTGCAATGCCACTTGTGGGGATGATCTCGATATTTATTTTTCATCATTATCGCAATTAATTAATTAGTAGGGTTACTTATACGTTGCATTGGCTTGTTTTTTTTTCTTTTCATTTTTTTTCACTGTCTTAATTCTTGTAGTGCATATTATTGAGTTATGTATGAGTATGTATCTATATGTGTATATATTTCTTTTTTTCTTATTTGATTTTATATTGTGTAGTTATCGATTCATTGCATTTTTTTTCTTGTCCTGTAATTAGATGTAAAAAATCTGTTGGGCAATGAAGATATATTATTATTATTATTATTATTTCATTTACAGTTTGAATTACATAGTTACTTCGATAGTTTCGCGGTTTGTTCCCTAAATTATCTTTCTGAAAGGAGTTTTATTGGTTTTGTATATATAATGTACATTGTGCTACTCTTCTTATGCAAAATGCATTGTTTATAAAATTTTGTAAAAACGTCTCTACTCCCACCATTTCTTCAGCATATCAAATAGTGAAAGTGAATAGTTTAAGAAATATACAACCGATTCATCGTATCAGTGGTTTATAGAACAATTTTCTATCGTATCAATATTATTATTATGTAACCGCTAATTTAACTTAATTTTGTATTATCACCGCTTAATTATATTATCCTTTTGGAAAAATCTCCACGCAGGTTTAAATTTACTAGTTTGTTCATATTTTCCAATTTTATACTCCCACTTGGAGTATGGTGATTAAACTTTGTTGTTGTTAAGTTTGTTGAGTGTCTATCTGATATGTTTTACCTGCAAATCTGCAATCTATTTCCTTGAGATCCACCCGATTAAGTGCCAAGTTTATCTGTAATATAAGAGGGTGGCACCTTATCCTCCGTCATCTTGACCGATTTTGTCAAATCCACGACCCCTTCTATTTAAGTTAAGCGGCGACAGAACTACCTGGTTTGAGACCAGGTGCATAGGGAAATTATCATCTAAGACTAAGTGTTTTATCAATGGCAGGTATATCATATCTATTTGGCGGTATAATAAAGTGTAACTAACAGTTTGTAACTAATAGCTATTTGAATAATAGATGGACTTGTTAGTTTGTATTTCCACCATTCTCGCTCACTCTATAATTAGTTTAGGGGGAGTAACAACGAGTACTGCAGTATTTCAGTATCGAATCATGTCCCAAACAGCAAACTAAGAAGAGGCATTAAGACGGTAGTTGACTGCTACCAATAGTAAAAAAAAACGAGAGGGTGCCCTCGAAGAAGATGGAAAGAGAGGAAAAAAGAGCAGTGGGTGAAGAGGATCTGTCTGGTGACGATTGCCTAAATACGGAAGCTTTTCGGAAAGAAGGCAATCGTCACCATGCAAACATTGACAAAACACAGACTTAGAATGATAACTATACAGCGGACGTGCCAGGTTTAAATTACGACGGAGTTACAACGGAGCAAAGAAATAATGTAAACAACACACAGTTACTGAAAAGCACTAATTCATATGGTGAACTGCAACATCTGTTTTGACGCGAAAACAATAACAAAAAAAGTCTATTAAATCCTCCTAAATTTCTTTCTTCATCGGCGTAGGTAGAAGGTTGATGAGTTTTTAAAGTTTATTATATTTACCTTTTATTTCGTAAGATAAATAAAGTTATATATGTAGGTATATACCTATTCAGACTTACGTTAGTTTCGTTTTTTTTATTGTTTTGACTGTTAGTTACGTACTTCGTAATTTTTGTAATAGTTCCTGTTTAATACAGGTTCATTGAATCTACATCTTCCATTTATATCGACGTAAGTGTGCATTGGATTTCGTTAAGTTTCAATAACATACGCATACATTTTTAGTTATCATTTATTTAGATCTAGAATATTGTTTATGTTACTTTTTCATATATGATATGGAAGAACGTCGAGAATGGCATAGTGAAACAATGGTAAGTTGGATTGAGGGTCATACTGATTGTCAGTGATTCCGATATTTATTGCAAAGTCTGTAAGATATCGTGCAGAATGTCCAAAAAGTACACGTACAACGTCACTCAGCACCGCTAAAACATAGACAGCCATTGGACCCGTTGAAAGCTGACAATTTTAACGAAGAACTCTGTGAAGCTTTAATGGCGGCTAGTATCCCATTAAATAAACTTGACAATCCCACTTTCAAAACATTTCTTCGAAAATATACCGGTCGAAATATTCCTGATGAATCCACCTTACGCAAATATCATGTTTCTAAGTGCTCCACGAAAGCAGTAGAATGCATTAGAACGCATCTTTCAAATGGATAGGTGTCAACGAAACTGTCGATATATTAGGAAGCTGTGTGGTAAATGTTGTAGCTGGCGTACTACATTCAACTATTCCATATAACAGTTGTTGCGGAAACAGTTGCTAAAACCATTGACGATAATTTGCACAAAATGCTTCATTCAGACGAGAGGTATAATGAAAAAATACTTTTGTTAGTGACAGTGTCGCATATATGTTAAAAACATGCAGACTTTTAAAGGAAACATATCCTTGTATGCTGCATTTTACTTGAATAGCACATACTCTGCACAGACTCTGTGAATATATCAGAGACACCTATCCGGAAGTTGATAGACTTGTATCCGCTTTAAAAGAAGTTTTCACTGAGAGTGACTCTTTACAAGGAAAAACGTCCATCTTTTTCACTGCCTCCCTTGCCAGTAATAACTAGATGGGAAACATGGTTGGAAGCTACTAGTTTTTATGCAGAGAATTGCCATAGCTCACAAAATTTCGTTATATGTTTAGATGACGATGCTTGAAGTATTTCTGAGTGCAAGGAACACAAATCCCAAATTTAAAAAATCAGTTGTTATTCCTTCAGGAACACTTTGGAAGTTTGCCTAAACTAATCACATATTTTGAAAATCGAAATTTCAAATTAAAAGATGGATTAACCACATTAGACGTGGGCTATTAATAATTTCATAAGTATTCCAACTGACTTCGGATGTGGCCTTTGGCAAAAGTTAGACGCAGTTTGTAATAGAAATCCAGATTTAATAACATTGCGGCAGTTGTGTATGCTAAATACACTGAAATAAAAGAATATTTCCAGTACGCACCTATAACCAGTTGCGATGTAGAAAGGACGTTTTCTATCTACAAGGATGTACTTAATTCAAAGAGAACAAGTCTTACAGAAGAGTACTTTGTTATTCAATTATATAAATAAAATTAAAACCTTTTTAAAAATACAACATTTCAATAGTGCGCCCATGGACGATGAGTCATAAACCGTACGTGTCCGCGCCCTAATTATTACGTTTACGAAACGTTCAATGTTCACGTTAACGTTTTGCGTTATGTTTTACATTCACATTTACGTCACATTTAGAGTGCTTTATAGATTACATAAACTAGGTACTGGTGTTTCAACCCTAGCTATACTATTATATCATTCATAATTTTAAATAGGGTGGCCCTGGAGTCCACCCCCATCGTAATTCAACAAATATAGTTTGATTATATTTTTTATTAAACGGTGAATTAACCCTTAAAAAACTATTTTTTTTATTTGGAACAAAACCTATTGGCCCAGAACTGGTAAATTGACATCTACTTCACTTGAATTAAAAACCACATTGCAAAATATTAATTGGCAAACACAGTTCATTAACTTTTCTTTTTATTAATCTACAAGCTGTCTTGAGGAAATATTAATTAATTCCGATCTATCACGCCTAGGTGAAATACCGACGGAGATATCGTACTCATTTATGGGGCAATTCTACCATGACTATCACATTTACTACAAAAACGCGTAATACGAAGAACTGCTGACATAAAAGATAATTATTTTTGTAGGTTGCTGTTTTCGTAATAATCTGTATTTATACATGTTTAAACAGATATGAAATATGTGTATATCCTTGTATATATTTAAAAATCAAGACTGATTCAACAGAAATATTTACAATAAGAATACCAGAAAGTAGATTTTCTGTTTCTCTTTTGTCAATATAATATCACTTATAACCTAACCACATTTAACCCAGATTTTACAATTGCCAACTAAGTAAAATATATATGTATCCGTTTTTACGCGAAGTAACTTCAAGCATTTGGAATTTTGCGTTCATACTAGGAAAGATATGAATTAAGATTTTAATTCTGCTATTTACTGCAGCTTTCAGTTAGAACCCGTTCTAACTACACGTATAACAGTAAGTAACCGAAATACCCACCTCTTGACAGCGGACATACTTCCATAGCTCACGCCTCTATTTAATGGACAATTGCTCAACTTCATATGAAAATACCTCTTAACAAGCGGACATACTTATGCAGTTATACCAAATAGCATCTCCCTTCTCTTTCTTATAATAAAACACAATTGGTTTCAAGATTATTAAATGCTTTGAGAAAGAAATTGACTTATTTATTATTAGATGGGCTACTATTGTGACATTTTGAATTGCAAAACACTTGGTTTTTTTACACAAATTACTGAGACATTTTTTGTGCACTTGCACATGGAAAATTCTTGGCTGGATCCTTATACAGTCTAAACCGCCTGATGTAATGATATTTGCTAATTCTTCTTTACTACATCAATGTCAATAAATTTTTGCTGACCAATATCAAATTCTGATCTGGTGTACAGATTATTGAGGGTACGTTTTCCCACAAAAAGATTTCATCTCTTTTGGCCTGTTGAATAGAGACTGGCTCGCTTCAGACCCTGCTGCTGTAATGTTATCAGTTGTACAGTTCAAACAATAGTCTCGATCAAAGTTAGCATTTAAGACAGCACTGCAATTAAATCATAATCTACATTCTATTACTTCTGGTTCTTTTTCTTCATTTTCACACTCTATGTTTGAATCTTCTCCATGAATCCATGAAAATCCGCCATGTTAATTTTGACGTCACCAATAATATTTTCCAAACCTTCTTCCCGCTTTAGAGAAGAAATAACGTCAATAGGCAAAGACGATGTAGTTAACCTAACCCTATGCTCGATGCCAAATATTGCCTTATATACAGGGTGAGTTTTTTTTGAATGTTTAGCATTGGGATCTCAGAAACTACTGGAGATAGAAAAACGCTTAAATGGGGAAAGATGCGCAGTTTTACGAATTTGATTTAAAACTGCTTTTGTTTCTCCGATAACTTTCATGGCTTATTAGATATTCAAAGAAAACTAAATTTTACGTTTTTCTTTAAACATGCTTAGCATCGTTAATAGTAATTTTAGAGAAAAAGTGTTCAGACAAAAGTTTTAGATAATTTTACGCCAAATAAAACTATGTAGCTAATATTTTTTTTTCGTTCGCCATTATCGAGTTATGACACAAACTTGTGTTTTTTTAAATGGAAACCATAGTTGGTTTTGACATCATTAAAAAGCTTATTTTTTGCTGATTACAATGATATAAGGTTTGATATGGTTATTTTAAAAAATAAAGAGGATATAGACATTTTTATGGTTTTTATGGAAAACAATTGAATTTCGAACTGATAAAATACAAACCAAACGAAAACTTATTTTGAAATCTTATGTAGTAATAAAATGAAAACTATAAGAACTTTTATTAAGGGCACACAACATTATTAATGTTCAAAGATACCTCCATTATTATTAATACACAAATTGCATCTCTTCACAACAGAATTTGTAGAATTGCGTACTTTACGCCTACCAATGTTATTAAAAGCAACTAAGACAGCTTGTCTTAAATCGTCGATTGTTTCATATGTTCTTTTGTATACTGTGTCCTTTAGTACACCCCACAAGAAAAAATCCAAAACTGATAAATCAGGGGATCTAGCCGGCCATTCAATGGGTGCATTTCGTACTATCCATTGATTACGGAAGTTCAAATTTAAATAATTTATAACATTCAGTTGATTGTGCGGAGGCGCTCCGTTATGTTGAAACCATTGCATTGCTCGGGTTCTTAAATTTAAATTATCTAACATTTCCTCGAAATCTTGTAAAAAATTAAGATAACGATTGCCAGTTAGTGATCCATCAAAAATAAAAGGAGGAAGAACAGTTGATCCTATAACACCACCCCAAACATTAAACCCAAATTTAATTTGTGGTCTCCTATGTTCAACGTGAAGCGGATTTGTTTGAGACCATATTATGTGCTCATTGTGCCTATTAAACATTCCACAATTTGTGAAACGAAATTCATCAGTCCATAATATTTTCATTGAGCAGTGTGGATCGTTTTGACACTGATCTTTAAACCATCTACAAAAAGCTATTCGTCTGATGTTATCACCTTCATGTAAAGTTTGTGATACTGATAATTTGTAGGGACGAAATTTATGCTTCTTCAACACTCTGACAATAGTGCGTTGAGAGGAGCCCATTTCTGTTAAAATTTGTCGGGTCGATATAGATGGATTCTGAGCGACACATGCTAATATGTTTATTTCTCTATCTTCATCCATCCCTTTTTTTGATTTTGGTTTAACGAACGAACCATAATCTGCTAAATTATCCCATAATCTCTTAAAAGTAGGTAGCCACGGCTGACATCGATCAAAATAATTTTTAAAATAAACTTCAGCAGCTCTAGTAGAATTTCTCTGGCACTGAATGTAACATTCAACCATATCACGCTTTTCTACGTTAGAAAATTCCATAGCCAATGCAAACTTATGATTAACGGCCGTTTACACCGCTTATAGTTAGGTTACAATTAAATTAATTAATAGTTAATTGTCAAACATTGACAATTAACTATTAACAATTGTTACAATTAAATTAATTAATAGTTAATTGTCAAACATTGACAATTAACTATTAATTAATTTAATTGTAACCTAACTATAAGCGGTGTAAACGGCCGTTAATCATAAGTTTGCATTGGCTATGGAATTTTCTAACGTAGAAAAGCGTGATATGGTTGAATGTTACATTCAGTGCCAGAGAAATTCTACTAGAGCTGCTGAAGTTTATTTTAAAAATTATTTTGATCGATGTCAGCCGTGGCTACCTACTTTTAAGAGATTATGGGATAATTTAGCAGATTATGGTTCGTTCGTTAAACCAAAATCAAAAAAAGGGATGGATGAAGATAGAGAAATAAACATATTAGCATTTGTCGCTCAGAATCCATCTATATCGACCCGACAAATTTTAACAGAAATGGGCTCCTCTCAACGCACTATTGTCAGAGTGTTGAAGAAGCATAAATTTCGTCCCTACAAATTATCAGTATCACAAACTTTACATGAAGGTGATAACATCAGACGAATAGCTTTTTGTAGATGGTTTAAAGATCAGTGTCAAAACGATCCACACTGCTCAATGAAAATATTATGGACTGATGAATTTCGTTTCACAAATTGTGGAATGTTTAATAGGCACAATGAGCACATAATATGGTCTCAAACAAATCCGCTTCACGTTGAACATAGGAGACCACAAATTAAATTTGGGTTTAATGTTTGGGGTGGTGTTATAGGATCAACTGTTCTTCCTCCTTTTATTTTTGATGGATCACTAACTGGCAATCGTTATCTTAATTTTTTACAAGATTTCGAGGAAATGTTAGATAATTTAAATTTAAGAACCCGAGCAATGCAATGGTTTCAACATAACGGAGCGCCTCCGCACAATCAACTGAATGTTATAAATTATTTAAATTTGAACTTCCGTAATCAATGGATAGTACGAAATGCACCCATTGAATGGCCGGCTAGATCCCCTGATTTATCAGTTTTGGATTTTTTCTTGTGGGGTGTACTAAAGGACACAGTATACAAAAGAACATATGAAACAATCGACGATTTAAGACAAGCTGTCTTAGTTGCTTTTAATAACATTGGTAGGCGTAAAGTACGCAATGCTACAAATTCTGTTGTGAAGAGATGCAATTTGTGTATTAATAATAATGGAGGTATCTTTGAACATTAATAATGTTGTGTGCCCTTAATAAAAGTTCTTATAGTTTTCATTTTATTACTACATAAGATTTCAAAATAAGTTTTCGTTTGGTTTGTATTTTATCAGTTCGAAATTCAATTGTTTTCCATAAAAACCATAAAAATGTCTATATCCTCTTTATTTTTTAAAATAACCATATCAAACCTTATATCATTGTAATCAGCAAAAAATAAGCTTTTTAATGATGTCAAAACCAACTATGGTTTCCATTAAAAAAAACACAAGTTTGTGTCATAACTCGATAATGGCGAACGAAAAAAAAATATTAGCTACATAGTTTTATTTGGCGTAAAATTATCTAAAACTTTTGTCTGAACACTTTTTCTCTAAAATTACTATTAACGATGCTAAGCATGTTTAAAGAAAAACGTAAAATTTAGTTTTCTTTGAATATCTAATAAGCCATGAAAGTTATCGGAGAAACAAAAGCAGTTTTAAATCAAATTCGTAAAACTGCGCATCTTTCCCCATTTAAGCGTTTTTCTATCTCCAGTAGTTTCTGAGATCCCAATGCTAAACATTCAAAAAAACTCACCCTGTATATGTAGTTTTTTTTATGAGACGCACGGTTTTTCATAAACTGCACAAATGGTAGACCTTCTGACCATTTAACGGTGTTATTATCGGACATCCACACGACATCATCATATTTTCAACATCTAGATTGGCTCGTTCAGCTGAGCTTTGGGTCTGGTTGGGACGTGGTCTACTGTGTACAATTTGGCAAATTCTCGGCCATTATCACTATTTAATATATGCTCGGCCCTCCGAACGTCAAAAATATTTATTTTAATTTATAATCTATTTCTTTTGCTCGTTTAGATGTTAAAGCTCTTAATAAAATAAATTTGGTTAGATAATCTTGATAAAACGTGATGTATTTATATTCCCCATCTTATTGACTTTGGGTATCCACAAGATCTACTTGGCATCGGTTGTTTAACTCATTGTGCAAAATTGGTTTAGACACTAATCCCTTCTTCTTCTTACAATTTCTACTATAAAATGGTGCGCCCAGGCTTCATCTACAGTCGCAGTCCAATGCAGAAACTCGTCTCCTTCATCATTATAATGATCTAGATGACAGGTTTTTACTCGTTTGTTTCGCTGCCCCTCGCTCAGAGAGAGCGAGATCCTCCCGACACTTTACTTAACTCCAAGTGATCCGAGATGAGTCTGTGAATGCTTCCAACACTTCAATACTAAAGCTATTTTGGATACAATCACATAGTATGATTTCATGAGCTTTCTGAATGTTGCCGCCAATTCTTCAGCTTCTCCGTTGCCGTTGTTCATGGCTCTGGTTCTCGACCACTTAGTGGCCACTTATTCCTTTTGCCATTCTATTACTTGTATTCTTAAGAGGGTGTTACTGCCAAACAAAAAAAAAGACAGTTTAGCCC
Organism: Amphimallon solstitiale; assembly: GCA_963170755.1. Lineage (NCBI taxonomy): Eukaryota > Metazoa > Arthropoda > Insecta > Coleoptera > Scarabaeidae > Amphimallon > Amphimallon solstitiale. The sequence continues at coordinate 51,313,244 of OY720675.1, read as the reverse complement.
CTTCTCTAGATGATAGGGAGAGTGAGAGAGGAGTGGAGAGAGAAATAAGAGGGAGACGGGGGGGGGGGAAAGAGAGAGAAGTCCGGTTTAAATTCGAACGGGCCGCGTATTATTTACAACAATAAGTAAATAGTTTATGAAAATTAAAAATAAAGCAGGACCTAAAATCGATCGTTGAGGCACACCAATCTTAATAGCATTGAAAGTTATCAATAGAAGTTGTCGAGAGATATTGACACATTATTACTGATAACTAGAGTCCGGATTTTAGGTAAAATGCCTTTTCTGTTACGTTTAAGGCCCATAAACGGGAGTCATGCCTAAATACATTTTGAACAAAATAAGACATTTTGATGACAGTCTCTTCTTCTTCTTCTTCTTCTTCTTCTTCTTCTTCTTCTTCTTCTTCTTCTACTACAACTTAGATATCTGTCGATCTGTTAATTCTGAAGTTGCCCCTGCGTCTTTTCCTGAGAGGTAGATAGCCAGCTATCTCTCCATCTCTTAGGTGGCCTTCCGATAGGTCTGTAGCCGGGCGGGTTGTTCTCTAGGACTATCTTCGGAAGTCTGTTCTCGTCCATCCGTCTTACATGGCTGTACCACTGCCTCTTACGTTGTCTTCCCCATCTCACAATGTCTTGTATCTCGCATTGTTTCCTGATATCCGAGTTTCTCACCCTGTCTCTTCTTGTCTTCCCCACTAGTGTTCTCAGTGTTTTCATGTCGGCGACCCTTAGCATGTGTTTCATCTTGTTGGAGTCTTCGTGGACTTCTATACCGTACGTCATAATCGGTCTGATGCAAGTCTATAGATTCTAATTCTAGTTCCTCTTACGTTATCTTCCCCATCTCACAATGTCTTGTATCTCGCATTGTTCCCTGATATCCGAGTTGCTCACCCTGTCTCTTCTTGTCTTCCCCACTATTGTTCTCAGTGTTTTCATTTCGGCGACCCTTAGCATGTGTTTCGTCTTGTTGGTGTCTTCGCGGACTTCTATACCGTACGTCATAATCGGTCTGATGCAAGTCTTCTAGATTCTAATTTTGCTATATTTTCGCATGTACGGGTTTGACCAGACTATATCTCGTAGGCATCCTGATAGTGCGGATGCTTTGTTAATTTAGCTCCTCAGGTCTTTAACTGGGTCGTGGGTACTTGATATGTCTATGCCCAGATATCTGAATTGCATCACCTGTTCTATAGGATTATCCTCCACCACTAGCTTCCATCTGAGCGGATCTTTCGTGATTGTCATACATTTGGTTTTGTTGATAGAAATGTTCATATTGAGTAAAAACACAAAATATAAAGTACAACACAAATAATATAGTACACCGAGAATAACGTTCTAGCAAAAATTTTTGTTTAGATCATTTTACTTATTTTTACTAGAAAATGTATTAGGTGTAAAAATACTCTTCTATTTAAATTGACAATAAATTTATATTTAATAGGTTAACGAAATTTATGTTGAATAATACCACAATGCCGACATATTGGATGATTAGTCTCGCAGAGTATATTTGCGTTTACAATAAAATATTGTAATTAAAAAATAATGTTATGCAACTAAATAAAGTTCGTTTTCTTAAACAAAATATTATATTTAATTTAACTCTTTTCTATGTCTAATGTTCATACTAAGATTCCTCAAGAAGGGAAGGGAGGGAGGAGGTAAAAGAAATATGCAATGTCACGGGCATAAATGGACATACTTGGCGCAACGCATGCGCAATCTACCAACATGCAACGTTTGTGACCCGTGTTGTTATCTGCTATAATTACAAGTATTTCGTTGTAATTGTGCGTAGTTTAAGATGGATATGAAAGTATTATTAGTAGAATAGGGCTTTAGGAAATTGGTAGCTGTATATGAAGGTATGTATCTGCCTTTTTACATTTTTATTCATGCCATGAAACTACTTTATGTTATGTTTCCATGAGAAAGTAGGTATATTACTCAAATAAAACTCGTCCAATTTATTAACTTAGGTCAAGATTATTTTAAAATGCATAATAAACGTGTTTGCATTATTAAATATTATCAGCTTATATTTAATTTGAGTATTGTTTATGTGGTTATGCAAAATGTTACGTTCTCCATAATCCAAAATCATTTTTGGCAGACTCATTGATGATGTCGCTTGTCGTTAAGAACAGTAAATACGTATTTTTTTTTATTTATTGGATATTAGGATTGTACCATATGAATATGAAGCATACAAAACTGACAACAGAATTCACCATTTTAGTAGAATTAGTGCAATTATCTGAAAATTCTATAACAAAGTCGGATCATTAATAAGAAATTTTAATAGAAGTTTTCAAGAGTTTAATTGATATACAAGCTATATAAGTACTTTAATTACTACGTTGTTCAGTAAAATACTGTTTATTTTAATATGACTTAAATATAAAAATATTATTTCAATAAGACGAGAAAATATTATTGATAATGGTAACATACATATATAATTAACCAAATACTTAGATAGGTACTATAAGAAATATTAATTTTCGATATAAAAAAATAGATATATTGCTTTGCTTATTTTGACTGTTTTTGTTTAATGAAGAAAATGAGATAGATTATGATATATGTAATGGCAATGGAAGAAAGACACGTAAAAGAAATAATATCGCAAATAGGAAAAAGAATAAGGTTTATGAAAGTGATGACGTGGTAACTAGGTTCAACTGTATTTTGACTGGCTTCTCTATTAATTTTTCACGGTTTTATTAGACATTTTAAAGCGAACAAATCCTTAAATGAAAATCTCTCTTACAATTTCATTTTTCTAGTCAGCTCCTATTACTATAATCACCAATAGTTAACTAAAACTAATTACTTCTGATAATACAATTCCTTCCAGCCTTCTATAGAGTATACCATTTCTTTAGCATCAACAGTAACTGGATCATCCAATAATAGTTTTTATAGTGCTGACGAGATAGATACCATACATGAAAGTTCTGCTTCAAATTTGCTGAAAGGTTGTAACTTCTAGTACCTACTGAATTTAATATTAACGTTATAGTCTTTATTCATTTACAGATAAATTTAAGGAATTCCCAGGAGGGATTGTGACTAGGCAACACATATGCTGAAAAGGATGATACCGTCTTCCTAAAACCTACTTTGCTTAGTACTTCACTCAAGCATCAATGTTAATTTAAGTAGTGTATTTCTTTAATAATTGAAATAAAAAATACTGTTATGCCATTCATATTAATTTATTTGTTACACACTATACTTAGCATCAATGTTAATTTAAATAATGTATTTATTTGGTAGTTGAAATAAATGAGATTTAAGTTCTGATCAAGTATTAATGAAAATATCCCGTAATAATCTCCATAGGTTCATTAGTATACCATATTTATTCTAACATTCATATCATCTCGACAAACGAATTGCCTCATGATGTATCTTATGTTAAAAATTTGTTATACCGTCTAAACATATTTCCATACTTATTTTCACATAGCATTCTGTCAAATTCTGCAGTGCAATGCCAGCTGATGAACAAGAATAACTGTCATAAAACAAGCCGATTTTCAATATTGCCTTAATTAATAATGACCATAAATATTTTTCATTAAAAAAAACCCTAAAATTTATGAAGACTATACTAATATTGCGAAAAGCGCCTATTCCGTAATTTTAATGACCCCGTCAAAAACGTAAAAAAAAGTCGATCAGATTTATTAGCGTCAAAGTTATGAATATCTCTTAATATAATTATAGATATTTATAAAAATAAGTAATTTATTTATTTAAGGTAAGTAATACCTTTACGTAACCAAAGCAATTTCGTATGTTCAGAACAAGTACAATATTATATTATTATATATTATATTTATTTTTATTTAAAAAGTTATTTAACCTAATTATACATACTGCTGAAAGCGAACAATTTTTGCTTTTAAGCCAAGTAATACATATACTTAAACAAAGCAATTCAATGTTGAGAAAAAGTACAATAAATGGTTACTTTTGCTTAAATTCTACTCAATATGATTATACTTTTTGTTAAAAATAAACATATATATTTTTGGAATAAGAATGTGTTTTATTGATTTTGAACAACAATTTATTTTAAAGTTAATATGTGTCGTTATAAACTTAACAAAGAATTATTGTTACTTCAAGATACTCCTTTTGTTTGAGTTCAATACACAACATATTTCGACTAAATATATTTTATTCTTAATGTTTGAATATAAAATTATTTTTAAATTTAAAAAAACACATTTTTGTCCTATATATAACAATATTTTATGTTTAAACACAATATAAATATATTTAAAACTACAACAAATTTCTCTCGGTGTAATAAAAGAAGAAAGTAATACTATTTAAAAAAAGAAAAAGAATTTAACAGTATAGCAAGGTGTGCTCATCTAGCAAGCGCCTGCAATGTGAGGAATCACAGTCGACCTGCACACAACGAAATAGCTCTAATATCCAGGGGCAATCCGTTTATATATTTCGCACACAAGTGCCTAAATGATCTTTTAAACTGTTGAGTAGTGTGTGCCGGAACGTCAATCAAATCCCTCCTCCTGACATTAATCGAGTGCACATCCGTCCGATACCTAATTCTACGTGCAAGGTAAGGATGCAGGCTATTATAAATAATTTGATGAACGAAACACGAAATGTAGGAATCTACGCCTGCTCATATCCAACCACAGTCTCATTAAGTTTGTGAGAAATTCTATGTCGTCTCCGAATGCCATAAATAAAGCGAAGGCACGAGTTTTAAACCACCTGGGTGCTCCTGACGTCACCACCGTCCAAGCATGGGCCATACACTGTGTCACAATAATGAAAGTGAGACAGCAACAAGGCATCCCACAACATTTTTTTTATAGAAATATTCAGCGAATGACGATGAGGAAAAAGCATCTTCAAATTACATCAATATACAAAAAGTATTTTTCAATTTTTATGTCATTTCGTCACGTTCCGAGTTGTATTGGTCACCGCCGATTGCAGGTGGTTGCCCGCACAAAGTTGGTTTGGTTTATACCACCAGCCAATAACAATATACCTACTTCGTATACCTACCATTGTATTGTCGTTCCCACTTCCGAGTATACATACGATAAGATTGACATAACCTAAAGAATGCCTAAAGAAAAACTTGTATTGAAAATAAAGTGAGGGTTTGGCTCAATAGAATTGGCACCAGCTTTGAAACTGGATGCTAGGAAATATGTGATTCCAAAAAGGAAATGATGTTTTGTAAATATTGCGTAAAAAAGTATAAATATATACATATTAAATTAATACTAGGGGTGCTTTTGATACCTATATTTCATTTCCGTTTATTGTTTATTTAGTGCCTATTTATATTGTAGTTCCTATGTAAAAAAATATCACACCTGGAACAGCATGAAAAATCGAGCATTCACCAACGCTCTGTTAAGCTGTCTGAAAGACAAACCTTAATTATTAATACTCTTAATTAAAATAATGAGAGACATCAGTTTAATGCTGATCTATGTAATGCTCTTGTAGCTTCCAATATTTTATGGAACAAGTTGAACTGTCCAGCATTTAACAAATTTTTAGCAATATATTGTGGTAGGCACATACCCAACGAAAGCACATTAGTAAAAATTACTTGCCCCCCTCTTACAGTGAGGTACGGTCATGAAACATTTGGTAGTGCCAAATTTTAACAAAATATGAATATGTTTTAGGCTATTGACAACATATGAAAAGCTATCGGAAAAAATAATGTAACGTTTTCGGGTTCGCAATAAACAACGCGTGCAATTTATTTATTTAAAACAGTCTGTATATTCATACACGTAAAATTAATTACAATATAAAATATAAAACTAACGTATCACACTTAAACTACTAGAATAGATTAACACAGATATTTATTTCTATATAACACTCTAATATTTACGTCCGTATATTTAAATCACTTCTATTTATATAACACGGTAATATTTACGTCTTTATTGCACTATATTTATGTTTATTCTTCGGCTACCACTTAAGGAACTATTTATTTATTTCTTATATTTATTTTTAGTCTGTTCCGCGCGACGAGTACTTAAGGACTTTCTTATTCCGGAATTACTCATCCATAGGTGACCCAGCCGCCTCATATACACATACGAAACATCTGGAAGCATTCGCGTAAACTCCATCTTCCTCTCGATGTTTGTAGAACATTCGATAGACATTCTTTCTCTTTGCAGTACAACGCAAATGGATGATTTATTGCTTTATGATATTTACCAGTCGTGCCGAATATTTGCCCTTCTTTTGTTGTCGCCCGGACGTCTGCTGGTTTCGTTACAATAACATACGTACAAGTTGTTGACATAACGACGAACACTTCTGGGCGATATATGGCAAATATGATGTCAGTAAATTAACATGTCACGAAGCAGGTACACCATATTCGTAAACTTCAAAATCATTGGTAAAAACAAATCATTTAACTGTCACCCGTTTCATAAATGAATCATGGGTAACATTAACTCAACACTTTTTCTATAATTGTGATGTATTTTATGCAGAGAAATAGAGTAGGGGAGAACGCGCTTCGACGAGTGCGCATCCAGTTTTAAGCAAACGCTATTGTGGTCGCCATTTTGCAGGAAGGCATTTCTTTTCACACGTAAGTTTGTTTACATTTTTCTAAGTCAATGAACTTTACATGCGAATTGTTGAGCTAGGTATAAATATTACCGTAATAGAACCTTCAAAATGGCGGAATTCAATTTAACTTAGTTGGCGCATCTTTAAGCGCGTTCTCCCCTACTCTATTTCTCTGATTTTATGTTAATATAAAATCATTATAGGTATTTTGTAGCCTGATGGAATTCAGTACAGTAAAGTAAAATAACTTTTAACTGACGGTGCCGCATGTATGTTAAAAACTGGACTGTATCTAAAAATATTCTTTGATCAATTAATTCATCTAACATATGCATTGAACTTGTTGTGTGAATATATTTAATGTGAAAAAAATATTTCAAAAAGCCCGTTTAAGGGAAGAAGTATATAAAGGTCGATTGCCAAATCTTCCTTTATTCCACGAACCCATTTTAGCTCGGTGGGGCACTTGTATCGATGCTGCGATTTTTTACGCCGATAACTTTGCAAACATAAAAAAAATGTAAGTCCTTATTGTGATATAACATATACTATAGACCAGTGATGGCGAAGCTTTTTGAGAAGTGGGTCAAATTTGTTTCATTATTGTTTTTAGTACTAGGTCGTGGGTCACTAAGTCAGTGGCGTCACATGAAAGGGGGAGGGAGGATGGTTAAAAACTAGTTTCTTTATTCCGTATTCCTTAGTTTTACGCATTTCGCAGTCAATTCATTTCCAAGTTTATTTCTGTTGGTAGATTTAACATAATTCATATATGAAAATAATTTTTCATACGAATACCCAAATATCGTTAATAGAGCGTTCGTAAGTTCTTCATTTATAAAAAAAATATTTGGTAAAGAATGCCCTACATTTAATATAATATTTTAATTTTTTAATATAGGGTCATTATTATCTGCACTCTCTTATTACTTCTTCCACTTCAGGTAATCAAGTTTTCAAATTTATTTTTCGACTACTGCTTTTCCAGTTGCTTTTATCAATGAACTAATTCAACTAATTCCATTTCTAAATCATGTACACCCAGCTACATAAATTCGACTGACTTCATTGTTTAGAATTCCGTTTTGTATGGATATAAAATAAATTGAAATGTGTTTTCCAATCTTTTAAATTGATTAAATATCTCCCCATAAGCTTCTTTTATTTTCTGTACAACAATTAAACAAATTTTTAATAGCAATTTCTTAAACGTCAAACGTATTTTCAAAAATTATCGTGTTTTGAAAATTCAGGAAAATATTTCATGATTTTCATTTCCAAATTCCTAGTAAAGATGTCAAGTTTTGTTTTAATGTTTTCATGTAATATCACTCAGCATTTCAATGAACTGAATAAACAACTCCAAAAAATAGACAAACTGTTTTAATGTTTGAATATATTAAGATATTTATGACAATCATTTAACCAATCTATATTTGAAAATTTGTCAAAACTATTGTTTTTTTCATGCAAAAAGAGCTTAATATCTTCTAATAAAATGACAAACCGATTAGGAACTTGACCGCAACTGAGCCATCGAACATTATCAAAATCCCTAAATATTGCCACTCAATTTTCTCTAATAATTGTGCATATTGTTGTTTATTAAGACTTGTTTCGTTTATAAAGTTGATGACTTTTATTACGACTGGCATTACATTGGAAAATATGTTTAATCCTTGTTTCGCACATAGAACTTGCTGGTGTATTATACAATGAAATTCAATCAGAAAATGTATAATATTTTACTCAAGATGCTGGATAAACAAATGTTTTTCCCCACTATATTGGGTGCACCATCTGCAGTTACAGAAACCATTGTCTGTAGGTCAATATCCATTTCTTTGGATGCAATATCAAATTCTTTAAAAATACATAATACCGGTACACTTTCTTTTCAAGGTTATTAGTTTCAGAGCTCTTCTTTGAGTTTATTGACTGACTTATATCGAGCCAAAACTGCTAATTGTGCATAACCATTGACATGATTACTCTCATCTAAAGCAATTGAATACATTTCTGTATACTAAGTCGTTATGTATTTGCGAACAAATATTTATTTGTAATTCTATTATTCCATTTTTAATTGTATTGCGACGTATTGGTCACTCATTTATTCGCTTTACAATCAAGTATTTATCTTTAAAATCAGCACACAAAGTAGCACTAGATTCTAAAAACGCTTGTTTTACAAACTCCCCTTCTGAAAAAGGTTTCCCGTGGCGAGCAATGCAATGGATAACAACAAAATAGAGGCTAATGTTTTTTTTTTGGAATCAAAGAAGTTTTTAAAACTCTGGTATGATGTACGTCATAGACAGGTGTAGTGATACAATAGAAAATCAGCTAGCCAATGTCCACTTCGAAATATTTTTTCATAAATTTGACATTAAATATATACACTTCCTTCTTTTAATATTATTTATTGTCCGTTCTTTCTTTTATGATTTAAAAAATAAATTTATAAAAATCAATGCGTGGGTCACTTAAGAAGCCTGCGTGGGTCAGTGTCTAACCCGCGGGTCATAGGTTCGCCATCACTGCTATAGACTGTAATGCATTTTACAAATTTTAAGTCGTAATCAAATTTCCAGCTGATCAGTCGGACGCAATTGTAAAAGCGCAAGATGTATGCAGGAGAAGGTATATTGTACATGAACTAATAGTTGGGCTGAAAAGTTCGTATCGTTTCTATGAGATGGCGCCACTAGAACAAAAACCATATAATTTTTAGTTAGTACCAACCTTCAAAAGATACGTGTATAAATTTGACAGCTGTCTGATTATTAGTTTGTGAGATACAGCATTTTGAGTGAAGCAACTTTTGTTATTTTGAAAAAAATGGATAAAAAGGAATTTCGTGTGTTAATGAAACACTATTTTTTATTAAAAAAAAGTGCTACTGATACCAAAAAGTGGCCATATGAGCATCGAAGACGATGAACGCAGTGGACGTCCAAAAGAGGCTGTTACGGACGAAAACATCAGAAAAATCCACAAAATGATTTTGGAAGATCGTAAATTGAGATTGATTTGTATAGCTGACACTCTAAAGATATCAAAGGAACGTGTTGGACATATCGTTCATGAATATTTGGGTATGCGAAAGCTATGTGCAAAGTGGGTGCCGCGCGAGCTCAAAATCGACCAAAAACAAGAACGTGCCTATGCTTCAGAGCAATGTTTGGAGCTGTTCAACCGCAATAGAAGTGAATTTTTGCGTCGATATGTGACAATCGATGAAACATGGATCCATCATCTGAGTGGACTGCACGCGATGAACCGAATCCAAAGCGTGGAAAAACACAACAGTCGCCCGGTAAGGTTATGGCGTCCGTATTTTGGGATGCACATGGAATAATTTTCATCCACTATCTTGGAAAGGGAAAAACCATCAACAGCGACTATTATATAGCGTTATTGGAGCGTTTGAAGGACGAAATCGCGAAAAACGGCCCCATTTGAAGAAGAAGAAAGTGTTGTTTCATCAAGACAATACGCCGTGTCACAAATCGAAGAAAACGATGGCAAAATTGCATGAATTGGGCTTCGAATTGCTTCCGCATCCACCGTATTCTCCAGATTTGGCCCCCAGCGACTTTTTCCTGTTCTCAGATCTCAAGAGAATGCTCGCTGGAAAGAAATTTAAAGCCGATGAGGAAGTAATCGCCGAAACAGAGGCCTATTTTGAGGCTAAAGACAAATCGTACTACAAAAATGGTATTGAAAAGTTGGAAGATCGCTATAATCGGTGTATCGCCCTCGAAGGCAACTATGTTGAATAGTAAAATCGAATTTTGCCAAAAAAATGTGTTTTTCTATAAAACGATACGAACTTTTCAGCCCAACTGTTACAATATATAAAAGCACATTTTGCAATAAGTATTACCTTCAAGCATAAAAAAATTAGAAACAGTAGGATTACCACTCACAGAATCCCTACAGATAAAGCAATCATTAAACACCGTCCCAGGAGAAGTAGCAAAAGCTGCTTATGAAAAATTACAGGCTTACTATCTTAAAAAACCCTTGATAAATGTATCTGTTTTTAAAACTGCTCCAATCACCAGCTGTGATGTGGAGAGATCATTTCCGGTTTTGAAAAACGCGTTAACTGAGAAACGTACTATGTTCACAGTAGAAAATTTAGAAAAAAAATTTGTTTGTTATGCAAATGCAAAATATTTATAAATGTTTTGTTTACGTATATATCATGCAATGTTTTAAATTTGTTTAACGAAAATTTCACCAACATATCTATACTAAAAAATATCTTTTTTTAATACACATGTGGAATTTATTAATGTTGCAATTTCCACGCTGTTATTTGCTTTTTATTCCACTTGGTTTGCTAAAGTTTAACCACTTAATAGTGCATTTTTTTAGAATGAGTTTTATTTACAAAAATATAGTTTTATAAGGTATAATTGGGTATTTTATGTTATTTTACTGTTTCAAAATTTCTCCTATTTTTAATTTTTCAGTCCTAGTATAGGCTCTTAATGTCTTATTTTGAGTTTTTTTGATCCTATTATAGGATCCTATTTTTCAACTTTTAAGTTCCTAAAAATCCAGACTCTACTGGTAACTATTTTAAAATAAATGTAAATATTTAATACCACTGCCGTCACTGGCAAAGACATAAACTATCTATCTACATAAATGACGAATTACATTAGTCAATTTAGTTATTAACAGAATACTTACATACAACATATAGAAAACAAATGAGGTGTGGCCACCATACGACTTTCTTATATGTATGAACGTTTCAAACTATACAATTTTAAGAATTTTTTTACACAAAAATTATTTAAAATCCTATTCTAAGTACTTTCACTCTCTTAATAAATCGCTATAGAATGTATACTTTGCAAGATATTCGAAAAAAAGTGCTACTCGCTAAGAGTAAAAGTGCTACTTCCGGTCCGAATTTTGAAATTTCATGTATACAAAAAATATTGCAAATCCATCTCTAAATACTTTTGTACCCTTAATAAATATATATAGAATGCATAATTTACGACATATTTGGAAAAAATCGCTATTCGGTAAGAGTAAAAGTGGTGCTTCCGGTCCGAATTTTGAAATTTTTTTTATATAATTTTGAGTATATTTGAATTCGTTATAAATTTGTTTAAACTTAGTAATTGACGAAATATTTGCAAAATTCGATTTTTCCACTGAAGTAAACTACTACTTCCGGTCTCTCGATTTTACTGAAAAACTAATCAGATCTCAAAAGGGAGATTATATACGTAAATACAAAATTTGGAATAGATATCTTCAGCGGTTTGACCGCTATCGTGGTCACACACACACACACACAGAGAGAGAGAGACATTTTTTAAAAACCACTTTTTTGGTATCAAGGGACTTCAAAACGTGGACATCTGCAAAAATCTTGAGGTCGAAAATTTTCGTCATCACAATACTTCCTTATACTACGTATAAGAAAAATGAGGTGTGGCCACCATACGACTTTCTTATACGTATGAAAGTGTTACTTCCGGTCCGAATTTTGAAATTTCATTTATACAAAAAATATTCCAAATCCAACTCTAAATACTTTTGTACTCTCCATAAATATATATAGAATGCATAATTTACGACATATTTGCAAAAAATCGCTATTCGATAAGAGTAAAAGTGGTACTTCCGGTCAGAATTTTGAAATTTTTTTTATACAAAAGATATTTAAAGGTATATTCTAAGTACTTTTATAATCGTAATGTACCTGCCTAGAAAGCATGACTTGCGAGATATTCGCAAAAAACTGATTTTCGATAAGAGTAAAAGACCTACTTCCGGTAGGAATTTCGAAAAACTTTATTAAAACAATTTTTCTCAAATTTAATTTTGAGTACATTTGAATTCTTTATAAATTTGTTTAAACTTAGTAATTGACGAAATATTTGCAAAATTCGATTTTTTCACTGAAGTAAACTACTACTTCCGGTCTGCCGATTTTGCTCAAAATCTAATCAGTTCTCAAGAGGGAGATTATATTCGCAAATACAAAATTTGGAATTGATATCTACAGCGGTTTGACCGCTATCGTGGTCACACACACACAGACAGACAGACAGACACACACACACACACACAGAGAGAGAGAGAGAGAGAGAGAGAGAGAGAGAGAGAGAGAGAGAGAGAGAGAGAGAGAGAGAGAGAGAGAGAGAGAGAGAGAGAGAGAGAGAGACATTTTTTAAAAACCACATTTTTGGTATCAGGGGACCTCAAAACGTGGACATCTGCAAAAATCTCGAGGTCGAAAATTTTCATCATCACAATACTTCCTTATACTACGTATAAGAAAGTAAAAACATGCATAAAGTATGAAAATAAAATTACTGAATGAATACAATTGCTTATTTAAAACACTACAACGGTTTTTCTAGTTAAACGGTAACTTAATTTAATATTATGTAAGCTCCAAATGTCCGGACGTCAAATTATATGTACTTATTTTAAAAATTTCACTGGATAATCATACACTCAATGTTCTAAATATCGAATGTGGAACACTTTCTCTTCAGATGTCAAGGTAGGACACAAACGATAGTCTACACAATGCGAACAACAAAAGCAGCTGCAAATTAACTTAGCGAGTAATACTTGCATACGTTCCCATGTGCTCATAAAGTGGTTCTTAATGTATTAGATAGTTATTTTGACTTTTGCTTTTTTAAGGAGGGAGAATTCGAGAAATAGAGAAGGCCGGGGGTTATACATTGAAATGAATAGGAAATTACTAATGACTGCTTACAGTATGATAATTTCTAGTAATGTACGCTTGACATTTTAAGAATCCGTTCTTAATGTTCATACATATTACAAATTAATATTTATTAAAAATTCCTCATAATTTATAACTACTTTAACAGAGTCAAAGTACATTTGTCCACAATTAATTTGTGTATGCCTACGGGGTGTTACATTTCGTGAGTGTAGCAACTAGCATCAATAATTCAAGCATTGTTGTCGTTGATGAACTTAAAGATTAATAAATATTAGTCAACAAAGTTTTTACACTAAGTCAGTAACTAAAAAATTAAACAAGAAAAAAATAGTATAAGCTTAGTTCTGGTTTCTGAGTAAATGCAGGTTAGAAACATGTTCGGAAATGATGTGGCTCGTTCATTCAAGGAACCATGAATCTGCATTTTGGTCAGTTACTGCGCTTTATCGGCGGGACGGATACACACATGCTACATAAAGAATCCGACTTTAACCTTTGCCTTACTAAAACTCGGTCATAATTGACCCAAAATTTTGTTTTTTTCTTTTTAAATAATTTTTTAATTTTTTTTTTCCTTTCGAGAATCCTCCTAAAATTCTGTATTCAACCATAAGCAATAATAACCAAATCTAAAATTAACAAAGTTTGAGAATAATTCGCACTTTGTTGCTCTGGGTCAGTTGAGACCCGGTTTTGGGATGTTATGTTTTAATTCGAACGAACATATTTTCATACAAGTTGAGACGTGACCATCCCTGTTCACGGCTGGAATTTTGATGTTTTTCAATTCAGTTTACTTTTATACGTGATACATTTGTGTCAGTGGATGATCGTTGTGCAACGGCATTTAAAAGGGCTTTATCTGATGAAGAACTTTTTCTATTCTGATGAACGATTCAGAAGACGAAAATTTCACGATTGAGGAAACATTTAGTGATGGGTCTGAAGAAGTAGAAGATATTATAGAGGAGAAATGATAACAGTGATGAATTTGAGGAGGAATTGGACGGTAATATTGAAGTTACTGGTCGCACATGGAAATATTTAGCTCCTAAAAAAGGTAAAATAAGGACATCAAATTTCATTCGTAAAGAAAAAGGTATGGCAGAGAAAAGTAAGAATATCGGATCGATCCTGGATTGATTTTCTTTATTTATATCTGAGGAAATTTTTGAAATTATTGTGAAATTTACTAATCAAAGAGCAAAGGAAATTATAAGTAAATATAATGAGAATCATGAAGACAATTTATTCAAATCATGGAAAGAAGTAGATGTTATCGAAATACGTGCTTTCTGTGCAATATTTATTTTATCAGGAAGATTTAGAGAAGCAAAAGAAAGCCCAGTTAATTTGTGGTCATCAACAAGTAAATCTTTGACAAGACCAATATATCAAGCTTGTATGAGCCGAAATAGATTTTACGATATTTTCCGCTTCTTACGTTTTGACGATATTTGCACAAGAATTTGAAAGAAAAATTCTAGATAAACTTGCACCTATTAGCGATGTAATTGATATTTTCACAAAAATTGCAGGGTATCTTATTGCCCATCAGCTTATGGAACAATAGACGAACATCTCGTAAGTTTTACAGGCCGATGTCCATTTAAGGTTTATATACCAAGCAAGCCCGGCAAATATGGGATTAGAATTTGGGCATTATATGATGCAACAACATTTTACTGCTGTAATTTTGAAGTATACCTAGGAAAAGAAGGAGAAACAGCTGAAAAAAATCAAGGACCTCGCGTAGTTAAAACTTTATCAAACCATTGGTACGGAAGTGGCCGAAATATAACGACTGATAATTTTTTTACCGATTTATCTCTTGCCGAAGATCTTCTAAAAGAAAAACTAACATTAATTGGAACTGTGCCCCCTTCACACCACATCGCGCGCGCGGGTTTGTGTGAAGGGGGCGGCAACAATATTTGTTTTTGCTTTCTGTACCCCATTCGTTGCCCGCACTGGTATGTATTTCGGTTGATTTATACCAATTTTTTTTTATGTTTTGCCGCCTCTTCCCCCACTAGTGACTAGGCATCATGCCCAGAATGTGCTTTATTTGCTGTAAAACAGATGTCCCTAAAAATCTTTCATTGCATCGGTAAGTACAATTGTAATGAAACTATTATTAAGATTAAGTCAGTGAACAATTTATTGTAGTTTTCCGACAAGTCTAATCACGTGCAGTGCATGGAAAGAAGCGAGCCAATTGCCTCAAAATTCGGATGTTTCTAACCTGGAAATTTGTTCAGATCATTTCAAGCCTGAAGATTACATTGATCCAAGTGCCAAGTTAAAAGCAAGCCGGGTTTTAACATTGAAAACTGGGGTAGTGCCTTCTCGTTGCTCGTTGCTTACCTGAAAATAGTGTATCGACCAGTATAGAATTATCTATGCAGAACCAAATAGCAGACATTTCATAAATCAAAACAATTCAGTCCAAAAACGTACGTTCGACATAAATATCATAATAATAATAATAATAATAATAATAATAATAATAATAATAATAATAATAATAATAATAATAATAATAATAATAATAATAATAATAATTTTTTTTTTTTTTTTTTTTTAAATTTTTTTTTGCCTCCACACTCTCCACCTTAATCCAGGACATCTCCCAGCAGCGAGTGCCAAGAGATGCCCCGGGGGGTCCTCACGCGAGGCGCAGACAGCGGTCGCCCCACCAACACGCAAATGCTAATCGAACGACCACCGCCCGCACCCCCCACAGTAGTAATTTTTTTACAAACCATAATAATAACAACAAAAACAACAACAATACCAAATTCACCACCAAATTCCTAAATTAACACAATGTAAAAATTCAATTATATGCATTAAGCCACTAAGCTCCACGAGCTTGACAGTGGCGTGTGTATTCGATTATTTAAAAAAGTAAAACAGTCAGTAATGAAGGAGTCCACAATATATACCTATCCAATATTGACTATATGACTATTTCCTTGATCCAACAGCCATACCTTTAGACCATGCTTAAATAGACCCAAAGCATGTTGCCTCCTCAGGTCTTCCGGCAGCGCATTGAATAGCCGCGGCAGCATAACATCCCACTTCCTAGCTCCATACTTGTTGACTTGAATTTCACCTCTGGCAACACCTTCTCCTTCCCTGAACCTGGTAGCATGTTCGTGGTTCACCTTTGGCAGGCGCTTCATGACGGCAAAAGTGCGCGTTGCCAGTCTGTACAGGAAGAGTTTGTCCACCGGAAGGATAGACAGATGCTTGTACATTTCATTTATAGAGTCCACACCAACAAGGTCCCACGCAACATTCTTTATAACGCGGTCCTGAATGGATTGAATGTTTTTAATATGCACTACTGACGCCTGTCCCCAAACCGATATACCGTATGAGAGAACCGATTCAAATAACGCACTGTAAATAATCTTTAAAATATGTCCCGGCAGAAACTCCCTCAGCCAGAAGAACCTTCCACTCAAATACCGCAATTTTTTGGACAAGTTGACAGTTTGAGTCTTCCACAAGAAATTGTTTTCAATCCAAACACCTAGGTACTTGTGCTGAGACACAACTTTAACATGTGTGCTGCAGGTGCAGGTGGAAGTGTCGTCAATCAAACATTCGTCGGAGTGAAAGGTCACCTGAGGCCGAAACCGCGCGGCAAGATGCGGGGAGCGTATGTGCATCAACACTGTCTTTTCTGAATTTATATGTAAGTTCCTGCCATACGCCCACTCCTGGAATCGCTTGAACTCACTTTGCATAATGTTGCTTGCTGTTTCCACCTGTCTGTGGCTAACGTAAATGATGGTATCATCCGCATACAAGAGGTATCGACATGCGTTGAAACATTGTCCAATATCATAAACATAAAGCAGATACAGTAGTGGACCTAAAATGCTTCCTTGCGGCACTCCTTGGGTTATAGTTTCCATCCTGCTGTTAGTGTTTTTTATTTTTACGGTAAACTTCCTGTCTGCAAGAAAATTTTCTAACCAACGCAGCAGATCACCCCTAATCTAATAATAATAATAATAATAATAATAATAATAATAATAATATAAATTGATATTATTCAACAATCAATAATTTTATAGAATGTAACGCAAATGTTAAATTATATAGATGTAGATATCTCGATTTATTTACAATAAAATGTATTGTTGTAACATTGTATTATTATTATTTTTTATTACGTAATAACACTTGTAAACAATTACTAATATGTAATTGAAAATTTTTTCCTATGGAGCATGGTGATTATTTTGAACTTCACTAAATAAAAATTTGAAAAAGCCCCCAGAATGTAACGTTGTTCGAAGCAGGTTTAACGGTGTTTTGACTCCGAGTACAAAGTGAGATAGTTGCAATTATCTCTCTTTTATGGACCAACTAATATATGGGTATATAATATTTGGTTATTGCTAACGTCAACTTGAATTTATCCCTAAATTACATCACTTCTCGCTTCAAATATCCGCGAAGTTGGTGATATGTGATGCTTGCTACTATACAGATAGTATTTATTGTAATAATAGGTATTAAATTTCACCAAAATTTTAAACGGGTATCATTTTGTTATCGATACACGTATCACGTATGTACATAAAAATACATCCAAATATGGATACTTGCTAAGTGTTTTCGTTAACTTAGTAAACTTTCCCTAAAATTAAAATCAATCACGATTTTCTTATATAAACAAAAGTAGAATTTCAACAATTCTTGTTGGGAGTTGTATACATTCAAGTACCAATCACGCAATAAAAAGCATATTATATATACTCAATCGTTGAGATTTATTGTTATAATTATGCACGCACGGATATAGAGCACTATCCATTTAAAATTAATAATTTAACATTGTTACCGGCATCAGTATCTTAAAACAATTGAATGACTTTGACTGTATGATATTAATTTCACGATGATAGTTTTATTAGCTGTTAGCTGACATTTCAAGGAAATAGGTGTGTATTTGTATAGTTGACATGTAGCGGTTTGGGTATGGTTTCTTGTCTAATTGTGTTGGACGAGCTAATGAGGAAAATATACTTCTTGGTAGATATAATTTAGATTATCGTTCTGATCAAATTGATAGTAGTTATTAAGCTGCCATTGTACTATTATATAGCTGTATGTATATGTGTATATATATATATATATATATATATTGATACAAGAGAAAGTGTTAATAATAAGTTTAAATGGTTAAAGTGAAATTTATTATACAGGGCTTGACGAAGAATGATTTTCTCATCTACTTTCTTACGTGTACATAGTAAAAATAAGTATGATTGGATGTCGACCTCGAGTTGTATTATTTTGTCATAATTACTAAAGAATGTGCAGAACATATACAATACATAAGTCGTAACAATCTTTTTTTTATATAAATGAGGGCTTTACACAACGACTGAATGAATAATTTTTGTGATGTTTGCATATATCTGTTCAAAGGTAAGTCGATAGTGCCAAAGTTGATAAAACAGATCATTCCAAATTAAGCTTCTCTTTTTAGTCGGAAGAGCTGATGTGTTCTTGCCAAATCGGTAAAACGGAAATAGCACTTTACTTCAGCACAAAAGTTGTATTTTGTTAATATCTGAAGTTAGTGTATTACATCAAAATTTATAAAGAACACAGGAGCATTCAAAAGTCAATCTGGAACAAATTATGTATAAAGAATATTTCAAAATTCTAAATTTCTAAAGCTACAAATGGCAGTTTATTTTAAATTTCCAACAAATTATGAATCAGAGAACCATGTTAAAAACAATTAAGCAAGCAATTAGCAACGATATTTTTTTTTATAGGCTTTGGAACGCAAAATAGAAAGTGCCACACGAGTAGCTACAGCATCAATATCACCAGAGCCTATTGGAGAACAAAGTGCTAGCAGCTAAAGAATGTGGAAATAACATTAATAGCAATAACTTTTAAACGTGTAAAAAAGTAATAATAACTAAAAAATTAAGTTTGGACAGCAAACTTGTGTGCAGTACGAATTCTTAATGCAAAGGTTGTTCTAGATTAAGTTTTAAACACTTGTATCCTCTTAATAAATGTGTACGGGTGATATTTGCAAAAAAAAAAACTTTTTGATGAGTGAAACTTTTACTTCCGTGCCGAATTTTGAAAATGTTGGTGCGTAAGACCTAAATACTTGCATGCTCTTAATAAGCATGTATAGAAAGCAAAACTTGCGAGAGTTTTCGAAAAAATGCTGTTGCATAAAAGTAAAAGTATTAGTAGGTCCATAGTCTGAGTTTCGAAGATGTGTTAATAAAAAAATTAACCCAAATCAAGTTCTAAATACTGTTATGATAATAAATAATAAATCTGTATAGAATTGCAATGAACTTCTAATTAGTGTTATTTGTAAACTTCCAGAAAAAATATTCCATTTCTCGCAACAGCTACTTTGGCAGAAAGAAAGAACTACAAAGTATAAGCACTACAAATTACTTACAAGAGTTTGTATAGAAAAGTAAAATGTCAAATAAACTTACCTACTATTTTGATAAAGATGCAGAATATAAAAGTATACCATATTTCTAGCATGAGCTTTAATGTGGTAGAAGAACAGCATCGGAAATATACAGGATAGCTTGAAAGTCTGTGTATTTAATGTATACGAATTAGAAATATATTGACAAGTTGTTTTAATAACAAGTGTTGTTAAAATGATAACACATTTAAGGAAACGTTTATTAATAATACAATTCATAACTAAATATACATTTTCTAACCAGTACTACAAAGAAAATACAATCCGCAATTACAAGAAGGATATTTGAAAAACTAACATTTATACATTCATTTGGAATCACAGCTTAACATTACTTTTTTTTTTTAAAGAAAATTAGTTAATATCTCTCAAAATACACATTAATTTCTAAAATATATGGTTCTACATTTATGATTTAAACTAATTAAAATATATCTATTGGCATAATTAGAATGTAACTTTATATATTTTACGAAAATACATGTCCTTATCGAGCTGAACGTATCTAGTACCTGAAGAAGATTTCTGAAGCTGTTTAACTGTCTCCATTATATTATTTAATCCAGAGAATATCCCAAGGCTTCGTCTCTTCACCGTTTCCCAGTGGTTCCCAAACATTTCCGACGCCATCTTTCAATTAAAATTTTCTCATTGCGCCCTCTTCCAAGTAAAAGTATGATTAATTGTAAGTAGGCGGTAAAAATAAGTAAAACTAGTTTATCTTCATTATTTAAATATTATTTTTAGTTTATTAATACTAAATTAATAATTATTGTGATGGCAAATTACAGCATATTCTCATTTCCTTTTTCCACGTTGCTTCATATTACAACAACAAAATCCGTTGAGCTTTATCACTTAGAAGGGGGTATTGATCTTTTATTGAATCCAAAATTTCCATGCTGCAAAATGTTGCTTTCAAACTGTTTCCCCAAGATAACTCGATAAGATTATGTTCTTCCGCAGAAGTACATTGAGATGGAGCACTAGTGCTAAATGGATCTTGAATTCATGCAAACCTTCATTTTGAAAGTATTTCTCAAACCAGATAATTAGCTTGAATACTGCCCTTCAAACATGGTTTTTATATCTTGATAAAGCTCAAGTTCATTTAACGTCAAAAATTGCTTCAATAACAAAAACAATGTTTGCTTATACCTTAAATCAATTTTCGTCTCCATAGTTTGAGCTGATATTTTGTCAGTTGACTTTAAAAGGTGCACGTCTTTTTCCCTGCTAAGAGAGATTAAGGGTATTCAGCTTTTCAGAAATGTTGCATAAATATGCCAGTTTTATTAAAAATCGACATCAACAAAATCTTCTGCAGTTTTGTATCCTCCTCTTAAAGAAAAATAAAAATTTCTTACGGCAATTCAAAGGTACGTGATAAAGCATTACCACGAATGGAGCAATCGTGCACTGCCATAATCCAACAAAGACGAGTGTTCGGCTCCCACATCCTGACATAGTTTTTTAAAAACATGTTGCTTTCAATGGACGTGATTCTATAAAATTTACCAAATTCACAACATATGATTCAGTGCAGGACTCAGATGCTTTGACGCAAGCGCTTTTCTATGAATTCGGCAATGGGTGCCTTTGTTGATATGCTTCAAATAGGTGCCTGTAATCCTCCATAGTAGCCAAACATGGAGGGATGTCTATCAGTACAGACACCAACGCACTTAGGCCAATTCAAATTATTTTCAGATATAAGTGTACCAAGAATCTCGAACAGATTCTGAGCCTTCGCTCCTGCAGTGATATTTTTACAACACAAAAGGTCTTCTTTATATTATTACCATCTATAAACCGTACACACCATATCAAAGGAGCATCATTACTATTATCCGTAGCCTCATCTAGCTGCAATTTTTTCAATTAATTTATCGTTGATATCCTCCGTCGTATATTGTATTTTTCAACTAATTGTGTTATTGGAAAAAAGGAACTTTTAAAAGCAGCTTCTCTGCAGGCACACCAGCCATGATGTTCACCATATCTACAGCAGTCGTTAGAATAAGTTCTTTTGAATGAGCCTTCATATATTTTGCGATTCGTTAAGCCGCCTTGTAAGATGCTAGCAAAGCGTTGTTTAGTATTGATGCAGTCTTACAAAATGTATTTTTTATACATATTGTGGTCGCTTCACAATTAATTTCTGATGAAGTAAAACCAAAATCTAAGTAACCGTGATCATACTTACGATATTTTCGTGTCTTCACAGCGACTGGTTGAAAACATACTTTCTTTATCGGCACTATTATGTTTATTACTGTCAGGGATGGTAACCCTACCGATTTTTCGGTAGATCTACGGAATTTAGGTATAATCTACCGTTCTACCGAAGTGCTATGGAATTCTACCGAAACATTTCAATTCATAAATGGCTAATCTGCACAACAAATAAATAAATTAGAATAACCAATGTGACCGATGTTAGCTACCTACATACAGATAGGCAGTTACTTTAGGTGTTTCTATTTTTACTAATATTAGTATTTTTAACGAAAAACTGTTTCTCATTTTCCTTGTCTTACTTTAAGAAAGAATTTATTTACCTAAAACTGATAATAAAGAAAGAAAAGGAAATAAAAATAGATAGATAGCAATTGTTATTCATTAAATTTACTTCAATATAAGGGTATTCAGCGATGGTTTTATAGAAAAACCACCTGCCAAAACTATATATATACGTTTAACTTACTATTCGATGTTATTTATTAAATTCACTTCAAAATAAGGGTATTCACCTAAATACATTTATATAGGGAAATCACCGAGCAAACACTAATATACGTACAACTTCCTATTCCCTCATTTTATTTTAGTAGATTCAATGTAGAAATCTAGTCGTGCTTTCCTATTAATTAACTAACAAAAATGAATGATAGTGATAGTAGCAATGAAGGTAGTAGCTCCGGCGTTATTAAAAAAAGGAAATACAACCAAACTTATAAAAAAAAGAGTGGGAAACGATAGATGCTTTTAAAGGCTGGTTCAAAAAAGTGAAAAGGGGTTTCAGTACGAAAAATGCAGTTCATACGACAAAAATATAAATATAATTAGTGGAAAGGATGCTCTCATGAAGCATAATAATTCAGCTACTCATCAAACAAAACTAAAAGCGATTTCGAAACAACCCATATTAGAAGCGTTTGCAACTGCTGCTCCTTCTATATTAGAGGAAGAAGTAAAAAAGGGTAATTACTTTATTTAAACATAACTTTACTTTTTATTTTTTTATGTACATGTCGTCGTGTGAGGTCAGAACTAGCCTAACTCCATTTTTGTAAAAAATCAGCTTATGTCACCAAGCGAATCTTATCAAGGCCTTTCACATGGTGACGAAATATCCTAAGTGTTCTATCAGGAGTACAGAAGTGATGTGTTTAGAAAAGTTTTAACTTAAGTGTCATAACATCATTTTGGTTTGTGCATAAATATCCTATGTGTAATAGTTTGAACATAGGCTATTTCTGCAACAGTTTTTGTTTAGTTAAGTGGAGTTAGGATAATTAGTTCTTTCAAAGTGGATAACGTGCTGCTCGTCGCTGAATTATTTTTACAACAAAAATGGGGTCAAGAACAAGACGAATTTTACAATTAGCTACTAATGCTTTAAGTCAGGATAAAAACGGTAAGTTAATCAATCTAGAAATCCTTTTTTTCATGATGTCGGCGTAATTCATGCAAATTTGAGGTTATGTCATTACAAATTTAAAAAAATTGCATTTGTGATTCATTTTTAACGCTACGAACATTAATAATAATTATTATAGTATTGCAAGTCTGTTTTATGACATATTATAGCGGAAGTAGTGTGTACTTCAAAACCAAGTACGCTGAACGATTTTTCTGTAACATGAGTTTACAGCATTAATTATTATTATTAATATTGCTAGTAGTCTATAACCTCAAGTAGTACTCATGTATATTTAATGTAATTTTCATATTTTTACAGACACAAGTAGTATTGGCGGCTTGAAAAATGCAAATCAGACTCAAGATTCATTATTATCAGCAAGTCAAAACAGTGAAACAAATTGTGAACAACAAGAACCTTCAACTCAAATACCTTCAACGTCAAAAACCAACTTTGATAATGAAGATTTTCCTATACATTATTCTGAAGATGAAGATTTATCAAAATCCGATCCTTATCAAACTGATGAAGATTCTAACTACAGTGACAGTCATCATGGTGGTAGTAACTCATCATCTAGTGATTCTTGTGAGGATTTGCTCAACAATCAAACCACTGGCCAAGACGAGAACATTTCTAGCAGAAACAATAATTATTTAACCAACATTTCTGAAAATAATAAGGGTGGCAAGCCAAAAAAACGAGTCCGGGATGAGAGTAAATGGAAGAGAAATGTTATTAAACGACTAAGAAGCACCGGCCAAGAATATCTGAATTGGAAAAGTAAGAAAATACCAAAACGTATCATGAAGGAGGCTTGTGTCAACTGTCGTTTAAAATGCTTATCTAAGATACCTGAAGATGAACGAAAAGATATATTTAAGGAATATTGGAGTTTGGGAGATATCAGTAGGCAGCGTGATTACATAAGTCGTTTTGTTGATTTTAATAAGAAACAGCGAACAAGATGCCCCCCTTCACGTGTGAATCAAGAAGAAACATCTGCTGAGAGTCGAAGGAGTTTAACGTTTGTTTACCATTTACCACAGAAGACCAATGGAAGCACGGAAAAAATAAAAGTCTGCCAAAGATTCTTTCTGAATACTCTTAGCATAAGTCACCAGATTGTCAAAACAGTTTGCAAGAAGACCACTGAGACTGCTCTTCCGATAGCTGATAATCGTGGCCGATCGGGATATCGAGCTGAGTCAGATGACAAAAAAAACTCAGTAAGGGAACACATAAATAGTTTTCCCTTAATCGATAGCCATTACTGCAGAAAAAGTTCTACAAGAAAATATCTAGAGACATCACTACATAGTGTGAATAAAATGTACGACCTATATAAGAGTTGGTGTCACCAAAGAAATGTGGCCTGCGCTAGTATTTACTCCTATAGGTACATATTCAATCACGAATATAATCTATCTTTCTTCAGACCCAAGAAAGATCAGTGTGATTTCTGCCTGAAGTATAAAAATAGTACTGGATTGGAAAAAGAAAGATTACAAGCTGATTTTGACAAGCACATGGAAAATAAAACTTTGTCTAGAGCTAGAAAAACAAATGACAAAGAAAGGGCCAGTAAATCTGGCAACTTTTGTGCAGCAGTCTACGATTTGCAGCAAGTTTTACCTTGCCCAAAGTCGGAAGCCAGTCATTGTTATTACAAACGGAAGCTTGCTGTATACAACTTAACAATATATGAGTTAGGAAACTTGCAGGGTCATTGCTATATGTGGCACGAAGCAACTTCCTCTAGAGGTTGTTGTGAAATCGGCAGTTGCGTACTAAAATTTATCCAAAGCAAAGTGGAAAGTGGTGTGGATGAATTTTCGTTTTACTCAGATAATTGTGGTGGCCAAAATCACAATCGCTTTATTTACTGTTTGTACATGTATTGTTCATCTAAATACAACATAAGAATCACCCATAATTTCTTAGAGAAAGGCCACACACAAAATGAAGGGGATTCGGTACATAGTACCATCGAGCGCGCCTCTCGGCACGTAGAAGTCTATGTTCCTGAGCAGTGGTATACTATAGCTCGAATGGCATGCAAGAAACATACTTATAAAGTGGTGGAAATGAGTCAACAGGATTTTTTTGATCTTAAGAAACTATTAACCGAAACCACTAAAAACTGGGACAGAGATACAATCGGAAATAAGGTTTTAAGGCAGAAAGTAAAATCTGTCTACACAAGCCCAGAATATCCGTATAAAATTCAATTGAAATATCATTATGCTGAAGAATACTTAACTATTGATACGAAAGAGAAATGTCGAAAAAAAATTACTGAATTTCAAGATCACCATCTTGAGCAATTGCGTGATGATACAGTTCCCATTCCCAAGTTAAAACATGAAAACTTGATGTCTCTCTGTGAACAAAGAGTAATACCTTTAGAATATCACAATTTTTTTAAGAATTTGAAAACATCTTGCATCGAACGGGCAACTGCTGCAGATGAGGAGGACCAATCTGAGGACGAAGATTAAAACTTAATTCGATTCACTATGAATAATAATTTTTAGTTTAGGTTTTAATCATTAAAGTAGTTCTTTTGTTCATTCTAAGCTTGTATCTATGTTTTTCGTTGTTTACAAAATAATAAATAGTTAAAATAAAAAATCTGTTTATATTGATGTTAAAAATTGTGAAAGCAAAATAATCCTAAGTTTTAGTGTTTTCATGTTTTTTGGGTACAAAATTAGCTTATGTCTAAATGAGTGAGATAGGATAAAAATGTGAAACAAAAAAGTAATCCAAACTATCCTAAGTCCACAAAATCAGTGTTAAAGAAAAAATTGTGTAAAATTAATTATACACCCTTGAAAGGGTGTTAAACGTAAGAAAGAATATATTTTTTCTTAATTTTTTTATAGCTCCTGAAAAATAGTATTAGGATAGAAAACATTAAATTAGCTCTCCTGAAAAATTGCGATTTTGGACATAGGCTACTTCTGACCTCATACGACGATGTTATAGGGGAAATATGTAATTTACCACTTACTACTATGGACCACTTGACCAAGGTCGTTGCCGCAGTACGCCATGATTCAAAAATTGCCCAAAGACTAGCCTGTGCAAGAAGGAAAACCACTACAATAGTTAAAAATGTACAGGGATACGAAAATATGCAAGTATGTATTATGTGATCATCTCCGGACGAACACATTTTCGCTTATTGTTGATGAGTCGACTGATACGAGCAATATTAAACATCTTTTATATGCGTAAGAATAAATAACAGTAACACCATTGGTGATAATTTTTTAGCTTTAATTGAAATTAAAGGAGCCGACGCGAATAGTATATACAACCATATTGTCATTTTTTTTGAAACTTAAAATTCCGTATAAAAGAAATCTGGTCGTTTTTGCATCTGCTGGGGCAAATGTTATGGCAGGACAGCATCGCTCAGTAATGACTTTATTGCAAAATGACATTCCAAAGCTTTTTGTAATGAAATGTATATGTCACTCTTTCCATTTGTGCGCTTCATATGCATGTGAAAAGCTACCTCCGTATATAGAGAAGCTCACAAGAGATATCTGTAATTACTTTGCTCATAGTCCGAAACGAATTTGAGAATATACCGAGTTTCAAGAATTTTGTAATACAAAAATACATAAAATTTTACGCCCATGTCGAACCCAATGGTTACCCGTACATAGCGTTGTTTCGCGGTTATTAGGACAGTATGGACCTGTATAGTTATATTCACCGATGTCGCTAGTACCAATGATATCATGTCTGTAGATAACATATTGAAAACGTTAAATGATCCTGTTACAAAGTTATTTTTACAATTTTTACAATTTGTTCTACCCTTTTTTAATAACTTGAATAAGGAAATGCAATCGGAACACCCTAAAATACATTGTCTATATAAAAACATACTTACTACTACAAAAACGTTATTCGATTGTTTCATAAAAAGGGATTACCTTCAAGGTATTTCAGTGGCAGACGTAGATTTTAAAAATCCTAGACATTACCTGCAGATTGAGGATATGTATTTTGGCGCGAAAGTGATACAAACAATACCCTGCACGTCACTTAGACTAAGATGCTTGGATTTTTATGTAGAAGGATGTGATCAAATAATTAAACGGTTTCCTTTAAAGAATAATGCTTTGAAAAAATTTCAGTTTTTAGATCCAGTAGTTGTAAAATGAGGATCAATCCAATCTATTACCGACATAGCACTTATTTTCCCAGATTTTTTATACAATTCCGACCTGCAGACTTTGGAATGGCGTATTTTAAGAAATACTAACGAAATTAACTCTTTTTCTGATAATGTAGAATTATTTTGGCAAAAAGTAGAAACGACGACATTCGACGGCGGAACACGTAAATTTAATTGTCTTACAAAATTTGTTTTTAATTTACTTTGTTTGCCGCATTCTGCGGCCAATGTTGAAAGAATTCTTTCTACGGTCAATAATTTAAAAACTAAACAGAGAAACAAGCTACGTACGGATACAATCAACGGGTTAATTCTTGCTAAGCAATACATTGGAAATAAAAGTTGCTTTGATTTTCCACTCTATGAAGATGTCGAAAACGAGTATTTTTTTGTAAAACAAGATTTTTTTAAAAAATTTGTTTTCAAATTTTATATTCTATTTAATATACCGTAGTCGTCAAATTTTAATTTCGGTTTACACTTCTATCGCATGCAGAATATGACCTTATAATATGCAGCGATGCCTGCTTGCTAACAGTGGTGGGAGAGCAACGCAGTGTCGATGTCGGGGGACGAGTGTACTGTCTTGGCAGCCTCGCTTATGTTTATCTTTAGTTTAGTTCTTCGCGCTCTTTTCCTGTTTCTACTTTCGTATCAGAAATTAAAATATGTCGACTACGGTATATGTTACTTATATCAAATTTTATATTCTATTTAATGTATGTTACATATATATTGTTGTAAATAATAAATAATAGAAGATATTCCTAAAAAAGCTGTAAATTCTTTAATCTACCGAATATTGCCGACTTTTCTACCGATCTAGTGAGAGTCAGGGTTACCATCATTGATTACTGTTCCGAAATCGATCCATCATCAAAGATACAGGACCAAAAATTCACAAACCTATTTATTAAAGAGACAAACAAGAAGTAATATAATACAAACTGTACTACTTGAATTAATGTATATCACTGTTTTTTTTATATGAAGCACTGACTTTAATTTCGCTAGACTTAGATAAATAACAAGAAAATGGGTGTGCTTAAAACCACAGGGCAGAAGTTAAAACTTCATCAAGGCGAGGTTAATAATACGAAATCCAACTTTTTTTTCTTTCTATATTACATTAGGGTCATACTGCATCGACAAATTCAGTTGCTGAGATTTAGTGTGTTCCTTTTGACGATATTTCTTCACGCGCGCATTAGACAATTCCCCGAGGGGTTAACCACTCAGGAAATCCGTGGAACATTCATGTTGAAATCATCTTGAAATCCTCCTGCAATCCAGTGAAATGATTTGAAATCTCATGACATCCCATCAAATCCCATGAAATCTTATGAAATCCTATGAAATCTCGTAAAATCTCGTGAAATCTGAATAAAATCCCATGAAATCTCAATAAAATCTCATGAAATCTCATAAAATCCAGTATGAAATCTCATGAAATCCGAGTAAAATGCGAATTAATTAAAATGACAGTTTTTGTTAACACGTTCCATAAAATGTTCTTAAGTGAATTAAGCTTCTAACGATAAAGAGATTGATTTTTGTAAAAAGGAAGCAGTCCGGTACTTCCCCGACATCGCTCGAACTCACTCTCGAATTTCGAGTGGGATCACATGTTGGGCGGCATCCATCCGGCAATTTCAGGCGAGTTTCAATAACCCAGAATTTTCTGCGGCCGCGTTGATGTGCATGTGTAGTGAGGGTGTAAAGATCTTGTAACACTCGTTGCTAAGTGTATTGTTTAAGAGATTTTTTCGTTGAGTGCATATTTTATTGGTAAGTAGATACCTAACCTAGAAATTACTAATATTAAGTACCTTCGAGATTTTCGCTGACCGTATACAGAATTGGAATCTGCAAGAAAAATTGTTCTTGGCACAAAGACAGGATCAAAATCAAGAACAAATCAACGTCTCATTATTATTCTTATTCCTGAACAAACAAATTAAGGGGCTGATTTCAAATTAGATTTGCGGCGCTGCAACTTTGCGTCAGTGATTTTCATATTCGTATTACAAGTGACTATAGCAAAATTTTGTGCCGTTTTGTGGCAAACTTAACAAGATTGTGCTGTTCTTACGTGTCTGCAGTAAACTTGGTTTTGAAAATGGATGAAAGATTACAAAAAAAAAGGAGTACAAAAATCAGTGGCGCAAAGTTGCACCGACGCAAATCCAACTTGCAAATACAAACATAATACCTAATTTGTGCAGAAAAAACTACTGACATTGAAGTTAAAATCCAATAATAAATTCTGCTCAAAACAAAAACGAACAAAAGTACTTCTTTTGGAGAAAAATCAGACAAATGAATGCGTCTACCTTAGCAACAAAGCATAGTATCCTAGCAACGAACTGTCGTTGCTAAGATAAGTAAGATTTTCTCCAATTTACTATTTATGCTGTAAAATAATTCCAGTCAGGAGCAGGCTGATTCAAGTGTTCCCGGGATATCTCAAAAACCGGGCAGGACACCCTGCTCAAACCAGTATAGTCCCGGTCAAACCGGGACGTATGGTAAGCCTACCAATGGACAAACTCGTTCGTTGTTGACTGAAAAGTAAACCTATCCGTAACATAGCCACTGCCATATTTAGTAAGAAACTGGCTTGCTTCAAACCCCTCTAACTACTTTACTCTTGAAGTCAGGACGTTTTTTCCTGCAGACTGCGATTCTGTATACGGTCAGGAATAACCCCTTCACTAGTGTGGCGGTAGTTCTGGGAACTCTGTAGGTACGGGCTGATTCACGAATGTGCCTGCTTTAGCGCCGTTTTTTATGCAACACAAATTACTTTGTCACAGGTATTATATGGGAGAGTAATTTGTGTTGCTGGAATACAGACGCTAAATCAGACACTATTCGTGAATCACCCAGTATATAAATATGTAAAGTGTGTGTATTTTCGTCCTTAGATATCCTGCCGATAGTCAGGGACTCATGGCATCAAGCAACTCCCAGAATCCTCGCGAGAATCCAAATGAAACGCTCGCTGAAAAATCAAATAGAGAAGTAGAAGATGAAGACGGAATACCAAAAGCCAACCAAAACCCCAAAGAAAATATATTTTGGTGCGCAATTGAAAATGATTTAGGAATTAACGTTCCCTTATATTTAAAAAATATAATAAAATTATGTGGTTATGACTCCGCAATTGCATTCAAAAATGTAAGGGAAGAAACTATTGAAGAATTCGAAAAGTTTGCAAAAGAAGAAATGCATTTGTTTATTGAAGAAAATGAAGATCTGAAAAACTATTATGATAAATACTACATTCACAAGGACAAATTTAAAATAGTTAACGGACACAAAGAAATTATCAGAGAAATTCAAAAATATATAGCTTTAAAAATTTCTGAAAATGACATAACGTATTTTAGTCGTTATTTTGATTACGCCACGAATGCCAAATGTGGAATAAAAAACGTTCATAAACATTTAAGCAATCCCAAGCAAGTAATGAATAATCCCGACTTGCAACAATCTACAACCTCTTTACCACGAACTTCATCAGCACTAGCAACAGATCCAGATTCTGGATTAGATCTAAACCATGAAACTAGTCAATTATACACATCAATAAAAACCTGGATGAAAAAGCAAATAGATTTAACTGAGGTAGGTAATCTACTTTTTAATTAATCTGTTATTTTAATTCGGATACTTAAATATTTGTATTTTAACAGGTTATTCCAAATTTTACATCTTCTATGGTCCAAGTTAAAGTAGAAGAAAATGAAGATGATTCGTTTGTCTACTCTGCAGTAGTTAACTGTCCGTTATGCACTGATAAAATCAAAGCCTTCAAAGTGGGATATGGCAATCCCAGTCAGGGGAAAAAAAGATGGATAAAATCAAATTTCGAAAGACACGTACGAGCACATAAAAAACGAAATTTACAAAAATTAAGTGACGAAACGAAGAACCAGTCACAAAAAAACATCCGTAATTTTTTTAATAAAGCATCTTCGAGCAAAGCTACTGCCACACCTTTTGAATCTGTTATTAACGAAACTCTAGACGAGGAGATTTACGAAAAGGAAAAATTTCAAGAAGATGACGAGTATGACAAAAGCCAGGACGAAGACCAAATAATTTCACTTAAAAAAAGAAAATGTTTGAAAAATGTTTCTCGAATCCTCATATCCAGTAGCGAAGAAGAAGAAGAAGATTCAGAAAGGATCGAGCAAAGAACAGCTGAAGGTTTCCTGCAAGCATTTGCAGAAGTGAGGTCAGATGTAAGTGTAGTGTCAAACGAGGAAACAAGGGCTTCGGGGGAATTAGTCCCTGGGGCAGTACTAGGACCACCTGCCCCGGGGAAAGCAAAGGAGTCCACATTTTCCACAACGAAATAAAAACCTTGAATAAGACAATAAAAAAGAGATGTGACAAAAGAACTCGACAAGACAGAAAACTTAGAAGACTTCACAAATCATCAAAACGTAGCTCTGGTAATAGGCAAACTAGAATACCACAATATTTTAGAATTTTAAAAGATATAGAACTGTTGAAAGAAAAGCACAAGGAATTACAAGATTGTTTTAAAAACTTTTCTAAAAACTTCCGGATTTCAACCCAAATGAGAGACTTATCTGACTCTGTAAATACTAACACAGACACTACTACCTTAAAGACTAAATCAAATGACAATGTAATATTAAGCGTACTAATAAATGCAGCACATCAACATTCACGAACTGCAAAACATGGTTTTAGGTATGACGAAACAATTAAACTTTTCTCTTTGTATATCTTTATGCTCGGAGGCCGACTTTTATACGAAACTCTCCATGCAAACTTACCGCTCCCCTCCCCCACAGCTATTAGCAAATACATGAAAGACAACGGACCATCAATTACTGAAGGCAAATTACGATGTGCTGAATTAAAAGATTATATAGAAAAAAGGAATCTACCTTTAAAAGTTTGGTTGTCCGAAGATGCCACAAGAATAACAGGCAAAATTCAATACGATACGTCTACAAACCAATTGGTCGGCTTCGTTCTTCCCTTTGACAGCCATGGTATGCCCATACCTTTTACGTACCAAGCTAGATCAGGCAAAGAAATCGAAACGCATTTTAAGAATAATAATTGTCAACATAATGCATCATTGGTCTATGCTGTTATGGCTCAGCCGCTAAAAGAAAATATTCCTCCATTTTGCCTTTTACTTTTTGGAACTGATAATAAATTTACTGCGTCTGACGTAACGAAAAGGTGGGACTATATAATTGCTGAGTTAGCCAAATGGAAGGTTGAAGTGTTAGGCATTTCCTCAGATGGGGATCCAAGACTTTTAAAAAGTATGAAGCTAAAGGCAAAGTTGGGTGTGTCAAGAAGTGTATCCAGGACGTCACAAAAGTCAAACTTTAATTGGCCGTGGTACAATGCTTCGTTTAATGAAGATAATAATAGTGAAGTTTTGTTTGTACAAGATACTATACACATTGGTACCAAGTTAAGAAATAGATTGCTTAAACCGTCCGTCATTCTGCCAATTGGTTCTAAAATCATTTCTGTTTCTCATTTGAAAATTTTGATAGAAACTATACAAAAGGATAAACATTTATTAACCCCTTACGATATTGATCCAAAAGACAGAATGAACTATCCATCAGTGCACAAAATCAGTCAGCCTCATGTATTTTCTTTATTGCAAGAACATGTTCCAGATAGTCAAGGTACTGTTACTTACTTGAAAATCATTAATTATGTTACAAGCTCTTATCTTGATCCAGAATTGTCACCTCTCCAAAGAATTTATAAAATTTGGTACGCTGTCTTCTTATTACGAATATGGCGCAAATGGATTCAAGATAAAAAGAATGTGTTTAATCTTTCAGATAATTATGTAACTCTCAACTGTTACACGTGTATTGAAATAAATGCACACTCTATTGTTAAGGTTCTGATTACACTACGGAATTTGGAATTACCACACCTGTTTTTGCCAACACTATTTAGTAGTCAAGCATGTGAAAATTTTTTCAGGCAAATACGTTCAATGTCAACAACGTATTCCACAATTGTTAATTGCAGTATGCTTGATATAATTCATAAACTTAAGAGAGTTGAGCTCCAAAGTGACATATCAATGTGTCAGCTCCCAAATATTGTGTTTCCAAGAATTTCAAAGAAAATATCGGAAATTTCACCAACTATTTTGCCGACTAATGAAGAAATATATGCAGAAATAAACAAATCTAAAGACGACGCTACTATTGATGCTATTTCTCTTGATCTTATTGTACCCGCAGATTATGATTACAAATGTTCTATACCAGTAGCAAACGATTCTGAATTGACGATAGACTTGGAAGGTGAAGATGATTCTGTCATTGAAACAAGTGATGCCATGGATGAAAACGATACTACACAAAGTTTCGATAACGATAATTCAGAAGATAACCATAGTTCTCACACAAGTAACGAAGAAATACTGGAAGATTTGGCTGTACTATCTTGTGTAACGGACGAACTTGTCCTTAAAGATTATACGGAAAGCAATATTAAACTAGACGAAACTAGTCCATTCACAACAGTAAGGGACGGCATGGGTAAGGAGATGGTAGTAAGAAAATCATCCATATGCTGGTTATTGCAAAAGAACAGTGGCCGTTTAAGTAGTGATCGCCTACAAAGAGTCAAGGAAGCCGAGTATAATTCTTCCCACTCAAAGAAGCAGTCTATAAGCAAGACACAAGCCTGTAGAGTATGTGAAGACATTTTTATTGGGGAATGGTGTTTGTTTGTAAACGATCAGCATGTAGCCTATCTAGGTTTTGTTCTTGGATTTTCTTATTTGAAAGGAAGGAGTGCAAAAGAAAGGGAATATTCGAAAGCTTGGGCTCCTGTGAAAACTGAAAGACTGACAAGTGACATAGGCGTCTTATGCACTTGGTATAAATGGACTGATGACGGACATATTTTCTCAGTACCTGTAAACACTCATGGCTATATAAGCATTCAAACCTATAAATTTACCATTACCTACCCGACTGCGACACACACTGGCTTACGAATAGACAAAAATGTGTTAAATAGTCTGAATAGAATAGAATAATGTTGATAAATAATCCTCATGTTCATGACAAAATTTATGTTAGAATTCCTTACATATTATAATAACTTCATATTTATTTTTATTCTTTAGTTTTATGTTTATTGTTCATGTTAACAAATGTTAGAATTTCTTATATGTTTATTTGATAACTGTTATTTTAGTCACATTTCCTGGATTAATTATTAATACATGTTTACAAATAAGTGTAATACAATATGTAGTTTCAACTTAAGTAAAAAAATTCACAACTTTCTATGAAATCTTATGAAATCAATGTGAAATGCCGTGAAATCCTATAAAATCAATGTGAAATGCCATGAAATCCCGGGAAATCTTTGTGAAATGCCGTGAAATCGCGTGAAATCTTTGTGAAATTTCCTAATACCTCGGAAAATCCCATGAAATCCCATAAAACGCCGTGAAATCCACGTGAAATGCGATGAAATCCCGTGTCACATGAAATCTGTGGAACACGTTTTCCTTTAGTGGTTACCCCCTCGCAATTCCCTTTTTCGTTTTAATTTGTCATCGATTTGATTTTCTTCATTCATCCTGTGTAACAGAAAAGAATTAAATGCTTGTAAATTCGTATATAATGAGCAATTAAAGCAATGCTCTATTCTCAACGTTTCTGTTTTGCATTGTATACAAATTATAGTAAATGCGTGTGGACATTATTTAACACCCGGAATATACTGATCAGTTTCCGAGTCATCTGCATTTTAATAAACATGCTAAAACTTACCTGAGCGCGAAATATTATATTATATTATTATAGAGATAATGTCTCATACACACACAACAAATTTCTTGGTTAACCGGCCGCGAAGTTACCAATTAGCGAACGCAACACAGTCCGCGAAATACAATTTCGCGGCCGTTGGTATGGCAGCGGCCGCGATATATAATCGCGTGGGTGTACGGACAACTTTAAAGGGTTCCTCGACGGAGAGATTTTCCGATACGCTTCTATGTCGGTTCGGACGCATGTATATATATATATATATATATAAATAGACAATATGAATACTCGCTCACGAGTCCCGGGCTGGTCTGATACTAACGTGCCGGCTTCTCACCCGTGCGGCTCGGGATCGAATGTGCTCGGGGACATGAATTTATGTATTCATTTAAATTTCAATTTAATGGAAATTAAATACCTCTATATGATATATTTCTCTCGTTCCCTTAGTCGACTCGAGCCGACTTTACCCGAACGAGCGCTACATAGCCGAGCGTGACGGCTCAGTCTTGTTCAGTGCCCACAATCAACACAACGCGCCCAAAGAAGTTTACACTTCAATAAATAAACCGTCTGACTGAACTGAGCCGACAACGCTTGCTCCGATCTTACAGAACAGAACATGTCGCGCCCTTCAACTTGTCTAGCGCCATCATATCGCACGATGGAAAAGACGCAGCGTTGCCGACTCACGTTTGCAAGAATATTCTGCTGCGGCGACATTATACAGTCTAAATCAAGATATTTTTAGCTTCTCACCTTGTTTTTTATTTAGTTAGGCCAAATATTTTGGTTCAATTAATTATGAAGTTTTTACAATATTTTGCGGCGCCCCAGTGAAGAGGCCGCGGTACACGGCGCACACATTGAAAACCACTGCCGAAGCCGATCCAGAGCTAATTCAACTATCCGTCAAAACAGCTACGATAAGTAGGTATTTTCTTTTTAATCACATAGGAAGGAGTCTCTCCTACTGATTGCAGAATTTTCGGTATGCTTCATATGAGAAAGCGACACTGTAAAGCTCTCGTTGTTTAATACATTCTCAATTAACGCGTTTCCTATAGCAATTAAATTCACACTACCATCAAACGGTGGTAGATTTCATGTCGAGATATCACATTTCATAATATAATACATGTTTGCGAATAACATAAATCTCATATTTGTAAGTTTGGAAGTCAATAACAGTTTACGATACTAAGCTAATGAGACCGCAACAACAATTACCAACACTTCAATACTGATTTTATTATCCAACTGATCGGCATTAATATTGCATGCTATTATTTAGTTTATTTAATGAGAATTTGTTTCCTAATTAGTGTAAATTTATATTTATGTGATAATATCAATTAACCTCACACTTTAAAAATATATATCAGCGAATACCCTGCCCAGCGCAAAATAAATACTATGTGATGTGTTACTGAAACCAACACAAATACTTCGCTTCGTTTCGTATTTATAATAGGGCTATTAATATTCCATTTATGCATATAGGTTATATTACCTAGACGTACACAAACACCTACAAGGCAATCCAACGACCTGTCAAATAAAATTCAATGTGGCCGTTATGGGCAAACAAACAGATGTGTATAATTAAAATTTGACTATAAGTGCTCTTATTAAACAATTATCTTATTAAATTAACTTACTAAGGTCATTATTTAGCTATCTAAGTATGATGTTGTGTATCAAAGGCTAAAACTTATAATTATGTGACCAGAACGTTCTGTATTGCAGTATGTTTGAAAGAAGTGTTTCAAGAAAAAAACAGCTGAATTATTGCCTGCTTTGAAGTTTTCATTGGAAAACCAGATAATAATTTAGCTCAGCAGTAGTATACTGTTCTATTTATAAGCACGATAGAAATTTTAATAGCAATAACTCCTCAGGCAAGTATGTGCTACATTAGTGAAGCTCGGGGTAATATACATCTGAAAAATGAATGGAAGATGTAATTTTTGCAACAATCTTAACCCAGGATATGCTGTTCTAGGAGAAAGAGCATTTTTAATAAAGGAAGCACTAGGAATTCTGCAAGTGAATTTTGGTTATTCCAGCTTTTACTAAAGGAAGAACTCGTTAGTACCTTAAAATATCTCATTCCAGTATCATGTTAAAAAAGTGTAATAATATGCAAAAATTAAACAGTGTAGATAAAATTGTGATTGTATTTAATGCTCTAATTAACATATTGCCGTGACCTTTATAGTTTAAGTATTTTTAAAAATAGTTAAATAATTAAGCATTAGAATAAGAAAATAAATTTTTAGTTGTAAATATAGATGTTAAGATAATAATGAGTTGCATAACCTTTAAGGCGCAACATCATGATGAAAAGTATATAGTAATTTAAGTTAAAATGTATATACATTAAGAGGAATAGAAATAAACACAAAAATAAATTCATGTATTCTATATTTATAGAAAATATGAGCACAAGATGTGGTTTGAGTATACAAAGGCCAAACCAAACTTTTCGCATTGTGTAAGAGTAGCATTAAATATATTGAAAAAGGTGAAATTCGACACGCTCGACATGAAAACGTCTATCAAAATGAATAGACGTACTATATAAATTTGTAAAAAGATTTTTATCTCTCAGACAATTTATGGTTACATGATAAAATACAATAAATACATGTTACTTATATTTAATAGCATTTTTAAAAGGATATACAAAAAAGTGTTCTTTATTCGAAACGATATATTAAAAGTATAGATAAAAACACATCCTTGTAATGTTTTAATAAAGTAAATTCTTCAAGATAACAGGACAAATCTTGTTAAATTTGAATAATCTACAAAGAAGAAATAATGTTAACATTGTTGACAGTTAGGGTAAATGTGTATAAGAGCACGCATGTGTATAAGAGGACGCAGGCCGTTTTTAAATATGTACCCCCATCTATTAATCATCTTAAGTAGTCAGGAACATGTCTAATTTGAAATTATTACATGGTCAAAAACCAACATCTACGTTACCGACACAGTTTTTACAATATGGCCATTATAAGTTTTTATCTGTTGGAGCTGTAGTTTTGTGCAATTAAGCTTTAAGGTGCCTACGGGTAAGTACTCATATTACTTTAAATCAAATCGTTCTTCATAGTACGGTATAATGTAATAATTATTCTTACGATTTAAAAACATCGCACATTTATATTCTATAAAAGAAAGCAACTGTTTTCTACAATTTCAAACATGTGTATAAGAGTACGCTGTACCATGCGCATAAGATGACGCAGTGCGTTCTCTTATACATACACTGCGCACTCTTATACGTATAAACTATTCCTTTGAATATACGGACAGTTTTAATAACAATTATATAGTTTTAATAGTAAACAATCGTAAAATATTATTACGTAAAGGGGAATTTTGTTTAAATGTTACCTACATTTACATTTCTCTTTGGTTATCTATAGTTCCTCGATTCAGGACAATATGAGCCGTTACAAGAGAACAAGCGATAGAAAACTAATATTTACAACAGAAAATTTAGAAGACATCAGGCGCAAAATAGCAGCAGGCTATAGCAAAAGAAGTTTAGCTAAAGAAATGGGGACAAATGAAGCAACTCTAAGAAAACGACTAAAAAGTGGAAATGTTCCAGTATCGTTAGGTCGATTTAATACTGATATTCCTGCAGAAATGGAGGCTGAATTAGCCCAACAACTACGAGATTTGGATGACAGGTTTTACGGTATTACAAAAAAAAATTTACAAATTGCAGCTTATAAATTTGCCGAAGCTAACAATATACAGCACCGGTTCAATAGAAATAAAAAAATGGCGGGGGAGTCTTGGGCAAAAGGCTTTTGTCAGCGACATCGAATAACATTACGACAACCCGAGAAGTGTTCAATGGGGCGAATCATGGGCTTTAATAAAAACCAAGTAAATATAGTTTATGAAAACTTAAAATCACTGTTTGAAGAAAGAGAGTACATGCCAAGCTCTATATATAACATGGACGAGACAGGCTTGTCTACTGTGCCGAATAAACTGCCAAGAATTTTAACTAGCAAAGGTAAAAAGCTTGTAGGAAAAGTAGCAAGTGCTGAGAGAGGCCAATTGGTGACAGCTGTATGTTGTGTTAGCGCCACAGGTTCGTATGTTCCCCCGGCAATAATATTTCCGCGGAAAAGGATGAAAGATGAGCTCTTTCTCAATGCACCAATTGGTACCTTAAAAATGATATCCGAATCTGGATTTATTAATACAGAGTTGATTTGCTATCTTTGCCTCCACATGCAAGCCACAAATTACAGCCATTGGACGTTGGCTTTTTTGGCCCCTTAAAAGCCTCCTACAGCAGGGAATGTGATAAATGGATGGTCAATCACCCAGGCAAAATAATAACACAAATGCAAGTTGCTGAATTATTTAACCATGCTTATGCTAGCACTGCTAACATTGAAAAGGCTCAGAATTCCTTCAAGGCAACTAGGATATTTCCATACAACCCCGATCAGTTTCAAGACATTGACTTTGCCCCATCCTTCGTTACAGATGCACCCATAAGCACTGATTTAATTGAAGAAACTGCACTAGAAACTGTTGCGGAAGACACCACTATTGATGTAATTAATGGTCAGACTAATGAAGCAGAAGTGTCTTTTATACCACATGTAACACTACCACCACCAGACATTAATAATATGGACATAGTGTTTGAAGATGGAATAGTTATTCCCAGTACTTCACAAGTAGTTGATGTTTTGAAACGATCGACACCAGCTTCTGATATTTTACCATTACCAAAAATAAGAGAAAAACCTAATCGCCGACATACTAAATCACAAAAATCTGAAATACTGTCCAGTACTCCATTTGCGAAGGACCTAGAGGAGCTTGATAAAACAAAAAAGGTTAAAGAAGAAAGAAAAAAGAAGCAGCAAAGAGAAAATTATGTCCTGCTTCTAAGCAGTCTAAAGCCATACAGACTCAGCGAAAGAAGATGAAAAGAGACGATGAGGAAGATCTGAGTTGTCCCGGTTGTAAAGGTTGGTACTCAATATCTTACGAAGACTGGATTATGTGTTTTCAATGTAGGAAATGGTGGCATGAATCATGCACAACATATGTAACAGGAAAATTCATTTGTTTTACTTGTGAGGCGTGATATGTTTTACATTTTGATCTTTGTTTTGATTTGTTACGTTTTACCAATAATCTTCTGTTCTATGTATGTTTAGAAAAATATTTTAAGTTTGCATTTTTATTTTAAAATAAATGTTCAGCAACTAAAAGTTTGTCTTTTTATAAAAAATAAGTATATAAGGATAGGTAAATAATGTGCGTACTCTTAAACAAGAGACTGCGAACTCTTAGACGCACACGTGTATAAGAGTACGCACTCGCACAGTTTCAATAAAAATTAAGTATCTCAGATTTCTTTAGTGATATAGGGTTCGACATGCTTAAAACGTGTTCTGTAATAATCACCGTTAACGATAGCGCCTGAACATTTTTCTATACATATAAAACTACAGTTTTCTTCAACTTTATTCACTACGTGCGTACTCTTATACACATTTACCCTATGTGCAGATCAACCTGCTGAAGACGAAAGGAAATGGTTGGAAAGCAAAGGTGATGATGTCAAGGTCTATGTTCCTGATGATGCGGTCATAGAAAGAAGAATCCCATCTGTGTTCAATATATTTCCGATTGTTTCCAACAAAGATACCTATAACAAAAAAATACGGATAGTTTTAAACAATGGGAAACGAAAATACATAAACAATAATGAATGAGGCAATGAATTCATTTACAAACATAATGAGGGATGGCGTTAATAAAAGGAAGATATACCTACTGAAGATAAAGAATCGGAGATGTGCATGGACTTTATAAATAAACAATTTGCGTGTGTAAACATTTAGTGCATTCTTGAACTGTCAAAAAGCATTATAGGTATATTTTTGACCTGAGAAAAACTTGAAGAAAACAAAAATGAACAGGGCAACACCAACATAAAATTTATAGTGTTGAAGTTGTGGCGCTGTACGCGGGTAGTTGTGTTTTGTTTGAAAACCGAGGTTATAAAAAGGCGCGAAGAGCGAGAGAAGGGAAGAAGCTGCCGATCTTTTGAATTTACCAGACGCAAAAATTTCATTCGCGTATGCAAATGATCGTAGGAGTTTTAATACACTACATTTGATCAAATTAGCTAAATGTATTAAGTTTATTTTGAATTTCAATATTTATTTTAGTTTTCATATTATTATTAATTTATTGTTATATTGTTTATTTCATATTTAAAATTTACAAAATGGTAGACATGAACAAACAAGAATTTGATGATTTATATCAAGAACATAAGTAAGTTTTCTTTGAAATAAATTTATGATTCAAATAATTGATGGTGTACGACGTGCGCTAGAGATGCTATGTGTGAATATTTATTTCTAGTAAAGCGTTAGACATCATTAATACTTTTTGCTAAATTAAATTCACTTTTGTAAATCATGGGAAAATTGTTAATGGTATAGTAGGGCATTGGGAGTACTATGTGAAAATATTTGCTTGCAGTGTTTGCTGTGCACTATTAACAATTTACATTGGAAAATTTAATAAAATTTCAAGCATTTTGAATACGTAAGGATACAAGTATTCTTGATGGACGAAACCCAATCTATAGTATGTACAATGTGTGAATGTTTGCATATGGGGATTGGTAAAGGTTATATTCAAGGTATTTTGTTCTTTGCGAAATTTTAGATCTTCGGAGGCATTACGTGCGAATCAATGTCTCTGTGGAAATAAAATTTAGCGTCGTAGGGAAAAAAAAATATTTCTTTAAATCTATGAATACAATATTAAAAGATTAAGGATAGCATAATAGTTATTTACGAACCAAGTGCGTGAAATCATATTTCGCGAATGAGTGACCAGTTTAAAGCGCGAGCCGAAAGGCGAGCGCTTTATGGACACGAATTCGCAAAATGTTTCACGCACGAAGTTTGTACAATATTTTTTGTACGAGAACTATAATAATAATACATATTGTTAAATACGTTATCGTTTATGACACACTACTAATCTCTTGATATTAATTAAAAAAAATTGAATTGGCAGTATTGATTATTTGAAGTGACATTTAATTTAAAATTATCAAATTCAAAAAATTCTATTTCATTTCCTTTTATTTTCATAGAAAAACAACGAACTGGGTAGCATATTATTAAGGTTAGGAATTTATGATTTTAAAATGTCACTAAATTAATCAAGTTCTAGGAAGTACCAACTTTACTTTTACGCACTCGTGTTTAAAGTGACTTTTTACGCACGCAAATCGAATTGTGAAATGACAGGTTTTGATAAGCGAGTACAAAAATAATATTTTTCTTGAATCCACACAAAGGATAAAAGCAATGTGTATTTCTTATATATATATTTTTTTATGGTTGGAATAATAAAAAGACATTCCTAACAGCCACATGTTGTGAATAGAATTTTTTTACTGTGTTGTTGTTTAATGAATAATTATATGAATATAAATGTTTATGAAATTTAAATACTTATTTATTATTAACCTTATCCTAATTGAATTTAAATAAGAAATGTTGCTGATGAATAAAGGAAAGATCACTGCCAGAACCTACGAAAATAGTGTGAATGTTAACAGGGATTGAGATTAAAAATTTATTGGAGTAGTTTTTTTTTTAATAATTGCAATCTCTGCATTCATGAAAATGTATGCAGTTTTGTATCATTAAGGCAGGGTTATAGCATAATTATTATCATTATTTAATTAAATTCTGCTGGTACAGACTACAGCATCGATTATATGGCTATGCCCCACGTGTGGTAATAATACATTTATACAATTTATTTATAAACCATATAGCTATGCAAACCACTGCAATATGCAAGTTATAAATGATTTTGTATTTATAATTATTTATGGCACTACATAATCTTAATTTATTCCTGTACAATGTGGCCATTATTTTAGAATTTAAATAGGTATTTTGTTACAGACAAAACACAAAACTTTAATAATAAGTTAAATTTATTTATTAATATATTTGAAATCTATTTACATTTTTTTAAGTCTAAACTGTTATACATTGTACGCTAAATATTTATAATGAACTTTTATAATCTTACACATAATATTTCTATATGATTAAACTTATTTCCTTATTACTATTTATTAACTATTGCTTCTATAATAATTAAGTGAAACTATTTTAATAAATAAATCTTATTAAACAATCCTCTGATTATTTTGTCAGGTATTGTAAATTTAAAGACAAATTTAAATAATTAATCCTTAATCAGTGTATGAGTGGCTTTGTTTTTCTTCGTTACTAGAAATAATAATGCACCAACATAACTACAATGTTCGGCTGTTACCAGCCATGCATGTAGAGTGAGCCGAAAGTATTGATTCACATTTGATAATAATGCACTACACATCCATTGGTTTTAAACTAACTTCTTATAAATGTTTCACCTAATCAAAAATACATACTTTTCCACATAAAATAAATAAGCTGTTAATAAATGTAAACGGTGAGATTCTTGAACTCTGTCATTTGGTCCTTAGTGTAATAAATATGTAATAAAAGCAAATAAACAATAATATTCGTTCTTGGCACTGGTGGTATGTATACTATTTATTAAAGTGTCTAATTTCAAGAGTGAATAGATCCAAATTATCAAGTAATTTAATGTTCATCTGATAGCTGCCAAACAATACATTCTCACACGAATAATTATTTTCTATGATGATTTCACAAAATGTTACTCCAATTTCTGGATTTTCAGCTAGGAACTTCTTCAGGTAATCACTCTGCATTATCATGTTTATAAACTCAGCACACACGAAAAGTAAAACCATATTAAAACTAATAATGATGCCATACCAAACTAAAGTTAATTCATTGTTTGCCCATAGACGCCATATTAGATCACGTGATTTGGATTCCCTAATTGACAAGGTAAGGTTATATTTACACGTAATTGAAACATATAGCATTATATATAGTTTTAGTTAACATTTTATTTATAATTTTCTTGTAAATAGGAATTACTATTTCATACATATAATTACTTCAAAATAATAT
Organism: Amphimallon solstitiale; assembly: GCA_963170755.1. Taxonomy (NCBI): domain Eukaryota; kingdom Metazoa; phylum Arthropoda; class Insecta; order Coleoptera; family Scarabaeidae; genus Amphimallon; species Amphimallon solstitiale. The sequence continues at coordinate 51,268,606 of OY720675.1, read as the reverse complement.
TAAAACAACATAATGAACTCATTGTGACTAACTCTAAAGAGGGAATCACTCTGATACGCTCTGATGCAATTAGTAGCAGCGATTTATTGCATGTGAAAAGTTGCATGAACGGTGCAATTTTTAAGAGTTGCACGGTCGGTTGACACTGTTCAGGAAGTACAAGCAATTTTTCACAAATGCAATTTTTTTTTGTGGTACTGCCAACATGAAATAATTATATGTCATTATTACTTTCAATGTATAGTGATGGAAAATAATATATGTATGTACTTTGGTACATTTCATAAGACAGGTTGTACCAAAGTACATTTTATAAGACAGGTTGGCAGCGTAAAAGTTACTAAAAAATCGCATGCAATTTCTTCAGAAAATAGGACACGCTCTAATACGTGCAACTTTTCACATGTAATAAATTGCCGCAACAAATTGCATAGTGTGAACGCGAATTTTCGTGCAACTTTTCATAAAACTGGAATTGCTGCAACTAATTGCATCAGTGTGAACCCCTCTTAAACTGAACATTAGATTAGATATAAATGAGAACATTTATTTTTAAATCTGATGCTTAATTCCAAGCAACTGTTGACAGCACATATATATGTTTATTTATTCCTTAACAGCGATATTTAAATCATAATTTAGCACATCAATTCACTGCAATTATAGACTATGAATAATAAACCTGGAATACTGACAAAATCACATCCTTGAACTTGTTTTCGTTCGCTAATGAACCGCTGAGAAATTTTTTCCATACCTCGATTGTAAATTTATTCGCTTGTTTGGCTAGACTTTATGTATTGTTTTCAAAATATAAATTAAAATGACTTATGGCGTCAGGTACCGTTTAAACACCTGCAGTTGTAGCCCACCTCGGCTTTGTTTGGAACCTCGCAACATACCTGTTGACACTAATATTCGCACATGATTATTGTTGAAAGGTTTTTCACACTGTTTTATATTAGATAACAATGTATTGTATACATATTTACCTGTGTAAGTATGTATGAGACGCTATTGACATATATGTATATACATCTAGGATATTCATGAATAATTAATTATAATCGCTATTGCGTAATTTTGATTACCTATAAATACTCCTCTTATTTTAGAGGAGATATTTTTATTCATGGTGAGCTTAAAAAACGAGAGATCAAATATTTCTATTTATTTAAATAAGCATTAATTTTGCAAGATATATTTTAAAATCATATCAATTACGTGATTTTTCTTTGTCGCTAAATGCATACATTTCTGTTGTTTAAACTGTTAAGGGGCCCACACACTGCGTTTTTGTTCTACAGATTTGTTCGACGAACAAGTCTGTTCGAACAAAAACGTCGCAAAACCGAAGTGGGTCGAAAACCGTCGTTGATATTGGCGTACAAATCTGCTGAAAATAATCTGGTTCGGCCTGTTTATGTCCGTCGAACAAATCTGAAGTGTGTGGGGTAAACAGTTTTAAAATACGACGATTTTTTTGCAGTGGTGTAGTTCTATGTAGTATTATATATTCATATTTATTTAAGTCGTGTTATTATAACTGTAAAATCTTTACCATTTCAAGTTTAGTTAATCTACGTAATTTCAAGATCTGTACACGAACTTATTGTATTCAAAGAATGTAATTTAAAACATACAAATATTTTACAAGATTTAAATTAGTGCACCTATAACAAAATTCTCCGAAGGTAATTATTCCCCACATTAGAGATTTTGTAAACATCTATTAACAACTTTCGGAAAATCCAAACTGGTATTGCAATTCCTTCCTTCCCCATTTTGCCTGTTTCTTTTTTTTCTCTTTTGATTTTATGGTTAATGCCGCCGCCAACGCACACACATATATTGTCCTCATATTATTAAACTGCCGAACAAAACTGCGGAACAAAACTGTAGTCTGTGGGCAACTGACGTTCGTCGCTTTTGTTCGAACAGACTTGTTCGACGACATTATGAAACATAGGGTTGCTTGTAGGTGAAGAGAGATAAGAGTCAGGGAGTTAGTGTGAAGCAGTCGGAGTGAGAGTATGGTGAAGCATACACGGCCATGCATAGGTACCAAATAGAAGTAATGTTAATTTCCGAATGTGGAGATGTTATTGAGATGTATTTTATACTTCGTTCGTTTAATTAAACAATTAATTATACAGTTCTGTGTTTTCTTACAAAACAATTCTTTAAATTGAAAATGTTGTATGATTTTGTAGCGTAAAATTTTCTCATTTTATATGTATTATTTGTTTACTTGTAAGTGCGCTTTGTGCTTAGATATTTGTGTAGTAAGTTTACTGTTGCGCCTTTTTATTGGCTTTTTCTATCGTTGCTTTTATAGTGCTGTTATTTCTTGTAAGCACTAGTTTTACTTTCTTATACGTAGTATAAGGAAGTATTGTGATGATGAAAATTTTCGACCTCGAGATTTTTGCAGATGTCCACGTTTTGGAGTCCCCTGATACCGAAAAAGTGGTTTTTAAAAAATGTCTGTGTGTCTGTGCCTGTGTGTGTGTGATCCCGATAGCGGTCAAACCGCTGTAGATATCAATTCCAAATTTTGTATTTACGTGTATAATCTCGCTCTTGAGATCTGATTAGTTTTTCACTAAAATCAGTAGACCGGAAGTAGCAGTTTACTTCAGCGAAAAAATCGAATTTTGCCAATATTTCGTCAACTACTAAGTTTAAACAAATTTATAGAGAATTCATATATACTTAAAATTAAAATTGAGAATAATTTTATTTAAAAAGTTTTCCAAAATTCCTACCGGAAGTAGGTGATCTCTTGAAAATCAGTTTTTTGCGAATATTTCGCAAGTCATGCTTTTTAGACAAGTACCTTACGGATATAAAAGTATTTAAAACATAATTTTCAATATCTTTTGTGTATAAAAAATTTCAAAATTCAGACCGGAAGTACCACTTTAACTCTTATCGAATAGCGATTTTTTGCAAATATGTCGTAAGTTATGCATTCTATATAAATTTATCAAGAGTACAAAAGTATTTAAAACTGGATTTGCAATATTTTTTGTATATATGAAATTTCAAAATTCGGACCGGAAGTAGCACTTTTACTCTTAGCGAGGAGCACTTTTTTGATATCTTGCAAAGTATGCATTCTATAGAGATTTATTTATTAGAATAGGATTTTGAATAATTTTTGTATAAAAAAATTCTTAAAATTCTATAATTTGAAACGCTCATACGTATAAGAAAGTCGTGTGGTGGCCACACCTCATTTTTATAAGCGTTAGTTTTTATATAATTTGTTTAGTTTCTGTTTACATTTTTGCATTTCATATGGATTATTTCTTCTCTTGTAAATGCACTTTGTGCGTAGATATTTTTGTTATCGATGCGCAATTTCATATGCGTTATTTCTTCGCATGTAAATGCACTTTGTGCGTAGATATTTGTGTAGCCTTTTTATTGGCATTTTCTATCGTTGCTTTTATAGCGCTATTATTTCTTGTAAGCCCTAGTTCTTTTATAAGCCCCTTTTTACTTTCTTATACGTAGTATAAGGAAGTATTGTGATGATGAAAATTTTCGACCTCGAGATTTTTGCAGATGTCCACGTTTTGAGGTCCCCTGATACTAAATAAATGTCTGTGTGTCTGTCTGTCTGTCTGTGTGTGACCACGATAGCGGTCAAACCGCTGGAGATATCAATTCCAAATTTTGCAAATATTTCGTCAATTACTAAGTTTAAACAAATTTATAAGGAATTCAAATGTACTCAAAATGAAATTTGAGAAAAATTGTATTAAAAATTTTTTTTTCGAAATTCCTACCGGAAGTAGGTCTTTTACTCTGATCGAAAAATCAGTTTTTTGCGAATATCCCGCAAATCATGCTTTCTAGACAGGTACATTACGAGTATAAAAGTATTTAAAACATAATTTTAGATATCTTTTGTATAAAAAAAATTTCAAAATTCGGACCGGAAGTAACACTTACTCTTACCGAATAGCGAATTTTTGCAAATATGTCGTAAATTATGCATTTTGTATATATTTATCAAGAGTGCAAAAGTATTTAGAGTTAGATTTGCAATGTTTTTTGTATAAATGAAATTTCAAAATACGGACCGGAAGTAGCACTTTTACTCTTAGCGAGTAGCACTTTTTTATAATATCTTGCAAAGTATGCATTCCATAGGGATTTATTAAGAGAATTGAAGTACTTGAAATAGGATTTTGAATAACTTTCATAAAAAAAAAAATCTAAATATTCTATAATTCGAAACGCTCATAGGTATAAGAAAGTCGTGTCGTGTCGTCATTTTTTTATAATCTGTTCAGTTTCTGTTTTCTCATTTCATATGGGTTATTTGTTCGTTTGTAAGTGCACCTTCTATATACAGCACGTGTCATTTTCATTAGCCATAGGCGATTAATCCATACAGTATGTGGCAACATAGTATACCCCTTCTTTCCTTTCCAATGTCAGCGCGAGCGATGCATGCTCGTAAGTATATACAAGTTAGCGTGGTTAGCAGCATAGAAAAGGTTAGCAGTAACTCTTCGACCAGCGGGTTGGATGTTTGTAATGCGTTCACAAATATTTACGAGTTACAAGGATTTGTTTTTCTTTTTCCTTTTAGTAAATGCAGAGAATTATTAAGCTGCGTTCACGCTGCATGACACAAACAAAAGCGTAATTCTAATAAAATTGAAAATAAGGTAACTAAAAAAGGATTCTGAAAATAATAATAAATTACTAGATCAGGAGATCGCGGCGGCGATTTGATGTTTCCCGTTCCAGTAATAAGACGGCATTGCAGATTAGATCGCAACGTATTCGCAGCTAACATTGAATGTAAAATCTGGTCGGGAGAAGTGGGAAGATCGGAGAAAGTCGTTTTGATGTCGATTGTTCCCGGGATTGGTGACGGACGCTGTGGGGTGGCACGTTGCCACATATTATTTGTATATGTATAAATCGCATGTAAAATTGAATCCCTATACCTAATGAAAATTGACACATACGGTAGATATTTCTGTGGTAAGTTCACTGAAGCGCCCATTTATATTGGCCTTTTCCATCGTTGCTTTTATAGTGCTATTATTTCTTGTAAGCACCAGTTTTTGTATAATCTGTTTAGTTTTGTTTTTAACAAAAATACTATATTTTTTATATTTGTTTTTACTCTGTAATCAGTCGGTGATCCTTTTCCGTTGCCTACTTTTTCCTGTATTGTTTTCTAGTAAACCCCCGCGATAGTTACAGTTGGCGTGAAAATTGTGTACCCGTTATTTTTCTTTATTATAATAAGCAAATAAATATATATCTTTATTTGCTACATAGTTAATAAGTTCAGCGTCAAGAGAGTACCTTTGTCCTCTTGTTGTAGATTTTCTGATGAAGTGTATAAGATCAATTGCTGGATATGTTGTAAACCATTTAAAATTGATTGCGTAAAAATGACATCAGCTGGAAATGATCTCAACAGCCTCAAATCTATTTTATGTACACTTGAAGAAGAATTTGAAATTCTTAAGGAGGCTGTAATGCAGCTTCTTCGTTCTATTTCTCCTCTACATAAGGAGAGAATAATTCAAGAGAGCTTTGATCGCGAGCAACCCAAGAATAGTATAATTATCTTCTGCTCCATTGAGAGTGCAGTACGACCAATAAACAGATTGCTTTGGATACACTATTGGTGAACACCCTATGCTCAGCTGTGCAAATTGTGGATAATGGTTCCAGAATTGTCCATCTTGGTAAATTCGATCGTATAAAAAATGGTAACCGTCGACTTATTAAGGTGTCATTCTCGTTGAGTGCGGTTGTGTTTACAATTTTGAAAAACATTCTAAAATTAAGAGCGGTGTGAAAACGAAATTGAAACTAAATTGTGAGACCACACATACAGTTAAACATGAAAAGACAGCATCAAGGTCTTGGGTATTCATGTAAATAGTGATTTGAATACACGTCAAGATAATAAACGAGAGAAAAATGTGACACACTTAATTACAAAAGAAGACATGTTGAGGATGCTAAACATTAAGCATGTAGTTTTCCCTTTGTTAAAAATGTAATTATTTGCTGCAAAACAATATTGCAGCCTGAAGTTGTATTTTGAGCCTTACCTCTTATAATTGAGTTGGCGTCATCTGCATAAGTAATGATGCTGTATTAGAATCAGATGTAATAGAACCGATAACATATAATAAAGTTAAGTGCACAAGGATACTACCTTGTGGAACACCCATAGTCACAGTAGTCTCACCTGATTGCATTGTAACCCCCTCAGTGCAATATTTTACGATTTGTTTACGATTATTTAAGTAAGACTCGAGCCAGTTTTTTGCTACTAAGAATTTAGCTTCACTAGTAATGTTAGATGATTAATGCAAGCAAACGCCTTTGACAAGTTCAAAAACAGACCACATGCCAGACCGCGCTCTTGAAGAATTGACAAAATAAGTACATAAATACACAGCAATCGTGCCAATACATACCTTCAACAGAGTAGCAGTAACGCCATCCACAACAAAGACCCACCCATTCTCAAAAAAAAAATGAGGTGACACACAGACATTTTTTAAAAACCACTTTTTTGGTATCAGGGGACCTCAAAACGTGGACATCTGCAAATATCTCGAGGTCGAAAATTTTCATCATCACAATACTTCCTTATACTACGTTTAAGAAAGTAAAAACTGCAAAAGACCCAAAAATACGCAGACTACTGGCGTGAAATTTTTTCAGAGAAACTTCCAGAGTATGCAAAGTGTGTCCAGTATAATAAAAACAGCTCATCAATCGTATTTTCTACTCTGTTGATGCTTTTTGATCTATTAGGATTTGAATTTTTGTTAATTTTATGTGCATCATTTACGAAATAATGTCTATGTTTCTTACACACATATTGTTTGTACTTTTATACTAGTCATGTAGTAGATTTTGACTGTTTTTCGAAATTTTTATTGCAAACACTTCGTCAGTTTTGTACTTATTACGAGTATATAAGTCATAAGACTAGTTGCGCCATATCTAGGTGAAGAAAGCATTCAATTACCAAAAGCAATAAAACATCTTTATTTAGGCTTCGTTATTTTTTTATAGTTTCTTCAGAGCCATAGTTACCAAAATAATTATTATGACATAATAGTATACACTTTCAATTATAGTAAGAAGACTAATCAAACTGGCAGAGAAACATTACAACATGCACCCGGTTTTACGCCCAATCTTCGGTACAAATTCTAAAATTAGAGAATAATAAAAGCTTAATGTAGTATATAGGAATATTAACAAAAGTACATTAACTAAAATGGAGTGTAGTAACTTACAATTAGGTTAATATACACGTACTACGTACATAACATTATGCAGTTAAAGCTGTGCTTATAAATATATATTTTCAATCAGGAATCTAAATAACCTGCCACATATAAAAGTAAACGTTAATTTAGGCGTTTATACCCAACGAAGTCGCTTATCATGTCTCAAAGTATACAGGACGTCCACGGAATTGCTGCAAACTTGTACAACAGAGAACGTTGATTAATTTTTTAAAATCATTTTGTTTTATTTTTCTTTATACGTATTTCTGGATATACAATAATTTTATAATAAGCTGGTTAACTAAAAGAAATTCTTTATTATAAATATAAGATTTTATATTTTCTTATGGATATAAATTTTAATGTTATAAAACAAAAAATAACACTGGTCTACAAAATTAATTTTTTTTTTGTCACACGAAAACTTATATAAAATTTTGAATCTATTTTGGCCACAAAACAATAATATATCAATGAAAAAAAATTGACAAATCAGGTTTCTTTGTGACATCAAAATATGTATTTTCATGAAAAGTACAAAAATCACCAACATTTAAACAAATTATTACTTAATGTACAATAAATAGTTACAATTTTCGTGAGTGTTTGGCTTCTGGTAGGTCCCTTTTCAGTCTCCAACAGTAATCTGCGAGCATTCCTGGACTCCATTTCTCTTGATAACGCTTGTCTATTAATGATATGTCCTGATGAAATCTCTCGCTTTGTTCGGCACTCACAGCACCCAAGTTTTCAGGAAAGAAATCCAGATGAGAATCCAGCATATGTATTTTCAAGGACATGTTACAACCCAAAGCTTTGTATGAGGTTATATGTTCATTAATTAAATGTTTGTAATTTTCCTATCTATGGTTTCCTAGAAAATTGTGGACGACATTCACAAAACATTTCCAGGCCAATTTTTCTTGATCAGTCAGTTTTTCTTAAAAGTCTTATCCTTCAGTAGTTGCCGTATTTGTGGACCAACTAATATTCCCTCTTTAATTTTTGCCTCGCTGAGTTTAGGGAATTTCTCTTTCAGGTATGCAAATCCACTACCATCTTTATGCATAGCTTTTACAAAATTTTACATCAGGCCGAGTTTGATATATATATCGGCAGACATTCCTTTTTTTGTCTTTATTTCCTTCTTCTCAGAGTTTGTCGCCCACAGTTAGTCGAATAAGATAGTTATAAAGTCGCCTAAATTAACTTATTCAAACAAAAACACGTAAATGACGTCAGAAATGAACATACCTATAACTGTCACGAAAAAACTGGATGTGACCGTAACAAAATAATATATTTTTTTTAATGACGGTACACTAACATAAACAAAACTCATCACAAAGTTCATGTGACGAAAACAGTGTTTACCAGTGTAATTTATTCAACGTAACCTCCACCTACTTCCACACACTTTTCGACTTTATACCTAAACTCTCTGTAAACGTTCCTAAATATTCTTATATCAATCTCACTTATTACTTGTTCGTATTTTATTTTTGAATGCTTCCAAATTTGCACCATAATTATTATTTTCGTACACTCTTTGTTTAACATGTCCCCAAAAATAAAAATCCATCAGGCGAGCGAGCTGGCCAGTGAATAGGTCCAAAACGACCGATCCATCTTTCAGAAAAGTGGTTGTCAAGCCACATTTTAATTAAATTAGTAGAGTGCCCAGGTCACAAGGTTTGGAGAGAACAGGTTGCGCCGTAATTTGTTGGTGAGTGGGGGGTGACGCCATATTGCGCATCACTCAGAGTACACAAGCTTGTTTATATTTGCGCCTTTGTGTTTTCAAGTCAGTTTATCAGTATTTTCGTATAGTTTTAACCTTGTTAGATTACCTAAAACATGTTTAAATATTATGTTCTTCATTAGCGAGTGAGTTAAAATATGTGTGTTGTGGTTAACAAGTAAAATTAATTGCAACCACAAGCATCAATCCCTTTGGTTATCTGTATCTTTTATATTGGCAAGAGACGAAATAACAGCCAAAGTGAGTTGACAATAGGTAATAATGTTCTTTTTAATTAATATCGTGGTTCTCAATATTTAGATGCCTGGAATTGGATGCAGTGTTTCTATTTACAACAGCAATATGATAAAAGCCAAAAAGCGAGAGAAAAAATAAGGTTTTTCCATTTTCCTAAAAATGCAGAAGTAAGAAATGAGTAGATAAAGCGCTGTCACAGAAAGCATAAATGGAATCCAGATACACCAAGAATTGGCAGTGTACATTTTACCAGTGATAATTAGGAGGATAGTTTAAAGGCGAAGCTCATGAGTACTACTCCCAGTATATTAAAAGCTACAGGTAAGTATTTAAATAGAATAGTGAGAAAAGAATTGGCGTTAATAAAATCCATTTATTGCCAGAATCTATACCAAAAGCATTGCCTAGTAAAAGAGTGCAAAGGGCTAAAAGTAAAAAACAAAAACAAGTTGTAGAAACACTAATGAAATCTTAAGAAAAGGGAAAACGAGTAAAGGACAAAATAAGGAGACATCAAAAAATTTAGCCAAGAAGATGAGGAAGACCGTAACTTAATATTTAAGTACTTTGTTTGTCTTTTCCTTCAATCATGTTATCAGTATACCTACACAATTTTCAAATTATATTTCTACAAAACCTATTGTTTCTTTTAACTTATGTTCTTTTTTAACACTTTAGTAAAAAAATGTTGAGGTTTTGTTTTTTAACCCCAAAATGTTAGACAAATTGTTGCGAATGGTTTTTTAGTTTCCAATTTTAATATTTGTACCGCCCAAGGGGTACGAATGATTGTGTAATCACTTTATTCTGCCAATTTAATTTATTCAGCGCCAGTCATAAGAAGGAATTGAATTAGGTGTTACACACCTTAGATGCTTGTGCAGTTAGTCGTCTGTGTAAATGATATAGCCACGTTCTCTCATTGGTCAAAAGTTACGCCGCAACTTGTTCTCTACAAACCTTACCCAGGGCATCCATCCTGTAGAAAGTAGGCACCATTATCTCAATTAATATCCACCAACGATGATAAAACAAAATTTTGTAACATATCCAAATAATTGTGTTTGATTTAAATTGTTTTCGAAAAAAAGGGGCCAATAATTTTATTTATATAAGTTCCACACCACACATTTACTTTCTTGTAATGCTGATTATTTCCCATTAATACTAATGCTATTTTGGGATAACACATATCCATTAGTGTAGCTTCATCTGAAAACAAAATTTTATGATGGAAAAGTTGATAACATAACATTTTCTCCAACCTATGTACAAAACTCTAATCGAAACGCATAGTTTCCGGGTTCCAGTGTATAAACAAATTGGATTTGTATAGATGAATCTAGTTTTCCTCACATACTTTCTGCAGTAAGCTCTTGATTACGCCCAATTCTACAGCTCTCTTACGTAATGACAATTTTGAATCTTTTAGTAGAGATCCCATAGCTAGAACAGTTAATGCGTCATCTTCATTGTATTGTTTTTTATTCTTCTTTCTAGCTACAGAGCGAGTTTCATCAAATTTCTTAACAGGCTTTTTCAAACAATTAATAACGCCATTAATTTCCGGGAATTTAACATTAAATTTGTTAATCGCTGTTTGATATGAAGTATCACCAATTCCATATAAAATAGTGATATTGATGATGCTAAGCTTAAGTGGATTACTACAGGACGAGATAAGAATTGTCATCTATCTGGTACTAATAAGAGACAAAGCTTAAGATTTGCTTCTGCTATGGGGAATGAAGAATGGTTATGTAAGTTTAAGAAAAGGCAAAATATCGTCCAGTTGTCAAAGTGCGGCGAATTGATTCTGTAGACGTGCCATCTAGTTATAACTGGCAAAAAAAACTGCTACTCGATTTAATCAGCCAACACGAGTTATACAGGGGTCCACCTTCTATCTCCCCATATGGGCAACTTTCGTAATGTTGAAGACACAGAATTAGCAGAGTTGCTAAGAAATTTAAGGAATATTTGATAGTATTTTTAGGTTTGACTGTTATCGTCAACTTTTAAAGATATTTAAAATATGAAAATTGCCGAAATTTTCAGTTATCCATATCTTCGTAACCATTAAAGATTTAACAAAAGTAAAAATGGCTCCTGGTAGTAATTTTTACGTAGAATTTAATTATCTTAGTTAAAAAATCATGATTTGATTAACAAGATATAACATAAATTTAAATTTTAAAAAGCCAATTCATGAAGTCATAGCCAACTGTGACTGCCATTTAAAAAAAGCATAAGTTTATGTCATATCCTGATAATTAAGTTGACCATTAATTTAATTATTAAATTCTACGTAAAAATTACTACCAGGTGTCATTGTTAGTATTGCTCTACCTTTAATGGTTACGAAAATATATATAACTGAAGATTTGGCTATTTTCATTTTTTTTTTAAATGTCACCAATAAATGACAAATCTGGAAATGCTATCTAATACTCATTTCTGAATAACTTTGCTATTTTAACGACAATAATACCTATACAGTGTGTCCAGATTTCGATGCTCACCATTGGTGTATCGGTTATTAGAAGACATTGAGGAACGGTTAAATGCGGAATGTTTTGCAGTATTCAATGCTCGCAACAAATCTCATTTCAAATTCATTCGGACTTTTTACAATTTGGAGATATTTTGAAAAAACCAATATTTTCTGATTTGAATTTTCCTCAATAACTCGATAACGCTCAATGCGATCGCTTTTAAACTCTAACATTGCTGAGACAATTTTTTAAGACAAATTTTTCGGTGTTAACAGTAACCGCCAATTTTCATTTGTTCCCAAGTTCTTAGCGCTATCTTTTGTTTTTTTTTTATGGCGGCCATATTAGATTTTTAATTAGTTAGATAGTCCTTAAGGCTGGGGTTCGCCGCGTTATATGTCCATAAGGAATATCGGTACCATTTTAACGAAAAGTTGTAAATCAAGAACAATGAAATTTTCACACAGTAAATGTTAAAACACACTCATCAGGTTGACTTATTTTGAAAATCCTAGTGCCCTTTGTTATTTTCTATTACTATCTGGCTATATCTGACTATATTTTTAACTATTTCTATTATAAAAACTATTAAGCTGTCAATATGTCACTCTATATTTTTTGACAATCAAAACTAAAACTGACATTCGAAAAGGTCTTTCAACAACAATAACAATTAAATAACAACTAAATAAATGTTCCATTCTTGTCCATTCCAAGGTACGTTCATTTATTAACATTTCTCCCCCTTGAAATCACAAAACATTTTCACCTTCAATTAGGCCAATTGGACAAATCTTTGATACTGATCTTCTGTAGGTCCCTGTATTTGTTTTAATGTCTACCACACGCACTTTCTGGTCTTTTCCTGGATAAACAGCAGTTATTCTTCCTAATGGCCAATTGTTTCTTGGTAACTGATTATCCATCAGTACGACTACTTCACCTACTTCTATATTTCTTGTTTCTTGCAACCATTTGGACCTAGCAGTTAGAGTAGGCAAATATTCCCTTACCCATCTGTGCCAAAATCTGTCTACCAACTGTTGGGCAAATCTCCATTGCTTTCTCAAATCAAATTTTTGTTCAAATATTCCTGGTGGTTTAACAATGCTCGATGTTCCGATCAAAAAATGATTTGGAGTTATACTTTCAAAATCATTTTCATTTGACGACACATAAGTCAGAGGTCTGCTGTTAACTATGTTCTCTGCTTCTACTAAAACTGTCTGTAAAACTTCTAATTTTGGAATTCTTTCCCTTAAAATAATCTTTAGTGTTTGTTTTACTGTTCGTACCATCCTCTCCCAAGCACCTCCCATGTGAGGACTTGCTGGAGCTATAAATTTCCAATCGATATTTTGTGCCAAACAATTTTTCTTAATTTCTTCATCATCTACTTCATTTAAAGCTTTACGCAGTTCTCTGTCTGCTGAACAAAGGTTAGTTCCATTGTCACTCCATATACAAACTGGTTGTCCTCTTCTTGCGATAAATCTTCTTATAGCTAAGATAGCCGAACCTGTATTAAGAGATTCCGCAAGTTCTAAGTGGACAGCTCTGACAGATAAACAAGTGAACAGTACACCATATCTTTTTTCATGTCTTCGGCCTATTACAACATCTATTGGCCCAAAATAATCAATTCCCACAAAAAAGAAAGCTCTTGGGGGTTGTTGTAATCTTTCTAATGGAAGCTGACCCATTTCCGGCATTATAGGCTTTGCTTTCTTAATTTTGCAAAAATTACAGCTATTTATTACTGAGGCTATAAGTTTCCTTGCTTGGGTTATCCAATATTCTTGTCTTATTTCATTAAGAACTAATTGTGTCCCTGCATGTCCATTTCTTTCGTGATATTCCCGTACAAGGAGCCGTGTAAAAGGGTGACTGTGACTTAAAATAATGGGTCGTTTTGTCTCCATCTTTAATTCGGGGCAGTTATCTATTCTTCCTTTTAAGCATATTAGATTATCATTTAAATATGGTGAAAGTGGGAAAAGCTTGCTATCTTTATTAACTGATTTTCCTTTTACTAGTGTCCTATATTCTTGACAAAAGGAGTCTTTTTGTGACTGAAGACACCAAAGTTTTTTCGCATTCTGAATTTCTGAACATGTTAAATATTTTTCTTTATCTGAAAAATATGGTTTCTTTTGGACTTGTCTTATGAATCGGAATACATAGGCTGTGGAATTCAATAGTTTTCTTAAAGATGAAAATTTTGATATGTCAGGTAGGTACGAATTTTTAATATTTTCTTCTGCATGACTTAAAAGGAGTATTTGCGATTCTTCAATGTAATTTTTGCTTAGATGATGCTCAATATTTTCTTCTGGCCAAAAACATGGTGACTGATACAAGAACTCAGGACCTTTTAACCATGGGCTTCCACTTCTAAGATCAGCTTCTTTATCGTCTCTTGTCGCTTCGTCAACTATATTTAATTTCGAAGGTACCCATTTCCATTGTGAAACGTCAGTGTTTTCTAAAATTTCTCCTACTCTGTTACTAACAAAAGACGGTAATTTCTTTGAGTCCGTTCGTAACCAATTTAGAACAGTCGTGGAGTCTGACCAAAATACAATTCTATTTATTTTAAGTGTATGTTGGTGTTGGATTGTTTTTGCCAAACGGCTTGCAAGTACTGCTGCTTGTAGCTCTAAACGGGGTATCGTCAGGGTTTTTAGTGGACATACTTGATTGCGAGACATAACTAATGAAATTTCAATTTTTTCTCCTACTTCAAATCTGAAATAAGCGACTGCTGCAAAGGCTTGTTTACTTGCATCACAAAACAAGTGTAGCTGTATATTTTTTACTTGAAAATAATTGGAAACATAGCATCTTTGAACTGTGAAGGATTTTATTTTCTCCAAACCATTAAGCCAAAGTTTCCATTTTTTATTTTGTGCATCTGAAATCTGATCATCCCATTTTATTCCACTTTTCCAAATATCTTGCATTAAGATTTTCGCTTTCACAATATAATTTCCAAGGATTCCTAATGGGTCAAACAAAGACATGATAACGCTTAACATTTCTCTTTTTGTAGGTATTTTTTTTCCATCTAAAATATTTTGATCTACTTTATGTAAGCTAATGCAAAAGCTTAACACATCTTCTTTTGGTAGCCATCTTAGTCCTAATATTCTTTGGGGTGCAGAATCTTCAAATATTTTTTCTGCCGTACGTAATTCTTCGGGTATATTTTGAAAAACTTCCTCCGAGTTAGAAATCCATCCTCTTAGCTCAAAACCGCCCATCTTATGGATAGCTATTACTTCATTTATTAATTTTGATGCTTTTTCTGGAGATTCTGAACTATCAATGTAGTCATCCATGTAGTGTTGATTAATAATGGCGTCAACAGCTTCAGGGTACACCTTTTCATATTCTAGGGCATTAATATTCTTGATATATTGGGCGCTGTATGGTGATGACACCGCTCCAAAAATCATCACCTGAACAACGTATGTCTCAAAATCGTTTGCCGGGGAATCTCTCCATATAATTCGTTGAGCATGCTGGTCTTCATCATTTATTTCAACCATATGAAACATCTCTCGTATGTCAGCTGAGAAGGCTATGGGCTTTTCTCTAAACTTTGCAATTACGCTGATAAGTGAATTAAGCAAATCTGGACCTTTGTATAAAAAATCATTTAGACATTTTCCTTCGACTTTTGAAGCAGCATCCATAACTAAACGAATTTTACCAGGCTTATTTGGGTTTACTACACCAAAATGAGGTAAGTACCATATTTTTTTGTGAGATTCTTCTTCTTCTTCAATAGATAGTTTTCTAATGTATCCTTTCTCTTTATATTCTTTTATTTTCTGAGAATAAGCTTGTCCGAAATCTTGATCTAAACTCATTTTTCTTTCTATAAACCTAAAGCGTTGAAGTGCTACATTTTTACTGTCGGGAAGTGTTTCTTCTGTATCTTTCCATAACAATCCTGTTTCCCATCTACCATTTTTTCTTCTTGAAATATTTTTTATTAAGTTTTCGGCTTCCTCATCTTCTTTTATTGATTTTGTGTCTTGATATTTTACCCCTAAAGATTCAATTGTAAAAAAATATTTTACCATATCGTGGAGATCTTCACTGTGAGCTTCGTCGTCTCGAACAAGGAAATTTACATAATGGTCTAATCTTCCTTTAAATTGGGCTACATTTCCGTGGACTATCCATCCGAGCTTAGTACGTGACAAGGCTGGGGAATTTTTGGGGCCTTCTATAAGTTCTCTGGTTGTTATCAGTTCCCAATAGTCCTGGCCAATTAGCAGTTTTGGTTTAATACTCTCAATGTTTGGAAAATTAATATGTTCTAAATGTTTCCAGTTGCTTTTAATGCGCCTTGAATCAACATTTTGTATGGGCAAATCTAAATCTTTTGAGGTATATATATTTTCCATTGGGTAAAATTTATCTCTGTCAATATTCGAAATGCTGAAGGACACTTTTCTTGATCTTGACTGTTTTGTTGTATGCTGGTCAGTCCATTTTAAGCGCAGAATAGTTTCTTCTCCGACCAGATTAAGTTCATTTGCCAAACTTTCATCAAGTAGACTGACAGTGGCACCATCATCTAATAGAGCATAAATTTCAATTTCAATTGTTTCTGTTCTTAAAATTACTGGAACAATTTTCAGTAACACTTCTTTTCTATAATTTTGTAATGTATGTCCCACTATATGATTTCCTGTTTCAAAAATATTTTCATTCTGTAAATTTCTTGCATCAGCTCTTGCTCTAGGTTCCGTTTTATTTGTTTTGAAGTGTAGAAGTTTATGGTGAATTTTTTGACAGTCATCAATAGTACACTTTCTTTTATTTCGGCAATTACTAATTCTATGGTAGCTTTTTAGACAACAAAAGCATACCTTATTTTCTTTGACTATTTTCCATTTATCTTCTATTGATTTTTCTATAAATCTTTTGCACATGTCTAAGTTATGATTTTCTTTGCATAAAAGGCATTTATTTTCTTGTTTATTTCCTGCTACAACTAAAGTCCTTTTAAAATTCGGATTTAGCTGTCTTTGTGATGACATGCTTTGAACGTAGCTAGCAGCATTGGCTTTTTCGTTTACCCATTTCTTAAAATCACGAAGTGAGTATTTACCTTTATTGTTCGCAACTTTCTCACCCCATGATAGCTGCATACCAAATGGTAGTTTCTGCATTAAGTCGTCCATTAACTGGGGGCATGACAGGTAGTTTTCCATACTGAGTGATTCAAAAGTCAGGACAAGATTTGATACAGTTTCCGAAAATTGGGTAAGTGCAACAAAATCATTGTTTTTTACGATAGGTAAGTTTTTAGCTTCACTTACCATGTTTCTGACAATAATATCAGGTCTGCCATATTTATTTCGTAGAATATCTATTATATCTGTGGCAGGAACCGACATGGAAATTAACAGACCTTGTACAGATCTAAGGGCATCACCCTTTAGGCTTTTTCTTAGCCTACAAATATTTTCTTCGTCTGATAGTCCTAGAGCTTTTGTTGTGTAGGTGTAATTACTATAAAAGCTTGGCCACTCCTTACCATTTCCCGAAAAAATTGGCAGTTCTTTATCTATTGTCTGTCTAAGGAGAATTTTTTCTAATCTGTCATCTTGACAAAATGTCTCCATTTCTAAATCATTTTTACTAGAATCTACTACATCTCTATGGCTGCTATTACAACTTTCTGTTTTTAAATCATTTTTGTTAGTTTCAAGCCAAGTTTTTACTTTCTGCAAACTACCTTGTTCCTCTTTTTCAAATATATTATTCCTACCTTCAGAGACTTCTTTCAGTCTTCCTCTATTTTCAACAAATTCATTTATTATCGAGTTTCCTTTGCTTAACTGTATTTGTAGTTCTAAATCTAAAAATTCTTTTTCTTTCCGAAGTCTTGCTTCTTCTAATTCTCGCTCAAATTTAAGTCGCCTTTCTTCTAATTGTCGTTGTCTTTCTTCTAAGTCTCGTTTATATTTAAGCTGTTTTTCTTGTAGTTCTATATTAGCTAACTTTTTCTGATGTTCTAACTGTAAACATAGTATTTGACTAGGTAACAATGAAGATTTTTTCGTACCTTTACTGCTTGAGGTAATTGTGCTATTAGGTTTATTTTTACTACTGGTACCTTTGTCATCATTACTTTTCATCATATTTTGCATTAAATGTTTTGAATGGAGTATAGAGGCATTACTGAACCCAAAAAAATCTTCGGTACTCTCTTTCTCATTCCTATTTTGTAAAGTTTCTCCTAAATTTGACGAATTTTTTCTGCTGTCGGACATGACATCATCTGACTTTCTCGATCTATTATCCATAATTCCTCTATCTGTACATCTATAGGGCTGAATAAAGTTCGTCGAAGGACCACAATGTTATTTTCTATTACTATCTGGCTATATCTGACTATATTTTTAACTATTTCTATTATAAAAACTATTAAGCTGTCAATATGTCACTCTATATTTTTTGACAATCAAAACTAAAACTGACATTCGAAAAGGTCTTTCAACAACAATAACAATTAAATAACAACTAAATAAATGTTCCATTCTTGTCCATTCCAAGGTACGTTCATTTATTAACACCCTTAGTTTTTTCAAAAAAAACCATAAAATTAGTAAATTTGGAAGAAACAGAACGAAATTACCTCAATTTATAAAAGGCACTATGCTGATGTCGAATCCGAAAAAAAAATGAATTTTGAGTTTTGGTTTCGCCTAAAATGGTACCGAAAAAGTCCATTAGATGGATGTTTTAATTCGAATTTAGGAACACTTTCTGTATTAATTTTTGTTGTATTACTATATTTATTATAAATATTTCTCTGTTTGTTTCTCTATTGATCAAGGGTTATAATAAAAACTGCAAAAAATCCATATGCAATCACAGCTCCATCTATGGACCTCCGTTAGGGTTAGGCATCGAAGACCGCACCGTTAAAAATAGCTTTTCAATAATGTACAACATGCCTAATAAATCTTTATTTACACGAGAGATATGAACATTTAAATAAAATTTCCTCTAATACGAAATTAGTTGGCTATGAAATTAAATGGTAGTGTAAAACAGACGATAAATAAGCTCTGTCATTATTGACACATCAAAGTATGCAGTGAAATTGGTGGGAGACTTAGAACTTTGTGTAAGTAATTACCATTAAGCATGGAGATGATAAGAATTGATATTGGCACACAAATTTTCAAATGAAGTAAGGGTTGATATATTGGAAGTTTATTTCAAAGTAAATAGAATCTCTGAAAATGCTTACACAAGTTACGCTCAGCGTTTTCCAGAAAGACCACAACCACACCGGACAATTTTTAGCAGAATAATCAGAAAATTAGTGAACTATGGAAGCTGGAAGAAAATAAAGAATACTAACCAAATTACGATATTGGTTGTAGAAACTGGCAATATACAGTGTGACCAGTGAAGTCCACATCATATGGGATTTTTTTTATTAATAGATTTATTCTAAATTTGAGTTTGGCATCAATTTCTGCTTCGATAAAGATGAAAATTAACTAAAAAAATAATAGTCACGTGATTCGCATTATCTATCAAATTTAAATTTTTTTCCAAAAAAAATTCAAAAGTGGGGTTATTTCTCAAAATATCCAAAAAAGTTATTAGAAAAAGTTTTTCTAAAAACAATTTTTAGCCCATATGCTAAATTTCAGCTGCATAAGATAATTAAGATTTTTTGCCAATTTTTTTGTAAATTGCACCACTGTTGCGAAATAAGACAACGCAACCTACATAAAACTTCTTAGTTTTAACAATGCTTTATTCCAGACACATTTTCTTTAAGGCAGCGCCATATTCAATGTGTGTTTTTCTACAAAATCCAAATAGGGCTATTAAAATATGGTCACATGTGATGCAAAGTTTATTTGTTTTTGACCCTGTATAAGGTAACTTCATAAAATAACTATTTTTGAAAATGTAGTTTGTGTCTAAAAGTAATACACATTAATATTAAGAAAATGGTTTAATTGAAAAGTCAAATTTTCTAATAAAATAATCATAATACATTATAAAAATGAAACGCATTTAAAATTCCACCTTTTCAATTAATAACAATATGTATTTTTGGTATTTGAATATTAAATTAAACATAATTTGAAAAACCTGAAAATTAAAATTACATTTCTGTGTGCCTCCCATTGCGTTAAATACAAACAATTGTACTTCTTGATACATCTTTAATGGAGTTTCTGATACTAAGGGTCAAATTTTCTAATAAAATAATCATAATACATTATAAAAATGAAACGCATTTAAAATTCCACCTTTTCAATTAATAACAATATGTATTTTTGGTATTTGAATATTAAATTAAACATAATTTGAAAAACCTGAAAATTAAAATTACATTTCTGTGTGCCTCCCATTGCGTTAAATACAAACAATTGTACTTCTTGATACATCTTTAATGGAGTTTCTGATACTAAGGGGCCTTATTTCTAAAATACAGTTTCGAATCACCGTTTCCAAATGATCAACATTACGGAAAGGTTTTTCTTTGTAAACTTTTTGTTTTAGGTAACCCCACAAGAAAAAATCAAGTGGGGTTAAATCCGGAGACCTAGCCGGCCAGAATTGCTCCATATTACGCCCAATTACATTGCCCCTAAATATTTCCAAGAGGCGTTCTTGAACCTGTCTTGTAGTATGGATGGGAGCACCGTGACACTGGTACCACAAATTATGCCTTATTTCAATAGGCATATTGTCCAAAACTTCAATGACCTCGGTGTTAAGGAAGCGTAGGTTTTCTTCAGAATTTAAATTGCCTCTAAAAAAATAAAGCCCAACAACTTGATCGTTTAAAATACCGCACCACACATTAGTTTTAAAGGAATACTGGTCCTTGCATTCTATTATAAAATTTGGATTTTCTTGAGCCCACCATCTACAATTTTGAGAGCTAACAACTCCGTTTGAAGTGAAAGTGGCCTCGTCGGTCCATAAAACGTGAAACGGAAAGGACACATTTTCTTCTTTTTCCCCCTGGTACCAAAAAGAAAACGCCAAACGTATGTCAAAATCTTGTTCCTTAAGAGTATTTATAAATTTAGGTTTATACGGCTTAAATTTATTTTTGTGCAAAATATTCCTTACACTCTCTCTTTGAACGTCAGTTCTGCGAGAAAGATGTCTAATACTAGTTTGACCATGTTCCACAATATCTAGGCAAACATTTAATTGGACTTCTTCACTATGTTTTATAGGATTGTGAGGTTTTTTAAATGAACTTTCCACCGATCCAGTTGATTTGAATTTCACCATAATCCTACTCACAGTAGATTGTTGCACATTTTTGCCTGGATGCCTTTCATTAAAAATGTTGGCCGCTACACGATGACTTGTGTTTTCACCACATAGTAATACAATTTCAATTCTTTCCTGTACAGTTAACATTTTTTTATTTAATATGCAATATTAATTAAAAGCCACTATGACAAACCGAAAGCGATTTGACTGTCATTAATAAAGCAAGGGCTTGTTGATCTTTTTTATCATTTGCTTTGCGGCCAATTTGTGTTTGGTACATCATCGTAAGGTACAAAACTAGTTAATTTTTTGAAAACTGAACTTAAATAATAAAAGACTATTTTTACTTTTTATAACATAGCTCCATAACAAATTTTAATAAAGTGGTTTTAAATTAAACCATTGAAACTAGTTAAACTTACGTAAAGTTAAACGAAAATTTATTTTCCACTTAATGCACACTTTACTTGTGACGCTGTGTACTTGTCTGTATTAATATTAATGTGTATTACTTTTAGACACAAACTACATTTTCAAAAATAGTTATTTTATGAAGTTACCTTATACAGGGTCAAAAACAAATAAACTTTGCATCACATGTGACCAAATTTTAATAGCCCTATTTGGATTTTGTAGAAAGACACACATTGAATATGGCGCTGCCTTAAAGAAAATGTGTCTGGAATAAAGCATTGTTAAAACTAAGAAGTTTTATGTAGGTTGCGTTGTCTTATTTCGCAACAGTGGTGCAATTTACAAAAAATTGGCAAAAAATCTAAATTATTTTATGCAGCTGAAATTTTGCATATGGGCTAAAAATTATTTTTAGAAAAACCTTTTCTAATAACTTTTTTCGATATTTTGAGAAATAACCCCACTTTTGAATTTTTTTTGGAAAAAAATTTAAATTTGACAGATAATGCGAATCACGTGACTATTATTTGTTTGGTTAATTTTCATCTTGACCGAAGCAGAAATTGATGCCAAACCCAAATTTAGAATAAATCTATTAATAAAAAAAATCCCATATGATGCGGACTTCACTGGTCACACTGTATATACATATACATCTGTGAGTTGAAACATGTCAAATAATCATTCATATTATACTACATATTATATAAACTTAATTAATGGTCACACTGTAGAAAGTCGAAGAAAGGCGCGCACCATCCTAGGCACAGAAAATCTCAATTGCGCCAGAAGACGATGATAATCTCCTGCATCTCAATAGTGAACAAGCTTATAGAAGAAATAAATGCTTCCAGATATCCTATATTTGAACCGATGGAGTTCAAAACAAGGTAACAGTAAATCATAATTACTGTTTCTTTCGGAATAAACCTGCCAATCCGAAAACTTAGCAAACCTACGCTTAAGCATTTATAATTCAGGCCTTTGGCTTAAATAATGAAGGTACCACATTAGAACAGACTACTCAAGTCGTGATCTCACTGAACCAAAGCCTTTAACGAATTAACTTCAGAAAAAAGGATTTAATGTAAGCTACTAATATAATAATGTTATCTATTCATCTAAAATAAAGAAACACAAAAAGATTAACAATTACATTCCGAAAACAATCACTACCCTTGGTATAACTCTGATTAGTTTCCTACACAAGTATATCAATATTTGTACAGAATTAACATTAATGCATGTAATTATTGTGAATTAGTGATTTTTTTTCTAAATTCAGATTTTAATATCAAAAAACACTTATAGTGTCAAATTCTTGTAACTTGGAGCACAGAATTTTAAATGTACTTGAATATTTTACTGGGTAGTCATTCTTCCTATAAACTATTACTATTGACTCGCGCGGCGTCTGGAAAATTAACTTTATAAAAAAATATTTACGTTGACTAAATAGTATGACCAAGTTTAAAGTGATTATTATACCTACCATACTATTATTATTATTTCAAATTAAGATTAGTTATATTATACATTTCAATAAAAAAAATTCATTAAAAATATATTTGGTATATTTAGTTTTCTAAAAATACAGTTTGTTCACGTGTAATAAAAAAAAAATTTAAAAAGGCATCTGGGAAATTACATTTTATATAGGCTAAATCGTGGGTGGTTAACATAAATTGGTGGCAAGGTTAACTTTGCTATTTGAAAATAAAAATATCTATTGGAAAATTTTTCCGCATTCGTTTTTTTGCCAAGTTTATAAACATGAGTGTCTGCTCTTTGTACAATTTATATAAAGTACAGAGTTCTAACAACATATATCCGTAGTTAGACATGTTGGTTAATTTTCTTTTTTACTCATTTATATTAAGCTTAAAGCATAATTAAAGAAGTAGGTAGTGGTTGTATTTTTATTTACCTGCATGTAAAAGTATTTAATTCGTACGCAAAGGGTGGTATTTTTCAAATATAAAAATGGATATTTAAAATAATAAAGAACAACCCGAAGAAACTTTAAAGAAAGAAATAATTTTAAGAGAGTATTTTCAACATTAACTTCCGAAAAAATATCTACATTATACGAATCAAAGATAGAATGTATAACCAATAAATAAATAATTTGTTTATTAATCCAGGGATACCCAAAATCAATCCGCAGCGCCCCAGTCTGATCTGTTACGTTTAAAAAGCAGCGGCTAACATTCAATTCATTTATCCCTGTATATTACATGTTAAATATTTTTAAATTCAAATTATATTTCCAATCCTAAATAAATTACGTTTTAAAATTTTCAACATTAAAATCTGCGTCGCATATATTATTCCGTTTTAAAATATTCTATTTAAAATATTTAGTTTATGAAGGACTCTTTGTTCAAATTTAAGATTGGAAACGTATGCAATTTTTGTCCGTCTAAAGTTATCTAAATAATTTCATAGTTTCTTGTTGCATGAAATTGCCTAGGTATTTCGCATTTTCTGGTGGCGTGATCCAACAGCGTCTTTCCGGTGCCTAAATTTTCCAGAATGTTCTTCTCCCACCTCCGAGTCTTTAAAAGGACGAACCTCGACTAAAATTATTCACTATTACAACATCAGTATTACATTCATTATTAGATTCGTTTGTTACATCCGAGTTAGTATAGTACAATTAAACAGTGAGTGGTAGTTGAGTAAATCTTAACTACGGTCCCGGCGTTTTTGAAGTCCGCTAGCTAGATGTACATGGAAACGAGGTGTTAACGTCCACAGTATGGATACACCGATGAGGGTGATTTAAATCTCGATTTCCAAATGATAAATTGTTGGAGTATCTATCGTCTTTCAATTTACGGCGTTGGTCCGGATTTAGAGGATATCTCACCCACAATATCAACTCAGGGCCCGTTAACAACATCGAACGGTAGCACGACAGAAATAGGCGTCCGGGACAATCTTCGTTGGCGTACTGGAACACTAAATTTCCAGGTATTTGAGTTTTTTATAACTTGTACTTCATGTGGCAAGAGAACTGTACAACTACCAAGCTGTCAGAAATTTTAAAAGTTAGATATTTGTTTAATAAAGTTGAATATTATTGTGCGCAAGGCACGACCATCAAGCACCTTTGTATTTTTCTAAATTTGTATATGTTCTTTTAAATTTGTGTGTTGTAATAGTCACTATTATTTTCTTTTTTTGTTGTTGTATATATGGTCAAATTATTTTGGAATGTATTAAATATTGGTAAAGTTTTGATATTTGTTATATTGAGTTTATAGAAATATTAAGGTCAATGGTGCACCAGATTTGATCAATTAGTTTGACTGAATTAGACCAATTAATTTTATTAGTTTGTTTATTTATTGAATATGTACTTATTGTTTCGCTTTTAGCTTCAATATTTTTGTGTAATTCATATTTCAATTATTTTTATTACTGATGTACTAAATTTTATATTTCAAATTTCTCTTGTTTTTATTGAATAAATTGTTATTGTTTTTATTAATTTGTTTCCTTTGAGGTAGGCCTAGTATTAATTAGTGCAATTTCCCATTTTAATTGTGCAATACTTTAACAACAGTGACCCCGCCTTTATTATTTTAAAATGGGTGGCGCAACGGGCATTAGTTAATATCTTTTTGAATAATCTCACGCTCTCACTAATAATCTGAGCTAGATATACAGGGTGGGTCACAGATATAATAACATCGACGATTCTACTTCGAATTCAGGATCTGGAAATATTATTAATCATAAGCGCTTAATAATAATTATTAACGGCAACGGTAGATCTCGTTAATTTATTGATATATACTGCTGCTATATATCACCAAATATAGACATGGACGAATACATGAGTAAGGTCGATGAAATAGCCAACAGCCTGAGGGACAAAGGCAGAGAAGCAGTAATAGCCGGGGATATAAATGCGAAGTCACAACTGTGGGAGTCTCCGATTACTGACAGAAGGGGAGAGCATTGGGCGGAGTGGATTTCGGTGCTGAATCTCGTGGCTCATAATGCGGGAGGCAAGCCAACCTTTGTGAGGGGAAACACAGAATCTTTCATCGATGTAACCCTTTCTACGCAAAATATTGCAAATCGGATAACAAGGTGGGACGTACTAGAGGGAGAGAACCTGACGGAGCACCGGTACATCTACTATGAAATCAAAATCGACAAACCTCCTCAAAGGTCAGCAGAAAGAAAGATATATGTAACCAACTGGGAGATATATAATGTCATTCTAGAAATCAGACTCAATAGCTTGACAGATAAAGATAGAAGCTCGTATAAAACCTGTACAGCAATTATGAAGGAAGTCTATGAAATCAGCACGAGTGAAGGATCGAAAGGGAGAAAAGCGGTACCATACTGGTGGAACGATGAAATATATGAGAAAAGAAAGCAGTGTACCACGAGCAGAAGACACTGTACAAGGATGCCAAGAAACACCACAGAGGAAGAGAGGCAAAAGGCAAGGGAAGAGTACATCAAGGGAAAAAAGGAGCTACGGAGAATGATAAGAACATCCAAAAGGGAACACTGGAATAGCTTATGTAATGAGCTGAACAAAGATATTTGAGGAGATGGGTACAGGATAGCGGTCAAAGGAATAAAGAATCTAGCACCGTATCAATTACCAGACAGGAACAAGAAAGAAATAGTGAGGGAACTCTTTCCGTACCCCAGTGGAGAGACGAAAAACCATAGGAAAGCATTAGAAGTGGCGCCGGCCTTTACTATCGCACAACTGAAAGACGCGGTAGACCAAATTAAGTCAGGAAAAGCTCCAAGTTTGGACGGGATCCCCTCAGAAGCTATAAAAGAAACTACAAAATTACACGGAGAATGGCTCCTAGAAGTACTAAATCAGCTTCTAAAAACACTAAGTTTTCCTGAAGAATGGAAATTGGCTAAAGTCATATTAATACCGAAAGATATTAAACCAGGAAAGTCAAGCTCATATAGACCGCTATGTCTTTTAAACACTCTCAGCAAAGTATACGAAGCAATAATACGACAGAGGCTGGAAACTGAGATACAGGAAAAGGGAGGACTAGCAAGACACCAATATCGCTTCAGAAAGGGGAGATCGACGCTACAAGCAATGCAGCAAATCAACACCGTTTATGAAAAACGAAGCAAGATGTGGAATGTCTTAATCACATTGGATGTCCGGAATGCATTCAACACAGCGAATTGGAATCTCATTTTACAAAGACTAGAAGATAGGAAGGTATCCAATTACCTTATAAACATTATATCTGACTACCTAAGAGGGAGATCTGTGCTGGTAACGAGAAGGGAAAGACTGGAAGTTAAAGCAGGCGTACCACAGGGGTCTCTGCTCGGACCTACACTTTGGAACATAACATCCAGGTTATCGCAGGGATCCCGTCTATAGATTTATTAGCAAAGGAAGGAAAGTACACCTTTGATATGGACGGGAAAGGAATACAGAACGACGCAAAAAGCCGAACACTAAACTGCTGGCAGGCGAGATGGAACGACAACACCCTTAAAGGACAATGGACTAAAAAGCTAATACCGGAAGTGTGGACATAAGAATATTGATTTCTATCTCACGCAAGCTCTCAGCGGACATGGACCATTCAGAGCATATATAAAAAGGATAGGCAACGGAGCGGACGATGTGTGTATGCACTGCGGGGAACCAGACAGTGGGTAAACCAGTTATTGCACTACACCGACTGGGAGTCCCACACTACCAAGCTGCGCTGGACCTAAGCGCTTGGTGCCTATAAAAGATTTCCACCCACCAAAAAAAAAAAAAGATCTCGTTAATTAGTGACGCCGCGACGAGCATAGTCACTAATTAATTGAGTGTTTCTGGGAAAAATATTGATTGATTGGAGACGCCGCGACGAGCATAGTCTCCCATCAATTAATTTATTTCTATTAAGGGGTTTTCTCAAGTAATATCTCTTACAGTATCTCAGTTCCATAAAGGCTGTGGAAAATGTTTTGCTTATAATCCAGCGAAGTATGGAATGTTCCATAATTTTTTTATTGCAAATTTTAACTATTATAAATAAAGTCTCTCAGTACCGCTATGTAACTACACCCTCATCGATCTCAGGTTTTCTTTACTCTTCTTATAGAAAAAAAATGAAAACGCAAATAACAAATGTTTAGCAATATGTTTTGACTTAACCAAAAAAATTTGGTGATTAATATTGGCGACGAAAATTACAACTTTGGCTACATAATTTGGGAATCAATAATATCGTCAGTAATCAAACCACTATGTTTCTCTTCAGGGAAAATTTTTCTGCTAAAGGTCCGAATGAAGTTATCACAGCTTTAGATTTTAAAATCAAAAAATATAAAACCGACGAACAAGGGAAACTATCGATTTTCTGTGGCAACTGTTTTTCACAAAACCAGATTTATTCACTTATTTAGATTTCTTGTGTTTATGTGTAATTTTTCGAAGTATTGTGGTGTACTACCCTGTTCCAGGACATTCCATGATGCCTGTAGAAGACCGTTGTTGCCCTGATCGAGAATAAAGAGATTGAAAATCGAAAAAATGGATAACCCAGACTATTACATACAGCTTAAATCAGTGATCTTATAATAGGTTAGATGCACCATTGGTATATCTTGCGCGTATGTAGTATTATCGTAAACATAAGAGAGAGAAAGTAACATCGTACAAATCCGAAGTGCAACAAAGAACGAGATACTGATATAACGTGGGTACGGGTCACTTTTATATCATTTGTATTAAGCCAGATTACTAATTTAATTTTAAAAATCGTTACGTCTAGGAGACACGAACGTTAAGGTATAATTTAAGTATAAGGTAAATAAAGTGCAACAATGAGAATTTATTGGAAACAGTGTAAATACAATTTAAGTAATTGAGTATCAGAATAATAGTATTAATTATGTAATATTAATAATGTAGTAATTCCTTACATCATGTATGAAAATACATTCTACCCCAAACAGTTATTTCGGTAACATAATACATATAAATAAATATAAAGAAAATCAAAAGAAATAATTTCTAATTTTAGAGATGAATTGGTTTCCGAGTCAGTTTGCAGAAAAAAGAGAACTGTTCATGCTTTCATTACAAAAGACAATTATTTAAGGAATATTCCTTCAGAATATAAAAAATAATTATTGATTCTTAAATAAAATTAGTTTTTCTACTCTCATACTTTAATTGTATTATTAGATATGCTGAACCTGTACTTTAATGATGTCCATTACGATACAGATTTTCATTATGATACAAGTTTATATCGAATAAGAATACAGATTTTTCATTACGATACAAGTTTATATCCAATAGGAATGCGACATTCCAATATTCAAACAATATTCAATATGGCGAGTGCATATCTGACAGATATAAAAATTAATTAAACGTGACAGTTCTCTGCAATTTACAAGTAAGTAGTTAAAATTTGTGCTTTTTTGAAAATATAAACGGTAAAAATGAGGGAAAATGACAGTGAAAAGTAAAATTTGATTCCAGCAGAAATTATGGAACAAGCCTTAGTAACCACGAACAATTTATTACCAGCTAAATTCGCAAAAACGTACGGAAAATTTTACGCTCAATTTATGAAATAGAATGTTCAAAAGATAATGTTTTATTATGGGGTCGTAGAAAAAATAGTGAATGCAACTCGCTATTATTAAATGTTCATTGCATAATATACTATTTGTGCCGAATTTTATCTTTTATCTCAGTTATTTGCATATTTTTTATGGAATAATCTAACGGAAAAGTAATATTTTGATATTACATTTAACATTTGTGAAAGGTGAAAAGTGTAGACTGATCCAAAATATGATCATTTAAGCAGGAAAAAGGGTATTAATGTTTAACTGTCTTTTAGTCAAATAGATTAATTTTTTCATTATAAATGTGTAACTGCGCACAATAACTTCAGCAGTTTTACAATTATCCACTTTTGACTCAATGTCGCATCAGATGGAAAACTAAAAACCACAATTTAAATCAAAAAATTAATTTAAATTTTTATTAAATTATAAAGGCAATGACTAATGAGATTAAATTTCACTTTTCAAATTAACAAATTATTGATTTTTTTTAAATTTTCACCTGGGATAGGTTGAGTTTCAGCTAAGGTGGGAGTTTAGGGAGGGGGTATGAACGACTCGAATTCTCTCAGGTCACCTTAGTACCACAGAAACTATCAGTGAGCAACAAGTGAATGTTTCACCCCGTCACAAACCAGTGTTTCGGCATGGCATACAAGAAACTTTCTGAAGGGCTTGAAAACGCTGAGAACCAGAGCCACAATCGCCGCCCGAGGATAGGCGCGACCAAATCCAATATTGAGGCGGTTTGAGGGCATAACACTCTCGATTACTGCCGAGGAACTTAGCATTAGATACGAGAGCAAAAGGGCTTCGTTGAAAGCAAAGTCTAGGTTATCAGCTGGAAAAGTTATGACAACTGTTTTTTTTTATCGTCTTGGTGCTGTTTACGCGGTTTTTTCCCATGGTACACGCACAATTAATGCGGAATATTATTGCAGTGTTAATAATGCATCTCGCTATTGTCATCTCGAGCCACATTATTAACACTGCTATTCGAAAAGGATCGTTCCAAATCAACTCTATTAAAGTCAGAAGACAGTCCTGTTGACAGTCCTCCACTACTCCTTGCGCCATTTCTATGAGCATTTGATTCTTCAACAATTTCGAATATTGATCCACTAAATCCTCTGCTTGTGTTGTCATTTTCTGTCAACTAAATACAAATTATTAAAATCGGTCTTAAATTACTCAATCAATATTGCGATGAATTTCATCGTTTTCCACGAAATCGTGTAGATTTAATACATTGTTATGCGTGGTATGTTTCAGTAATATTGGTTTATTGGTAAATTCGGTGTCTTGTTACATTTAATATGCAACAGCGACAGTTCGCCTCATATACCGGTCGCAAACACCATGTACAATGAATGTGTTCCATGCCATGATTATGGATTGCCCAAAAAGTGGCATCGTAATAATAATAATAATAATAATAATTTATTCAGTCCAACAGTAGAAACCAATTACAGGACAAATAATTAAACGTACATTAATAAAATACAAATCAATCATATTATTATTTTTAATATATACTATATACATATATTTATCTATAGAGTTGCAGAATTATGTATTACCTATTCAATTGGAAACAAAAAATATTTCATCATAATGTAAGTTTGCAGCACAACACATGGTGACCAGTGGCGATCCCCGAAGAAGATTAGTCCTCGATAAGGGCAACCAAAACGTGGAGGAGGAGCAAGAGGAAATTCTGGGAGTATAGAAATTCAAACATGATAGGAGATGTGTGCAATCAATTGTTCCATTACACAGCTTCCATATGAAGCGAGCACCATGAAGCTCTCAGCGATCCCGCAGTGATTGGAGGTCATGTGCTTGTAGCAAGAGATTGTAATCGATGCCACGTTCCGGATAAATTCCCATATCCTTGAAAGATAAGTATTTCAGGAATCGCCGCTGCACTCTCTCAATGGCTAGTTGTAGATATATGTACTGAGGTGACCATACTTGTGATGCATATTCCAGCTTACTGACGACAAAACTGAAATACAAAGCCTTCAGAAGCAGTGGATTTTTAAAAAACTTACAACTGCGCAAAACAAAGCCCAAAGCCTTTGAAGCCGAATTGCAAATGAAATATATATGACTGGAAAAGTTCAAATGTGTGTCAAAGAACACGCCAAGGTCCTTTATGGTGTCCACCCGCCTAAGCCGGTTGTCCTCAATCGAATAGGTAGATGGTATATTATTATTTTTGCGAGAGTAAGACATATAACAACATTTACTTACATTTAGTTTCAAATTGAAGTTGGAACACCAAGTCGATATACGATTCAAGTTTTCTTGAAGACGAAGTACATCGTTCCAAGTTCGTATAGAGCAGTAGATCTTTATATCATCCGCATATGCGAGTACATTGCATGTTATTGATTTAAGCAAATCGTTGGTATATAGAGTAAATAACAGAGGTCCCAAGTTAGAGCCCTGTGGCACACCGGATGAGGGAGTAAACTCAAATGACCTAAATCCATTGTAAAAGACATAATTGCGCCTATTTGTCAAATATGAATGCAGAAGTTTGAGCAGGGACGGGCTGAATCCAATTGCTGCGAGCTTTTCCAGAAGGATACCATGATGTATCGTGTCAAACGCGCGACTAAAGTCAGTGTATATCACGTCTAATTGGCCATTAGCATCCAGTTCATGAGAGACAGCCTGAGTTATAGTGAGTAGGTTCGTAACTGTAGACCGTCCACGAATGAAACCATGTTGACATTCAGAAATCAAAGATTTTGTATTGAAAGCTATGCAGGAATAAATTACATTTTCAAAAACTTTTGCAAAGTTGGGTAGAATGGATATTGGCCTGTAGTTCTCAACTCTAGTTCTGTCATCTTTTTTAAAGATTGGGCTTATTCTTGCTCTTTGCCAGTGCCAAGGAGAAGTAACTATTCTTATTGAAGTATTCATTATTATAGCCAGAGGCTCAGCTAAAGCAAGTCTGGCATTATGAACAAATATACTTGGGATTTGGTCATCGCCAGCTGTATAATCTTGATTGAAAGACGACATTATTCGTATTAGCTCATCTTCTGTAACACTGGATAATGTAAATGGAACTTGATTTGGTTGAGAATCATCAAATGAGAATTGAGAGCTATGTTGATATACGGATGAAAACATATTAGCAAAGGCGTTAACTATATCTTGTGGTAAGTCAATTTGTTGGTTGTTATGATATAGTATGTCCGGTATACGTGAAGTGCCACGCCTACTATGTATATACTTAAATACTTCCTTAGGATTTTTTAAGATTGACGATTACACCCCATCCATGTATGATTTATAAGAGTCCGCAATCAACAATTTACATAGACCCCTTAATCTCTTAAACTCGGTGTGAAAATAATTGGTTTTTGTTGACTTCCATCGCCGCTTGTAGTAAGCTTTCAACTTTAGGTGACGTATGACGTGCTCAGTAAACCAAGGCGGATAAGGGCATTTAGCAGCAGAAATTGTTTTAGGCACATGCAAATCAATAATATGATACAAAGCATCATAAAATTTTTCCAAAGCATCGTTTACGTTATTGCACTCGTAGAGGAAGGACCAGTCTTTATTCAGTACTTCGGTATATAAGTTTTGGTAATTGGCTTTGTGGAAATTATACCTCACATTGATGCGAGAAGGAAAAATCACCTTTCCAGAACAATTAGATAAAGAAGACAAATAAATACATAGCGGCGGGTGATAAGGATCCACGGGTACAAAAGGAGAATCCTCGAGATAAACATCAACGGCACAATCACCATTAGTAAGTACCAAATCCAGTAAACGATTGTCACAATTTGTAACTAAGTTGCATTGTTTGAGTTGAAAAGAGTTGCAGATTAAACGTAAAGTGGTTGTTTTCGAGCAGGAAACATTATTATAAATAGAGATTGGCATATTAAGTCGCCAAGTAGAATTACTGGTTTATCAAAAAGAAAAATTTCCAATGATTCGCAAAATAATTCAAAATCGAGCTGGGAAATACTCGGAGGAATATAAACTGCAACAATATAAAAATAATCACTAGGGAAAATAAATTTAGATACACAAAAACCACAACTTATGGCACCTCCACCTTCAATTATACTGCTGATAAAGATAAAATTATTGCAACAAATTTCATAATTATAATGCATTGATTGATTTGAAATATTTTCAAAAAGCCAATCTGGGAATTTATCTAAAATTTGACCGTTAAATTTAAAATCCGCTCGTAATGTGCCAAATGCTTGTTTAACTGTTAATAAATTTTGTTTTATGTCAGCAAAATTTTCGACATTTAAAAAACAGTTTAATTGATTATCAAGAACACCATCTGGGTTTAAATGAAAAATTTCTGGTTCTATATTATTGATAAAGGAAGTATATACTTGCCGTTCTGTATTTGGTTCTGTGTTTGACTGAATGTCGACTTGTGAATCAACTAATACACTAGAAAGATCTTGTGCTGACATGATGTTTGCGATAGTATTGCAGCGAACTTATAAGTGATCGAAATATTGAAAATCTTTGCTTTTATATCAACCACAGCCACAAAAGTTGTCCTTTGAAAACCGAAAGGCTCTAGTATTAGGAAGGCGTGTTCGGTTAACCTTCATACGTTGCAAAATTCTCAATACCGAAAGGTTTTCTTCCCCCAGCTGCTGCGGCGGCGGTAGACAGGGGGGGCAGCGGACAGGGCGGGCTTATCGAATCAAATATACGGTGTCATGATTTATGATTCGTGAGTTGTACTATCGACGAAAAAGGAATACAAACGTAACAAAGCAGAAGTTAGATAACCTGGGCTGGGAAGCATTTAAGCATCCTGCCTACAGTCCTTATGTGATTTTCAACGTTTTAGACCCTTTAAAGAAACACTTGGAGGTCGGCGTTTCAACAATGAGCAAGCAATTGAGAACCAGAGCCACAATCGCCGCCCGAGCACAAGCGTAACCAAAGCCAATATCGAGGGGGTTAGACAGCTCATGGAGGACGATAGGCGCATAAGGCTCTAGAATACTGCCGAGGAACTTAGCATTAGTTACGGTAGTTCTTAGAACATCGCGACAATAAACTTGGGACTCCACAAGGTGTCTGCAAGATGGGTTCCGCGGCTGTTTTGGATGAACAGAAACTGCTTCAGGTAGAGGTTTGTCAGTGTCTCTTGAATCTATTTCGGCAAGAGGGCGAGGCGTTTTTTAATCGAATCGTAACGTGCGACAAAGCTTGGGTGCATCATTATAATCCCGAGTCAAAGCACGCGTCTTTGGTGTCGAGAAGAGTGGTGAAACGGCTCCGGTGAAAGCAAAATCTAGGTTGTTAGCTGGAAAACTTATGGCAACTGTTTTTTTTTATCAGCTTGACGTTGTTCACGTGGATTTTCTCCATAATCCAGGCACAATTAATGCAGAATAAGACGAATTAAAAAACTCCCAATCCCCTGCGAAAAACGCGTTTGCGGGGCGGGAGATTATACAGGTTGTCCAGAAACTCTCCTGACAAACGAAGACTGCAGATTCCTCAGATAATTTTAAGACAATTTAACCCAATTCACCCTAGTCCGAAAATGCTTCCTAAGGGAGCTAGAGCTCTTTGAAGATGGCGCCTTGTAATTAGTTTTTTTTCATATCTCCCGAACGCTTCTATTTAGAAATACAACTGGTATGCTTATTTGTCCTCCAGAGATGAATCGATTCCATCAATTGCGAATTTCTAGTACCGGTCATAGGCGTCCGTTTTGGGTAGGTTAACGGTTATTTTAACGCATAACTTTTTTGTCTTTAACTTTTAAGCATTTGTGACACTAGATTATTAAATTTTCAGGTATTCTAGTACTAAAAGGTACTCTTACTTTAAGTCGGTAGGATACACCGTTTTCTAGAAAAATCGATTTGAAAATTTTTCATTTTTTCGTCATTAAAATTCAGTTTATTATATTTTTTTTCGGGAGATATTAAAAAAAAATAATTACAAGGCGCCATCTTCAAAGAGCTCTAGCTCCCTTAGGAAGCATTTTCGGACTAGGGTGAATTGGGTTAAATTGTCTTAAAATTATCTGAGGAATCTCCGGTCTTCGTTTGTCAGGAGAGTTTCTGGACAACCTGTATATTTGTAAATAATGTAGAATAAAGCTCAGACTTGAAAAAAATCAGTTACGTTTAAATTTGAACTAAAACATCTTAAATATTTCAGAATATGAAAAAGTGACTTAAGAACTCCTTGCATAGAACCCTTCAATCATGTTTGTGATTTACTTTTTTTGCTAATAAAATAAAAATGTTTGCCCAAAACAGTACGTTTCAAGGTAAACAAATGAGAGGTTTTTTTCATTTCCTGAAAAATGTGCAAAAGTGGATATATTCTGTTTTGCACGCGAGTTCCTCAATTTATTTGTGATGGTTTATCTTAAAATATGTGCGTTCGTTAATAATGCACGCGAGATGTCATCCGAAACGGACAAACCAGAACAAACAGCGTTCCTGATATTATTAAGCAGTAATTTATAAGCAATGTCTCCTTGTTAATGTTATATGTTAATGTATACGTATTACGCTGTCTGAATGAAAATTGCTCATGGCCATAATAAAATTATTGTAGAAATTAGGAAGTTGGCATTTTACTTTCCAATTTAACTTTAAGTAATTCATCGAATTAATTGCGAACTCGCAAAGCTCTTAAATTTGTAAGACCGTGTATAATTTATAATCCGTTTCTTTTTCGAATGTTGTACGAATAAATAAGAATATGTATGGTAAAATACCATAACTGGCGTGTATAAATTGACAGAGTTCATTCATAAGTTGTCTAGTATATTACTTTTATAAAAAAAAGGGGGCAGTCCGTGCATAACTTGTTAGACAAGATAATAAAAGTAGGTCATGTCACCTATACTATTATTATGAACAATTTAATCGCTTTATATGGAATTATATTTATTCTGCCATTACTTAATTAATGATTATTATGAAAATTAGTAACAACATAAGCATCATCGTACGTACACTGTATTGTTTCTTGACATCAAAATATATTACTTTAATTAATATAATCATTCCTTTATCTTCATATTATAGACTTGCATCGTTAGCGATTTCTTGCGATATAATCTAGATGTGTCCAGCCAGTATTCTACCCATAGCTGCTGGACTCGCTAGGTTGCTATATTGGACGACGGCAACTATGCCTTCGTCTTCGTTAAAATGCATTTTAAAAACATTAACTCTATAGTTGTAAGTGAGCATACCTTGACTCCAGACAACTGATATACAGTACAAGCTCGATAGTGTGAACACAAAAATACAATTGAAGGTACATAATAGGAACCAAAAGCTTTTTATTTCATAAAAAAGTAAAGGGGACATCTGTATAAAAAAATAAAAACCCTGTTATTTTTTTTTAATCGTTTTAGATTGCGTTTTCAAAAAAACGGTCCCATCTAATACATCTTGAAGCGAAATTTTTTTATTCACATCAATACTATTTTGTTGAGCCCATTGCATTGCTAAACCCAAAGCTTTTGCAGCATCAGCATGGGAAACACGCTGATAATCTAATTCTGATTCCTTATCTTCATAAATTTCATCGTCGACAATTTCGATTTCGGGTCAGTCTTGGTTATCTTCATTCCATATTTCCATATCTTCAAATGTGTTACCATAATTGTGGAGCAACCAAGCAAAAGGAGTTAAATCCGTTTTGTGAGAAAAATCTAAACAGTACGTATTCTTACTAATTTGGGTGAGTTAAATCCACTGATAAACTCAGAATTGAGCTAAACTTGCTAAACCCTAGCGAAAACTTAACGTGAAACTCAGTGAATCGAGCAAAAGTTTATAAATCCAAAGCAACATTTTTGTTTCGACCAAAACGTGCTAAATCCATGTGCAGAGATCTGTAGTTTTCTTATACTTTTAACAGATAAATTGTAGTAAATCACACCAAGATGGAGCTATGATGCAAAAATCAAGAACAAAGCTTCGAATACATCATTCAGTTATACAGTTGCCACAATAAGTACCTACGTTATGTTGCCGGGCGTGCTATAACCTAAAAAATTAGTCGAGAATTATTTCAAACCAGTGCTCTACAGAAATGGACGATTCAACAGATTTTAATGTATCTGTACGAGAAGGTAAGCTAAAAGTTTATGGTCCTATATGATTATTATCACTTTTTTCTTATCAGGTAGTAGTGGAAGTCTCCGTAAAATTGCTCGTTCTCCACAAAAAGTTAAACTTCGCAAAGAGAAAAAGTACAGTGACAAGGATCCTTTGTTAATGACTTTTGTTAGACCGTGCAATCACAACGGTAAGACTTACATGTGCACCAGTATTAAAAATAGTGATGTGAAACTTATTCGAAAAAAGTTCTTTGATATTCCTGACAAAATTACGCAAGATGTAAAACTTTGCCACATGTTAGGTGTTTGTGCAGTTTCTCGACAACGGCCTGTCAAAAACGTTCCTAGAAACCGATCAGTTAGTATTGCATATTATCTGAAAACGAGGGAGAAAAAGGCCTATAGAGTATGTCAGAAAATGTTTCTCACAGTGTTTGACATATCGAAAAAACGCATTAACAACGTCGCACAGATTATACACCAAGGAAAAGCACCAAGAGAAAATCGTGGTGGTGACAAAATCTCGCACAAGTCAGAACCAAAAAAAGTAAAAATTCGAGAGTTTATCGAAAAACTACAAGGTAGAGAAAGTCATTATAATCGTGCTAAATCTCGAAGAATTTATTTGCCTGCTAATTTGAGTATTAGAAAATTACATAAAATGTACAACTTGGAATGCGAGGTTGAATACAAGAGCAGTTTGACAATGTTTTCAAAAATTTTCTGCTCAGAGTATAACATAGGATTCAGCTCTCCAGCTGCAGACTCTTGCTCTTTGTGTACCAGACTTACATACCGAATAAAATACGAAAAAGATCTAAAAAAAAAATCTGATCTTATGATTGAATTGAGAATTCACAAAAAAAGAGCAAACGCGTTTTATAAACTAGCCAAAAGCAAACCACCAAATTGTTTAACATTTTGCTTCGACTTACAGCAAGTACAACCGCTGCCACGTACTCCAATTTCTGATGCATTTTATTCTCATCAGATAAGCTTTTATGTATTTTGTTGTGTTGGAATGAATTCTTTAAATCCAACTTTCTACACTTGGAGCGAAGATGAAGCTGGAAGAGGCTCAGAAGAAATTAGTTCTGCTCTTTTAACTCATTTGAGTTCATTAAATTTTGGAAATATAGAAAGTATAAAATTATTTTGTGATGGGTGCGGAGGACAAAACAAGAATTCTCATGTTATTCACGCTTTGTATTTTTGGCTAAAAGTAAAATCTCCTCCTAGAATAAAAGATATAGAAATAATTTATCCAGTTCGAGGACACAGCTTTTTGCCAGCTGACAGGGTCTTTGGACGAGTAGAAAAATGTCTTAGAAAAGAACCCACCATAATAACAAAGCAAAAATATATTGAAATATATTCTGCACATGGAAATGTAAAAAATCTTGGAGACGGCGACTGGAAACTCTACAAGGTGAAGCAATTACAAAAGTGGCTTAAAAAAATTGAAGGGATTTCTGACCTGAAGAAAATCAAACTGATTAAGGAAAAAGGTTCCGTAAAGGTTCAGTGCCACCAAAACTTCTATTATACTTCATTGAGTGAAACTCCTCAAAGCATCATAAAAAGGGGACAAAAGGTTTCAAGGATGGAGCTACAAGTAGTCGAAACCAAGCGTAGTTTTCAAAATAAAAAGAAAAAAACACTAAAACACTTGATGGAACAACAGTTTGGTATAGAATGGGAACAAGACGAAAGGCTAGAATGGTACACAAATATTCTGAACGATACAACAGTGGAAGACAATAAAGATGAAGAAAATGAAACACATGAAGAATGTGACTGCCTTGAAGACGATGTTGGCCTTCATATATAAATTTATACCAAATTTTCTTATGTACTTACCAGTGTTTTGTGCTTAAGCATATATATTTCTTTTTGTATTTTCTAAAATATTTGAATTAGCAGTTCGTTATTCTATTGTTTTCTCTCAATAAAAATTACATAAGCCAAAAATTGTAAATTCTGATTTAAGCAAAAAGGAATAAATCCATTACGGCTGAGCAAAAAGAGATAAATCCATTTTATTTTTGTTAATAAATCCAGACACGAAAAAGATAAAAAAAAACAAATTTGTAGTATAGATACTAACCATTACAATGAATAACTTGCCTTTTTCAGATTTTAATTTAGTGTTAAGGATTTTTGGTGAAACATTTTTTATAAATTCCTCAAAACTACCTTTAGTGGATTTATCACCTTTTGCTTGGTTGCTCCACAATTTATTTCATCAAGTAATATAATCGTGTTCATAAGTGCTTCATTATAGTCATTATTTTTAGTGTAATTAATTTTTTCAAAATTTTCGATCATCTTCATCTGGTTCATTACACTTTAAAATGTTATTTCAACATTTACAAATTATATCAGGAGTAATTTTATTCCACACAATCGCCAGTTGTATTATAGCATCTCTTATTGTTAAGAGATTCAGACTCTCTGTTAGCTGACCACTTTGTTCTACAATAGAACTTAAAAGGCTTTTCCTATAGTACAGCTTTGTTAATTTTAAAATGTTCTGATCTAGTGGTTGAAATAATGGAGTGACGCTGGGTGTGGCATGAACATTGCGAATATCATTCCATCGGCTGTTTTTAGCCGATGTTTTGGTGGATGACTAGGAGCATTATCAAGTAAAAGAATGACTTTTGGAGACAACCCTTGGGATTTTATACCTACAAATATCGAAATGCATTACATATTCTGTATGTACGTTTTTTTATTTCATAACATAAACTTAGATTAGGTACAAAATTCTCTAGTCATCCATGGATTTTGCGAATGTTCGTAAATTATAACATTTTTAATTTAGTTAGTGCTCTTGGGTTCCTAGGTTTCCCAATAATAACAGGTGTAAATTTATGGTGGTCTGTAGCATTTGCGCAGGCTAAGAATGTCAATCTCTGCTTCGCAATTTTTAGACTTTTCTGGGAGAAGCTTCCAAAATAATCTCTTCTCATCTGCATTATATATTTGTTGATGACTTAAGTTAGTTCTTGCATAATTCTGTATAATTCTTGTTTAAAATGGTCGACTAATTCTGGCTGGGATCATAATTTTTCTCCTGTATTTTCAGATATAGAATGCCATAACGGGTATTGAATTCTTGCTGCCAACCATCACTAGCTGTAATATATTACGTTTCCACATAACATTCGCTCTCTTTATTTAAGAAACCATTTGTGAAGTTCATCATAGGGAGTGTCCTTGGCCCTCTGTTATATAATATTTATATCATAGACCTGTGTAAATTGCTTGTGAGCACCCTACATACGCATATCAATTACGCAGATGATAATTCACTGTTAACAGTTGCTAAAAATTTCTCTGCCTTACAATATGAGGCTGAAAAGGTTTTACTCAAAATTAAACTTTGGACAATGCAAAACGACCAAGTCCTAAACACCGACAAAACTGCAGTTGTTCTTTTCAAAACAAAAAAATCGATTATAATATTGAATAATATAAACTGTTGATAAAAACCTTTTTACTTTTAGTAATAATATTAGAAGTTTTGGCTTAATTCTTGATGAAAATATGACCTGGAGTCCATATCTTGATATATTTGTAAAGAAATTAAATAAAGTCAGTTACTGCATAAAAGTTCTAAAACGTTATTGCGAAAAAACAGTTCCATGACTATTTACTATGGGGTGTTTATTTCCAAATTAAAATATGGTATACTTTTTTGGGGAAATTCCCCGGATTCGGGCCGAGTTTTTGTAATTCAAAAGCAAATCTTTCGAGTAATTTTTGGCTTACCCTTTAGAGAATCATGTCGTGGAAAATTCAAGTCTGCCGGTCTTCTTACTGTCGCAGCTTTGTATATTTTTGAATGTTTAATTTTTAATTTGCTATTCATATGCAAAATTTCAGCTGCATAAGATAATTTAGATTTTTTGCCAATTTTTTTGTAAATTGCACCACTGTTGCGAAATAAGACAACGCGACCTACATAAAACTTCTTAGTTTTAACAATGCTTTATTCCAGACACATTTTCTTTAAGGCAGCGCCTTATTCAATGTGTGTTTTTCTACAAAATCCAAATAGGGCTATTAAAATTTGGTCACATGTGATGCAAAGTTTACTTGTTTTTGACCCTGTATAAGGTAACTTCATAAAATAACTATTTTTGAAAATGTAGTTTGTGTCTAAAAGTAATACACATTAATATTAAGAAAATAGTTTAATTGAAAAGTCAAATTTTCTAATAAAATAATCATAATACATTATAAAAACGAAACGCATTTAAAATTCCACATTTTCAATTAATAACAATATGTATTTTTGGTATTTGAATATTAAATTAAGCATAATTTGAAAAACCTAAAAATTAAAATTACATTTCTGTGTGCCTTCCATTGCGTTCAATACAAACAATTTTATTGTTCTTCTTGATACATCTTTAATGGAGTTTCTGATACTAAGGGGCCTTATTTCTAAAATACAGTTTCGAATCACCGTTTCCAAATGATCAACATTACGGAAAGGTTTTTCTTTGTAAACTTTTTGTTTTAGGTAACCCCACAAGAAAAAATCAAGTGGGGTTAAATCCGGAGACCTAGCCGGCCAGTATTGCTCCATATTACGCCCAATTACTTTGCCCCTAAATATTTCCAAGAGGCGTTCTTGAACCCGTCTTGTAGTATGGATGGGAGCACCATCACACTGGTACCACAAACTATGCCTTATTTCAATAGGCATATTGTCCAAAACTTCAATGACCTCGGTGTTAAGGAAGCGTAGGTATTCTTCAGAATTTAAATTGCCTCTAAAAAAATAAGGCCCAACAACTTGATCGTTTAAAATACCGCACCACAGATTAGTTTTAAAGGAATACTGGTCCTTGCATTCTATTATAAAATTTGGATTTTCTTGAGCCCACCATCTACAATTTTGAGAGCTAACAACGCCGTTTGAAGTGAAAGTGGCCTCGTCGGTCCATAAAACGTGAAACGGAAAGGACACATTTTCTTCTTCTTTCCCCTGGTACCAAAAAGAGAATCCCAAACGTATGTCAAAATCTTGTTCCTTAAGAGTATTTATAAATTTAGGTTTATACAGCTTAAATTTATTTTTGTGCAAAATATTCCTTACACTCTCTCTTTGAACGTCAGTTCTGCGAGAAACATGTCTAATACTAGTTTGACCATGTTCCACAATATCTAGGCAAACATTTAATTGGACTTCTTCACTATGTTTTATAGGATTGTGAGGTTTTTTAAATGAACTTTCCACCGATCCAGTTGATTTAAATTTCACCATAATCCTACTCACAGTAGATTGTTGCACATTTTTGCCTGGATGCCTTTCATTAAAAATATTGGGCGCTACACGATGACTTGTGTTTTCACCACATATTAATACAATTTCAATTCTTTCCTGTACAGTTAACATTTTCTTATTTAATACGCAATATTAATTAAAAGCCACTATGACAAACAGAAAGCGATTTGACTGTCATTAATAAAGCAAGGGCTTGTTGATCTTTTTTATCATTTGTTTTGCGGCCAACTTGTGTTTGGTGCATCATCGTAAGGTACAAAACTAGTTAATTTTTTGGAAACTGAACTTAAATAATAAAAGACTATTTTTACTTTTTATATCATAGCTCCATAACAAATTTTAATAAAGGGGTTTTAAATTAAATCATTGAAACTAGTTAAACTTGCGTAAAGTTAAACGAAAATTTATTTTCCACTTAATGCAGACTTTACTTGTGACGCTGTGTACTTGTCTGTATTAATATTAATGTGTATTACTTTTAGACACAAACTACATTTTCAAAAATAGTTATTTTATGAAGTTACCTTATACAGGGTCAAAAACAAATAAACTTTGCATCATATGTGACCAAATTTTAATAGCCCTATTTGGATTTTGTAGAAAAACACACATTGAATATGGCGCTGCCTTAAAGAAAATGTGCCTGGAATAAAGCATTGTTAAAACTAAGAAGTTTTATGTAGGTTGCGTTGTCTTATTTCGCAACAGTGGTGCAATTTACAAAAAATTGGCAAAAAATCTAAATTATCTTATGCAGCTGAAATTTTGCATATGGGCTAAAATTGTGTTTAGAAAGACTTTTTCTAATAACTTTTTTCGATATTTTGAGAAATAACCCCACTATTTGACAGATAATGCGAATCACGTGACTATTATTTTTTTGGTTAATTTTCATCTTGATCGAAGCAGAAATTGATGTCAAACTCAAATTTAGAATAAATCTATTAATAAAAAAAAATCCCATATGATGCGGACTTCACTGGTTACACTGTATATGTATTACCTTTGTGGCTGTTTGAAATGAAATAAATTATTATTATAAAATATTTGAATTTTAGGGTACCGTTACGCTGGCATGTCATTATTATTGATTAGGTACAACGTCAATGACTCAAAATACAGATTCATAGAACAGGGACCTGATTAATTAATTTGCATTAATGTGAATTGAAGTTATTGTCTCTTAACGTCAGAATGCTTAGGAAATATAATAGGCGAACCATGCTATTATTACTGTGAGTGTTCATTTGTTTAAAGAAAAGATAATAAATATTTTTCGGGCCAT
The DNA here is from genome assembly GCA_963170755.1 of Amphimallon solstitiale. Classification (NCBI taxonomy): domain Eukaryota; kingdom Metazoa; phylum Arthropoda; class Insecta; order Coleoptera; family Scarabaeidae; genus Amphimallon; species Amphimallon solstitiale. Next base: position 51,224,801 of record OY720675.1, on the reverse strand, counting down.
TTTGATGTTTTATGTTATTCTTTCATTGTTAAATTATAAAATTCTATATCATATACACAGAGATATAAGTTCTAAATTTTTATTCCACTAAATGAATTAATTTAACATTTTTTAAAAATTATAGAAAAATAGTACTATTTCGTTCCAACCTACATTCGGAATTCGTGGAGTGTAGGTTCGTGCCTTACACGTGAGAAGAAATTTTCGTAATCAAATTTTGGAAAGTAAAATTATGGGTGTTAAGTGGGAATATTACAATTTTAAAACTATTTTTCCAAAGTAGCCTATAATATAAGGCTCGCATTCTAGGTAATTAGCAGGTTTATTCGCATGGAGACAGTGCTGCCCCGACATACATATATGTATGCACATAAAATATTTACATAATTTAATTTTCGTAAAGTAAATTAACCAAAAAATCATACCGTTTAAAAGATTTATTGATTATCAGAAATACATACTATATCTTTTCTAGGAATAACGAAATATCTATGTCAATACTGGATTTTTGATTAGCTTTATGGAAATATTTGATTTGTTAGATCTGCAAATATTACTAATAGATATTTAATCAGACAAAAACATAAACACACCTAAAAATATATACAGAGTAATCATCTTTTTGTTATAAGTTACTAAATTAGCTTGTAGCAGTGTTTCAGCTAACTCATTTCCGAGTATATTTAAGAGAACTAACTAGAAATATGTTGCTATTATTATGCAAAACTGTTCAGAAATGCTTAAAAGGTGTCACATTTTAGATTGTAGTCTCACACTCAAAATCAATTTTCTAAATGTCCCAATAAAGGTAAAGTAGGGAGAAATATATTGAGAAGTTGGAACACAAAATGAACAGAGACAATATGAATATCGGTATTTATAAAAAACGAACCATGTCAGCATATAAAGGGAAAGGAAGAATATATACCGGTATGACACCACACGGCTTTCTTATACTTATGTGCAGTCGGAAGTTTGAAAAGAAGATTGAGGGTTGTAACAAATTTAGTTTATAAATTTTCTTATACAACAGAATTTGAAATATTAAAAAAAAAAACTTTTCTAACCTACCTTTCGATAAGAGTAAAGTAATACTTCTAGTATGATGAAATTTCTGTTATGGATAAACAGTTGCAAATTAACTGCTAAATACTTTTATATTCTTTATAAATCCCTATGTATGTATAAAAAAAATTCTCGGCCTGACAATGAAAGACTGCATACTGCATTGTTTAAAAAGTGTAAATACATTTTAAAGCCCGTTTAAAAGAGAAGAAAATCAGCATAAATAAAACAATCAGCCGACAAACGATTTTTGAACAACACGCAAAGTTTTAATAATGAAGCGAAGTAACGAAATGTAACCTATAATGTCGTCGCCTTCACGGAGATCATGCAAATGATCTGGAAAAGGCTGAACGATCACGGGAAAAACTGGCGACACGTTTACAAAGCCCTGGTACTTTTGAAATACTTGATCAAAACCGGTTCTGAGAAAGTAGCCCACCAGTGCAAAGAAAATATATTTTTCATAAAGACTTTGAAAGATTTCCAATACTTAGAAGAAGGTAAAGACCGGGGCCAGAATGTTAGAGAAAAAGCGAAACAATTAGCCAATCTGCTTTCCGACGACGGAAAAATACGAAATGAACGGGCGAGAGTTCTAAAAGCTAAAGAGAGGTTTGCGCAAAGTGTCAGCGGTTTCGGAAGCGAGGGCGGTTTGGATACACCTTCCAGTCCAAAGTTTCCAGCTTTTAGAAGTGATTGGAGTTCTTCAACTAGGGACTCAGGAGGGGAATTACCTAGGGAACTAGAAGTAGCAAGACCACAAACGGCAGGTGAGGAGGAGCTTCAGTTACAGTTGGCGCTGGCCATGTCACGAGAAGAAGCCGAACAGAAAGAACAAAAGAGAAGATCGGACGATGTTAGATTACAGCTAGCACTAAGTCAGAGTCAGCAAGATTTTAAGGCCACACAGCACGACAAACCACAACCTCAGCAATCGACGCATATGGTTGATTTATTAGATGTTGATTTAGGGGATACGGCACCTGTAGATGCGTGGAGAATGCCACAACCGCCACAGAATACTAGCCCTTGGCGTACTAACACAACATCTTCACCACTTAACCAACAGTCCGCGCCTTCTGATCCATGGCGGCCCGCTGCGTAGATGAGCTCGCCATCTATCGTCGACCCATGGAATGCCTCGAAACAACAACCAGTCGCACCTACACTGGCCGAAACCGCTATACGAAACGATCCCTGGTCACCCCATAGTCATAGTTCGTTCGCGGATCTGGACGAATTTGACGTTATAACCAATAGGAATCGCACCGCATCGCCGAAGACGAACGGCACTAGCACTTTACAGGCCTCAGATCCATTCGAACTGAACTTATTAGGAGACGTCCTGCCGCCACCAGGTCCTAGTCCGAGCACGGGTGCAACGAAAAAGATTTGCGATTTGCAGTTAAAAAATGATTTTATTTTTCTACATAATCTCCCTTGATTTCAGCATTCCTTCCCGGAAATGAGAGTCTGGAAGGCTGTTAAAATATCCATTTACGGCCCTCTCAACTTCTTCATTGGACGAGAAGCGCTTCCCAAAAAAAAATTTTTTACAAGTTTGGGAACAGATGGAAGTCTGAGGGTGCCAAATCTGGATACTAGGGAGGATGGTCGAGGAAATAATACCCCAAACCCCGCAATTTTCTCATTGCCAACGCACTTTTGTGGACAGGTGCGTTGTCCGGGTGAAACATGATTTTCTTCTTCTTCAAGCCAGGCCTCTTCTCGCGAATTTTTACATCCAGCTGGTCAAGAAGGTTGGAGTAATATTAGCCTGTAATTGTTCTGCCTTTTTCAAGGTAATCAATTAACAGGATTCCTTTCGCATCCCAAAACACACTGGCCATGACCTTTCCAGCTGATGAGATCGACTTCGCTCTTTTTGGCGCTGAACCACCGGCTTCCATCTACTGCTTCGCCTGCTGTTTCATTTCTGACGTGTAGTGGTGAACCCATCTCTCAGCCATGGTAATAAATCGCCACACAAAATCGGTCGGATCCCTGTTGAATCGGTCCAAACATTGCTGCGAAAGTTGTTTGCGCATTTGCTTTTGATCGGCATTCAGTAAATGCGGCACCCACTTTGCGCAGAGCTTTCACATCCCTAATTTCTCGTGCAAGATGTTTCGCACCCTTTCTTCCGATATCTCCAAGGTCTCAACTATCTCACTCACCTTCACACGTCCATCGTCCAACATGATATCGTGCACCTTTTCGATGTTTTCCGGTGTGGTTGCGATTTTTGGTCGTCCTTCACGTGGGTCATCTTCGAGGGACGTGCGACCACGTTTAAAATCAGCTGCCCACTTTTTAACGGTTGGCATTGAAGGAGCAGAATCTTCGTAAACTTTTGTCAACTTCGGGTGAATTTCCTTAGGGGTTAATCCATCCAAAACGAAGAATTTTATAACGGCACGATATTCAAGGTTATCAATTTTAAAGAAAAACACGTAGAACGTCTACTGCGAAAATTCGTGTAAACAAGACTACTTAACAGAACAATTTGAAACTTGTCATATGAAAAATGACAGGTGCACGCAGGCAGGAACCATAAATTTTCGCTGATTGGAACGCCATTTCTGTGTCAGACCGAGAATTTTTCACCTTACCCTCGTATATAATATAAACGAAAAATACTACGAAAGTGAACAATTTGCCCCATTCTGTCCACTTCTCTCTTAAAGAACAATTGGACATCATTGTCGGGTGATATCAAAGAATTGAATCTAAATTTCTCGAAATGTAAAGTTGCCACGTTTACAAAGAGGCCAGAGCCTGTTTCGAAAGGGCTTTTTGGATATCCCTTTTTAGTCAGACGAAGTGGCCGAAGTGTTCACAGATTATATGATGGCTATACTTCCTGCAGATGATAAAATAACCAAATTTTGTGCTTACGTCCTTGAAACGTATATATCTAAAAAGAAAGCAGCATATCCCCCAAATCCATAGCCAGAATTTTCTTGTTCTAGTAATAAAACAATAAAAGCTTTTGAATACTTGGAATGAAAAACAAATTAAAGAGAAGCAATGATTAATTTATTACATAAACGAATTGCTATATTTGAGGTTGTAAAAAATGTTTCATTTAATTTTTTATCTATTTAGCTCAAAGTTTTAGTTTTATTAATTATAGGTACAATGCAGATATGTAACAGTGTAATAGTTTTTCAAATAAAGGCTTTTAACTAAATTGTTTACATATATTATAAGTATTCGTATATATATACTGGCAATAACTGAAACATGTAATCGGGATGCAATTTACGCATTCTATCACAGCCGTCTCTACTTACAAGCCATGAAGCTGGAGATCTGGCAACTGCGCGTGTGGTTCTCGTTCTATGTAATTTTTACGAGACCATGTGTATATGATGTGCATGTCACGTTTATTAGCTAAACTTCACGTGAGTTTGAATCAAAAACATTTGAGAAGAAGTATTTACAAAGTTAAAATCAATCTCGGGAAGTACCTATGGGTAAACAATTCATATTTTCGTAAATGTGGCAGATAACATTATTAAACATAACCTCAAAGTGTCAACACGTTATTTGTAATCATTTGTTTGCTGTTTATAAGTTTGATTAACAAATACATTTGGAGAAGGTAAGAACAATATACATTTACTAGTTTTGTTCATTTTTTTACAACTGTGTGATGTTTTAGATTCCATGATTGCGCTGTCTCTCATTGTGTAAATCGAACTACAAGAGTACACTGAAACAGGAAGATCTACAAACAACCTTTTCATTTTCAAAGGAAAATTAATAACGTAAAAAGTGGTACGAGCAATTAATAGAGAAAATTTCGTCGCCACAGGGAATTCAGTGGTTTGCTGTAAACATTTTGATGAAGGTGAAATACAACGGTTTGAGTCATATAAAGACAAGGAAGGTGAAAGTGTAAAAATGGTTTCAAGTATCGTTATTAATAAATAGTGTATAGTTACAGTTTACGTTAATAATACGGAATTAGCATCAAATAATCTTATGTGGGTGTCACCTGAATCCCGTAAGTTGACTCGTTGGTCTCAGTTACAAAATTTGTTAACAAGATAGGTACTTTTTGCAGTGATTTATGTATAAACGTTGAATATTTCAAGCATACATGATGGTTATGCTGTTCATTCAATTAAAATTAAGTGTGTGAATTGTACAAATTTGGCAGTGAAAAGTAATGGTGCTTTGTTTGGTGATGCTTATTTTGGTTATCTGCAGGAGGCGGACTTTGTGCAGCAACTGATGAAGTAGGTTATGTGTATTTTCACTTATGTGCAATATTTGCTTTTATAACAAAAAATATAAAAATTGAAAAACAATTCTTGAGCAAAAATAATCATCAAAAGATATTAACCTCATTAGCAATTAAAAGTGTATAAAGTCTGATAACTTTTATATTGATTTTAGTGTTGTATGTGAATGTGGAACACCAATGAGCAATATAGTGTTAAATAATTATAGCAGAAATAAAAATAGTGTGTCACCATGAAAAAAGTGGTCAAACGAGAAAATTACCACTTTGAATGATATTAAAAATGTTGAAGTATTAATAAAGTGTTTTATACGTTTCCCTTTTATACATCCTTTCTTCATCACATTATACCTACCTACCTAAATTTAAAGACAGAACAACTAGACGGTGTTGCCAATTTTAACTTCACGGCTTGTAAGTAAAGACGGCTGCGATCCTACGCATGATGTTCGGACGCAACTTACCATATCTTCAGCACATATAGTGGGACGCAATTTACAGTTTCCGATATCTTGCATTTTTTTTGTTCAAGTTATTGCATAATGAATTTAACATTACTTTCTGAAGTTCCATTTCTTGTACAGAGTTTTACTTTCTTATACGTAGTATAAGGAAGTATTGTGATGACGAAAATTTTCGACCTCCAGATTTTTGCAGATATCCACGTTTTGAAGTGCCCTGACTGATACCGAAAAAGTGGTTTTTAAAAAATGTCCCTCTCTCTCTCTCTCTCTCCCTCCCTCCCTCCCTCCCTCTCTCTCTCTCTCTCTCTCTCTCTCTCTCTCTCTCTCTCTCTCTCTCTCTCTCTCTCTCTCTCTCTCTCTCTCTCTGTGTGTGTGTGTGTGTGAACACGATAGCGGTCAAACCTCTGTAGATATCAATTCCATATTTTGTATTTACGTGTATAATATCCCTCTTGAGATCTGATTAGTTTTTCAGTAAAATCGGTAGACCGGAAGTAGCAGTTTACTTCAGCGAAAAAATCTAATTTTGCCAATATTTCGTCAACTACTAAGTTTAAACAAATTTATAAAGCATTCATAAGTACTTAAAATTAAATTTGAAAAAAATTTTATTTAAAAAGTTTTTCGAAATTCCTACCGGAAATAGGTCTTTTACTCCTATCGAAAATCAGTTTTTTGCGAATATTTCGCAAGTCAGGTACGTTATGGGTATAGAAGTATTTAAAACATAATTTTCAATATATTTTGTGCAGAAAAAATTTCAAAATTAAGACCGGAAGTGCCACTTTTACTCTATTCGAATAGCGATTTTTTGCAAATATGTCGTAAATTATGCATTTTATATATATCTATCAAGAGTACAAAAGTATTTACTGCTAGATTTGCAATATTTTTTGTATAAATGACATTTCAAAATTCAGGCCGGAAGTAACACTTTTACTCTTAGGGAGTAGCATTTTTTTTCGAATATCTTGCAAAGTATGCATTCTATAGCGATTTATTAAGAGAATAGAAGTACCTAGAATACGATTTTTAATAATTTTTGTATAAAAGAATTCTTAAAATTGTATAGTTTGAAACGCTCATACGTAGTATAAGGAAGTATTGTGATGATGAAAATTTTCGACCTCGAGATTTTTGCAGATGTCCACGTTTTGAGGTCCCCTGATACCAAAAAAGTGGTTTTTAAAAAATGTCTGTGTGTCTGTGTGTGTGTGTCTGTGTGTCTGTGTGTGTGTCTCTGTGTGTGTGACCACGATAGCGGTCAAACCGCTGTAGATATCAATTCCAAATTTTGTATTTACGAATATAATCTCCCTCTTGAGAACTGATTAGATTTTGAGCAAAATCGGCAGACCGGAAGTAGTAGTTTACTTCAGTGAAAAAATCGAATTTTGCAAATATTTCGTCAATTACTAAGTTTAAACAAATTTATAAAGAATTCAAATGTACTCAAAATTAAAATTGAGAAAAATTGTTTTAATAAAGTTTTTCGAAATTCCTACCGGAAGTAGGTCTTTTACTCTTATCGAAAATCAGTTTTTTGCGAATATCTCGCAAGTCATGCTTTCTAGGCAGGTACATTACGAGTATAAAAGTATTTAGAACATACTTTTAAATATCTTTTGTATAAAAAAAATTTCAAAATTTAGACCGGAAGTACCACTTTTACTCTTATCGAATAGCGATTTTTTGCAAATATGTCGTAAATTATGCATTCTATATATATTTATGAAAAGTACAAAAGTATTTAGAGTTGGATTTGGAATATTTTTTGTATAAATGAAATTTCAAAATTCGGACCGGAAGTAACACTTTCATACGTATAAGAAAGTCGTGTGGTGGCCACACCTCATTTTTTACTTTCTTATACGTAGTATAAGGAAGTATTGTGATGATGAAAATTTTCGACCTCGAGATTTTTGCAGATGTCCACGTTTTGAGGTCCCCTGATACCAAAAAAGTGGTTTTTAAAAAATGTCTGTCTGTGTGTGTGTGACCACGATAACGGTCAAACCGCTGTAGATATAAATTCCAAATTTTGTATTTACGAATATAATCTCCCTCTTGAGAACTGATTAGATTTTGAGCAAAATCGGCAGACCGGAAGTAGTAGTTTACTTCAGTGAAAAAATCGAATTTTGCAAATATTTCGTCAATTACCAAGTTTACACAAATTTATAAAGAATTCAAATATACTCAAAATTAAATTCGAGAAAAATTGTATTAATAAAGTTTTTCGAAATTCCTACCGGAAGTAGGTCTTTTACTCTTATCGAAAATCAGTTTTTTGCGAATATCTCGCAAGTCATGCTTTCTAGGCAGGTACATTACGAGTATAAAAGTATTTAGAACGTACTTTTAAATATCTTTTGTATAAAAAAGATTTCAAAATTCAGACCGGAAGTACCACTTTTACTCTTATCGAATAGCGATTTTTTGCAAATATGTCGTAAATTATGCATTCTATATATATTTATTAAGAGTACAAAAGTATTTAAAACTATATTTGCAATATTTTTTCTATATATGAAATTTCAAAATTCGGACCGGAAGTAGCACTTTTACTCTTAGCGAGGAGCACTTTTTTGATATCTTGCGAAGTATGCATTCTATAGCGATTTATTAAGAGAATGAAAGTTCTTAGAATAGGATTTTGAATAAGTTTTGTATTAAAAAAATTCTTAAAATTGTACAGTTTGAAACGCTCATACGTATAAGAAAGTCGTGTGGTGGCCACACCTCATTTTTTAGTTTCTCGTGACGATAATGCCTTCCACTGCCCTCAAGCGCCAATGCAGTGATGACATGAACTATTTTCACGAAGTGCAGGGGTGGGACTACTTGTGCCAGCAACTTAAATAGGTCGTTGTCTGCTGTAGATATTTACACTTTTAGGCGAGATTGTTAAAAAATAGTACCATGCGCATTCTACTGCTTGACTATCGCTTGGGTATTCAGTTAGGTTCGGTTAGTTATTACTTTTTCCAAAAGTATTGACTTTTTTCAGTAAATATTACATCTTGAGGTTGAAAGCCGTTAAATCACCGAGTCCTTCAATAAAAATTTCAAATGTATACTTGAACAAAAACAAAAATCCTTGTTTAATTGGAGTATTGATTTTATTTTCACATAAATTTATTATAAATATAAGTGCAGAAACATCTTATAAAATTATGAACGTATATACTTACTACTTAGGTGTTATCTATTCACAACATCAATATGATTGGTGCTGATGAACCATCCCTCGATTAGAATAGTTGGTTTAATTGTTAATATGTCCTCCATATTGCATCATATTTATATAGATGCAGAGATAGAAAATAATTCTGATATTCCACCAAATGATGTACATGGATATGTTAGGGACAATAAATATTATTAATGAGGGAAATGTTGTACATCTTAATTACAAATAATTTTTTTTCTGACAGCATTTTCATAGACTGAGCTATGGAATTTAATCCATTCCTTAAATTACTTAAGATAGAATTAACTGAATTAAGTGTGTCTAATTTGTTACGAATATTCATTATTACATCGTGAGATTCTTCATTTGATTTTAATATTTTAACAGACACTCTTCTAACGCACTTGTTGAGGGCATTGGCAAAGATTATACTTCAAAACAATCGAATGAAGCAATATCCATATTGTGTTCACTGATACGATGCCACATTGCAGTTGCTCGTGTTCTTCCAGATGCTGCCTTGAATTAATTTGTTAACAACTCTGGATATTCTTCTGCAAAATCTAGGAATGCATACCAGTAGTCTTGATTCACCTTCATTTTAATTTTATTAACTTATCTAATTTTGATATCGAAAATATATACGAACAAAAGTATAATATATACAGGCTGAGTCATCTCCGCGGGTAAGGCCAATTATGCATTTATGAGTAAAGATATTTCGAAGCGGTTTTTTTCTTGTGATAGCTGCTCAAAAAAAAAATTTTAAAAGTATTTTGTATTATACAGAGTGTTCCATAACTTGGTGGCTAACCATAGTTACAGTTTTTTAAACGGAACATCCTATATATTATTGCATTTTTGTATTCCCCGTATAATTTTTAGTCAAAAAGTAATAAGATAGTATAGGCCTCAAATCTAAAGTTTTTGACTTATTCCCATTTTTCTGAAAAATTTAATGTTTGTATAAAATTATATTTCTCGAAAACGACGTATTAGATGGACAACATTTTTTGCAGTATTGTTTACAATAAGAGGTCCTAACAGAAACACGTTTTATTTTTTTACAGTTACTAACTGAATGTGCAGAAATCTGGATTAAAATTACATGACACGTTTTTGTATAAAAGTCAAATTTTTTAAATGGAACACCCTATATATCAGTTCATTTTTGAATTTTTTATTCCTGTCTTGCAGAACTTATATATATATATATTATATATATATATATATATATATATATATATATAGTTCTGCAAGACAGGATGCACACCATAAGTTTTCATAGTTCTCTTATTACTTATCAGGACAACGTACCATTTACAAAAGAATAGACTATAATAAGAATAAACTAAACTAAACTAAAAACTAAACTAAAACTAAAAACTAAAATAAGAATAGAATTATAATCCGCCGTTTTCTTTTATGCTTACATTTGAATTATTTTATTACCGCCTTAGCAACCTTTTATTCTATCTCGTTCTTATACATGCGTAAATACGCAAGCGATATTGTCTCTGTCTAAAGCGAGATCATCAAAGCTGTCGCTTGCAGGCGATATATTTGGGCAAGAATGAGTATCGCTTTTTATCATAGATATACACACGTAGTACGAACTAGGTAAACAAATAAATAATCTATACTAAAAGCCATTCGAGTGACCCACTCTAATCGCCTTAGTTAAAATAGCTTAACCGAACCCTCAAAAAAGGCAAAACGATATGTGTAACTCCTCCCAGAAAATCGCGTCGGGAGCGTTCTTTCTTTGGGTACGTATTAGCTGGACATATCTCCTTTGCGTGTGCTATATTTGGTGGTTTCTGGCGGAACCACAGTCGAGATTGGAGGCTCCGACAAGGGACCGCGGGCTTACGTTAGGCAAAATCGGCGCTTTTATGACCGAAAATACACTCCAAACACGTCAAAATCAAAAATTGTCAGATATGACAGGGACACCGAAAAATTTCACTGTGCTCACTTTCACGAAAGAATTCAACGCTATCGAGGTTTCGCGTGCGGATGAAAGCTCAGGCTACGAAGGACTTTTACGCAACCTTCGGCGTCAATCTCCTCTTGCCAAGTACTTCTATAACGAAGGTATAGATCATTTAAAGCCTCTCTGCAGGAGGATCCGGTAACAAAATCCCGCTATCAAAAGTAGGCGAGAGCTCGCGTCAGTTCATATAAACATCATTCTGTGATGACAGTGTCATGTCTCTCAGTAGATTTTTGAAGTTTATAGGAACGAATAAACGTCAACTTACTTTTGACGCAATGACAGTTTGTGCAAAAGCTAAAATTAGACGTATATACAGAGCGCGTCAAAAGTTTAGAAAATCGGATATTATAAAAAGCATCATGGCAATGCTCGCGCTTTACAGGATATTGAAATAAAACTGTAAACGGAAACAAAAAATGCGAATTCAATCTCGAAGAGATTGAAAAATCCAACTACATAGTTTAATATCTAAAAGCTAATATATACTACATATATATCAGTCGCGGCTGCTGCAGGGAGGGCAACGGGCACTGCCCCCCCCCCTCCCGTGATAAATTTCTTTTAACAGATAAATTAATTATAAATACCTAATTTGTATGTATTTTCTGATTTGTTTGATAACAAGTAATATCCCTAGCAGCAAAACCACTATATGCACACTTGTCCTACATTAGCAATAAATATATATTTTTACCCTACTCTAAAATTGTGATTTTGCTGCTTGGGATTTTTTTCGGAAGTAACAGTCCGTCTCTTCAGCGCGTTTAAAAATCACAGTCTGACGTAGGCTCCGGGGCATCTTGCGCCACTGCACCGTTTGTATTAGAAATCGTGCCTATAAAAAGTAGCCCGGGGCGAGAGCGGTATATGTATGTCACGACAGGGCACTAGACTGTGATGCCGGATGACAATGCAGTATGTAATATCACAGAATAACAGAAGTGACAAAAGTCTCACTTGCATAATTTCGATATTTGTGCGCAAAATCAAACAAGCGCATTTTTCAAAATGGCGTTTTGTTGTTGTATAAATATAACCTGTCTAAGTTTTATAACTTATAATTTACGAAAGAAGAAATCTGGCGTATGTAGATGTTGTATTTTTACTTGTAAAAATGTTCAGCAACAAAATATATTCTAGTTTCTTTTCGTTTCTTAAAGAAGAAAATCGGTTAGTGATAGCTATTGAGCAACAGTTAATTTGCAATAATTCATCTTTTTTGTAGTGTCTTACAGTGGATCACCAGCTGTAACCGGAATGACCTAAGTAAAGATTTGTCAAAATTATGGCAAACAACATTTGTGTGTGGTAAACACTTTGAATCACACATGTTTTTAAATGATTTAAGGAATCCAATGCAATTCCCGCATTATTTCTCTCACTCTGCATGAAAACACCAGAAAGAAACAGCTTTTGAAACAAAATTTCACACGGGTAGGTTATTTTTCATAAAAGTGTTTTTAATATAAACTGTCATAAAATTAAAATATTTCCAAAATTATTTGTTAGCATTTGTCGTTTATATATTCAACAATTTTTGTCTATATTAAGTTGCAATACCGTTGTATTGTAATTTTAAAATATGTAACTTCATACATCATCATTGAAGTAGAATAAATATAACATGACTTTTTAATTTGTAATATTCCAAAAAATCTGTACATGATGATAATGTTTTACTTTAATTTCTCTAATAAGATATTTTGTAATTTAAATTTGTAAACTTATTTAGTATCTACCAAAAATATATGATCTTATTTATCATTGTTAAATATGTTTTGATAAGGTTTGCACTTATAATTAAAGCTTTTATTAAAGATGAAGCATGAAAATAAATACTTCTAATGTGGTTTTTATCTTTTTATATTAGTGAAGGAACCTCCTTCGAAAATAAAAATTTTAGAGAACATCGTTATCTCTCACAGCCATGACCATATTGAAAAGAAATCAACTAAAGAATTCAAAGTCATTTTTGAACAAAAATTCAACGCATATGTATTTAATCTACTTAGAACTTTTCAGTTACACACATACAATTAATTTGTATTTAATGAAATGTATAATTTTTTAATTGTATTTTGGCAGTTATGGAAATTCCAACTAAAAAAAAATCTCTCTGCCCATACACCCCGAAAGGAAAGACAAAAAACTCTAAGGCCTGTATGAGACGATGCTAAATTTTACAGAAAACTTTCGTATACATTTTATTTTTGAAATTTAGCAACATGTAAAACAGATGAGTGCTTGTACTATTGCATGCGAAATTTAGCCGACAAAGTTACCTAAACCAAAGTAACATAAAAAAAATTTGCGGTTTCAGAGGTTGTGTGTGAATGATGATAGTGTTTATGAAAATGAAAAGTGTGTTCACACTTTTCATTTTCATTTTGATTGGTGACGCCACCTAAGGCTCTATTACACGAGATACACTATTAACATACAGGCCTCTGTATAGCAGAACATGCTGTCAGAAGCCATCGCTTTTTTTTCCGTGTCATCTTTTGGGTGTTAGATGTCGCTGTGATACTCTCACTACATTTAACATGCGAAAATGACATAGGCAGCGATTTAAGTCTTGAAGCTATTGTCGAGAATCTCCACGCACACTGATGAGACCTCATAGGTCGAAACACCGGTGTCTGTGCGTTCGATTATCGACAATGGCACTTAATGTATGTGTGTATCTCAAACACATGCATGATAGTGTTTTTTAAGTTCTTATTGCATAAATTAAAAGATGTCCTGGTCACGTGAACAGGTGTCTGTGTTAATAGAGGAATATAAAAAATATCCTTGCTTATATGCAGTTAAAGATGCAAGGTATAAAAACAAACATGCCCGTGCCACAGCAATAGAGGCAATTAAAAATATAGTGACAAAAATAAAACCAGGAGTGTCCATATCAGATATTAAAGCTAAATTTCCTGGTCTAAGAAGTAATTTCTTAAATGAACATAGAAAATATAAGGAGTCTCCAAAAAGTGGTGCAGGAGGAGATGATTATAAAGGTTAACTGTGTATCCTAATGAATCAAAGAATTTAAAACTAATTTCTCGAAGAGCAACCAACCTTTCACTTACGATAACACTAAAATTACGTCACTACATCATATATTACGCATGTGCGTGTGCTAAATTTGATATGTAATAATGCATACGTGTCATACAGGAGTAATGCAATAATATCAAAATTGTATGCTAAATTAAAGCAGAAAATTTTCGAAATATTTTACATGGACATTTTCTGTAAAATTTAGCATCGTCTCATATAGGCCTAAAACAGCACCGAGTTGTAGCTACTAAATCTAAAATGAAATCCTATCCTAAACAGGAGAATTTACAATATTTTCTAGGGCTTTGTGGCAGATATTTATTAAAAGAACTGGCAACTGTTGTTAAATTTAATGCAGTTAATAAAAATAAGAATATTAATATTATTTTTCAACTTTGAAGAGAATAAAAACATTTTCTAGAAATACCATGCAGGAAAGCAGACTATGTGCCCCAGCAATGTGTTCCATTGAAAAACAATTACGGACATCAACACCAAACTTCAATGAATTAGTTATTAATCATTTTGCTAATCGTAAGGAACGGCGAATGGATTTTATTTTCAAACAAGTTAATTAAATAACATATTGAGTTTATTTTTTTGTTTGTATTTAATTTTTGATATTAAACACTAAGATCCCCCCCCCCCCGGTGGTGCCCTCCCGTCCCAAAAAATCACGGGCCGCCACTGATATATATATATATTGCATACCATTCGACAATACATATCAGTATAACTTCAACGAAAGTTTAAACTATTCAAACTGTATTTTAAGAATTTAAGAATACCTAATACGTTCCACAAGACAAAGTAATATCTAACTGATTGTTATATTCCTTTTCAGTCTGACTCATATTAGTTATTAATATTCATAATTATTTTATATTTTCAATTTAATTAACTATCTTAATAATTACGAGGAAATGATAGTCCGTTAGATAAACGATGCCATCGTGTTTTGATTGTTGTAATCTTAAGCGTATAGTACTACCGCATTCTTGTGTTTACACGCTATCTATAATTATTCATAAGGAATGAAGAAATAGCAAAAGAACAAAATGTAAACTAGGTATATGTACATTGATTATTTGATTGATAATTTTACTAATAAATTATGCGTAATTATGCGTTCGGCTAACCCCAGGAAAAATGTTTTCCTTGTAAAATTAGCAAGTTATACCTATTTAGTAATATAGTAGTAGGGGAAAGTGGGGCACAGATGCCACTTAAACTTAAGCCAAAAAGTGTTCGTATTTGTTTACGGTTATCGATTAGAATCTGATTCCGCAACATGTCTCACGTACATGTTATCGTCTGACGTAAATATTTTTATCAAATCGAATATAGTGCTGGTTGTATTTAAAAACTTTGGATGTACTGTGGATCCCATGTGCCTTATATCTAGAGGCACATAGAGCCATCATCTTAATATTAAGCAAATAGAACGTTAAAACGAAAGAAAAAAATGAGGTGTGGCCACCACACGACTTTCTTATATGTATGAGCGTTTCAAACTATACAATTTTAAGAATTTTTTATATATAAGTACTTTCATTCTCTTAATAAATCGCTATAGAATGCATACTTTGCCAAGATATTCGAAAAAAATGAGGTGTAGCCACCACACGACTTTCTTATACGTATGAGCGTTTCAAATTATAGAATTTTAAGAATTTTTTTACAAAAATTATTCAAAATTCTATTCTAAGTACTTCTATTCTCTTAATAAATCTCTATAGAATGCATACTTTGCAAGATATTATCAAAAAAGTGCTACTCGCTAAGAGTAAAAGTGCTACTTCCGGTCCGAATTTTGAAATTTCATATATACAAAAAAAATAGCAAATCCAGTTTTAAATACTTTTATACTCTTGATAAATATATATAGAATGCATAACTTACGACATATTTGCAAAAAATCGCTATTCGATAAGAGTAAAAGTGGCACTTCCGGTCAGAATTTTGAAATTTTCTTTATACAAAAGATATTGAAAATTATGTTTTAAATACTTATATACCCGTAACGTACCTGTCTAAAGAGCATGATTTGCGTAATATTCGCAAAAAACCGATTTTCGATAAGAGTAAAAGACCTACTTCCGGTAGGAATTTCGAAAAACTTTTTAAATAAAATT
Source organism: Amphimallon solstitiale (assembly GCA_963170755.1). Classification (NCBI taxonomy): domain Eukaryota; kingdom Metazoa; phylum Arthropoda; class Insecta; order Coleoptera; family Scarabaeidae; genus Amphimallon; species Amphimallon solstitiale. Next base: position 51,208,639 of record OY720675.1, on the reverse strand, counting down.
GTTCTCAATTTTAATTTTAGGTACATATGAATTCTTTATAAATTTGTATAAACTTAGTATTTGACGAAATATTGGCAAAATTCGATTTTTATACTGAAGTAAACTGCTACTTCCGGTCTACCGATTTTACTGAAAAACTAATCAGATCTCAAGAGGGAGATTATACATCTAAATACAAAATTTGGAATTGATATCTCCAGCGGTTTGAGCGCTATCGTGGTCACAGACAGACAGACACACAGACAGACAGACACACACAGACATTTTTTAAAAACCACTTTTTTGGTATCAGGGGACCTCAAAACGTGGACATCTGCAAAAATCTCGAGGTCGAAAATTTTCATCATCACAATACTTCCTTATACTACGTATAAGAAAGTAATACGTATAAGAAAGTAAAAAATGAGGTGTGGCCACCACACGACTTCCTTATACGTATGAAAGTGTTACTTCCGGTCCGAATTTTGAAATTTTATTTATACAAAAATTATTCCATATCTAACTCTAAATACTTTTGTACTCTTGATAAATATATATAGAATGCATAACTTACGACATATTTGCAAAAAATCGCTATTCGATAAGAGTAAAAGTGGTACTTCCGGTCTGAATTTTGAAATTTTTTTTATATAAAAGATATTGAAAATGATGTTTTAAATACTTTTATACTCGTAACGTATTTGTCTTAAAAGCATGACTTGCGAGATATTCGCAAAAAACTGATTTTCGATAAGAGTAAAAGACCTACTTCCGGTTGGAATTTCGAAAAACTTTTTTAAGACAATTTATTTCAAACTTAATTCTAAGTACATATGAATTCTTTATAAATTTGTTTAAACTTAGTAATTGACGAAATATTTGCAAATTTCGATTTTTTCACTGAAGTAAACTACTACTTCCGGTCTGCCGATTTTGCTCAAAATCTAATCAGTTCTCAAGAGGCAGATTATACACGTAAATACAAAATTTGGAATTGATATCTACAGCGGTTTGACCGCTATCGTGGTCACACACACACAGACACACACACACACACACAGACACACAGACACACAGACATTTTTTAAAAACCACTTTTTTGGTATCAGGGGACCTCAAAACGTGGACATCTGCAAAAATCTCGAGGTCGAAAATTTTCATCATCACAATACTTCCTTATACTACGTATAAGAAAGTAAAAATGAGGTGTGGCCACCACACGACTTTCTTATACGTATGAGCGTTTCAAACTATACAATTTTAAGAATTTTTTTATACAAAACTTATTCAAAATCCTATTCTAAGTACCTTCATTCTCTTAATAAATCTCTATAGAATGCATACTTTGCAAGATATTCGAAAAAAAGTGCTACTCGCTAAGAGTAAAAGTGCTACTTCCAGTCCGAATTTTGAAATTTAATGTATAAAAAAAATATTGCAAATCTAACTGTAAATACTTTTAATACTCTTAATAAATATACAAGGTGTTCACACTTAAACCCGCACCATTGGTAACTCCGTTATTATTGGAGCTACGAATTCGTCCAAATTAGCAAACTAGTAGGATTTTTCCTGGCGGTTACGACGATAAAAACAAAAAAACAATTGAACGTCGCGTTTTTCATATATTTGACAAAATGTAATTTTTTAAATGGAACACCCTATATATTTTTATGCGGTTGAATAAAAAATTTAGTTCTGAAAAAAATGTTTAAATACATTATCTTAAAAAAATTGAAAATAAAAAAGTTATCACGTGATTTCTTTATAGGGGCATATTCCCGAGATAATCAGAAAAGTACCCATTTTAAAATGGGACATATAATTTAAAATTCCATTCAGAAAAAAAGGAAAAGAGAAAATGAAATTAGCCTACATTACAATAGTTGTTACAATTTTGATCAAATAGGCACCAATAAAAAAAAAATATTCAATAACAATCCGTCAAATTAATCTGTCAGTGTTTTAAAATTCGCATTGTTATTTTGCTGTTTTCTTCTTGTTTTCTTCTAATAAAAATGGTTTTCACACATGAGGAAAAATGTGATATTATGGAAGCTTACATATTTCAGAGAAAAAACACTATTAGAGCTCGCGAACATTATAGTGCAATGTTTCCCGAGCGCGCGATTCCTCAAAGAAGATATTTCTTGGAATTATACAGACAATTTCGGCGAAACGAAGAGGTTTTCAAGAAGAATAGAACGAAGAAGCAATTTGTGGTTAGTGAGGAAGTAGAGATAAATGTACTGGGATATTTTGAGGCGTATCCTAACAATTCAATTAGAGAATTGGCAAGAGAAATAGACCTTTCATTGGGAACGATTCATAAAATTTAGAAAAAATATAATTTTGAGCCATACAAATATCGGCCAGTACAAACTTTGCATCTTAATGATGATATAAGAAGAATGGAATTTTGTGAATGGTTCCTACATAAATGTGAAGAAGATCCAAATTTTCCTCGATATGTTTTATGGTCGGATGAGAGTAACTTCTCTAATAAGGGAATGTTTAATCGAAAAAACTATCATTTTTGGAGTCGGGAAAATCCTTTTTTGACTCATCCCACTAATCCACAACATCGGTTCAGCCTTAATGTTTGGTGTGGTATGATTGGATCTAAAATTGTGGGTCCTTTTTTTTACCGCGGCTCATTAACGGGAGAGAGATATGAGGACTTTATGTCTCATGTATTGGAAGATTTCGTGGACAACGTGAACTTGATGGATAGGACGCGGATATACTTCCAACAAGACGGTGCACCGGCTCATAATCACCATATCGTTAAAGCATTACTGGAGAGACTGTTTGGACCCCGTTGGATTGGAACTCATGGACCAGTTCTGTGGCCCCCACGCTCACCAGATCTAACTCCGCTAGATTTTTTTTATGGGGCCGAGTGAAAAATGAAGTTTACAAACATCGTTACCAAAATGTGGAAGAACTTCAAAATAACATTACGGCCATTATTCGGAATATTGATGGAAGGACCCTTCTCAAAGCCACGCGCTGCACTCAGAAAAGAGCCCGCAAGTGTTTGGACCAAGAAGGTGGTACCTTCGAACAACTATTTTAGTTATGTATGTTGATTGATAGTGTTTATTATTCTTTTATTTGTTATTCTTAAGTTTCGTGGACGAAATCAAAATAAATTTCGTTAAAAACACAACGTTTCGTTTGAATTCATTTGGGAATATTATGAACAAACATTCTAGGACCTATACAAAAAAATTTTTCATCCGTTCAACAAGAGAATAGTATACAATAATCGGTACATATTATTTAATTACAAATTTCGTTAGGCATCCCTAAAAACAAATCCTAAATCCCTAAAAATGCATGGTATCTCATTTGAAAACTTACGTTTTAGTGATAAAGTAAGCAAATTTTAAGGATGTTTATGATATTATTTTATTTAATATCTGAAGATGACTTCAATTGGATAAACATGTGAAACATGCTACGTCTTTCATAAATTTTTTTAAACAAAATGCAATGTTTAAGAAATCACGTGATAACTTTTTTATTTTCAATTTTTGTAAGATAATGTATTTAAACATTTTTATTCAGAACTAAATTTTTTATTCAACCGCATAAAAATATATAGGGTGTTCCATTTAAAAAATTACATTTTGTCAAATATCTGAAAAACGCGACGTTCAATTGTTTTTTTGTTTTCATCGTCGTAACCGCCAGGAAAAATCTTACTAGTTTGCTAATTTGGACGAATTCGTAGCTCCAATAATAATGGAGTTACCAATGGTGCGGGTTTAAGTGTGAACACCCTGTATATAGAATGCATAATTTACGACATATTTGCAAAAAATCGCTATTCGGTAAGAGTGAAACTGTTACTTCCGGTCCGAATTTTGAAATTCTTTTTATACAAAAGATATTGAAAAGTATGTTTTAAATACTTTTATACCCGTAACGTACCTATCTAAAAAGCTTGACTTGCGAAATATTCGCAAAAAACCGATTTTTGATAAGAGTAAAAAACCTACTTCCGGTAGGAATTTCGTAAAACTTTTTAAATAAAATTGTTGTCAATTTTAATTTTAAGTACATATGAATTCTTTATAAATTTGTATAAACTTAGTATTTGACGAAATATTGGCAAAATTAGATTTTTTCACTGAAGTAAACTGCTACTTCCGGTCTATCGATTTTACTGAAAAACTAATCAGATCTCAAGAGGGAGATTATACACGTAAATACAAAATTTGGAATTGATATCTCCAGCGGTTTGACCGCTTTCGTGGTCACACACAGACAGACAGACAGACAGACACACACACAGACATTTTTTAAAAAATGAGGTGTGGCCACCACACGACTTTCTTATACGTATGAGCGTTTCAAACTATACAATTTTAAGAATTTTTTTATACAAAACTTATTCAAAATCCTATTCTAAGTACTTTAATTCTCTTAATAAATCTCTATAGAATGCATACTTTGCAAGATATTCGAAAAAAAGTGCTACTCGCTAAGAGTAAAAGTGCTACTTCCAGTCCGAATTTTGAAATTTAATGTATAAAAAAAATATTGCAAATCTAACTGTAAATACTTTTAATACTCTTAATAAATATATATAGAATGCATAATTTACGACATATTTGCAAAAAATCGCTATTCGGTAAGAGTGAAACTGTTACTTCCGGTCCGAATTTTGAAATTCTTTTTATACAAAAGATATTGAAAAGTATGTTTTAAATACTTTTATACCCGTAACGTACCTATCTAAAAAGCTTGACTTGCGAAATATTCGCAAAAAACCGATTTTTGATAAGAGTAAAAAACCTACTTCCGGTAGGAATTTCGTAAAACTTTTTAAATAAAATTGTTGTCAATTTTAATTTTAAGTACATATGAATTCTTTATAAATTTGTATAAACTTAGTATTTGACGAAATATTGGCAAAATTAGATTTTTTCACTGAAGTAAACTGCTACTTCCGGTCTATCGATTTTACTGAAAAACTAATCAGATCTCAAGAGGGAGATTATACACGTAAATACAAAATTTGGAATTGATATCTCCAGCGGTTTGACCGCTATCGTGGTCACACACAGACACACACACAGACAGACAGACAGACACACACACAGACATTTTTTAAAAACCACTTTTTTGGTATCAGGGGACCTCAAAACGTGGACATCTGCAAAAATCTCGAGGTCGAAAATTTTCATCATCACAATACTTCCTTATACTACGTATAAGAAAGTAAAACCACTTTTTTGGTATCAGGGGACCTCAAAACGTGGACATCTGCAAAAATCTCGAGGTCGAAAATTTTCATCATCACAATACTTCCTTATACTACGTATAAGAAAGTAAAAGTGCTGCTCGCTAAGAATAAAAGTGCTACTTCCGGTCCGAATTTTGAAATTTCATATATACAAAAAATATTGCAAATCCAGTTCTAAATACTTTTGTACTCTTGATAAATATATATAGAATGCATAAATTACGACATATTTGCAAAAAATCGCTATTCGATAAGAGTAAAAGTGATACTTCCGGTCTGAATTTTGAAATTTTTTTTATAAAAAAGATATTGAAAATTATGTTTTAAATACTTTTATATTCGTAACGTACTTTTCTAAAAAGCATGACTTGCGAGATATTCGCAAAAAACTGATTTTCGATAAGAGTAAAAGACCTACTTCCGGTTGGAATTTCGAAAACCTTTTTTAAGACAATTTGTCTCAAACTTAATTTTAAGTACATATGTATTCTTTATAAACTTGTTTAAACTTAGTAGTTGACGAAATATTGGCAAAATTCGATTTTATCACTGAAGTAAACTACTACTTCCGGTCTGCCGATTTTACTAAAAATCTAATCGGTTCTCAAGAGGAAGATTATACTACTAAATGCAAAATTTGGAATTGATAACTATAGCGGTTTGACCGCTATCGTGGCCACACACAGACACACAGACATTTTTTAAAAACACTTTTTCGGTGTCAGGGAACTTCAGAACATGGACATCTGCAAAAATCTCGAGGTCGAAAATTTTCATCATCACAATACTTCCTTATACTACGTATAAGAAAGTAAAATCTCTTTTAAACTGAAAAACACATCTTTTGTAAAATAAACTTAGAAATCAAACGAACTAAAAACTAAATATTTATTTTAGTAAAAAATAAAAAACAATAGACATACAATAGATTGTGTGAACCGAATAAAACAGTGGTTGTTCACATTATCGATTTATTCACGTTAACGAAGGTTATATCTAATACGTAACATGATATGATAATTAACAAAACAAACATATACAAATTATATAATACCAATTAACAAATACCAACAACTAAAAAAAGTATCAAAAAATCATTTTTTGCCGTAAAAGTCATACATTTTTTATTGTTTCTGGAATTTTTTTATTTTTTGCATAATGGCTTTTTCTGTTATTCTCTTTAAAATATCTGAACTCCTCACACATTTGCTCAAATTCATCCATCATGTTTTATTCACTCAGGTACTATAAAGAATTATAAAGAAATAACAAAACCCTCATTCTAAATTATGTAACTAAAAAATGAGGTGTGGCCACCACACGACTTTCTTATACGTATGAGCGTTTCAAACTATACAATCTTAAGAATTTTTTTATACAAAACTTATTCAAAATCCTATTCTAAGTACTTTTATTCTCTTAATAAATCGCTATAGAATGCATACTTTGCAATATATTCGAAAAAAAGTGCTACTCGCCAAGGTAAAAGTGCTACTTCCGGTCCGAATTTTGAAATTTCATGTATACAAAAAATATTGCAAATATAACTCTAAATACTTTTGTACTCTTAATAAATATATATAGAATGCATAATTTACGACATATTTGCCAAAAATCGCTATTCGGTAAGAGTAAAAGTGTTACTTCCGGTCCGAATTTTGAAATCTTTTTTATACAAAAGATATTGAAAACTATGTTTTAAATACTTTTATACACGTAACGTACCTGTCTAAAAAGCTTGACTTGCGAAATATTCGCAAAAAACCGATTTTCGATAAGAGTAAAAGACCTACTTCCGGTAGGAATTTCGAAAAACTTTTTAAATAAAATTGTTCTCAATTTTAATTTCAAGTACATATGAATTCTTTATAAATTTGTATAAACTTAGTATTTGACGAAATATTGGCAAAATTCGATTTTTCACAGAAGTAAACTGCTACTTCCGGTCTACCGATTTTACTGAAAAACTAATCAGATCCCAAGAGGGAGATTATAAACGTAAATACAAAATTTGGAATTGATATCTTCAGCGGTTTGACCGCTATCGTGGTCACACACACACAGACAGACAGACAGACAGACACACACACACACAGACATTTTTTAAAAACCACTTTTTTGGTATCAGGGGACCTCAAAACGTGGACATCTGCAAAAATCTCGAGGTCGAAAATTTTCATCATCACAATACTTCCTTATACTACGTATAAGAAAGTAAAAAAATGAGGTGTGGCCACCACACGACTTTCTTATACGTATGAGCGTTTCAAACTATACAATTTCAAGAATTTTTTTATACAAAACTTATTCAAAATCCTATTCTAAGTACTTTCATTCTCTTAATAAATCGCGATAGAATGCATACTTTGTAATATATTCGAAAAAAAGTGCTACTCGCTAAGAGTAAAAGTGCCACTTCCGGTCCGAATTTTGAAATTTCATGTACACATAAAATATTGCAAATTCAACTATAAATACTTTTGTACTCTTAATAAATATATATAGAATGCATAATTTACGACATATCTACAAAAAATCGATATTCGGTAAGAGTAAAAGTGGTACTTCCGGTCCGAATTTTGAAATTTTTTTTATACAAAAGATATTTAAAATTATAATTTAAATACTTTTATACTCGTAATGTACCTGCCTAGAAAGCATGACTTGCGAGATATTCGCAAAAAACTGATTTTCGATAAGAGTAAAAGACCAACTTCCGGTTGGAATTTCGAAAAACTTTTTTAAGATAATTTGTTTCAAATTTAGTTTTGAGTACATTTCAATTCTTTATAAATTTGTTTAAACTTAGTAATTGACGAAATATTTGCAAAATTCGATATTTTCACTGAAGTAAACTGCTACTTCCGGTCTACCGATTTTACTGAAAAACTAATCAGATCTCAAGAGGGAGATTATACACGTAAATACAAAATTTGGAATTGCAAAAATCTCGAGGTCGAAATTTTTCATCATCACAATACTTCCTTATACTACGTATAAGAAAGTAAAACAACATAATATGCCTGTATACCTATACTTAAATTTATGATAAATTGTAAAAGAAAACGTCCTAATTTAAAGTAATTATAAATTCCGTAATTTTTACTATAACATTTAGCGATTAGCCATCGCGAATTAAAATAAACACTTCCGGCCTTTAATCAAAATAATAGCATTCCCTAAACTTATTACAAATGTACTCTTTTCACTTGAAAAATATTCTAAGTTCAATAAATAGTTGTTAGAAAAATGTTAGAAGTCCCGTAAATAATTTATGAAAATTAAGTTCCTGTACATTTATTATAATTTTAAAATATTAGTCCAGTGAATCTTTTCACGAAATTATTCTAAGTTCAACAAATTATATTGTTGAGACTTAGTCCCGCAAATTATTTAAATTCTATACAGACACTGTATGTTTATTAATATTCTAAAGCGATTCACACCTGCTACAGAATTCCTTGAAGTCTTCCGTGCAACGTTTTCTATAAAAATCTTTTTGACAAAAAAACAAGATTTTCTCGGTAGATCGTTCCTTCTCTTAAATACACATCGCCAACTTCATGATAATAAAAATCACCAACTACAACTTGAAGTGTGTTGACGCTTAAAAATGTAAACAAACATGTATAAAGTCATATCTGTGTTAGTGCATCCATTAAATATATAGAAATTAAAGAAAATCTCAACATTAAGATGTAAAAATGTGTGAATTACTATATAAACTCCATTTAATTAGGTAAGTACAGAAACAATTTTATATACCTCTAGCATGATTATTATTAAATGACATATTATTGCCATTCAAAAATGAGGTTCTATATATTTCTATTACTGTTATAATGATTCTTAAACCATCTTCGTAAGTTATTGAAACCCTTAATTCTAATTTTATTTGTCTTCCTACGCATATGGAACAAAGGAAATAATCATTGGAATGTGCCTTCCGAGGCAAGATGATTCATATGGGGTTTGAACAGCATCAGATGAAGGAACATTACCCACTTTGGCCCCATCATGAGATTCTACCCGTTGAATGGTTTTAGATGACACACATACCTCACTAAAGGTACAGATAAACAAATTAGTTATACAGGGATCATTGAATTATTAATTTTAGAAATAAAATTTTAACATTATTACATTGTTTAGTATTGATTGTTTAACTAATATAAATTTACTGAATCCTAACTTACTGTAATTTTCACATTAAATATTGACATACATACATTTTACATTCTTTTATTTTAGTATAAGTCTGTTCTAAAAGGTAATGTAAAATTAAATTATTAAATTATTGTTGTTTTGACAATATTTCTATACAGAATATTTCTGATACAAGACCACAGTAATATGTATTATGGAGATGGGATTAACTTAAGCTACAAATATACGCAGTAGTTGAAGAGATTTGGACATTATATGCTCAATTACTTATTGGCGTTTCAAAATAGCAAATGACAATACGCCATCACACACTAATCGCATTGTTTAACAAAAACTGTGTGGATTACCATATTTACCGCTCCTTTAAAGTTCCACTTTTTCCCAAAACTGAACCTGCTTCCCGCCGCGAGTTAATTCATGAGAGGAAGAAGATTTTTTAGAAGTAGTGCAATATTTTGACCACACTGATGATTTAAAACTGATATAATAGCACGACAGGCTGGTTCAAGTTTGTTAATATTTAAGGGGAATATGTTGAAAAAATAAAAAAATGGTGCCGTAATTCAAGTGCTTTACTTCAAGCGGCATTTTCCGGCAAATTATTATTATTCTCATGTATACCATTTGTGCACAACGACGCTTACCTACATACATCGGTGCGTGTTTTATATGCTTATCTACAGAAGTCATTAATTTGTAACTACATCAAAACAATGAACGTCTATATAATTAATATGTCTGTACAAAACAATGACAAAATATTACGAAACAACTCCAAATTAATCTAAATCTACCCATAAAAAATCAATAAAACTAATATTATCCAAGGCTGAATGTGATACAATAACGATGTTCAAGTTACCGTTGATTATTTTGGTAATTACGATTTCTGTGTATCAGATAGAAATAAAGATAATGTATTACTGTCTTTTAACGTTAGAAGGAGTCATGTAAAAGCTGTGCATATTGTTATCGTTTTTAAAACAAATGTCAGAAGTACGTTTGAGGTAGAGTCTTTACTCCATAAACGCACATTAATAGTTTGTTAGTTTCACTTCATTGTATACTCTAATGTCTATACACCACAATCCCTAGATTTCTACAGTTTATTATAAGTATTGTAACGAAATAAATTACAAAAAAAAATGCAGACGTCTAGGCGACAACAAAGACGTGCTCATAAAGCCGTAAATCATGCACGCCGCACGACGTAGCTAGGCGACGGAAAGTCTGCAGATTCTTCTAGTATACTCCGAGCGTATCGAGACTTCGCTAGCACCTTTCCAGAAGTTTTATCTACAGATATAAAAGCAGTTGAACCGATGGATGAGTAATTCCGGGAATAAGAAAGTCCTTAAGTACTCGTCGCGCGGAACAGACTAAAGTAAAAATAAATATAAGAAATAAATAAATAGTTCCTTACGTGGTACGGTGTTACATAAATAGAAGTGATATAAACAGGGTAGTGTTACATAAATATTAGTAATAGAAATAAATACCTATGTTAATTTAAATCGTAGTAGTTTAAGTGTGATACATTAGTTTTACATTTTTATATTGTAATTAATTTTACGTTTGTGGATATACAGACTGTTTTAAATAAATAAATTGCACGAGTTGTTTATTGCGAACCCGAAAACGTTACAGTATCTTTGATTTCGTTATCTAAACACTAAAACAATATTACTTTGATTAAGATGTCAAAACGTTGTGGCAAATCAGCAGATAACCTGTCGAAAATTTACAGTGAAGTACGTGATGCAGTATCAAATACAGAAAAGATATTGTAAGTAGCTTAATGCTCACATTGAGTCTTAAAACTCCAACCACTAGGTCAGGGGTCTCCAATAAAATATTACAAGGCAATATGTCTTAAGAAAACATATGCACAACATACGTGGTGGGGATATTAATGTACACAAGTGCAATTTGTTAACAGTGTTTGCCTATTATACAGAATAGCCAAATATTAAATAAAATATAGGTATACAAAAGCAATATTTGATAACTTTATTTTATAATATTTAATTCGCAACTGGCTTTCATGTAATATTATTTTAGTAGCTGAAGCTATTTTTCCTGAAATATTAATTAATTAGTTTAATTTGTTTTTGTTCTGAAATTGTTCTGATCGATGGGAATTTGTAGTGGCATTGAATCTGATAGCACTTCACCGAAAGACAGGTTTCTTTCCTTATTTGGATGAATACGTAATTGTAAATAGTGCACAAATAAAAAGAATTATTGTTCCGTATGTATTTACAAAATCAACATTGTGCAGATATTAATCAGTGGGTTGAAAGAACCGGTGTTCTATCCCTTAAAAGGACCAATCTTGTAAAAGTGTATAAAAACCATCGAATTTGTGAAATAGGTTCATTATATTAACTCAATATTTTTATGTATGTAATTTATAAGCGAACACTTTGCTGGACACATGTATTATTGTGTCCTCAATAAAATAATAAATAATAATAAAAAGAATTATTGTTCCGTATGTATTTACAAAATCAACATTGTGCAGATATTAATCAGTGGGTTGAAAGAACCGGTGTTCTATCCCTTAAAAGGACCAATCTTGTAAAAGTGTATAAAAACCATCGAATTTGTGAAATAGGTTCATTATATTAACTCAATATTTTTATGTATGTAATTTATAAGCGAACACTTTGCTGGACACATGTATTATTGTGTCCTCAATAAAATAACTAAGTAAAAACAATTTATATGCATATTTAAGTAAAATAATAATTATATATTTAAAAGTCAAACAGCAACAGATAAGCATTATTTAATTATAAAAATATGAATATGACGCCCAGTATTACTTTGTATAACTTTTGTAATGTTCAATGAATCTGTATATTATACTACTATATACTTAATTTTTGAAGTGTAAACTTCTTTGGGCGCATTGCGTTGATTGTGGACTCTGAACAAGACTGAGCCGTCACGCTCGGCTATGTAACGCTCGCTCGGGTAAAGTCGGCTCGAGTCGACTAAGGGAACGAGAGAAATATATTATATAGAAATTTAAATGAATAAATAAATTCATGTCCCCGAGCAGATTCAATCCCGAGCCGCACGGGTGAGAAGCGGGCACGTTAGCATCAGACCGGCGCGGGACTCGTAAGCGGGTATTCATATCGTCTATTTATATATATATCGGAAAATCTCTCCGTCGAGGAACCCTTTAAAGTTGTCCGTACACCCACGCGATTATATTTCGCGGCCGCTGCCAAATTTGTATTTCGCGGACTGTGTTGCTTTCGCTAATTGGTAACTTCGCGGACGGTTAACCAAAAAATTTGTTGTGTGTGTATGAGACATTATCTCTATAATAATATAATATAATATTTCGCGCTCAGGTATGCTTTAGCATTTTTATTAAAATGATATGGATGACTCGGAAACTGATCAGTATATTCCGGGTGTTAAATAACGTCCACACGCATTTACTATAATTTGTATACCAATGCAAAACAGAAACGTTGAGAATATAGCATTGCTTTAATTGCTCATTATATACGAATTTATAAGCATTTAATTCTTTTCTGTTACACAGGATGGATGGAGAAAATCAAATCGATGACAAATTAAAACGAAAAAGGGAATTGTCTAATGCGCGCGTGAAAAAATATCGTCAAAAGAAGCACACTAAATCTCAGCAACGGAATTCGTCGATGCAGGATGACCCTAATGTAATATAGACCGAAAAAAAAAAGTTGGATTTCGTATTATTAACCTCGCCTTGATGAAGTTTTCACTTCTGCCGTGTGGTTTTAAGCACACCCATTTTCTTATTTATATGCATTACGCGCGGTTTTCTGACGTAAGAGTCATAGTTCGTATTACAACCACATAGCGCTGTCAAGAGTTCCATAAAAAGTAATAAGGTGACCTATCATTTTAATTTCTATATCTATGGTTCGTACTTTGGCCGTGTCGGTTGCCAAAACAGTATAAAAATATTGCAGGTCTTAAATATTTTTAAATTTATTTTCACTGATGAGTTTTATTATTATTAATTAAATTTAATTATATGCAACACAATACATTTATGATAAACACACAAGTAACCATTAAAAGTGTTTCGTAATATTAACATTTTGTTCTACTACATTGTATTGAAGTTTATATACATCAAAAATAAATAAAAACAAATTGTTTGTATACACATAATCAGTAATTTCGATTTAAGGATACCTCATTGCTAGTTAAATGCGTACCTATACGTCGCAATTAAGAAAGTGTCCTTGGAAAATGCAATTGTAATCCAGCATCAATACATAACCATAATCATCCTGTTATTAGTTATTGTGTGTGTCTTTATGCCTTTAATATCCAATACTTAAAAAATAAGTTATACCACCTAATACCATATAATACGTAGTAGATTAAATTCACATATAGAAAACAAGCATTTCGTTAACTATCAAAACATTTCACAACATTGTCTAACTCCTAAATTGAGAATATACGCTGTGCCAATAGAATGACTAACATAACATTATATTTGAAGCTGGTATTCTAAATTTAGTAAAATCGTGAAAATATTGTAGATATATTATTCAGTACGTAGATTCTGCATATTAGAATATTCCTCTGGAGGACAAGAGAAAATCAATATTCCTACTTAGAAATATCGAATATTTTGGTCAAGGTCGTTTTCTTATTTTAAAACAATAAATAAGATTCACGTTCATAGAAACAAACATTTAGTAATTAATATATTGGTCTGTTTTTATGTACTTTGTACAAAATACATGCAAAATGTGTCCGTCGGGCTAATGTAAACAGTAGATTTCTTACCTATATCTAAGACTGTCATACCAAAAGGGTCCCACTAAACATTCTTTGGATTTTTTGCGGGTGTTTTAAATTGAACATTTTATTGCGAGCTTGCTAGAAAAACCCTATCTTCAAGCAAAAGATTTGTCAAGAAATGGAGGTATACAGATTTATTGATAAAATTACATTTCCATTCACTAGTTTTGCAGTGAAATATAAGCGAGTACATCTCTATAATACTGATAATTAGGGCGCGGACATGACCGGTTTAAACTACGACGAAGTTACAACGGAGCAAAGAAATAATTTAAACAACACACGCTTACTGAATAGCACTAATTCATATGGTGAACTGCAACATCTGTTTACGCCCGAGAAGTGCCCGAGAATGAGAGCAAAAATGACCATAAAATAAGGAATTTATGAGTAAAATCCTTTTTTCATCGGCGTAAATGGGAGCGCGAGGGGTTTTTAAAATTTATTATATTTACCTTATATTTCGCAATAGAATTAAAATTTTCATTCATACTTACGTTAGTTTCGTTTCTTCATTATTTTGACTAGTCTGTTTAATACCGGTTTATTGAATCGACTTCTCCCAATTATCTAGACGTAAGTGTGCACTGGATTTCGTTTAGTTTCAATAACATACGCGTACATTTTTCGTTATCATTTATTTAGATCTAGAACGTTGTTTATGCTACTTTTTCTGATATGAAAATGAATTGTCAGTTATTCCGAAATTTATTACAAAGTCTGTAAAATATCGTTACAGAATGCCAAAATATCGCACGTTCGTCGCTTAGCTTTGCTAAAACATACACAGAAATAGTTTTTATGCAAAGGATTTCGATAGTTTACACAATTTCGTTACATGTTTAAATGACGATGCTCGAAGTATTTCTGAGTGCAAGGAACTAACACAAATCCAAAATTTAAAAAATCAGTTATTCCTTCGGGAACACTTTGCAAATTTGCCTAAACTAATCACATATTTTGAAAATCGAAATCTCAAATTAAAAGATGGATTAACCACATTAGACGTTGGCTATTAATAATTTCAAAAGTATTCCAAGTGACTTCAGATGTGGCCCTCGGCAAAAGTTAGATGCAGTTTTTAATAGAAATCCAGATTTAATAACATTGCGGCAATTGTGTATGCTAAATACGCTGAAATAAAAGAATATTTCCAGTACGCACCTATAACCAGTTGCGATGTAGAAAGGACGTTTTCTATCTACAAGGATGTACTTAATTCAAAGAGAACAAGTCTTACAGAAGAGAAAATGAACAAATAATAAGGTATTTTGTATTTTATAGATCACCAGCCAATTGTTATCCAATTATATAAATAAAATTAAAACCTCTTTAAAAATACATTTCAATAGTGCGCCCATGGTCGATTGAGTCATCAACCGTACGTGTCCGCGCCCTACTGATAATGATGATAATAATAATATACTTTATTTAAATACCAGAACCAGCAAGCGGAAGCAAGTCAAAGAGAACAAAGAATAAAATATCTAGTGACTACAATAACTTAATATAATATCTAAAATTTCTACAAGCACCTAATAAATACTATCTATCAGTGATCTGCATAGGAACTACATATTATGTAATTTTAACAACATTATAGTTGCTCCTCTGTTTCAAATTACATAAAGCGAAACATCTACTAGAAAGCTTTTAACAAATTTTATCGATGTGATTCTCATCAATTATTAAATCCAGTAATCCACAGGAGTTACTAAATTTAACCCCATTAAGATTATTGCCATGAATATTATAATATGAATTCATTTCTAAAGAGCATACAATTAGTTTTATCAAAAGTAACATATTGATGATTAACATACATCTAAGCGGTAATGACATTAAAAATAGAGTTGGCTTTATCAAGTAAACAGTTTATTGTAGATGAGTCAATAACAGTACTTATATTGTTCGCGTAGAACGCTACTGAAGCAAGAAAATTAATAGAGTAGGGAGGTCGTTTATAAAAATTAAAAATAGAGTGGGTCCAAGAATCGAGCCTTGTGGAACACCCATATTTATAGTTTTCGAATTAGACTTTATTAGACCACTGTTTGTGTCCTATCACACAAGCACGACCTAAACTAATATTTTTTATGTGTTTTATATGTGTTTAATTAGTGGGATGCTAGGGTGGGTAAATTTCTTGTCTCTTTATTTATATTATTAAGTAAATGTATAAAATAATACAAATTTTATGTTGTCATTCTTAATATTTTTAGGTTATTTATTAGAGTTATAACTACTGACCTAATAAGGGAAATGTTGACTTACTGACTATATTTCTAGAACATTTGAATTTAGCCGTCAAATTACCTGTTTGTTAATAGGGAAATGATGTCACGTATAAACCCACAATTAAGGCCACAAACTAGTGCCCTCATCGAACGGGTTATTGGAAAGCGGAAGTCAGGAAATTTCGATGAGTCCAGAAGTTACCCAGCAGGTAATTTGAAATCATGTTGTTGATAAGCTAAAGTCAAGGGCGCCGATGCAATTCCTACTCTCAATGTATATGCTACATTTAGTACTGGGTCTATTTTGAGGTTATGTTTCTGACAAAATATTTTCAATTGCTTCCGTAAAAGTCTTGAATCTTCCGATGATGGCTTAGTATGCCGTCATAGGCATACGGCAAAGATTGAAAAGGCTTTTTTTTAAATGTGGGGATGTCACTTGCAGACTCAAGTACAATGTTAACTATGGTTAAAAGGCAAGAATGGCGGAAGTGAAAATATAGCGGAAGCTTCAGAAATGTAAAAAAAAGTGGTATTGCTGTTGGCGACGAAAATATTTAATGTCCCTGCTACAACACTACGCAGAAGATTCAAAAATTGTTGCAACAGTAGAAAAAAGGATTTGGGAGGTAAAACAACAGTGTTCACTCGGAAGATGAAGGATGAATTTACTCAATATATTTTGGCAATTAACTCCATTTATTGGTTTAACAATCAACGATTTAAAGACTGATTTTTGAATTTGCAATTAAAAACCATATAAAACATATTCCGCCATATTAGTCAAAATCCTAGCAGAATTGTCACACATTTGCAAGTAGTAATGCTGCTTCAGCTGGAAATGCAGTACATGCTTTTGCCAAAACTGGAGTATATTTGTTCATTGACAACACGTTTGAAGAATGACTGTTCCAGTCTTCTTCAACAACGGGTAAAACGTTGAATAAACAAATTGATCAAGAGCAGTTAGAAAGAGATGCTGAAGTTGAACTTTGCACACCAACATCGGTGGTAACAAAACCTATTTCACATAAAAAACGTAGATATAGTATGGAAGAGTTGTCCCCATTACAGCAAACGGAATCAGAAACTTCGAAAATAAGGTTAAGAACACCCAGCAAAATAGCATATTTAAATTCAACCCCGGCATTCAAAAACTAAAATGATAAGTAGAAGAAAAATTAGCAAGAAAATACAAAAAACAGTTTTCGTTGCCGAAGAAAAAGACGATGTGAACGACGGTAGACAGATGAAACTGGTGCGGGTTGCTTATACTGCTATGATTTATATTCCAGGTCTAAAGCAAGTAGGGCATGAACTTCATGTGAGAAGTGCCATTTTTTGAATGTGCTGGTGTCAACAAGCGAATAAAGTAATAAATTTAATTTATATCAACATCATTCAATTGTGTTTTGTTATTTGTTGATTTCCATTTCTAATTGATTCAATTACTGCTTTTTTATGTTACAACGTTTGTTTCCTTATTTTAAATATATTATTACATTTATAATAATCTGCTAATACTGATTGAAAATTGGAAAAACCTAAGAATAAATTTAAGGAACACCATCATAAAACGAGCTCTGTCTATGATGGCATATTTCCCTTTATTGTACTTATTATTTTTTTTTCCAAAAATATATGCAATATAAGAAAAATTTGATGATATACTATCAACATTAATCTCATGGTGTATATAAATTACCCACTCAATTTTCTTAAAGTTGCAGGATGAGATTATTAATAAGATATCACAGTTATATCGTAGGCATATTTCGCCTAATGCTAATGGACGAAGCTTTGCGCTCTAAATAACTACGAAGTAATGATCTATATCATAGAGATTAAATCTATTTGATTTAAAATAAGATAAAAAGGTCTGCACTGACGTTTTGGCTGTAATCAGGTGATTAACTAAAGGCAAAAAGTACTTAGGGTTTTATAGAAATAAACATAAAGAATATAACACCATACTGAAAGATTTATATTCTCATTTCTAATGTGAAAATATATTAATTATCAAAAAGTAACGTGAATATGTCCTAAATTTAAATAATGAAATACAGTAGACGCTCGCTCATGTGAACGATATCAGCCAAGCACCAGTTCACATAATTGAAAGTTTACATTAGCGAATTTGATTTATTTATAAAGAAATTGCAATGTACATATATGCATATGTATGTTTATTAAAAGATAAATAATAAAAATAACACAATACATAATATGAAATAAAAAGTACATTTTACATTATTATGAGAAATAATGTCCTATTTTGGTTTGAGTAAATTTACGCTTGGCAGCATTTTCTAATGCCTTTGCCCGTAGTTTACGGAGTACTAAAATATCGGAATATAATATGTCTTTATCTTCAGCCCAATCCAACGCTTGATTAAAAATTCCTACAGCTTGCGCGTGGCTCACTGTATTTTTTACTTCAATCGAAGGGTCATCATCAGTCACCCTATCTTCCTCTTCATGTATCTCATCCATCTCTTTATCGTCATTCCATAAATTAACATCGGTTATGGTACAAACAATATCGGGATTAATTACTTTTAATAAATTGACAACGTCCGATGATGCACCGTTAATAACTTCAGTATCAGATAGTAACTGTTCCCTAATGATACTTAGCGGTACATTGTCTTCATCGTCAGAGTCGTCACTAGAGGAGAACAAATTTTTCCAACAATTTTTGATTGTTTGCTGGTTAAGAGCATCCCACGCCACATGTAAATTTAAAATCGCTACACGTAAAGTTACTTGCTTTAAGGATTCAGAAATGTCTTTAGGATTTTTTGATAACACAGACGACAGTAGAAATTTTCGATAATACAGTTTAGTAATTTTTATTACATTTTGATCCATCGGTTGGATCAGTGGAGTTACGTTGGGCGGCATGAACATAACAAAAATTGAACCTTCATTGCTTCTTAATTGTTCCTCTGGAGGATGACTTGGTGCGTTATCCAAGATTAACACCGCCTTTATTGGAAGATTTTGCTTTATCAAGAAATCTTTCACCTACAAATTGGATATGTATCATTAAATTACATTAGTTATTACTTATTACAGTTTTATTGCCATACCTGAGGGACAAAGTGCTTATGGAACCATTCCAGAAATATGCCTTGGGTCATCCAAGCGGATTTTGAACAATTATAATCAACGGGGTTCTGAAAATTTTTAAATGAACGTGGATTTTTTGCTTTCCCTATTACTAGTGGCCTTATTTTGTGTGTACCACTAGCATTAGTGCATGCTAGAAAAGTTATGCGTTGTTTTTCCGGCTTGCTACCCGGAGCAGATTTTTCATGTGATGCAACATAAGTTTTTGCAGGTAATAATTTCCAATAAAGGCTCGTCTCGTCGGCGTTGTATATTTGCTCCTGATTTAAATGTAGCTCTTTGATTTTGTTCATTAACTTTTCCTTAAACGGTTGCACTAGTTGTGATGGTGCCGATAATTTTTCACCGGATATCGACAGCAGTCGAATTCCATACCTCCTTTTAAATCTTGTTAGCCAGCCATCACCAGCTACAAAATTTTCGGTCTCTTTTAGTTTTTCATTTAATAATTTAGCCCTCTCATTAATTAATTCACCGCTAATTGGAACATGGTTATCCCTTTGTTTTAAAAACCATTTATACAGATGATTTTCCATTCTTTGGTGCTTGAGCATTTTTTAAAGTTTTTCTATTTCCCGGGCCTGTATCAGACACACGTTGTAAAATTTATGACTTGAGTTTCTTAATTTTACAGATTGTGGCTTTAGATACTCCATATTTTTTCGCCAATTGTGTTCCTCCCGTACCTTTTTTAATTTCGTCGATGATTTTCACTTTGTCACTTAATTTTAAAAATGTTCTTTTATTGGACGTGGATGCCATGTCAATCGTGGCGTGATTCTAACTGCACTGTACTTTATTTTACAAGAGATAAGAGAACTAGTGTTTAGGGGAATCCCCTACCTACTGGAGAACAACCGGTGCCAGCGGCAAAAACGTTTACGCAAACGTTCTTTCGACCGATTCAAACGCGCAGATAAATTGGGAAATAACCGATACCCTAAACTGTTTACATTATCGAATTGTACGTTGTACATGCTTTTCACATTACCGGGTGTTCCATTTCATCCTATAGTAAGAATTTTCTGTTCACATGACCGCGATGTTTCCATTACCGGGTATTCACATAAACGAGCGTCTACTGTATTTAAAAGTATATCATACCTTTGACGTATGCGCTTTTTAACCTGCTATGAATCTATTAATACGAAACTTCATGATTAGCTGACTCTTAATTTGAAATATTACAATAATAAACTATGAAACGTTTATGTCTAAATTTTAACTTTGAAAATACGATACAATTTATAAGTAAACAATTACTTTAAAGTGTAACGTAAATATGGATGGAAAACAAAACTTAATCCACCCGTGTGCAATGAAACTATCGCTTCTTATACAAACGAATATACGGATGTGTCTACAAGTAATTGTCATCCATAACAAAAGAAAATAATTGCAGGCGTCAGAACTACGAAATTAGTCGGTAGGTAGTGCATAAATTTATTTGGAAAACTATTTTCAATTTATAAACACAAGCGACCTTGACCTTGGTTGACGCACAAAGCAATGTAATATTGTGCAATTGGATAGTTAGAGAATTGTGCAATTATTTCTAGTTAATACCGTAATCACCATAACCTAGAAAGGAAATCTAAATTGCATGAGTACATTTCTGATATCGATTATTATATATAAATACGAAAGCCAATAAATATATATTTATATTATCATATCAACGCAGCATTATACTCGTTTAGACATTGTAAGCATGTTTATTTCGAAACTACGTTAGTCTGCCTTTACAATGTATACAGACAATTAAATAATGATAAATAATGAATATGCGTGTTTATTTTTACATAATATATAATGATCACATATTATACTTCAACAAATTTATTATATTTTTCAATTTTCTACGCCACACAATTTACTGTACAATGTCTACAAACATATGCGAATTGCAAATGCAACTGGCAATATTTCTTAAATATATGACAAATAATTAATGCAATATACACATCCAGTCTCAGTACACATAGATAATTACAATAAATCATAATATCAGATCGTACCGCACGTTGGGCGCCATTTAAATGTAGAGTGTTTTATATAATAATATGTAAAGGAGTATGTACATAATTACAATTATTTAGCATACGATTTATTATTAAGTTAATTTCTAGACGTATTTCTCAAAATTGAATTTATTTCTTTTATACATCTTATCTTTTAAATTTTGACGTGAATTTCCGTGAAGTTTATGGTAGAATTTTACATAGTTATTTACATTGGCCGTCATATATAACAACATAGGTGAGAAAGTACCTATAAATTCATTATAACGTTTTGGATGTCTCTTATACAATGTCTAATGCTTGAAAAACGTTTGAATCGCCCGCGCTTTTTTTATGTCGGATAGTTTGTGCTGCTAGAAGATATACCGGTAATGATCAGAAGCGTCATACTATCCTATTGTTTTTATTTTGATTTTCGTTTTCATCTACTTACCTTATTGTTTTACTTATTTATTACTAAAAAGACTTTTCTTATTGCCACTTTTTACATCCGCATATTAGTATCGGTAAGCGACAAAGTAGTCATAATAAATCCGTACAAATATAATCAACATCCGCTTTTAGGTTAATGATAATTTTCACAGATCTGCACAACAAATTTATTGTTGAGGCATATTTTCGTTCAGGTATACGCAATCATCAAGGAATATGGGAGCAATAGCAATTTCAACAAGAATTTCCCAACGTAGAATTTACACATGATTGTTTTGAACAGCATGTTCGTCGTGTAATAGACATATTTTGCAGAACAGGGGATGTTGCAAAAGGAAAATCTACAGATCGTTCTACTGTTCTAACCGAGTAAGTTGTTGCAGATATTAGTCAAAGAATGGATGCGAGTCCTAAAAATCTTTACGGTGCAGCCCAAACAAATTTATCACTTGATACCTGTCAAAAGGCTTGCAAGAAAGTTCTTCACTTACATCCATAAAAAATAACTGTAACTCATGAATTGCTACCTCTGGATTTTCTTCGTCGTAGCCAGTACTGTGAATGGTTCAATAACGTTTTAAACAATGACGAAACCTTGAATATTACTTTCTTCAGCAATGAAGCATGGTTCCATCTCAGTGGATATGTAAATTCACAGAACATTAGAATTTGGTCTGCAAAAAATCCTCATATTTTCATTGAGGCTCCGTTACATCCTCAAAAGATCAGAGTATGGTTAGCGATGTCAAGAAGAAGAATCATCAAAATATTGATGCGAATACCTATCAGAATCTAATTTTAAATCCTTTAATTGAACAACTTCACAATGCTGAGTTGCTACGTGGTTATGAACAAATGTTGTAATTTTCAAAATTTTAAATGATAAATATATTGAATAAGTGTTTTACTTTTGTAATAATTTTCATTGAGTAGTCTAATCTGAAATTAAGATACAGTACAATTTAAAATATCAGCATTAGAAAACAATTTTATTGTAATTATCTTTTAATAAATTAACTAAAATTGTTCTCTTTCTCATTTTTTTATGTTACTCATATGATATACAATATTTACAGAGTCAAAGATTTGGCTAGTACTTGACACCAAAGCCGTTTTTTGTTGTTGCACCAATTTTGACCTACTTCGTTCATTAGTTCAAACCGAGTTCAAAGATGACGTCATTAATTGACTTGCGAAGAAAATGAAGAAGTTTAAACCTTTGATTCGAACTTATTTTTTAATATACTTGGTTAGGTACTAGACGTTTATTGTTGATAATGTTAATTTGACAGTCATCGACCAAAAAGTATAATATTACATTATATAATAAGTGTGAGAGGTATTTGACCTCCTAATAATGAATAAAAGGTACTAAGAACATTTTTAGGTAATTTATTAACTATTGTTCAAATAATTTCACACTTTACAGACAGAAGCTTATTTTGTTATATGCGTTACACTATTAATGAATAACAAATGAAAAATATAAGAGAAAATTGTTGTAAGAAACGTTACTGTCACTGTCATCACTTTCATGGTATTTCCTTTTTTTTCCCTTTTTTGTTTCATTACTCCCAAGTTTTTCGATTAATAACATCTTCTGGTCATGTCTCTGGTCATTTTCTTTTTGGAACGTCTCCATCGGGGCTGCAGTTTCTTTTTTCTATCACCTCTGTCTTGTCTTTGTTCCTCTAATAAGCGCTCAATTAATGACGTTCTAGTTGGTTTTGGCTTTAAAGTACTCTTTATTGATGAAAATCTATATTGCTTTTTTCGACCAACAGACTCATTTGCTTCAGTTTCACTATTAGGAAGAGTATTTACTTCTAAGGCATCATCTCTAATTTCTTGTCCATCACCTGTGGTTGTTTCATGTTCATCGTCAGTCTTTTTTGTGCTTGAAATCGTATCCAAAATTAAAACTGGATTTACTTTATCCGTATCACTTAAGACATCCAACATTTCCTCATAATAAGGAGAGTTTGCTACTTTCCCCTCACCAATTTTTCGTCTTCTATCATTGATTTTAATGAAAGCTTTCTGGAGGTCGGCAAACTTTTGTCGAACCTTCTCTCGGCCTTTAATACTACTTCCTACAAAACAATTTTCATTTTTCATTTCTTCTGTTATATAAGTCCACAACGTATGTATTCTTGCAAGTTTTCTTGTCTGCGAATTGTTTATTATATTTTTTCCTTAATTCTAGGAATTTCAGTGTTGCTGCATGATCTTCTGTTGTTTGTTTTTTTGGAAGTTCTCCATAACGTGGTTGCTGGACGTGAACATGCCGAGGTACTTGTCGAATTATCAACAACACACAATTGGGCTTTTACCAGCTTTAGATACCTTTCTAAGTACCTTGGGTCTAAAAATTATTCTTAGTATACGTATTCCTTCAGTTTATTACCTGTTTCACTTTTTAATGAATTATATGTTTCATCGTCCACGATGACGGTTACATCGCTTAGCTGAACACTATGCATTTCCATTTCACCAATATATCGCACCCAGCAATTGTTTATTGTGTGTTTATTCTTGTTTTTCATTTGACAATTTACGCCATATTGGATTACACTACGAATACATGCGCAGAGTAGGTTCGAACCATAGGCAAAAGGTTCGAACAAAAATCACTGATGACGTCATAGCTTTCACACGAAAATGTAAGAGTTTGAACCCGTTTGAACCATTACTAACCAGGTCCAACAACAAAAAACTGCTCAAGTTAAAGCAAAAAAATAGAAAGCGGGAAATTCAAATGCCTCTCAATCATTTATATACACTCTGTATCTCCTAGCATAATCATATAATAATAATAATAATATACTTTATTGTCCAACGGTTTCCCATTTACAGGACAAAAAAATACACACAAATTTTAATAAAAAAAAAACATACAAAAATGAAATTACCAATTAATATAAATGAACAAAAAGCAGTATTTGAAAACATAAAAATAAATTACATTATTTACAAAAAAATATCACTGAAGTGAAGCTCTGGGGCTCTACACATAACTGTGAGGGAGGAGTCCATAAGAAAATTTGTTCTCGGGAAAGGTAAGGAAAACGTTGTAGTCGAACGGGCGGCTGACCTGGGAACACGAAACATCAAACCAGAAAGGTTTGATCGAACTACGAACAAGCTGCCACACAAATCGGTCACCATGCTCGTCACGACGACCACTCAAGGACTGGACACTTTAACAATCGGCGCTGCACCCTCTCAATACTCAGCCTCAAGTAAATATAGTGAGGAGGCATACTCCAGTTTACTAGCTACAAAACTGAAGTAGAGAACTTTCAAAAGTGTTATATTTGAGAAATATTTCGAGATACGCGTTAAAAATCCTAAGGTTCTCGAGGCGGTGAGACAAGTGCTTGTGATGTAAGGTATGAAACTCAAAGTAGAGTCAAAGACAACCCCAAGATCAGTAATACGTTCAACTTTGATCAGTGGTCGATCACTTATATCATAAGTAGAAGGTAGTGGATGGACTCTTCTCGTGTAGGACATAAAGAAACATTTTTCAACATTGAATCCCAGTTTATAATCTGAACACCAAATAGATATAACATTCCAATTTTGTTGTTGGTGTTAATACTTTCGTATATCTTCAGGTCGTCCACATATGCAAGAACAGGACAATTCAATGACTCAATTAAATCATTAATAAGTAATACAAAAAGCAGTGGGCCCAGCTTTGATCTCTGAGGAACACCAGATGTTGGATAAAATGTACTGAATTTAAAGCCATTGTAAAACACATAATTACGCCTGTTACACAAGTAAGATTGCAGTAAATTTAGTAAGGATGGACTTAGACCAAACGACGAGAATTTTTGGATCAATAATCCATGGTCAATGGTATCGAATGCACTACTGAAATTCGTGTACACAACATCAACTTGAACACGCACGTCAAGCTTCCTGCTAATATATTCTGTAATAGTCACAAGATTTGTGACAGTAGATCGACGATGAACAAATCCATGTTGGTACTCAGAAATATAAGATTTCGTATTGCAATATAGGCATTTTCATATACCTTGGCAAAATTTGATAAAATGGATATGGGTCTGTAGTTTCTAATATTTAATTTATCCCCCTTCTTGAGGACCGCACATTTCCACAAATCAAGAAAAGTAGAGGTTCTAATAGACATGTTTATAAGAGATGTTAATGCCCCAGTCAAAGCACAACGTGCATTCTTTAAAATAAAATTAGGAAGTTGATCATCACCAGCAGTGTTATTGCAAAGAAAAGTAGCCATGATCGAGACTACCTCATCTTTGTTCACAGGGAATAAAGTAAACGGCACACAACTGGAGAAATGTCAAAACTAAAACTGGAGCTATTTTGAAAGACACAAGAAAAAGTATCAGCAAAAGAATCAACAATTGATCGCCGAAAATCAATAAGAACCTCATTGTGATACATGGCATTGGGAATTCTAGTAGAACCCGACTTGGAATGTATATATTTAAAAACTTGTCTAGGATTAGTAATAATGGCTCTATCAATCTCTTGAAGATATTCAGAATAAGCCGACTTTATCTGAAATTTTCACAATGTACGAAGTCGTTGAAATTCAATGTAGAAAAATGTGTCATGTGAACTTTTCCATTTATGTCTATAATATTCTTTCAATTTTAGATTGGAGATGATATCATTCGAGAACCAGTGAGGATATTTGGATTTGGAACTGCAAGTCACCACTCTAGGAACAGAACGTTCAATAATTCTGTAAAACATCGAATAAAACTCACTAAGTGCATCATTAACATCACCCAGAGAATCCAAAAAAGTCCAGTCAGTTGATTCAATGTCAGAGTAGAGCTGATTCAGATCAGCTTTATGAAAATTATATCTAGGATTGATGTTAGATGGAAAAGCAGAATGCGAAGAAGAAGCAGCCGGTGAGAACTTAATTGAAAGTGCGGGATGGTAAGTGTCTATAGGAACAAAAGGAGAATCATCTTCTTCAACAAGAATACAATCATATGAATTCGATATTACCAAATCAAGTTAATAATGGAGTCGAACTGCTTAAACTTTAATGAATTGAGAAGACAATTGAAAGAACCGCATTTAGAACACGAAGCAGGATTGTAAGAAAGCGCAGGAAAATTGAAGTCACCCAAGAAAAGTACGTGTTTATCAAGTAATACCACTTCAAAATACTCACACAACACGTCAAAGTCATCTTGAGAAATATAGGGGCTATGTATATGGCTGCAATATAGAAAACTGTAGAGGAATGTTACACTTACAAATCACTAGATCAACAGAAGGAACAAGAGTATATACTGTACTTGTATCAATAATTTCAAAATTAATTGAGATCGAGAGTGCCACAAAGACGCCACCACCAGTGAATCGCCCAATCAAGTCGAAGTTTCCATCATTTCTAACATCATTGTAGCAGGGAGGAATAAATTCAGAATTCAAAACTGAGTCATTAAGCCAGCTTTCAGTAATTACAATATCATATACACACTCACAAGCACTCCCGAAAAAGTCATGATTTTTAGATCTTATTCCACGCGCATTCTGATAATAGATACCAATGGGATTTATGGAACCGTCCGAAGCTATTGGTTTAAAGAAGAAACTATTGTCGGTAAACCCTTAATTCGCAGGTTGCTCTCACCACTCCCCAAACGATCATGATCATGCATACATGCAACTACAACCTTGCTAATAGAATGAAATAGCATGAATTAAAGTTGATTAGTTTAAGTTGATAATGTTCAAAATCATTACTATAAACCACTTGAACTGCGACTACATGAACAAGTCGAATCAGACAAAATGCCTCAAGTAAAATGGAATGTGTGGAATGCAAAACGTACGTTTTGTCTAAACGGAATGAGGTTCGAAGCCAGTACGTCGAAAGACGGAAGATCGAGGCATCTATTCCTAGAACGAATGAGACATGTTGGAGCATGTGGACGTGCGCAAACAACATGTCGTTCAGGTTAGTAGCTCTCATTTCGCAAAACGTCTGATCTTCGTCATGCTCTCGACAATTTTTGGGAGAATTTACTTGAACTTTTAGGCATACGATTTCCTAAATGAGAAGTTAAAAGAAATTGACGCATACGCTAACATGGAAACGGTTGCAAAAAATCAACTCTTTACAAAAGTAGTAGCCAAAGTTACTATAAGACCTTCCAGAAGCACCATTGATGATGAGAGACCTGAGGACAGTTCACAAGAGGTAAGAAAAATTTTATTATTATTCAGTTAAAATAATTTTAATTAAGCTAGTCGCATAGTATAATAATAGTATAAAAAGAATAGTTAACCTATTCAATGTTCAGTGAAATAGAGTTGTCTTGCTATTGTACTGAGCTCTCGTTACTAAAATAACGGGTAAATTTTTCTCTAATAATTTTTGCGCTGTTTAGAACTTACCCTTTTGTTCTTCCTTGAATGTTATGCATTAGATTAGGATAACATCTTTCACTCAAGTCAAGCACACTTTCCACAATATTTTCACGGTCCATACTTTCATTGTTATACAACTTCAGATTTATAGCAGTATGGAAAGTTCGAAATCTTGCTGCAATAATTCCAAAACTGTTTTCAATAATACGGCGCGCCCTGGATAACCGTTAGGTAAATATTCTTTGCTCTTTAACTAGTGCTTCTTGACTATAAGGTTTCATAAAGTCTGTCCGCATAGCAAAGGCTTCATCACCAATAAACGTATATTCTAGGATTTCGTTAGAATTAGAAGCACATGCAGGTTTTGGAGCTTAGAGATCGTTGTTGATGAGTTTTTCATAAAATACAGTATAATTACTCCTCCATCAGAGATTATCACATTCGTACCAACATCACAGTAGATAACTCATAGTTGGCATTAGCTACTGCCGTCAGTACTATGCTGTGTGTTTTTTTGTAATTGAAGAAATACGCTCCACTTTCTTTGGACGGAACGAACCTGATATGTTTGTCATCAACAGCTTCCAAACAGTGTGAAAATTGCCATGTTTTTTCCAAAGTCAGTTGCCATTTCTAACCACTGCTCTTCACTATTAGGAAACTGAAACCAAAAAAAATACAGATTTATATTACGTATCAAATGTGGAGTATATTGTATTATGGTATTGACTTTTTTGTTTCAGCGGGAAAACTTCGACGGTGAGACCGATGATGATTTGCCTACGACACCTTCTACCCCAGCACCATCCTCATTCTTTAATTTGACCGAATCGGTTAACTCCAACACTATTTGTTCAAGAATTCCGAATCGAAAAAGGATGAGTCCTGGACCAGAAGACAAAACGGATCCAGTTATGATGAAAATTGGCGAAAAACTATAATCACTGTAAGAAGATTCATTTGACAGATTTGGGAAATACGTCACTGATAAACTTCGAGCAGTTAAAGGAGACCAAGTGAAGTTTGCTACGGAATTGATTGGCGATGTCTTATTTGAAGCAGAATGGTGTTACTGAACAGAAATTGCAAAATTGACATAGTTGGGGAGAATCCTCTTCAACGGTTTCAACAGCCTCAGAACATTATATCTGCAAAGATAGATAGAGGGTTTGCATGTTTTCAGATTAACCAAGGAAATCGTCAATAACGTCCTTCCAATATTGGATCATACATGCAAACTCCACAGCAAATAAACCAACAACCAACTTATTCGTTACAGGAAACTGGACAACAGCAACACATTCCACTCACCTTCGGAATATGACAACTCAGATTCCTGTTGTTGTAAACTGTACTGATAACGTTTTATTTTGTTTTTTCTTAGTAGTAACTTCGTTTCTATTTAATTCCATATCCTTGTAGCTTCTTCCGATTGCAAGGAATCTTAAGGTGGCGCTTAATTTCTCGTGAGGTGAAATCGCTTTTCTCATGCAAGTATCTCGTTTTTGTACGGCGTTAATAGATTTAACAAATACACGTAAGTGTTATCATCCCTTCTTAAATAATTGCGCCAATCATCATGTTCATTACAAAGCTCGTTTAATAATCTAACTTGAAAAAATTCAGCCAACAACCCTTCCCTGTTCCCTGTTCTTAGATGTTTTCTTTTGTTATTCCGAAATTGTCTTGCAATACAAACAGCATAAATTGACCACACTATTATTTCTTCTATATGGCGATCGTCGCGAAACTGAAAGTCGTACGACGTTTGAACGATAAGATGAAACTCTATGGACGTGCCATAATTCTCGAACGACTTAGATGACCGTTTTATCGTTCAATTAGTCGTTTTGTCTGAACCGGCCGTTACTCGTAGTTTAGGACTACGTCTTGTCTCTCCTGATGCTGACGTCCACCTTTACAACTATCTGTTCTGTGGCCTGCCTAACGGTCTCCAGCTTTGCCCATTTGGCGATTCTGTTGTGATACATTCCATCAACCTGGTGCCTCCCTCCACTATCGTCTCTGAGTCTGGCCCATCTAAGTATATCTTTTGTAATCTCTCGCTGATGGCGCTACATCGGATTTCGGATTATTACTGCGCGAGTTTCAGCAGCGTAAGTTAGAAACTACTTCACAAAACTTTTATAAAACTTGGAATTTTTTTAGATTTTGATGGAAATTGCTCGCACCTCCTCTATTAATTTCCTGGCACTTGATATTTGCGATCCGAGGTTAACTGAATTTCAACCGTTAGCCATTAGTTTGCAGGGGATTGGATCCAACGATATTACCATTTACTTGATCTTTTCAGTAGATATGATCATGCTGACTTTTTTCCGAGGCTCTCTTGAATTTAAACAAAAGTTAACTTTTTGAATTCTTTGATTACTTATATCGTTTATCAAGATGCTGAATAGTGTTAAGCTTATGATATCTTATTGTCTGACTCCAACCTTCACGTTTATGTCCGGAGTTAAAGCTGATTCATCTTAATAAGTGTTTTTTTCTGTTTAAGTCTTAGATGATTCTGACATATTTATTGCTACTCGTAATCCGTGGTAGCGTAGGGTTGCTGTGATATCTGCCGTCTGCCAGTCATATCCTGCCGAATGCTTGTGTTGGGTTTACTGTACGCAGACAGACGAATTTATTTAATTCTTTTTCGATACTTAAACATATTATAAATGTTTTCATGTGAAATACGGAATATTTGACAATACAAAAGTTTACGCGTCACTATTATTAACATGCAAATTGACTTAGGAGTACTGAGTGGATTTATATGTACACAATTTAAATAATCTGTGGCAAATTTAACAATATGCGAACGAGTAAATGTGTTTATCACTTTTAAATCTTATAAAAAGCTTGTTGAGAATTAACTAACAGAGGTTCAACGTAATACATTGCCAGCTTTAGTAGTTGATAAATTCAACAAATTCATTCAAATTTTGACAATAAAGTCATTGAAAAATATTGCAATAAAAAATAAGAATTTTGTACAAAGTAAGGTAATTTTTTTTATTGTCTTTCTTGTACCCTCCAACTAAAATACACGAGCCGCTACTGATGTATGTACGTACTTATATAAATATGTACTACTCCAGTGTGTAGACAGTAGACAGCATTAAAAAGGTTAACCACCGATGTTAAATAAATCACAACATTTATTAGCGGAATAAAACTACCAAGGTTTGTTTGAAATACTAATTTTTTAACTTGCTTTGTAAAAAATTATTTACATACTGATCATTTAAAATACAGAAATTAAAACCGATAATTGGTATAATATTTTAGGCAACTAATATTTTACGTACCTACCTTAAATTGTACGTTATGCCATCCACTATTTTATTATAGGAAATTGTTAAATTTATAATTACATGCTTATGCCGAAATAATAATGTACGAGTACACTTAATTA
Source organism: Amphimallon solstitiale (assembly GCA_963170755.1). Taxonomy (NCBI): domain Eukaryota; kingdom Metazoa; phylum Arthropoda; class Insecta; order Coleoptera; family Scarabaeidae; genus Amphimallon; species Amphimallon solstitiale. The sequence goes on along the minus strand of OY720675.1, from coordinate 51,176,767 downwards.
GTTTTAAATTAAAGTTAGTTTGAAAAGATAACAGGTAAACTTACAAATTTCACTGACCATGAACAGGAAAACATGAAAAGTGGATATCTAATTTAAAAAGTACGACACATATTTGAACTCTAATTCCAGTGCCTAAATATAAAGTAAAATACAAAATTACTTACAACTTAGCTCTGAAAGTCATATTCTGTTTTGTTTATTACGCCGTATGTATGTACATAAATTATGCATGTTATAGTTTTTTTTTCTTGTCGGCGGAAATGCAGGAATATCCCCAATATTATACATATTCAGTATACATTTAAACCAGTTACTAATGGCCATCAAATTTACCTAACAAGTAGGTACCTATCCATTTGGAAGTTTAGTTTTAGAATTAGACCTGCATTACCTAAATTTCCATATTTTGAAAGTTAATTGCAAATTACCATTTGCTTAGTATACAAATATATGTGTAGAACGCCATTTAGTTAATTTCCTTACTACATACAGATATTCAAAAAAGTATACGTACAAGTAAAACAAATTCAAAACTCGTAGTCCGTAGAAATAGAACAATTTAGAGTATGAATTGTGAAAATTCGACGATGATAAAGTATTTGCACACTTAAGATGTCTGAATTTAACAGTAAACTCTCTTCTGATTTCTTATATCTATGCAACATTGAGCGAATTGAGTCTTATCCTATAATAGTTATTTACGAACCAAGTGCGTGAAATCATATTTCGCGAATGAGTGACCAGTTTAAAGCGCGAGCCGAAAGGCGAGCGCTTTATGGACACGAATTCGCAAAATGTTTCACGCACGAAGTTTGTACAATATTTTTTGTACGAGAACTATAATAATAATACATATTGTTAAATACGTTATCGTTTATGACACACTACTAATCTCTTGATATTAATTAAAAAAAATTGAATTGGCAGTATTGATTATTTGAAGTGACATTTAATTTAAAATTATCAAATTCAAAAAATTCTATTTCATTTCCTTTTATTTTCATAGAAAAACAACGAACTGGGTAGCATATTATTAAGGTTAGGAATTTATGATTTTAAAATGTCACTAAATTAATCAAGTTCTAGGAAGTACCAACTTTACTTTTACGCACTCGTGTTTAAAGTGACTTTTTACGCACGCAAATCGAATTGTGAAATGACAGGTTTTGATAAGCGAGTACAAAAATGAATTTATGGATCATAGGGATTGAAACCGTTTTGGTGTGTTATTCTGATTCTTATAAAATTTATGTCTTGTTTTGGCTTATGTGTTTCGGGTGCCTTGTATTTTGTGTTAATTTAACCTGTAATTTTGTTTTAGTATGAAATAAACATTACTAGGGGAGGGTGGGGCAAGACGGGCTGTGGAGGCAAGACGGGCTACCCGAGTCAATTGTCGAATCGAACACGACAGGTTCTGAGAATGAGGTGCATTAGATGCGTATCCCATTGCTCTTTAGTCACCCGAATGCCGTTGAATGTGTTAGGTTATGTTAGTGAACTGCTCTCAAAAAAGTGAATTTACGTAAGTTCGTAATTATTTTTGCTTCATTTTTAACACGTGATTTGGCCACAGAATTACAGTGTTTTTAAATAACATGTAGGTGTTTAGAAACACAGTTTATTGGGCTTTCACCTGATGAATTATACGGGGAATTGTTTCAGTGATTTGTCACAAAAATTTCGTCGACTTTTAAATTTGCCAATGGGGCAAGATGGTCATACGGTAGCCCATCTTGCCCCAATGTTTTCCGTGTTTGATGTTTTTTTGATTTGGTTTAAGAATGGTGCGGACATATAAACGTAAGACTGATAGGGCGCAATGGTCAGAAGACAACATGAAAAATGCTATCAAAGCAGTTCTGGAAGAGCGAATGGGGACTTTGTTATCTTCAAAAACCCATGGAGTGCCACGAACAACATTACAAAGGAGAGTTAATTTTGCTCGAAAATATCCAAACATACCACAATTAATGAAGGTTCCTTTGGGTCCAAAGACCACAGTGTTTACCGTCGCCGAAGAAAACGAACTTGCGACTTATATTGTAGACATGGAAAGTAGACTTTTTGGTCTTACAACCAGGGATGTAAAAATCTTAGCGTACCAACTGGCAATAAGAAACAACAAAGCTCATCCATTTAAAGAACAAATGAGAATGGCAGGAACAGACTGGCTGTCTGGATTTTTAAAACGACACCCACAACTAGCAATCAGAAAACCCGAAAGTACATCCGCTGCTAGAGCAGCTGGTTTCAATAAAGTTGTTATAGTAGCAGACTTTTATAAACTTTTAGGAAAACTGTATGACAAACATAAATTTGCTGGTAACCGCATCTACAACTGTGATGAAACAGGTGTTTCAGTTGTTCCTAAAAGCAGATGCAAGATTCTAGCTTTAAAAGGTCGCAAACAAGTCGGTGCACTAACGTCTGCTGAGAGGGGAGCAACTATAATCGTAGAGGTATGCTTTAGTGCCACTAGTCATTATTTACCTCCCATGATGATATTCCCGAGAAAGCGAATGAAACCTGAAGGAGCTTGGGGTGTATGTAGTGACTCGGGATGGATTACAATAGAACTTTTTTTTGGGTGGTTGAAAAAGTTTATTACGTATACCGGGGCCACAAAAGAAAATCGTGTGTTATTGCTAGTAGATGGTCATGCTACACATACTAAAAGCGTTGATGTTATCGACGAAGCTAGAGCGAATGGCATTGAGATTTTATCATTCCCACCACATACAACGCATCGACTTCAGCCCCTTGACGTCGCTTTTATGAAACCTCTAAGCACGTATTACGATCAAGCAGTAACATCATGGCTTCGTAGTAACCCAGGTCTTGTAGTTAGCACTCGCCAGGTGTCAAAATTGTTTGGTAAAGCGTTCATTCAATCAGCTACAATGTTGACAGCTATCAATGGGTTTAAAAAATGTGGAATCTGGCCATACGACCCACAGGTATTTACAGAATCTGATTTCATAGCTTCTATGGCTATAGATATACCAGCCATTGAGAACTTGTCCGTAGCAGCTCAGCCCAATACAAATGAGACCGTTCAATCCAACCAACAAAACAGTGAGAAGTTGAAAGCATTACAGCCTATCCCAAACAATATAAATGTATTAAATGAAACTCCAGGCCCCGATCAAGACAGCAATAAGGATAAGAACAAAATGCAAATAGACCCAGCAGATGATCCTCAACCAGGCTGTTCTTTCTGGCCGAAACAGCCATCACAACCAGTTCCGGAGACAGTATTCGCATTAGCCAGTCCAACGCAAGTTCTTCCAGTGCCAATAACTTCACAGAAAAAACGAGTATCTCGAGCACGAGGCAAGACAACAATAATTACTTCATCGCCGTACAAGCGAGAACTTGAGGATGCTATAAGACAGAAAAAATAACTTGCTCAAGACAAAGAGAACAGAAAAATTGAAAGACAAAGAAAGAAAGATGAAAAACAAGTAAAGCGAAAACAAAGAAAGCAGTTGATAAAAGTCAAAACTAAAAAACTGAAATCTACCAAGAGGGTTGTTTTTTCATCGTCAGAGAGCGAGGATGAAATGGATAACACCCCATGTTTATATTGCAACGGTGGTTACTTTGAATCAATTGAGGGATGGATAATGTGTTTGATGTGTGGAAAATGGGCTCATTGTAGCTGCGCCGGTGTTGATGACGATGACCCTGAAGCGACTCACGTCTGCGCTTTATGCATACCTGACAAATAGATACTTTACTATCGGTATTTCTTTGTGGTTCATCTTACCCCATGGGTATAGCCCGTCTTACCCCGTCTATGGGGCAAGATGACCATTTGACATTTTTTTATTTTTATTTTATTTTTTATTTTATGGACTAAAATATTTCTTCCTAATTATTGTTACCTTAAAGTAGTATTGTCAAAGATGTTCATTAAATTTTTTAGCATTTTAATAATGCAAATTTTGGATTTTAATGATTGCTTCACCTTAAATAGCCCATCTTACCCCACTCTCCCCTATTATTAGTTATTTATTAAAATCAAATCTTTCTTTTTCTTATAATCAGACAATATGAAATTATGTTGCATATGTAGCGCCACCAAAGATGATTATTTTGCACCAAATTTGAGCTATTGCAATTATAACATTTCCGACATTAGATATAAAAATGTAATTCATGGAACAAGGTTTTAGTAAACAACTAAAATAAATTCCTCTTTTTCCTTGTATATTATATTTAATGTACTTAATATTAGTTTCAGTTTTTAATACACCATCTTCAGTTGAATCGAAATAAAATGGGAATATATAATACTTTGGGTTAGGGATGAGCGATATTTTACTACCGGTGATTTAATCACCGTGATCAAAAAATCACTGGTCACTACAGTGATCCAATATTCGCATTCACGGTGACCGGTTATCTCACCGGATGCAGCTTACAATATCTACCTTACCCACTTGGCAAAATCACAATTTTAGAGAAGGATGAAAATACGCATTTGCTAATGTAGAACAAGTGAGCATATAGTGATTTTGCCAAGTGGGTAGCCTCATCAGTGCCATGTGAAATTCTTTTTTCTAAAGCTGGTCAGGTCTTGATTGAACGTAGGAATAGATTAAGTGATGCAAAAGCCAAAATGATTTTATTTTTAATTTTTAAATGCGAATTACAAATATTTGTGAATTGTGAATATATCTGTTTTTTATTTTTAGTAAATTATATATTGTTTTTTTTATTTCAATACGTTTGTTTAATAAACAACAAATTTTTCAACCAATGTCTTTTGTTTCAAAACAGTAATAATTCTGAAAGATAAACCAACTCATTCTTTTTGTATATAAATTTAAATATATGTAGTTAAATAGGCTCTACATCACTGATGACTATATTGCAATATGCCATGATAAGCGGCAGAAACTCAAGTAGAGTGGAAGTGAACATTGTATCAAATTGGTAGGTAAGTATATAGTTATGGTTATTTTGGTTTGAATTCACTATGTGTAAAAATCGGAATTTGTACTACAATAACGTGATCACGGTCAGCGTTTAAAATCACCGTGATTCAAAAGTAGCAGTCACTGATCACGACGACCAATGCAGCAAAATCATAATTTTAGAGAAGGATGAAAATACGTATTTGCTAATGTAGGACAAGTGAGCATATAGTGATTTTGCTAGTAGGGATATCAGAAAATCACCATATCTTTTATCACTACTTTGGGCTGTTTGTGTTATGTTTAACTGTTTATTTGATAAATTGGTATTCAATCTCATCTCTGTTTATTTGATCTATCTATAAAGTCTTATATATTCTCAATTTATTTAGATTCAGCTGAAGATAGTTTATTAAAAACAGAAAGTAGTATTGAGTACATAAAATATAAGATACAATGCTTTCATTCAGCAGGCGGATCGGGAACTGATCCCGCTCCAACCGTTCACTTCACAACAGTTGAGTGTTCGCTGGACAGGACCGCTCACCTTTATGTCATCGTCTGTCATCTGATACTTTTCATTGCTGCCATATGTTAAAATTATAGAGATTAAACCGAATAAACAATAATAATAAATTGTTTTTCTGTATTAAAGTTTGACGTAGTTTTTAGTGGAAGGGCTGATTTTTCCAACCCCGAATAAAATACTGAGTGAATTCCAAGATTATAATACATTTATTACTGCACAATACCTTTAATTTGCTGTATCTTACTCTTCTAGTAACTTTCTTCAGAAGTATGTATTAGGTTGGTCTTGGAATGAATCAATGGCGCATGCGTACAGAATACGCTCACCAAGTGAGCATAGAATTTTTCCGCTCACAAAAATGGCGACCGCTCCTGAACATGTTCAGAGTGAGCGCTCGTCTACTGGCCATGATCACTGAACAGTTGCGCAACTGTTGTGTCTGCTGAATGAAAGCAATGAAAAAGGAGATTTTTATTTTAGTTAAGTATGATTTTGGTCTGTGTTTGTTCGATATTTTAGGAGATTGTTAATATATCCCAATTATTTACTCTCTTGAATTGTCGCAAGTAATCGATAAGCCTATTCGTTAATTGATGTGATTTTTGTAACAGATTTCATAAAGGTGATTTCTTCAACCGCGATATATGTTCACCTTGTATTTGATCATGATCTAGTTTACTGTGCTTGCATATGCCGTTCATTTATGGATTTTGACACTAATTTATTTAATAGGGATTTGGAGACACTTCCTTTACCAAATATTTAATATTTAAATAGTATTGATGGAAGGATCAACTAAGACGTTCAATCCCTGGATAACTAATAAATAATTCGAAATTCATTATGACATTGGGTGATAAGGCATTAAGAATGTTTAAAACTAGCAATATGCTGGCCAATATTTAGTTTTCTCTAATTTCGCCAAAACACTCGAGGTTATCTGCATGCCTGGTAAAGTTCCTATCTACTAATATACACTTACCTAAGTTCCAAACCACTAATAAATGTTTTTGTCGCTTACGACAGGTCAGTAACACTTAGTAATTTATATAGAAATTTTAATATTTTATAGTTTTCTAAAACCAATTATGCTAGTAACCCTGTACGCAACATGCCGAAATATTCTGTGCCGAAGTGTTTTGTTTATATGATCATGTTATTTTGAGCTATGGGTCAGTGTCAATATTTGAACTGTTTGTAATTTACGAAAATGGTTAAGTGTATTGTAACTTGGAGTAATGATTACCAGAAAAATGCAATTCTGCATATCGTTCCCAAGAAACCTGAGGTAAGCATATTATTTTGAGTTTCTTCATGCTAAATTTTCTATTTAGCTTTTCAACGCATAAAAAATAGCCATGTAATGAAATTTCGACCATATTCGATCAAGTATTTACCTACTATTTTCTTTTTTTGTCTCTTATATTGTAATTTGTATACTAATATATTATGTTCTGTTATTAACTATACTTTTACAATAATTGTATTTTAAATGCAAAATAAATGTATTACTAAAAAGAGAGAATCTATTATTACCCTGTACTAGCTCCTTGAATCATAAAATAAAAACATATCAATTATAAAACTAAAAAATATAAAGGCACCCACATATGTCAAAAAGATGCCGCTCGTACACATAATAGTGCTGCGGGCGACAAAAACAATTACTATTTCAAGTCGTCTGTTATTAGTAGGGCGCGGACATGACCGGATTAAACTACGACGGAGTTACAACGGAGCAAAGAAATAATGTAAACAACACACGCTTACTGAATAGCACTAATTCATATGGTGAACTGCAACATCTGTTTACGCCCGACAATGAGAGCAAAAATTCCCATAAAATAAGGAATTTATGAGTAAAATCCTTTTTTCATCGGCGTAATTAGGAGCGTGAGGGGTTTTTAAAATGTATTATATTTACCTTATATTTCGCAAGAGAAATAAAATTTTCATTCATACTTACGTTAGTTTCGTTTTTTCATTGTTTTGACTGTTAATTAGGTACTTCGTAATTATCTAGAAGTAAGTGTGCACTGGATTTCGTTTAGTTTCAATAACATACGCGTTCATTTTTAGTGACTTCGGATGTGGCCTTCGGCAAAAGTTAGACGCAGTTTTTAATAGAAATCCAGATTTAATAACATTGCAGCAATTGTGTATGCTAAATACGCTGAAATAAAAGAATAGTTTCAGTACGCACCTATAACCAGTTGCGATGTAGAAAGGACGTTTTCTATCTACAAGGATGTATTTAATTCAAAGACAACAAGTCTTACAGAAGAGAAAATAAACAAATAATAAGGTATTTTGTATTTCATAGATCACCAGCCACTTGTTATACAACATTTCAATTGTGCGCCCATGGGCGATGAGTCATCAACCGTACGTGTCCGCGCCCTAGTTATTAGTGAACTTAGCTAGTGACATGCAAAATATTCCAGAGAATACAACATTCAAAATTAATTACAAGATTATACATTTAATTTCAGTTCATTTTTCAATATGGAACTTAAAAAATCGTGTTAAATCTGTCTTTGTCTAAAACTCTAAATCATGCTAACACTTTGTGCCTACCAATGCGAAAAATTATCCACAAATATTATAAATTTAACAATAATTTGCTAAACTATAATTTACAATAAATAAATATGTTTTCAACCTTGTGAAATTTTATGATGATATTGATAAGTAACATCCTAGAGATTACAAAATAATTTACAGAATTATAGGAAACTTTGTTGTTTAATATTGAATCTTCCCTATTCCTAGTACTAAAAAGATAATTAGGGTCGACGATAGCTTAAAGACTACTGATGCGATTGTGTTAAAACTTTATATTTATACTAAAAATGCGTCCCTGAACACGTTACGACACGAAAGAGCTCTCACACTACCATCCAACCCTTCCATTCTGAGAACTTAAAAGCGCTCTCTCGTAGGTTAACATCAAATGTTTAGTTAAATAAGTCAACACTGATTCGTAATCAATTCTGCCCCAACGTTTGTACTGATTAATCTCTCTCAGTGTGTATATGTGTGTGTGGTATCTGTACTGAATACCACGTGCATTATTGCAATGTCACTAGTTAACATTTTTATCTTTTTATTTTTGTCTTCACTTTCTTCATTATACACTTCTTCTGCAGGTTCAGTGGGTCCAATTAATGCCACATGTGATGTGGTTGGTTCATTTAAGCGATAATTCTCCTGATACCATCCACTATTTTCATTATTGTCTTCTTTAACTATCGCTTGTTCATTGAATGGAGCACCGAAGAAATTGTGTTTTTCTATATTTTGTTGCAATACTCTGTTCCTTTTCCCTACGAAGTTTTCTTTTTTGATATCCACTTAAAACTTATTTCCGCTCATGTCTTTTAACTGCAAATATATTTCAAATTAATTTATATGAGGAAACATTCAATAATTTTTATTTTTCGCTATTTATTTTTCATGTCATGCTTTGCTTTAAACCCCTAAAGGTAGCAAAACAATTACAATTATTATAAAATAACTTTTAAAGAAAGGTCATCCTACTAAATATTACTAAAAATTTGTACTTACAGTATTTTACTGCTTCAAATAAAAACCACACGTATTTATAATATGGCGTTCGTTTTAACTTAATAATCCCCGAATCAAAACTACAAAGATCATTTATATCGTCCAGTTGTTTATTCGATTTCAATGTAGCATTATGTTTACTTTAAAATCATTTCAAAGCTCTGAACCCTTATATTTACAAGTGAGAAGAAATGGAAGTTTGTTGACGTTTCAAAAAGATAGTAATTGTTAGGAGTTTATCTACGTATTCCTTATATTTATATTAGAATATGATACTTCAGAATTAAAGATTTTTGCAGGGTATATACAATATTTATAAAATATGTATGTAGTATGTAGTGTGTAAATAGCTTCCTCAGTTGACTATTTTATTATACAGGCAGTGGCATAAATTTCTGAGCAGCCCCCTCCCGTAAAAAGTACTGGCTAATGTCGAACTCTTAGCCAACGCTCGGCCCCTTGACCTTCTGGGCCCCCCGCGCGGTGGGTTGTTCTCAATCTTATGATTAACTTTGTCTCTTTATTTCAAGTATTATTTCTTACAGTGTACACATAACACTAAGAACTGAAATAGGTCTGTAATGAGAAAATAAAATATACCTATAATTACATATTACATTTCCTATTTTCACCTTTTTCAGAAATCAACATGGCGAGATAACGTTCAGGAATATGTAAAAAGTCTCTAGACCCAAGTATTCATTATAAAACACTACAATATTTGTATCGAGTTTACTTACATCAACCTGATAAATCGGTTGTATGGTGATACAATATTCTGGTATTTTACAATAAATACTTCAAACTAGAAATTCATCAGATCTTTTTCAACGTTAATCCTAAAGTATATTTATTAAAATAAAACAAGATTTACATCTTCTTGCTCTTTTATATTTATATAGTAGTTCTTTACAAATTTTTCCGGAACTTTTACTAACATTTTCAAAATTTATAATTTAATATTTAAAAAAAATTAAATTAAGTACTTGTCCAATTGCTAAATTTCATAAAAGAAAATCATTTACCCTTTACTTATATCATGGGTCCGTTGCACTCATAATTATACGGTCAAGCGGGTCAACATTCTGGTAAATACGGAGTAAAAGATAAGTATTCTTTGCTGGAAATGGAAGCGCTTCCGTTCAAGTACTAAAATAGCATGTGACACTTCTGGATTGAATTCACATCTGTGTGCTTAATTTATTTATAGTGGGAAACAACTAGCTATTAAAGCATGTTATATGATGTCAAACGTTTAATTAATAGACGTTATTATTAAGTAAACATTCTCACCTAATTGGTTTAATATTCCTAAAGTATGTTGATAATTAAGTTGATTATTGTATTAATTCTGAAGTTAAGAATTCTCTATTTGTAAAAAGTGTTCTTTGTTTTAAATAACTCTATTGATCTACTAACAAGGTTATTTAAAACAAGGAAAACTTTTTACAAATAGTAAATCCTTCATTCAGAACTATTATAATAACAGTATTTTTGAAATTATGTTAAATTGTTTAGTTTGCATATATTTATATTTGCCACAAAACATTTTAGACATCACTACGCCTCAAATATTTTTTACCGATGAATTCATAACAGGAATAGCTGGTATGTCCGCGCTATATTCTACTCAAATAAATCCCAATCGTTCATTGTAACTACAGCTCATGAAATACAAAAAGTCTTGAAAAAAATCTGCATTTTAATGACAACTAGCAAATGCTAAATAAAATTGAGAAAATTCACCCGGTTAATATGCAAATGAACGAAAATTTGTCCTACCTTTCAAGGGCAGAATTTCTAAAAAAAACATGTAATCCTAAGAAGCCCCAAGTGAGGCTATAATAGCGTTTTTGTTATGACTTGGAATTATTTACTGGAAGGTAGATTCAGTAGAGGGAAAGGAAGATTTTGATTCGACTAGTAATGTTGTTACCCAGGAACCTGCATCACAAGTTGTAATGTGAAAAGAAATTGAAACAATAGGGTAGAGGTTAATGTTCAGAAAAAGTGAGCAAAAGCCAAAACCAACAAGTAGTGAAGGCTGTACAGCGGCATAATAGCAGAATTGTGACGCTGCTATCCACTGTTTCTGGTACTCAAATCTGAAAAAAAACAGGATAGAAATTATTTGTCCAGATATTGTCAAAGTATACAACAAACACATGGGGAGAGGGAGTTGATCTTTTCGATTCCTTGGTTGGTATTTATAGAATTCACACCAGATCCAAAAATCATAGATTATTTTTTCACATGACAGGTGTGATAATATCCAATTCATTGTTGTTGTATAGATTAACACTCGAACACCATTATTAGGATCGACATCAAGGCTTATATAATAAATTAAAAAAAAATAGCCAAGCCATACTTCAAAGGAGACACTGAACATTAAAAAGAGATGCAAAGAAGCTTCACCTGCAACTGAAGCCAGAAAATATGGAGCTCGTCATTATTATTGATTACCATGCATTTAGTATTTTTTGTTTTGTGTTCGTTTTTGTTTTTGATAAGGATAAGGTTCCCGAATGAGTTTCACAAAAAAAATATACATTTTTTAAACTATTATTATTGTGGTAATCATGAACAGCTTCTACAGTTAGGTAGGCTAGTAAAAACACTGCTACAAAATTTTGCAAATGCATTAACGACCAACAGCGGCTTATTCAAAGTCTCACCATCAAGAACCATTCCCCAGGAATTCATGTTTAGTGAGAGACGGAAACAATTACTGGTAGTAGATGGCTATAAATTTTCTTTTCAAAAATTGTTGAGCAATAGAACTAAACGATGGTGCAGTGCTTCAAGAAAATCCAACTTTAAGGCGTTCCTGAAAAGCAACGGTGTTGACAGCGAGGTAATAGAAATGTCCAATGCACATAATCATTAAAAGTTGAGCAATCCCTGCTCAACAGACAGACTATTAGTAACACACTCAAATATAGCAAAATTATACAGACAGAATTATGGAAAAATGTTTGTGTTGAGCTGAGTAAAACTCCAAATGAAACTTTTGAAATGATTAAAACTGCATACCCAGATGACAGTTTATCACGATGTAGTGTGTTTGAGTGGCATAAGAAATTCAAAGAGGGTTGTGAATCAGTGGAAGACTGCGCGGATCGATTCAAAAATTGCAAAAATTAACGACATGATGAATGATCGTCCGATTGGCATATATCGAATTTCTGACATTGTTCATTTTTCTTATGGATCCATTCCAAAAGTTATTCATGATTTAGAGTACCGGTAGATCGCTGCAAGATGGATTCCAAAAGTGTTGACCGATGAACAAATAACAAATAGCCAATCGAGTGACAATTTGTCAACAGTGAAAAAGGCAACTGCAACATAATCCACAGTTTTTAAACAATATGGTGAGTTGGTTTTACCATTATGACCCTGAATTAAAGTCTCAAAGTATGTAATGGAAGCACAAATGGAGTTCAAGAATGCAGAAGGCGAAAATGTGACAATGCTCCGGCCCACAGATCAGCGATTTGTCAATAAACACTTGAATAATTGGGGGTGGAAATTATCGTTCACCCTCCCTACTCACCTGACCTTGTTCCATGTGACTTCCATTTGATCAAATTTGAGTCGAATTTAGAGCGCAACAACGCGGTGATGGGTATATTAAATAGACTCTCAAAAATGGTTTGACACATTTTTATGACAAGTGTACAAAACGATGGGACAAGTGTATTGCACAGATTGAAGAGTACTTTGAAGAGCTGTAGAAGTTTTCTAAATAAATGTTTCATTTTTGTACTACAGCACCTATGTCGTTATTTTCCGATATCACCTCGTATATATGTTGATAATAAATATAAATAATATAATAAGTGTGTGGTGTTTTACTTTATCATTAATACAATTTACTTAGTTCGTTTAAAACATGTATTTTTTTCCAACATTTTATATGAATTGATGATTCGAGTGTTAAATGCTCCATTTTTTTAAAAATTATTGATTAAATAGAACAATAACATAAGAGTTATACCTAACTTTCATTAAATCGACGATTTTAAATGAAAATAGGCGCTACTTCCCCAACACACTCTATATCTTTAGATGCATTGATTACACGCATTACTATGGTTTACTAAAATGCTTTATGTACTTCCGGAATTTTCACCTAACATCGATTAAATTTATCATGATACTGTGATCACTACACACCACATTTAAAATGTTTTCCTAATATAATTACATGACGTTGCATTTCGTGTGGATTAGGCGCTCTTATAAAATTTAGGGAACACGTTAGTAATTTCAAGATGAATATTTAAGATAAAACGCACAGTAAACACTCGAAAACCCCCAGGAAGAAAATTATGACTTCTGTATAAAATGAGCAGTACTATTATTTACTGCCGTGCGTTGTAGTTAATTAATTTATTTTAATACTAATTAATTTCATTTAAAAATATATTTAATTATGGACATCTCTTATATTTACAATATTCTAAAGTACACATGATTATTTATAGCAACACTATCATTAAAAAGAAGATTTTTACAGGTAGATACGTGGTGAAAAAAACGAATTTCCAAATGATAATAATAAATTAATAATTCATGCAATATCAAAATTAATTAAATGTATATCCTCCAAAGTGGTTTCCTCTAGCATTTATAATTTTTTTTTGTTGTGGTGTAACTCGCTCGTGTGTTCCAAGTGCCATCTGATATAGCTTCTGTGCATAAAGTGTTCATTAACTGTCACTTAACCTTTTCGTCACAGCCATCCACCCGTTATAATAATCTCTAATTACATCACATATCAAACTTATGAAAACATTAAATACGTCCATGAAACAATGTTGTTATATCTTACAGATTCAATGTAAAGCAAAACATTTACAGTTTAAATGATATGAGATATATAGGAGATGATGAAGTACCACATGTGTAGTAAAACTTTGTACTGAAAGTCTCGCAATACCGCAATACCAGTACAGCATATAACAAATATGTCTGTCCTAAAATGTCAATATCCAGAGAGAAATGATTTTCTATTGTGAAGCCAATTTAAACAAAAAGGAGGTGTGGCCACCACACTACTATCTTATAAGTATAGGCGCTTCAAATTATAGAATTTTAAGAATTTTTTATACAAAAATTATTCAAAATCCCATTCTGAGTACTCCTATACTCTTAATAAATCTTTATAGAATGCATACTTTGCAAGATATTCGGAAAAAAAATGCTACTCGCTAAGAGTAAAAGTGTTACTTCCGGTCCGAATTTTGAAATTCCATGTATACAAAAAACATTGCAAATCAAGCTATAAATACTTTTGTACTACTAACAAATATATATATATATATATATATATATATATATATATATATATATATATATGTTGTCACTGGATTCCGGGTTTTCTTCCGCGTTTCCACTGCTTGGTCTTTGGAAAGACCGATGCTGGTTTCTTGACGACGTTTCGGCAAAATCACACTTGCCATCTTCAGGTCTGCGATAACTGTCTGCTTCTGCTTCTTGTTATTCGTAAACTGAGTTTACGAATAACAAGAAGCAGGTCATTTGTTAATGTATTAATTCATTTTTTTTCTTGGTATTAGCGACCATTACTTTACCAGCTAATTAAACATTAATAAAACACATTTTTTTAGACGTTTCGACAAAATTTTTTAATTGTCTTCTTCAGTATTTTTTTTTGCTCTCGCAATCGACCAGTTGATCGCGAGAGCTTTGGAGTCGATTGCGAAAAAATAAAAAAATGAGGTATGGGCACCATACGACTTTGTTATACGTATTGCTGTGGCAACATAATTATTTGGTATAAAATAATTGTAGTATTGCCATACTTTAGGCATTGCCAAATAGATTATGCTGTGTGCTGTTCCATCAACATAATTAATAAAAATGATGATAATTTCTATTATCTTTAATATATTCATTTATTTTCATAACAGCACGTACTTTATAAGTATACGTGAATTCTATCAGTGTATTCAAACTTCTTTTCTCCTGGCAAATCTCTTGTTTGTCTTTTATAGCGATAAGGTTATAGCTTATATTAAAGAAAAATCAAAATCTATATAAAACATAATTGTATATTTTATTCAATTTTTTTTTTAAATAGATAGCATCGCTATACTATCTTCACCCAAGAATTATAAAAGAAAATATAATTGAAAGAAAACATTTATACCGTGTTCTCGGTTGTAATTTTTTGTAGAACAAATATATTGATAATGCTTAATCGAAAATAAAATATTATCCTGTTTTAAAATAGAGAAAATCTCAATTGAATATCAGTATTCTATTAATATCATGCTAATTCTATTCCATCAGAAACATTATATTCGCACGTAATGCTCTGATAAACTTAGAACTTCGCAATGGTCAATGTTCGGAGAAAAAGCTTGAATTTGATCACTGGCAACAATCATTCGCACTTCCCTTTTGAAATATCTATTTTTGAATTTTAAATTTTAAATCAAAAAAAATGAATTGTGAGAATTAATGATGCTTAATAAAGTGTTAGAAAATATACATTCGCACGTTATATCCTCTTTACACCCAACGCCATTAATAATTCTATTTGTGTTGTAAAAAAAAACTAATGAATTCATATTACTACAGGACAATATCTATTATCCTTGCTGCACAACATTATATTGAATAAATATTTGCACATTGTATACCATATACGCATAGCAGCATTGATAAATCCTTGTATTTAAAACTTACTTTGTATCGTTAAACATCTCTTCAAATTGTGCCATAGGCATCTCCATTTTTTAAATACAAAAGAAATATTAACAAAGAAAACGTGTTATAATGAATGAAAATTAGATAAGGTAAAATTAATATGCTAATACAAAATGAATGAATTTACATTTAATCGTGGTGTATCTGACCCAACGATTTCTATTTTCAAGTCTTTTTCTTTTCAAAGTCGCAGTCAGCATTCGTCTAAACTTGTTGATTCATGTCTTTGAATTTATACCCGGGAAAAATGTGCAACGCTCGCTACGCCATCCCCGGAACTAATATTTAGGTTGTCACCCCTGCGTCTTCAGTGAGATCTCTGCCCTCAAATTGCCGTCGTGACACTAACACACACGCACTTATTTTGTCTTTGACAGTTCATTCACTAAAACGTCAACACATTGAAATTGTTCGCTTACTTAAAAGTCTTTCACTTAAACTATTCGGTATCTTCCAAAGTAGGTATATTTTTATTAATACATTTCTTCCTTGTACTTGTTTATGAACTTGTTACCTTCTTCATTATTTGCCACATACTTCCTTTTTCCATTCGCTAACACAATCCTTATTTTTCTTTTATTTGTTTCAGTATTCGGTAAAATTGGAAATATATTGTAAATAACAGGTATTCTTCGTCCAACACCACTCGTACTATCACGATTCGTTCGGCCTGCTATTTCGTCGCTGCTTTCGATCCAGGTCTTTTCCAATGGTGATATATTTATCTTTAAAAAAGTACACACAAAGTTTAAACCATATTCTCTTTTTGTAGGTCATCAAACCATAGGATTCTTTCTACAGTTTATGAAACATGGTGCTACACACACAAGTTCATGGATGTTTTGTTTTGTTTGTTCAGCTGTCTTTATACAGGGTGTAACAAAATAAGTGTAAAACATTTCAGGGGGTGATTCCTTAGCGAAAAAGAGATAGGGTCTTTCATATAAAAAAACTTCAATGGAGCATCCCTTGTTAAGATACAGCCCCATAAAGGGGGTACATAAAATTTGTTTTACAATTTTTCTCACAAACACTAAAAATGTAATTTATTTCCAATGTAACTTTTTGTCTGATTATTTGTTTATCATTTAAAAATCTCTTTCCAATACCTTGTTTCATTCAAAACAAAAAATGTCTCTTGAATTTTTTGCCCAAAAGTAATCAGTTCGCAGCAAAAAATTATTTTACGAACAACTACATCGTCATAAATGCGAAATGGATGAGTATTGTTATTTTGTAGTTACTATCTGCATCAAAATACATATGATTAAAGATGAATAAACAAAACTAATTTATTAATAACAAAACATAAAACATGTAGAAATCATAGTAAATGTTCAATATGTCCACCTTCAGTCATTACACATGCGTCTAAACGTCGGCGCATTGAGCCACGTATTCGCTCAAATATTCCTGGATTCTCTCTAATTACCCTGCACGCATCGATGATGCGGTTTCTTAAGTCCTCTACATCGCGAACAGGAGTAGGATAAACCAAAGTCTGTAAATGGCCCAGAGTAGAGAAATCGAGAGGATTGAGATCCGGGGATCGAGCGGGCCAATTCTGTGGTCCTCCTCGACCTATCCAATGATTTGGATATGTTTGGGTTAAATGCTGACGTGCTGCTTGACTAAAATGGGCGGGAGCCCCATCATGCATAAAAAACATATCCCTTCTGACGCCCAAAGGAACTTCCTCCAGCAGTACTGGATGCACTTCTCTTAAAAATTGAGTGTATGCCTCACCATTTAATCGAGGAGGTAGAAAATGAGGGCCAATTAAATAATCCCCAATAACTCCGAACCACACATTAAGAGAAAAGTGTTCTTGATGGTTAGCTTGTACAATAGCGTGAGGATTTTCATCAGCCCATATGTGGTTATTATGAAAATTAATTATCTTGTCCCGAGAAAAAGTACATTCGTCTGTGAATTCGATCGTCTTCAGAAAGTCAGGATTTCTTCTAATCATTTCCAGCATCCAATTGGAAAATTCAAGACGGTTCGGAAAATCTCGCTGTAACAGTGCCTGTACTCGTTGCAGATGGTAAGGGTATAAGAGTTGTTCCTTTAAAATTCGAAATACCGTCATATGATCAACATTTAACTCGAAAGCAATCTTTCTAGTACTGCTAGTAGGTTGTTCTTCAACCAAATTAAGTACTGCTTCTTCAAGATGTGTTGTTCTAACTTCTCGATGGCGACCACAATCCTGCGTTCTTTTGTCGAATAAACCATATTCTCGTAATCGTTGATGAAGTCGGGCAAATATTCTATGCGAAGGAAGCTGCCGTTGGGGATACATTTCAGCATATCTTCTAGAAGCTTCTAACCCATTCCCCTGCGACAGACCGTAAACGTAATGCATATCAGCCATTTCCTCATTTGTGTATGCCATTTTAATAACAAGTGAATTATTAAACTAACAAATTACGAACAAAACAACGACACACAATTAAGTATTAATTCAATTTCAAAAATTTACAAACTGACAGCGTGATACCACTACTAGCGGCCTACTAAATAAATTAGTTTTACATTTTCGTTTGATGACGATGTATCTCTGTAGTTGTTCGTAAAATAATTTTTTGCTGCGAACTGATTACTTTTGGGCAAAAAATTCAAGAGACATTTTTTGTTTCGCATGAAACAAGGTATTGGAAATAGATTTTTAAATGGTAAACAAATAATCAGACAAAAAGTTACATTGGAAATAAATTACATTTTTAGTGTTTGTGAGAAAAATTGTAAAACAAATTTTATGTACCCCCTTTATGGGGCTGTATCTTAACAAGGGATGCTCCATTGAAGTTTTTTTATATGAAAGACCCTATCTCTTTTTCGCTAAGGAATCACCCCCTGAAATGTTTTACACTTATTTTGTTACACCCTGTATAAAAACATTATTGCTGATCGTTCCGTGTCAAGATATTTTTATATCCTTTTTATCTATAGTTATAAGTGAAGACAAATTTTATTCTTTAAGTATGATTTATATTATTACATTGTGCACGTTTTCAAATTCATATATTTATTCAATTATATTTATCTCTCGTGCATAGCGTATTTGATTTTGTTCATACAATTTTAGTGCGTTTTCTATACCTAAATGTATGCAACTTATTATACCCTTATGTTGAAATCTTTAAATACAATAAAAACTGATTCTTTACTGTTTCTTTTATATTTTTATACTTAAGTTAATTCTTAATGCTATTGTTATTATTTTTTAATATGCAAGAGATCACGGCAATATGTGCATTTCAAATTATGCGAAGTTATTCTAAATTAAGCTTTAAATACTTTCATCCTCTTAAAAAAATAAGCCTGTGAGTAAATGTGTTACTTCAGGTCCGAATTTTGAAAATTCTTTTATACAAAAATTATTCAAAATTCTATTCTAAGTACTTCTAGTCTCTTAATAAATCTCCATTTGCTGAACGTAACAACCCCTAACAAAAAATAAGGCTTTCCTATACGCATGAGCGTTTCAAACTATACAATTTTAAGAATTTTTCTATTTAAAAAATAGTCATAATAATATTCTAAGTACTTCTATTCTCTTAATAAATGTCTATAGAATGCCTACTTTGTGAGATATTTGCAAAAAAATGCTACTCGCTCAGCGTAAAAGTATTACTTCCGGGTCGAATTTTTAAATTTTATTTCTACAAAAAATATTCCACATTCAGGTCTAAATAGTTTTATACTCTTGTTGCTAAAGAATACATTTGTATTCTTTAGCAATTTGTTTGAACTTAGTAGTTGACGAAATATTAGTGAAATGTGTTTTTTTCACTGAAGTAAACTACTACTTCCGGTTTACCGATTTTACTGAAAATCTAATCAGATCTCAAGAGGGAGATAATATTAGTAAATGCAAAATTTGGAATTGATAGATATAGCGGTTTGACCGCTATCGTGGTCAAGCACACAGAGAGAGAGAGAGAGAGAGAGATTTTTTTTTAAAAATGACTTTTTCGGTATCAGCGAACTTCGAAACGTGGACATTTGCAAAAATCTCGAGGTGGAAAATTTTCATCATCACAATACTTCCTTATACTGCGTAAAGAAAGTAAAATAATCAAATTCGAGTTCTCTCGAACGTCAACTCTAGGCACACCGATTCTTCTCGAATTAATCAGATTGATATAAAAATCCGGGACGACGCGACACTATGCCAGTCATAACTGAGTATCTGAGTGATACGTAATCTTTGAAAGGCAAACTGAGTGTGGCGAAAAAGAGTAAAACGTACCACTTTAATAACGATGGCGAAGAAGAATGCATGCTTATTATGGTCAAAGATAAGTGTATTTATCTCGTTTGCCGATTGTCAGTGTCATTGCCGAAACGCCGGAACTTAGAAAGGCAATGATAATTTTATGATAAAAATTATTTTAGTTTTAATCATAAACTAATTCCTTGCCAGTATAATATCTTAAATTTCTTATGAGTTCTTGCAGTGATTTTGACTTCTTCGTTTCTGGTATATCTCTTATTCAGTTTTATTTGGGATAAGGTTACAAATTAAAAGAAAAGTCTAAATTTTATATATAAATCATATATATTTTTATTTAAACATCAACCATAAATAGCATTACTATTTACTATATTGCATCCAAATCAATTTTTATTTTAACAAATAATGAAAAGAAAACATTTTCTACCCATCTTTAAGTTATAATGTTTGTGTAAAGTATATATATCTTATTATTATAGTAATAAAATAATTATCCTGTTCTTTTTAAAAAAATAAGAAAAACCTTGATTCTTGATAAGTAATTTGTTAATATGAAGCTGATTCTATTTTACAAAAAACATACATTTTCACATAGTGCCTTGGTAATTTAGAACTTTGCAATCGTGAATGCTCGGAAATTGGCCTATACAAATCACTAGCTGCAAACATTCACACGTACTACCGCTAGCGTCTTAATAACTGCCCACCAAAAACATTCCCTTTTTTTATTCGTATTTATTTGGTTTGAAATTATAAATCAAAATAATAAAGTATAATAATTAATGATGCCTAATGATTTGCTGAAAGCAAATATTCGCACATAGTACTCTCAGCGCATCCAACACCATTAACTATTCTTTCATGATTACTATTAGATACAAATAAATTATAATTACTAAACAGAATAATATTATTCCAATTAATAATGCTCAACGTCTTACTAAAAGCAAATATTTTCACAAAGTACTTTTAGAAACGCACAGCACCATTAATTATTTCCAAAATCGACTCATTGATTTATTAACTTACTTTATCTCATCATACATTTTTTCAAATTCTACCTTATTCATGTCCTCCATTTTAAAAATGATCAGTATTACAAAGAAAAATTAATTGAAGAGAAATTATTTATAAATGAAAACTAAATTAAAAATTGAATTCTAAACTTAATACAAATAAACTAAACGTGAGTCGAAAAGTAGTGTGACAATCCTACACACACTTTTGCAATTATCAGAAATTTTTATTCTTTTAAAAAATTAGCGTCTTTCTAACTCGAAGTACAAATTTGATCTTCGACAAGTCGAATCTTGTTTTCCAATTATATATCAAGACAATTGACGATCGACAATTCACAGCGCCTCTCTTCTTAAATTAAATTTTAAATTGGCATCGATTTCTTGAAATACCCATAGTGAAATCCATCTTATTCATTTTCTTTAAGTTACCGCATCTACCCAATACGCACACCTTGTCTTTGACAGTTAGTGCTGACACAAAAATGTCAGCACTAAAAGTCTTTCACGAACTTGTTATGTTTCACCCACGGTAGGTATATTCTTTTTTTTTCTTTTTCTTCTTAATATAGTCCCTCATTGTACTTGTATATAAACGTATTTCCTTTTTCATCATTTGTTATGTATTTTCTTTTCCCATTTGTTAACATTATCCTAATTTTCTTTTAGGAATACCCCTATTAGGTAGAATTGGGAACACGTTATACACAACTGGAATTTTCTTTACTGATCTCGCATCATAAAGACCAGTCACGCCCATCACTCTGTCTCCAGACTCTATCCAGACTCTCTCCTCTGGTAGTACGTTAATCTGCAGAACGTTGTAAACAATATTGACACTGCATTTTTTTGTAGGTTTTTTTCTAAACCACACATGACCATTGCCATAGTCTATTGAAGCCGTTGCGTTGTGCGTATAAAACTTATAGATGTATTATTGTATTCGTACAGTTATTATTTATACAGAACATTACTATCGAATATATCGTATTATAAATTATAAATGTTTTGACTCATATCCTTTTACTATTCATCATAGATATAAGTTCAAGGTATTTGTTGTATTTTAAGTAAGATTATTAAAGTCTTTCTTATAAATTGTCACATTATGCATGTCTGAATTTACGTTCATTCCCTTAAAACTGTGTTTCAAAACTGCATAATTTTGCTCAAGCACGTCTTGTTTTCATTTTGATTCATCTGGCATTCATGTGTCTTTTAGACAGCATGAAACCTATTGATTTGTTTTGTATTTGTCTTATATTTAGTTTTAATACTTATTCAATTCAAAATATACTAATAAATCATATTTTTTTGGATATAAGAGTTTACCTTTAAATATAGGCAACCCATTATACCCTTATGTTACATGTCTTGTCTAATTCTTAAAACTTAAAATAAACGTTTTAAAATGAAAATTAATATTCTTTTTTAACAACTAAGCTAATTCTCATCATTCTTATTTTTATTTAATTTGAAGGTCACAGCAATATGTATATAAAAGTTTTTCGAAATGACTACCGGAAGTAGGTCTTTTACTTTCATCGAAAATCAGTTTTTTGCCAATATTTGCAAGTCAAGCTTTTTAGACAGGTGCGTTACGAATATAAAAGTATTTAGAACTCAATTTTCAATACCTTTTGTATAAAAAAAATTTCAAAATTCAGACCGGAAGTACCACTTTTACTCTTACCGAATAGCGATTTTTTGCAAATATGTCGTAAATTATGCGTTCTTTATATATTTATCAAGAGTACAAAAGTATTTAGAGCTGGATTTTCAATATTCTTTGTATCCCTGAAATTTCAAAATTCGGACCAGAAGTAACACTTAGCGAGTAGCATTTTTTTGGAATATCTTGCAAAATATGCATTCTATAGAGGTTTATTAAGATAATGCAAGTACTTAGAATAGGATTTTGAATAACTTTTGTCTAAAAAAAATTCTTAAAATTGTATAGTTTGAAACGCTCATACGTATAAGAAAGTCGTGTGGTGGCCACACCTCATTTTTTTTAATGTAACCAGGGTACTCCTACTAGTCTGTAGACGTACGTGTCGATCGCTTGTCACTTAAATGCTTTTGTCCCTAAAAGTTTGAGCACCTCTGTAGTAAAGGGTGAGATTCAATAACAAAACTTAGATATCCACATCTGTCGTATTACAATGCTTTCAGCGGCTGTAGTGGGTAGGTCATATAAACAGAAACGAAGAAGACATATATTTCTCAAACAAATAATAACCAAGATAATGCAATGAGTAAAACCTAAAGGAAACCCAAGAATAAGATAAGACGTTCAAAGAAACACAAACGATTTTCTCGGTAGCAGAAACTGAAAAACGGGAGCCTGAAACAGAAAGTGGGAGGCGATAATTCAAGTACGCGACGGTTTGACAGCAGCTAGAAAGCCATATGTAAAACAAAAAATTATAGGAAAAATTAACGTAATATCGACGTAAAATATAAAGTAAAAAAATTGAAGAGAACTCTGAAATAAAATATAGTCGTGTAGCTTTTGACATTGTTGAGGATATAAGACGTGAATTACTTTACGTTATTTCAACTCGTAGGTTGTCTATATTTCAAATTTGCAGAGAAATAATCTCTATTTTTTCCAATCATATTTATTAAAGAATATTTCCGATTACATTAATTTGCTTCGTAATTCGTCGATCGTAAAGATATCAATATTAAAGTGTATGTTACGTAATTACATTAATCTCTCAAAGTCATAACAATTAATGCGCGGTGTATAAAAATAATTACATGCGAGATCTGTAAAAAGATAAAGTGTGCTTATTTATTCATATAGTTTTTTAAAAGTTCTAATGTCTTGGTCAATGAACTTCGCCTCAAGGTTACATTAAGTAAAATGTTTGGTAATAGTGATTCATTCGTGTTTCCTTAATTCTCAACTTGAACTCACTAGTTATCAACTGTAATTATTTCACAATATTGTTTCTATACCTATACCATTTATTGTGCAAGACAATAATGCTGTTTTATAGAAGACTATTGTATAATTGACTGTGTCAGAATGTACAGTGTAAAAACCTACTCAAATATTTGTCTTTGTTTAAAGGCACCTTAAATTTCTTAAACGATAATATTGAACATACTTCCGTTTAAAATATGGATATATATGCAACATTTATGAAGCACCTGCATATAAAACAAAAATTACAAGTTATAAGTACGTACACAAGTAGGATAATGTAAATAGCAACACTACTTGAAGCTAGAGATACAATCCTGGATCTTGGAGTACTTTTTATAAACTTAATTTTACTCCACACATTAATGAAATTTGTATGTATTGTAACGGACTTTTGTCCGTCACTGTATAAATTGTCGAGTAAAATTGTATCAATGCTTTTTATGTGATTTTGACATTAATGGGTTCGATAATTTAATACAAATATTCTGAAATAGTTTAATTTATCTAAAGTCAATTAGTAAAGAGAAAGATGATGTTTTTATTAATTTTCTAAATGCATTTTTGCACGTAATAATATCGTGCGATTGAGTACAGTTCTTGCTCTTTACGCGTGATACTTCGGACAAACACTGTTTTTAGTTATTATTTGTGCAAGTCCGGCCCTATATAAGACGACGACTTTGTTAGTAAAATCAGAGTTCTCCTGGCAGTCTAGGAGAATTCTCACCAAACTCTCTGGCAGGCTAGAGAGTACCTGGTACCTACTACCCTTAGTCTTTCTGGCAGTCTAGAAAGGCGGTCCGTAAGTTGTTTTGTTACCAGGCAGATCGTGGTAAGAAAACAATTCCGTCCTGTAAGTCCCGAGTAAATCTTTATATGGTTATTCCGTTCATTTTAAAATAATCACGTCAGATAGATTTTATCAATTTCAAATGTACCAATGTAAATTTTAGGTTCACGTAGGATTTCAAAGAAATATATTATTCTGGTCGAATATCTCTTCAATGATACGAACATAAGCACCAGATGATGCATTAACGTTTTTGATAGCCTTTGTAAAAATGTCACCTTTCTCGAAGTAAATATCATGTATATAATATCTTAATTCACAAAATATTTACGTCCTTATATTTTAATATTCAATGCTTGAATATTCCGTTAAATATTTGTTGACATACTGCGAATAATTGTTTTCAGTAAATGTAAAGTTATTTTCAATATATGAATTATATTTGTGTATATAACAAATACTTCTTCTTGTAAATATATGTGCTAAATTTGTGTAATTGAATTTCTGTTTTATATGTAAATAAAGAGATTGACATAGTAATATTTCTTTTACTCCTAATGCTAGAAGGAAATATAAAATGAATATTGAAGTAATAAACATGCTAAAACATACCGAACCAGAGTTTTTTTCTCCGTAAACCGAACTATTCGTATTTGAGCATTAGTGTTGATAAAGTTCACATTCACTGGACACATAAAACACTTGATTTTATCATTACACATATTGTTTTATGTTTAATATCTAATTATCTGTCAAATATAGACAGTGAAGGTGGACGAATATCAACTGTAGATTTAATAGACGACAATATCACTCTGATGTTAAATATCCCTAAAACTGTACAAGACGTTTAGTTAACCGTTGATAGATGGGAGCACTTCAATTTGGCAATTAGCATTATTAATTAAGTATTTAACAATTTAAAGAGGGTTTTATGTCGCAGTATCTAAAGCATACGGCTTTGTACTAAGCACTTGCAGGGTATTTACAGATGTGACTGTGATTATTATAACTATAATATGCTTCGTTATTGCGAAGTTAGAATACGCCAATCTTATATGGTCGCCGATTTACATCTGTCACCCTTACATTTAGAACACATTCATCGTAGATTCTTGGAGTTTATTTCATTTAAATTGGTTGGTGTTTATCTTGAGATTGAAAAAAACATAATGGATCAATTACATCTTAAGAATGTTTTGAGGAAATCAATCAAGTGTTTGGTGGCAAGTCGTATTGCTTCGCTACCGTAAAGCGGTGGTACAATGTATTTCAAGGCGACTTTCCTTAAATGACAGTGTTCGAGCTCCTAAGCCAAAAACGGCAGTTACAGAAAAAATATTGCTCTTATTCGAAAAATGATTGTAGAAGATCGACATATTACTGTCAGAAGCATTCAAGCAACTCTAAGGATTGGTGTGAAAGCAATTAACATCATTTTACACAAACATTTGAAGATCAGTAAGCTTTGTTCTCGGTGGATTCCCTACAACTTAACTTCAGTTCAAAAAGAAGACCGTGTGAGATGGTAAAGATCCACACTAGATCGCTTTAATCGTGGATCGTCTCCTTTGGTGTACAACATCATCACAGGTGAAAAAAAGCAACAATCGACAGTTTGGGTCTTTGCGAATGAGTCGCCTACAATAACAGTTGTTCGTGAAAAAAAGCCGAAACAAGAAGATGGTCGCCAGGTTTTTTAGAATTACTGAACAAGTTTCCACTGTAGCACTGAAGGGTAGACATACTTTTAATTCAGAATGGACCTCTACAATTTTTTTGCTTCAGGTTCTCCAAAATGTTTGCGAAAAACGTTGAAGAGGAAGGCCAGAAGATTGGAGAAAATATTTTCAAAATTGGTTTTCACGGATGCAAAAATGCATTGACTATGGAGGGGAATACTTTGAAAAATTATCAATAAATGTTTTTTGTAAATAAAAATGTTATTCTTAATAGTAAGCAATAAATATTATAAGTATATGTCGTCATGCAGACCACTAAATTCCATAATGAACATAATATAAATTACTGAAGTTATTTAAATGTTACAACACCAATAGAATATTGTGTCTAACTAATTCACTTATAAACTGTAATCCTTGAATTAGGTAAGCTGTGCGGGTAGTAATACTTTAATTCTCAGTGATATGTACTCACAATTGTTCCCAGAAAGCTTTTCAAATACGGAACTAGGAATTCAGAGTTTGTTGCACCTGTAACTCTAGCGAGGGCAAACTTATAGATTTCTCTTTCTGTTGTTTTGCTTTGATTTTAGAATATACGATCACTTCACTAATCTGTATTTAAGATAACTCAATTATCTATATAAATAAAAATGAAATTCCTTAGTAAGAGCATCACTTGAGAACGGCTGGACCGATCTAGCTGATTTTTCTTTTACTTTCGTAATAATTCGAATAGGGTTTTTAAAGAAAGAAAAATTGAAAAAGTTGCCCGGAAAATGGGAAAATTCGGGAAAAACTGAAAGTGATTCTTTCTCTAAGACCTTTGTATGAACTCCAGACCACAACTCACGATTCGAACGATGGATACGCGTACTCTTTTTTTTTTTTTGTTATGGTCCTGGTAAAGTTTTCAGGAAAAACATTCGAAGCAATTACATACAAAGGAAAGTTAGAAAATTCGGACAAACTACAAAAAGCATACTTTTTCTATGCACACGACACATTTCGTTGGTTCTTTTCTTTCCTTTTTTTTTTTTTGTTCATTATGCTCCCGAGATAGAAATAATTCAATTGAAAATCTGGAATATCTGGAGAAAAATAAAGTAATAAAATTCTTTACATTTTTATCCCTACTTTTTCACAATTTTCCTCGGACAGGTTAATTATTTAAATCCCCATTTGTTGGCATAAATTATACCTTTCTATCCCAGCCAGTGGCTGCGCAAACGGGGGCAACTCAAAAAATTAAATTGCAATAGGGGATCAAATGTTATATTTTGGAATGATCGCTTTATCCTCTATCTAGCAATGATTTTTTTTAAATCGGTCAATTAAGCAAGAAAAAAATTGCTTTTAATACCACAACGCTATAATTCGTTCGAATGTTGTACTTATTTGTCAACACAAACAACAGCTCCTTAAAACATACACAAACAACCCAAATAAATACCCTTAGAGGATAATATGCTCAAACTGAACTCCGCCAACTTCCTGATAGATAGCCACACGGTTTTCAAATTTTTTCGAACATTACGATTTATCTTAGATGTAATTTGCGTAAATTGGTCTCGAATTTTTGCCATTAAGTCGTTGATGTTATGCGGTTTGTTCTGTATATTTTATTTTTTACATACCCCTCTAAAAAATATCCGGCAAACGCGCAGGCCATTCCAGAGATTGCGTACTAGCCTAGCACATTGCGACGAGCTCCATCCTGCTAGTACCCTAATGAGTAGCAAGTTTGGATCTACTAGATTTGGATATAATTGAGCTAATGCGGGAACTCAAAACATTCGTTCTAAATTCACATTCGCCACATTTATAATCAAACTCTTGCAAATGTTTAGTTTTTACATGTGTTACTAAATGATTTTCGTTGTTTGTTCTAAATTCACACATATCACATTTATGATCAAACTCTTGCAAATGTTTCGTTTTTACATGTTTCTCTAATGACATTTTTGATTTGTCATAAATAAACATGTCACATTTAAAATCAAATTCTTACAAATGTTGGGTTTTTATATGTGTTTTTAAATTACGCTTGCTGTTTGTTCTAAATTAACATTGTAACGAAGCTCCTTCGTTAATTGAATAAAATATCATTTATTTTCGTTCATATCTATTTTGAATTGCAATTTTCAAATTATATTTGTCTGATATTTTATTCAATCGTTCATTAACCGTTATTTTTCATGTTATGAATATTTTGTAATTAGTATACTATTTTATCTATTCATTTCTTTGACGTTCGCGCTCTTAAATTATCCGTAGACGTCACGATTATTTTTCGCGCGTTGCTACGTCATGTTTACGTAGGAGGACCCCACTCTGCGTACTTGTTTTTCTTGGTGATACGACCATATAAAAGCACCGTCCCCGGTCAAATCGTGGACAGAGAGATTTCATCCTTCCAACCGTTCCTGACTATAGCACTTAGGCCTATTTGTCATGAGTGTTATGGTACCGTCCTCTTTAATCTAAGCAGGCCCATTTGTCGTGCTTTGATTAAAAAAGATCCATTGAAGCAGGCCAATTTGTCGTGCTTCAATCCGTAAACCGTCTCCTTTAATCTAAGCAGGCCCATTTGTCGTGCTTTGATTAAAGATCCGTAGAAGCAGGCCAATTTGTCGTGCTTCAGTCCGTAAAACCTTTTAATTTCAGCAGGCCGATTGTCATGCTGTAATTAAGTACCTTTTCTTTTAATTGACGTAGGCCAATTGTCATATCTCAATTAAAAGTATTCCGAAAACCGTAGACCAGATTAACTAATTTTAAATTATTTTCCAGACACTCGTAACGTCGTAATAAGTTATAAATTCTCGCACGTAAATTTCTTTATCTCCGAACCTATGTACAAATCACGTATTACCGCGAAATAAACATTGCATTTTCCCCGCCGTAACTCTGACCGACCGCGCTTTCTGCGATAACCGACAAGTTTCACCGTTAATCGTTAGTAAAGCCCGGACAATGTTTTAAAGATGATAATAATTTCCTTTTATTGTGAAAACACTGAATATAGAATTATTCCTAATGTAACAAGACCTGTTGTATTTTCTATCACTGATAAATTTGAAATACGAATGTAATTTTTTTGTTATAGAGTAAATATTTTATTTATAGACCGTTGACTGCGATTTTAATGTTCCGTTTTGATTTGTTTCATATCATTATTACGTCGTAAGCATGTAGTTTTTTTGTAAATATGTTTGTTGTATTTGTATGTATATAATTTTGATTATAATAAACACAATAATATAAAATTCGTCTGTTGTATGGTATATCGATAGGTTAATTTTATTCATGCTTTTCAAAGGTAAACAAACATCCGTCATAGCATCAAAGTAAGAATATTAGATGGTAAAGAAACAAAGTAGTACGTACCCATGTAAATAATCTCGACTAGAGCTGGTTCGTGATACGTTTTTTTTTAGATTCACATAGTCACTTTCACCCAGTAGCACGAGAAGTCATTTTAAATTGTTCTTTTGACGTATCCCCTACCGTTACGTTAGTTGGCTCGTTTACCGACATTAATCCGTGGATATGTGCTATAGCATTATGTAAGTATAGACTTCCCAACGTGCACCCGCGTCTGGATGAGAAACTACTATCAGTGAGCATTGAATCTAATAATTTAAAAGAGAAAGAAAAATAGATAGTTATTTAGTTTTTTTTTTCTTGGCATGCGGTGGTTTCCCGTTAACTCCGAAAATAATTAACCGCAATTATTTATAAATTAACCACTGCATGACAAGATGGCGCCCAGCCGTGTAGGCCTTTGTTTTTAGCATAAAAATAAATTATTTCAAGTAAGCAAAATTAAATTAGGTGAATATAAATATTGAATTTTATGATAGACCGTAACCAGTTCAATTATAATTTTGCTTTGAAAGGATATAAAGTATAAATTTTACAAATAGATAGTGATACAAATAATACAGGTTCTTTGTTAAATATTAGGAATAAAAGGATAAATAAATAAATAAAAACAGGAATATAATTTCATTCGGTATATAATTTTGTACATTACAATTTCAAACAATGACGGAGCCGGATAAAACGGATAAACCGGAAAACCCAACTTCTAGTGGGACTATATATAATCTCAAAAAGGAGGATTTGAACGCAATTACGAAAGCCTTAGGTTTAGACGCTTCTGGTACAGTAGATGAGGTACGTAAACGCCTTAGCGTATTTTTGAAGGAATTTAAGCAGGGCTCCGCGACTAAGGGAAATTTTCACACAGACCCACCGCTTGTAGACGCGAAAACCGACAAATCTCCAGCTGCGATCTGCGACTGCTTAAGGAAGTGGGGTTTACACTTCAACGGTAGTTCGGACGCTGTTTTATTTTTAGAAAGGATCAATGAGTTGCAAATGTGTTACGAAATCACAGACGAACAGATGCTTACTGCGCTGCCTGAATTATTTAAAGATAAAGCACTTTTGTGGCTACGGAATAATAGGTCACTTTGGGGTACGTGGGACGAGTTTTTAGAAGATTTTAAACTTCAGTATCTTCCACCACGGTATGAATTATCAGTAGATTTGGATATACGGTCCCGTCTACAAAAAAGTAATGAGTCTTTTAAGGACTATTTAACCGTAATGTTGACATTGATAAGACGCGGCAGAGCGATGTCCGAGGAGGAGAAACTAGAGCGCGTGTACAATAACATGTCGCCTGCGCATAAAATGTACGTGCGTCGGGACGCGGTACAGTCACTCAGACAACTGTCTAAAGCTACTGCCGAGTTTGAGTTGCTTCAGGAGGAGCAAGCACGATTTAATAAGAGAGATAATGAAACCCGTTCACCAGAAAAATCATCTGGTGCTAAACCCGGTACTTCTTCGATAACGCCGCGTTCACATCAGTTATCGTACGTGGTACAAAATCCAAAGCCTCGCGAAGTTCGTACACAATCGGCACCAACGCAAAAGTTATCACATCCAGAACGACGTTGCTGGAATTGTGGAGAAGAGGATCACATGAGAGCAAATTGCAGAAATCCGTTTAAATTGTTTTGCTCGCGTTGTGGAAAGTTGAACATACGATCCAAGGATTGTCGATGCCAGGGAAACTCCGAGAAGGGCGGTCTGCTGGCGAAGACCGTCCGTTCGCAATAACACCGCCGATTAAACGTCCGCAGATTCACGACAGGACCTCCACAGGGTCCGACAATCGCGTGTGGATCCGCGTTAATATTTTTGGACAGAGTTTGCGTGCGCTTGTAGACAGCGGCGCTACATCTTCATTTTTGTCTAAATCTCTAGTCACCCGCTTATTAAAAGAAGATGTCCGACGTGTCCTCAACCGTAAATCTAGAGTCCGCTTAGCAAATGGAGATATCGTAGAGTCACCTGGTTCTGTTTCTTTGCCCGTACACATGGGTAGCCGTATAACACATGTGAATTTTATAATAATGCCTAAAAGCCCGTGTTCCGTCATCTTCGGGATTAATTTTCTTAGAGAGATAGGAGCTGTCCTCGATTTTTCCAAGAGGAAACTGTATTTCAAAGGAGACGACGCAGTTATTTCCGCGAACTGTGGGCTCTCTGAGATGCAGGACCGCAAAGATACCGCTTTGAAAAAATTCCTGGAGGAAGAATTGGGAAAGTTTACTGTTGTGCCTGGCCGGACGAATCTTATCCGTCATACTATTCGACTAAAACCCGACGCAATCCCGATTAAGCAAAGGTATTATCCGTGCAACCCAAAGAAGCAGGCTTTGATAGATGCAGAGGTAGACAAAATGCTTTGTGACGATATTATTGAACCCAGTAATAGTCCGTGGAGTTCACCTATCGTAGTGGTCGCGAAAAAGAATGGTGGTGTACGTTTCTGCGTGGATTTTCGCAAAGTTAACGCCGTCACGATCAAAGATTCATATCCCCTGCCATATATTTCAAATATACTAGACAAACTTCGAAATAGTAAATATTTTTCAACACTCGATTTAAAGAGTGGCTATTGGCAGGTGGAATTGGATGAAGCTAGCAGACCCATTACCGCATTTACAATTCCTGGGAAGGGCCTGTTTTCGTTTAAAACACTTCCGTTTGGTCTTCATAGCGCAGGAGCGACGTTTCAGCGTTTATTGGACTCCATCATAGGACCAGAGATGGCAGAATACGCGTTTGTGTATCTCGACGATATAATAATCCTGGGAAAGAATTTCGACGAGCATTTGAAGAATTTACGCACTGTTTTTTCACGTTTGCGTGAAGCCGGTCTCCAGATACAGCCCGATAAATGCTCATTTGCCAAACGAAGCATAAAATATTTGGGTCACGTAGTCACGCCTGAAGGCATCCGCACCGATCCAGACAAGATAGCTGCGATTTTAAATGTACCGCCACCGAGAAATAAAAAAGGAATTCGTAGTTTTCTGGGGCAGACTTCGTGGTATCGTCGTTTTGTACCGAACTTTGCACGAATTACCGTTCCGCTGGTAAATTTGATCAAGAAGAATGTACATTGGGAATGGACGACGGAACACGAAGCCGCGTTTGCTGCTGTCAAGAAAGCCTTGACAGAGAGCCCTGTTCTCGCATGCCCGGACTTCACCAAACCTTTCCAGCTGCACACCGACGCCAGTGAAAGAGGTTTGGGAGTCGTTTTGATTCAAGAGATAGAGGGTACCGAAAGAGTGATAGCGTACGCAAGCAGGACTTTGAGTAAGGCAGAGGTCAATTATTCTGTGACCCAGAAGGAAGCCCTTGCCGTTGTCTGGGGAATCAAGAAGTTCAAGTACTATTTAGAGTTTAACCAGTTCCTTATTGTTACCGATCACCAGTGTTTGAGGTTCTTGAATGATCTGAAGAATCCTTCCGGACGACTTAGTCGTTGGGCTATCGATCTACAACAGTTCGATTTTATTGTGAAATACCGAAAAGGAGCCATGAATAATTTAGCTGACTCCCTATCACGCGCGCCGCTTCCTTACACGCATGAAAATGATGAAGACGCATGTGCCTTGCTCGAAGAAACGTCTTGCGCTTGGTACAACAAGAAAGTTTCTGATGTCCGTTCCGAACCTGCAAAACATCAAGAATATAGACTGGAAAACGGTAGGTTATATAGACATATACCTGACGTGCATAATATGAGTGGAGTACGCGCTTGGAAGTTGTGCGTAGCAAGATCCGATCGAAACACCGTCCTGAAGGAAATTCATGACGCTCCAGAAGCAGGACACCTGGGCGTCGCCAAAAGCACAGCGAGAGCCGCCTCGTTGTATTACTGGCCAGGAATGTTTCGAGACGTCCGTAGGTATGTGAACCGGTGCAGATCCTGTAAACGACATAAATTTAATCAAGGAAAACCATTGGGACAAATGTTATTTTCACCTGTCGATTGCCCATGGGAACAAGTAAGCGTGGATCTCCTTGGACCTTTTCCGCGTTCGAAGAAAGGATTCACTTCTTTATTAGTTTTACAGGATAGATTCACTAAGTGGGTGGAATGTCAGCCGCTTCGTTCTGCCACTTCTCGGACTGTTATCCAGGCACTTAAGGAAAGGCTCATCTATCGTTTTGGCTGTCCTAAAGTCTTATTGGCCGACAATGGTCCCCAGTTTGCTAGCCACGATTTCAAGAATTATTTCAATGGGTTAGGTGTTAAGCTCAGGTTCAACGCTCCGTATGCTCCTCAGGCCAACCCTGTTGAAAGAACGAATCGTGTGTTAGGGCCTATGATAGCTCAGTATATTGAAAAGGACCATAGGGAGTGGGATATGTACCTACCTCAGTTCATGTTCGCAATTAATAGTGCTAAGCATGAGTCCACAGGATTCACGCCCGCTTTTCTTAACTTCGGTAGAGAGCTCATGCCGCCTAGTTCCCTCCGAAGAACCGCCGATTGTCAGTTGATGAACCATGTAGAACCCAGTACCGAGGATTTAGCACAGGAACTATCCAAGTTGGACGATTTCTTCAAAATAGTGAGGATAAAATTGGCTCAAGCATTCCAGACACAAAGTAGACCGTATAATCTACGCCATCGTCCTTACCGCCCGCAGATTGGACAATGGGTGTACCACCAGACGCATAATCTGTCCGATGCTTCAAAGAAATTCACCGCAAAGTTGGCACCTAAATACGAAGGACCCTCTAAAATTATCCAGATCCTGTCCCCGTCTGTTCTTATGTTACAGGTACCAAACAGACGAAAGCCCGTCAAAGTCCATGTAAAAGACATTAAATTTCCGTCCGCCGACGAGCTGCAAACCAATCTTCCGCCTCCGATTCCGCCGGAGGCCATGAAGGATGTTTTGAACTGACATTTTGGGCAATCCGCCGCACCAGGTGTTTTGTTTCAAGACATCATCCGGAGCTCATACTTCGTACAATCCGCCGTACCAAGTGTGTGCTCATAATACCGTCTAGAGCTCGTACTTCGTGCAATCCGCCGCACGAGGTGTTTTTTTGTCTGCATGGAAGCCACCAGAGTGGAAATTACGGCCGATCTTCCACCTCCAGATCCGTTGGAGGTAGTGGGGGAGGCCAGTAGGGTATATAAAGCTGCCAAATGTGCCATGAGTTACAGTCTGTAAGATGAAGCACACCAAGAAACGTGACCAGTCCACAGCACCCGTGCCACCGTCATCGCCGGCTCCAGCCATTTCCTGCGAGGAGCAATACCGCCTGAAATGGGGTACGCCGCCTGGCGTGAAGACGCCTGAGCGTCCGACGACCCCTCGATATTTCGTCTCGCCCGCCACCATTGCTGTGATGGAGGAGAAGTATCGGACATACTGCTGTCTGACGCCTCCCAAAGCAGACGTTCCTGTACCGCCCGCCGACGAGACGACGATCGACATAGGACCAACACTATATAGTCCTGATGCCGAGGCCTATCTAGGATTCCGGTTTTTGCAATTATTTGGGGCTTCTCCGGTCCCAGATTTGGTATCTCCGCTGCCGCCGTCGCCCGCATCCGGAAAGAAGCCGTCTCTCCCCATTTCTCCCCCTACCATTTCTATCCCGTCTCCTCTTCACTCTGACGAATCTTCACTCCTTCAAATAATGTCACTGGACTCGCTAGTCTCCTTGGATATGCCTTTTCTTACTCCAGATCCTCCACCGCTACCGACAATTCCGCCGTCGACGAAAAGACCGTGCCCGGTCAATCCTGGGGCCTGGGTAAGAAAAGAAGGCACCACCGGCAGGATATCCAAGAAGAGGAAGCGTATGAACAAACAAGTCCGTGTTCGAGTAGATGGCGAATTGATCTCCATGACCCGTCGAGAGGCAGAAGCCCACTACGCCCGCCTGCAACAGCAGAATAGTCGGAGTGAGAGTTAAAATTATCAGGACATCGTGAGTGATGCAAAGACGCTGTGCAAGTGATTAGGTTTAAGATTGTTAGTATAGTTTAATTTTTAATCTTACCAATTCCTGTTTAGTTTTTGAGTATTTGCTATTTATGTTAATTTTTGAACGCTTTTAATGCATATTCCGTTAGAGTCTTGTTTTTTTTTTTTATTTTAGGGAGGGGCCTGTAACGAAGCTCCTTCGTTAATTGAATAAAATATCATTTATTTTCGTTCATATCTATTTTGAATTGCAATTTTCAAATTATATTTGTCTGATATTTTATTCAATCGTTCATTAACCGTTATTTTTCATGTTATGAATATTTTGTAATTAGTATACTATTTTATCTATTCATTTCTTTGACGTTCGCGCTCTTAAATTATCCGTAGACGTCACGATTATTTTTCGCGCGTTGCTACGTCATGTTTACGTAGGAGGACCCCACTCTGCGTACTTGTTTTTCTTGGTGATACGACCATATAAAAGCACCGTCCCCGGTCAAATCGTGGACAGAGAGATTTCATCCTTCCAACCGTTCCTGACTATAGCACTTAGGCCTATTTGTCATGAGTGTTATGGTACCGTCCTCTTTAATCTAAGCAGGCCCATTTGTCGTGCTTTGATTAAAAAAGATCCATTGAAGCAGGCCAATTTGTCGTGCTTCAATCCGTAAACCGTCTCCTTTAATCTAAGCAGGCCCATTTGTCGTGCTTTGATTAAAGATCCGTAGAAGCAGGCCAATTTGTCGTGCTTCAGTCCGTAAAACCTTTTAATTTCAGCAGGCCGATTGTCATGCTGTAATTAAGTACCTTTTCTTTTAATTGACGTAGGCCAATTGTCATATCTCAATTAAAAGTATTCCGAAAACCGTAGACCAGATTAACTAATTTTAAATTATTTTCCAGACACTCGTAACGTCGTAATAAGTTATAAATTCTCGCACGTAAATTTCTTTATCTCCGAACCTATGTACAAATCACGTATTACCGCGAAATAAACATTGCATTTTCCCCGCCGTAACTCTGACCGACCGCGCTTTCTGAGATAACCGACAAGTTTCACCGTTAATCGTTAGTAAAGCCCGGACAATGTTTTAAAGATGATAATAATTTCCTTTTATTGTGAAAACACTGAATATAGAATTATTCCTAATGTAACAAGACCTGTTGTATTTTCTATCACTGATAAATTTGAAATACGAATGTAATTTTTTTGTTATAGAGTAAATATTTTATTTATAGACCGTTGACTGCGATTTTAATGTTCCGTTTTGATTTGTTTCATATCATTATTACGTCGTAAGCATGTAGTTTTTTGTAAATATGTTTGTTGTATTTGTATGTATATAATTTTGATTATAATAAACACAATAATATAAAATTCGTCTGTTGTATGGTATATCGATAGGTTAATTTTATTCATGCTTTTCAAAGGTAAACAAACATCCGTCATAGCATCAAAGTAAGAATATTAGATGGTAAAGAAACAAAGTAGTACGTACCCATGTAAATAATCTCGACTAGAGCTGGTTCGTGATACGTTTTTTTTTAGATTCACATAGTCACTTTCACCCAGTAGCACGAGAAGTCATTTTAAATTGTTCTTTTGACGTATCCCCTACCGTTACGTTAGTTGGCTCGTTTACCGACATTAATCCGTGGATATGTGCTATAGCATTATGTAAGTATAGACTTCCCAACGTGCACCCGCGTCTGGATGAGAAACTACTATCAGTGAGCATTGAATCTAATAATTTAAAAGAGAAAGAAAAATAGATAGTTATTTAGTTTTTTTTTTTCTTGGCATGC
The DNA here is from genome assembly GCA_963170755.1 of Amphimallon solstitiale. NCBI lineage: Eukaryota > Metazoa > Arthropoda > Insecta > Coleoptera > Scarabaeidae > Amphimallon > Amphimallon solstitiale. Next base: position 51,139,198 of record OY720675.1, on the reverse strand, counting down.
GGTGGTTTCCCGTTAACTCCGAAAATAATTAACCGCAATTATTTATAAATTAACCACTGCATGACAACATGAGACACATTTCTGATCTAATTCGTGTAAATGATTCGTTTTTACATGTGTTTCTAAATGTTTTTTACGATTGGTTCTATAATTGCACGTGTCACATTTTAATCAAATGTTTTCAAATGTTTCGTTTTTATATGTTTCTCCAACTCCGACTTCATGTTTGTTCTATATTCACACGATTCACATTTATGATCACATTCTTTCAAATGTTTCGTTTTAGTATGTTTTTCTAAATTGAATTTACCGTTTGTTCTGAAATTACAAATATCACATTTAAAATCAAATTCTTTCAAATGTTTAGTTTTTATATGTTTTTCTAAATTTCATTTATTGTTTATTTTGTAGTTGCACACGTCGTACTTAAAGTCCATTTCTTGCAAATGTTTCGTCTTTATATGTTTTTCAAAATTCGATTTATCATTTACTCTGTAATTACACATTGAAAATCAAATTCTTTCGAGTGTTTTGTGTTTATGTGTCTTTCTAACTTAATTTTGTCGTTTGTTCCGAATTCACATGAATCACTTTTAGAATTAAATTTTTTCAAATGCTTCCCTGTTATATGATTTTTTAAAGACCGGTCGTGTTTTGCTCGGAACCCACATAATGAACATTTAATTCTAAAACAAATTCGATACTTGATATCTCCTCTGTACTTCGTTCAGTATTCGATCACATCACACATACACACTTGGCATGGGCGTGCCTTGCGTCTGGGTACTTCAGCAATTTGATTGCTCAGTGTCGGTGGAACGCGCTTTCTGAAAAGAAACAAACACTTCTAAATTGAAAATGGAAGACGTTGAAATTTCATACTACACAAACTAGTACAACACAACTGTTTAACTTTCAAAAATATTGCCAGGGTATATTTTTAGTAACATCCCTTGTATGCTAAATTAAATTGTACTTAAATATATTTCTTCTGTTAGTTTACCCTCCAAAAAAATATGGTTTTGGGTCGATACAGTATTCCTGACCAAACGTTAACTTTTTGTGGGTTCTGTGTATGATGTAGTCGCATTCAGTGGGGATTTTTGGGGGCTCAGTATCTTCTCAATTAAGGGTAGACGTTGCTTCATCCAAAAAATATATATATTCGGGTCTCTAAATAGTAATTTTGATCCATCATTGTCTTACAGAACTCTAAGAGGTATTCTGGATCATCCTCACTTAATTCGTGAACCAGCTTAAGCTTATATGGGTGCCATTTTTCAATTTTTAAATATTTTGTCACTGATCTCTGACTTAGTCCGTTATTCAGAGCAGATTTCTCGGGATGTTCGATGTGGATTTTCTTGTAGTACGAGTAGCGTATCAAGCCTAATGTAAAGGGAGATTTTCGGGTGACAAATCCTGATTCGATGCTTAATACGTATACCCTTCTTCCCTGAACTTGGTTTCTGTTTTTCATTTTGTTTTTAACCCAACTTAGAACTTAATAAATCCAACTTATTAAGGCAGTTCTTTCAAAATTTGACTCTCCAAACTGATTAACTCCAATAACAACTAATTAATAGTCGATATTACGATAAACAAAAGCTAAAACTTCACACCGAAAAAGTCATACACATATTATTAGTTATGGAATATTGAAAGCTATTTTTTCTTGTTTTAATCGACCGACATAAAAAAGTCCCCACTAGATAGAGAACGAATAAAAAATAGATTCAACACTTGCATAATATGCATGTATATTATTAACAATTTAAATACATACCCTTAATAATCATGGATATGTTCACTTTGGTTAGTTTTATTAATAATGTCCCAAATTAACTTATTATCTGAACTTTAAATATGTGTTGCACTCAAAAAGTATCCAATTTAATCCATATTTTGTAGTTCAGCTGTTCATTCATATAACTGTGATTCAATTTTAATTTTTTCAAAATTTAAAAAAATTGTTACAATATAGTTCCATTCTGAATTGTACAAAGTTGTGATGTTTAATTGTTAACAAAAATGGGCTTAAAAAATCATATGTAACTGCAATTTTCTTGAAAAGAATGAAACTAAAAAAGTGAGTAATTTGTAATAATTATTTTCACAACATTTTAGGTATGTATGAATAGGCTTTGCCTGATATATATTGATACGTACATCACATCAGAGGTCAGTAGCTCAGATACATCGAAGTTCTGTAAAATCACAGAACATAAATATTTCATATATTCGGTACCCAAAAAATGTTTTCAAAGCACGCCCATGCTAGGTCTCTAGTTTGAACCTCCATTTATATGGGGTGGTACGCTCTAAAACTTATCGCAAAATCACAAAAGCGACCACGACAATCAATATCGATGACCCGTTATCTTATTACACTGTATATGTTCTAATGTTCAGTATAATATTGCGCACAGATTCAACCAGTACATAACAGCGCGTAATTTAAACCTTAATTTTCTGACTTACTGGCCAACCGAGCTAAATCCCCGATATTTTTGACTTTGCCATAATTAAAGGAATTTCTCACATTAATTCTCATATATAATCTAACTTTGACCTAAGTTCTGATCACAGCCCTATAATAATAACATTGAGTACCGAGTAATCATGCAACAGACAAGCTTTGGGCTTGTCTGTTTCATGATTACAAACATGCACAAAGAAAACAAATTAGAATAGATTTGCGGAATATGTTAACAGAAATATAAAATTAATGATAGAACCTCATAAAATAGATGAAGAATAGAATACCTTACATCTCTTTACAAACTGCGTCGTAGAAACTCCCTCTACCAATGCCAAAACAGAAATTAATAATATACCACTATATCAACTTGTATATCAAACACCTTGAAAAAGGAAAACACAGAGCAAGAAGAATTTGGCAAACAAGCAGACACGCGCAAGACAAAACATATTTAAATAGTGTAACACATCGTCTTAAAGCAACTCTATCAAAATCTATAAATGACACATTAAAGTATTATATCACAGTCTATCTCTTAATGATCAGTCAATATGGAAAGCTATAAAGAAAATTAATAGGCCTATTACACCTATATCACCAATCAGAAAGCCAGACCAAGAAGGGGATAGAACAGAGGAAGGAAAAGCAGAAGCATTTGCTAATCATCAAGTCTGCAGTGCAATACCAACTGATATAAATGTAAACGATGATGACGTTTAACTTTTTCTAGATGCACCCTGCCAACTATCACTTCCAATAAACTACATTAAACCAGTGAAAGTCTTCCGAGAAATAAAGACAATTAACGTTCATAAAGGTTATGATCTCATCGTCGGTCAAATATTAAAATACATATATACCTAGAAAGGCTATGGTTTTAGTAGCAACGTTTTACAAATCAATGTTAAGATTGTGTTACTTTCCTATACAATGCAAACTTGCCCAAATCTGGTAAACCACCCTGAACCCACATCTTATCGGCTGAAAAGATGTGGGCTTATTGTCAGTTATATCAAAAATTTCGAAAAGCTGATGCTCAGAAAGCTTAAAAATTCAGTCTGGATTTCGGAAACACACTCGACCATTTAACAATGTAAAGTAGTGCAACTGCCTTCTTAAGCATCCAACAGGCTTTTGACAAAGTATGGCATAACAGCCTATTGTGTAGGTTAAAAGAGAAGCTGCCAGTTCAACTATACTTAATAATAAAATGCTACCCCTGAGAGATACTTTCAGGTTAAAATCAACAACACATTCTCAACATATCAACTTACACAATCAGGAGTACCACAGGGTAGTGTCCTGGGACCATACTTGTACCTATTATACACTGCTGATGTGCCAGTTACTGCAGAAGCTCACATTGCAAAATTTGCTGATGACACAGCTTTTCTAGCAACAGGTAGAAACTCTACAGAAGCTACAAACAAATTTCAACATCAAATAAACGAACTAGTGCTCTTTGATAAACAAATGGTGAATCAAAGCAAATAGTAGCAATTCAACCCAAATCACATTTCCAGACGAACCTTATGCCAAAAGGTATCGTTCTAAAATTAGCCATTACCAGTGAAAAATTACGTGAAGTACTTGGGTATTCATTTATTACTCAAATATATATTTCAGTGGATTATAAGAATGTAATTATGTTTTAAAAGAAACCTGACCTACAATACCTATAACTGAAATACATGCACATAATGCAAGGCAGAAAGCCAGATATTTTGAGTATCTTTACGAGTTAAAGAAACTTAATCGCGTTTTTCCCATTCTTCTTTATCGACATGAGAACAATATCAATATCACTAGATCAAATTGTATCTTTCGCCACTCGTTGAATAACAGAACCAACTATACACGACTCTACGTATTACAAACATTATGAATATGTAGTTGCGTATAACACTAAAGTACATACGTACATAATAGGCGACCATTAATAAATTCCTTATATGTTTAAACAACTGGTTGCGACAGACATAATTTATTATAATAAAAATATCATTGTACTCATATAAGATTAAGGAGGTACATTTTCTATGCATTAAAAAGATTGATGGAGAAATCGATAAAGCATAAAATATTCTTTAACCAATTTTGGTAATGTATTGTATAGTTTTTCACCATATTGTGCAAGTAATAAATTTTTAAAAATGAGTCACGCCAACTACATATAACTATATTAGGGGTGGAATGGTACAAAAATTTACTGCAATATCACCAAGAGCCAATCTTTTCGTGTGCAGGCCGCTTCTATTGAAACTTGTTTTAAGTAAATCAACGGCGTAAGTGTAGGTACACATAAAGAACCTATCGATGAAGCGAACAACATATTCCACTGGTAGATGGCAAAAAAGATGAGAGACTGTGAAAAGAGTATACTAACTCGGCAACAAGACAAGACAAGCTAGATACATAAAAGATAAATGTAATTCCGAATTTTTTCGAAAATTAGGGAAAATGTGCTAACAAATTGCTAAAGAAAAACGGAAGGATATTTATTATAAAATACTATAATATAGAAAATCCCATAATACAGAGAGAATTTTTCATTCGCCATTTGAAAAAGATACCTCCAAAAGGAGAACAACTAATGTCCAGTCTCGCAGGACTTACAGAATTCATTACCACTTTAAAGTAGATGGAATATCCATAACTGTATGTAAAAAGTTTCTTTTGAACACGTTGGGGAGATCCAAACGCATCGTGCGTACAGGTTTCTGTAAATTCAAGTAGCAGGGGTATTAGAAAAGGAGAAAAAAGGTGTAGACAAAGAAGTCAGCAGCAGTTACAAGGCGTAAAGTGAATGCCAATGCTGATAGAAAAATTTGAAAAAAACAGATTCGCTCACATCAGTCTCACTATTGTCGCGAAAAAACTACCAAAATGTATATACTTTCACCCGGAATTAACTTTGCCAATGATATACCTACTCTATGTTCTTGGAAGATTTAGAAGGATGGATATAAAGACAAAACCAGCTTATCCACATATCGGAATATTTTAATGACAAAGAATTTATCCTTCTTCTATCCAAAGACCAATGGTATACAGAATTTTCAATCGCTACTATAAATGTAACTGCGTTAAACATAAGCCCTGTGAAAATTGCAAAATCACATCTCTAACAGTTGCATTCTAAAAAAAAAAATTAGTGTGCTTAAGACCACACGGCAGAAGTGAAAACTTCATCAAGGCGAGGTTAATAATACGAAATACAACTTTTTTTTCGTTCTATATTCATTTACATTTACATTTTCCATTTTCGTTCTATATTACATTTAAAAAATATATATTTATTATTATTGTGTATACATTATTCTAGTACATTTCGCTCGGTCTGATCAAGTTTTCACTTCAAAAATTCATACATACTGCTATGATATTAGTACAATTGTAATAGGGTTGCCACGATCTAGCTCATAAAACAAAATTCTCTCTCTCTCAGGTTCCCTCGGCGAGACTGTACAATGTTCACGTCAGGAATCGTGATCTTAGGAAACAGTATAAAAAAACCACAAATTACTTGAAGACAAAAAAAATGAAATAAATAATTAATTATCTTTTCTAAAATCTTTAATAAAAGTGAATAACAAATCAGATATAATTTATTTATTATAAAAAAACAAAAAAAAAAAAAAACTTTCATTAATAAATTCTCAAGAAAAAACCCTACCCACTAATTGACCAGATAGGATAAAAAAAACTTGTACTGACAAACGCGACAAAATGTACCTAAATAATTAAATACTGAAAATTATTCACTAAGTTTATACAAAATAATAATTACTTAAAATAAATAAATTAAATACCTATAATTAAAATACATCAAATTATAGCAACCTGATACAGCAAAGAAAATTATCTAATTTAATAGCTTCTCAATAAATATAAAATATTCTCAAACACGTGCAGAGAAACAAAATGACGGATACGAGTCTACTTTTTACAATATTAAAATTTTCTCTTATTATTATAAAGAATGCATTCTCTTTAGTAAAATTAATACTTAACTTGAATAACAGCAATAAAACTAATTCACAATCTTGATTAAATCTTGGCTCCGTAAAATAATGAAATTTATAACAATTTTTATTCAAATATCATATAACTTTAATACAACAGTACTTGACGGGAGACCAAAATTTAATAATCTTCATATATCACACGGCAGGACAAGTGAAAGTCACATATCCCTACCACGTCTAAAACTTCGCACATGTATACAATATTAAAATATCAAGTTGAGCGTAAATAATCTATCTGGCATCTTTTCTTTTAAATTCAAATAACAAAATAAATATTAATATACACAGATTACCAAAAGACTACTATACCTCCCAAATTCTTAAACAGAAACCAAAATACAGTGTGTACCAAAACATTTGCTCCACAGAAAAACAAATTTGAAACAAATCAATTTATTTACTTTTACTTATCCATGATATATAAAAAACCATAGCATATCTCCAAAATAACAATTTATTAAATCTGTGCAAAGCAAAGATTTCAGAAATTTTTATTTTCCGCACACAACATCTTACTATCTCTAATGTTTTCTCCAAATACAATATAATGTAAAAATTAAAACCCTTCTCCGCACACAGAATATAATTGTATAGTACCTCACAATCTTCTTAAGGACTGTTCAAGTATGGATGCAGCATACTAATGTGATATCGTCCCTTCTTAATGCGTCCATCCATTGAATAGAGCTCATATGTGACGTTATTAAATATTCTTGTTACAATATACGGACCACAATAAGGAAGATCCAATTTAGCACACTTTTGTTGATTTCTTCTGGCAACCCTGTATCTTCTAACAATAACTGTATCACCAATATTAAACCTAGTTCTTTCTTTGATTTTTTCATTTTCTCGGCGCACATACATCTCCCCTTGCCTTTGTAGTCTTCCTCGAACCAAATTATTTCTCTCTTCTAGATTATGAACAACTTCTCCATGCAAATCCCAGGGCCGACTAGGAGTAATTCCATTCATCAAAGTCGCTGGACACTCTTCAGTAAGGGTATTGGGCGAATTGTTCATGGAATCTTCTATCTGTTGGACATACTGGACCCAGCCTACATGGTGTTCATGGGTTTTCATGCTCAAAAATTTGATTACCTCTTGAATATACCGCTCACATGGATTGGCACATGGATGGCGTATCGAAGAAAAACATACATTAATATTTTGTTCATTCAAAGCATTTATAAATCTATCATTAGTAAAATAACTAGCATTATCTGCTAAAATTCGTCTCATTTTTCCTTGATTTTGTACGAAGTTATTAATACATAAAAGTGCAATCTCAGAATTGTATTTTGTAGTGGGAAACAGCCTAACAAATTTAGTAAAAATATCCACCATAACAAATATATTTCTATACCCATAATCTCCTGGTATTAAATTTAAAATCAATCGCTACTAAATCCAATTTATTATTCACTATTATACTTTTTATATCATGTTGCAATGTACGATTTTTATGCTTTCCAAAATAACATTCATTACAACTCCTTACCACCCTTTTCGCAATACTTCTATCTTTAACAGCATAAAAAGCTTCTCTAAAAGTTAACCAAACTTTCCTAGTCCCAATATGTCCCAGTTCATTATGAATAATGGACATTGCTTGACGAGCATACATTTCATTTACAACCACATTATACTGATCACGAATCTGTTTTTTAATAAGCCCATCATGAAAAATATAATCTTTATAATTCCCCACATTTCGCAATTCCTCTTTAATATGATCAAAACATTCATCCTGCTGGACCTGATGGATCTCAACATAGTCAAACTTTCCCTCAGCTGCATATCTATTATAAGCATTTAACTCGACATGATTGAAGTTACTTTTTATATTGTACATTCTTGTTAAAGCATCAGCGGTAACATTTAGAACACCTCTGATATGTCTAATTTGAAATGAATATTCTGATAACAACAATGACCATCTATATATTCGATTATTTGAAAATCTAGTTGACAAAAGTGACGTCAACGCCGCATGATCTGATTCTACAATAAATTTTTTAGCCAACAAATAAAAACGTAATTTATTTATAGTATGCACTAGAGCAAGTAACTCTTTTTCTCCCACTGTATATCTTAATTCATATTTTTTTAATAGCCTTGAAATGAAACAAATAGGCTCTTCATTTCCCTCATCATCTAACTGAATTAAAACTCCACTTATAGCAGAATCACTAGCATCAACTCTTAATAAAAATTCTTTAGAAAAATCAGGCAGTACTAATAACAAACTATTATAAAATTCATTCTTAACCTTTTCAAAAGCATCTATTCTTTCTTTAGACCAAATAAATTTTTCATTCTTTCTTAATAATTCATACAATGGTGCACATAATTTTTCCAAATACGGAACAAATCTTTTATAATAACCTACAATACCAAGAAAACCTCTCAACATTTTCACATTCTTAGGTCTAGGATAATTTTTTATAACCTCCAGCCTAGAATCATCCACACTGACATATTTTAAACTTAAATTATATCCAAGGAATTTAATTTCCTTTTTAAAAAACTCACATTTCTTAATATTAATTTTTAAACCATTATTTGCTAATACCTCTATAACCTTCCTTAAATGTTCCATGTGTTCTTCAATTGTCTTGCTAAATATTAAAATATCATCTATATAATGGGATACAAACGATTCATAAGGTTCTAAAATTTGTTGCATTGCTCTAATTAAAGCAGCAGACGAGCTACTTAGTCCATATGGTACCACTTTAAATTGGTATACAGCTCCATCTACCATAAAACCACAATATTTTCTACTCTTTCTTCCTAAAGGCACCAACCAAAAAGAACTTTTTAGATCCAACTTAGTATAAATCATAGCGTCGTTGCACTTAGATAATAACGTTTCCACAGTTACAGGAGTCTCAAATTGCATCTTGGTACGCTCATTCAACCTTCTCACATCCAAAGATAAGCGAACATCTCCACACTTCTTTTGAACCACCACCAGCGGATTGACATACCTCGTGACACCTCTCTCAATAACACCATCTCGCAACATCTTTCTTACTTCTTCTCTCACCTTCTCTTGCATATTTTTGGGAATTGGATAATTTTTAATTTTAAATGGTCTCGACTCATCTACTTCTAATGAATGTACATAATTTTTAGCAATACAGGGAAATTTATCTACTAAGGAAATATTCTTCTTTATCATATCTTTGACATTTTCTTTATATTTTTCTTCAACATTAATTTCAAGTAAATCTACATCTTCAGGCACCTCGATACACATATTATTGGACTCTATTTCTTTAACCTCTTCAACCTCTTCATAATTTTCACCATTTATACTATTTATAACTTCTTTTACTTCATATACCATTTCCATATTATTTATAATCTTTTCATTTTCTTCATCTTCTTCATCCTGCTGAACCCAGGAAACTACTTGATTCTCCACCACCATACATTTTCTCTCAATGTCTATTACTGCCTTTATTTTCTCTAACAGGTCCATTCCAATAATACCATCTCTTTGTAAACCTTTGACTGACATAAATTCTCCCAAAAACTTATTATCTTTTACCATAAATTCCACTACATAAATTTTATTTACCATTGCTATTATCTTTTTCGTCGCAGACACAATTGTAATTTTTCTTGTAGGTATATATTTACCTGCATTCATACTTTCTAATTTTTTTATTATTTGATCATCCAAGATTGAAATTTCACTCCCCGTATCAACTAAACAATTTACTTTCACTCCTCCCATAGTAACTTTTATATGTGGCAACATCTTATTATCTAAACTATCTGAATCATTATCTATCATTGCATTCATACTAATTATCTCTTTGGTTGGCCTATCTAAAAATCCTGACACTTTGCCTTTTCCTCTCTCTCTACATTCTCTCTACTATTTTCTTTTTTAGTACCATTATATGAAAAATTTTTATTTACTCTTTCATTCTGTATATAATTACGATTTATATTTTCCTCTCTTAATTGACATGCTCTATCATTCTCTCTATTCCAATTTACATTTTTATTTTCTACCTGTGGTCTCACAAATCTATTTGTCATGTTATAATTGTGTGAATTTCTTTCTCTATCATTAAAATTTCTTTGCTCTCTATATCTTATACCATTTCTATCATATTTTAACATATTACAACTTTGAAATCTATTTCCATACTCAGCATCATCTAATCTCTTCAATAATTCTATAAATTGACTAATGGTCTTTATATTTTGTATGGCCACTGCCTGACTTACTTCAAAATCAAAATGACATGCTAATTGTGTAACCAAATCAATTTCTAGCATAGCAGGAGTTAAATATTTTAAAATTGAATATTTTTTTATTATATATGTCTCACGACTATCTGAACCTCCTTTCTTAAAATTACCAAATAATAAATCTTTTCTCACCCTCATTTGTGCCATCTGTCCCCAATACTGCTGTGTGAATCTCTTTTCAAAATCCTCGAACGTCATCACCTCGTCAGAAATCATGTCCCACCAGATAAGAGCATCGTCCTTCAAACAATTTCTCACCATCTGCAGCTTTCTACCATCTCCTGGAACATTCTCCAAACACGCCTTCAAATTCTTCAGAAAACCCATCGGATTTATTGATGTTGATCCATAAAACTTAGGCAAAGCATCATCTGCTACTGGCATCGGAATATATTTTATTATTTCACCATTTCCACGAATTTGTTCATTTTTTATTGCTGTTATCTTCTCTTCCACCTTTTCCATTTCTTTTCCATTTAATACATCTCTCTGTAGCACTTTTATGCATTTATCTTCAATAATATTCATTCTTTCTAACATTTCTTCTTTCATTACATCAACTTTAATTTTTAATTCTTCAATATCTTGTTTATTTTCTTCTATTTTCTTTATTTGTCCATCCACCTGTCCAAACTTTGCCATAAATACCTCAAAACTTCTTTGCATCCTTTCTTCCATCTTGTCCATTCTTTCTCCCATTTCCAATATCATTTCCATCAACATTTTATTTTCTCCTTCTTCTTTTTTCTTTAAGATAGACTCCATACCCTGACTCTGCTCCTGCGACTCATCACTCTCATACCCTGCTGGTTGTCTCCATTCCATTTTCTTTTCTCCCTCCATTTTGTTTAACACATCCAAATTTTGTTGAGCGCCTTGTAAATTTCCACTTCCTTCCATTTTCAAACCACGTTGTTTCAGCCAAAATAATTGCTTTTCTGCCACACTTTGGTTGCCGCCAAAATAATTGCTTTTCTGCCACACGTTGGTTCAGCCAATATAATTGTGCTATGATATTAGTACAATTGTAATAGGGTTGCCACGATCTAGCTCATAAAACAAAATTCTCTCTCTCTCAGGTTCCCTCGGCGAGACTGTACAATGTTCACGTCAGGAATCGTGATCTTAGGAAACAGTATAAAAAAACCACAAATTACTTGAAGACAAAAAAAATGAAATAAATAATTAATTATCTTTTCTAAAATCTTTAATAAAAGTGAAAAACAAATCAGATATAATTTATTTATTATAAAAAAACAAAAAAAAAAAAAAACTTTCATTAATAAATTCTCAAGAAAAAACCCTACCCACTAATTGACCAGATAGGATAAAAAAAACTTGTACTGACAAACGCGACAAAATGTACCTAAATAATTAAATACTGAAAATTATTCACTAAGTTTATACAAAATAATAATTACTTAAAATAAATAAATTAAATACCTATAATTAAAATACATCAAATTATAGCAACCTGATACAGCAAAGAAAATTATCTAATTTAATAGCTTCTCAATAAATATAAAATATTCTCAAACACGTGCAGAGAAACAAAATGACGGATACGAGTCTACTTTTTACAATATTAAAATTTTCTCTTATTATTATAAAGAATGCATTCTCTTTAGTAAAATTAATACTTAACTTGAATAACAGCAATAAAACTAATTCACAATCTTGATTAAATCTTGGCTCCGTAAAATAATAAAATTTATAACAATTTTTATTCAAATATCATATAACTTTAATACAACAGTACTTGACGGGAGACCAAAATTTAATAATCTTCATATATCACACGGCAGGACAAGTGAAAGTCACATATCCCTACCACGTCTAAAACTTCGCACATGTATACAATATTAAAATATCAAGTTGAGCGTAAATAATCTATCTGGCATCTTTTCTTTTAAATTCAAATAACAAAATAAATATTAATATACACAGATTACCAAAAGACTACTATACCTCCCAAATTCTTAAACAGAAACCAAAATACAGTGTGTACCAAAACATTTGCTCCACAGAAAAATAAATTTGAAACAAATCAATTTATTTACTTTTACTTATCCATGATATATAAAAAACCATAGCAGTACGCATGTATATATACAAATTGACGATATGATAATTCTCATACGAGTACCCGCGCTTGTTTAATGGTAACGTGCCGGCCTCATATCCGGGCGGTTCGGGATCGCATCTGCACGCGGACAAGAATTTTTCAGAAAATAAAAATACAATATTTCGCGTATTTATTCTAAATTTCAATTTAATCGAAATTAAATACCGCTAGTTAGTGTTATAATACAAAGCCGAGCGTGAAACGGTTGCCGAGCGAGTATAGCAGAGACCGGCAGAGACGCGCAATGAGTCTTTTCGTACCATTCTGGAGGGAATCACTTCAAGACGACCCACGGCCGGGGGGGGGGGGGGCTTATGAAAGTGACCATTCCAGAATTCAAAAAGTTGAAAAATTAATATGGAAGATGCTCGGCTAAAGAAGACACAATCCGCAGGAATGATTGGAGTATTTTTTACAACCACCTTTAAAATTCTTCATGATCATCTCGACAAAACTAAAATGGGTGCCGATAGTACTCACACGCCGTGCGCTTTTAGACCTGATGACAGGGATGGTATATTGAGTCGAATTGTTAGGAGGATGAAACTTGAGTTTATCATTATGAACGTGAGTCCAAACAAGGCTCCACGCAATAGCACAAAAGACGGCACACCGCCACCCAAGAAGTTTAAGCGGCTACTGTTTTTTGGAATTCAATCCTGGAGCGGTTAAAAGAATTCATTAAAGACAAACATGGGGGAAAGTGACGAAAGGTGTATTATTTCTGTACGACAATGATCCCGTTCATAAGAGTCGTGTTGCGCTAGCTGCCCTGCATAAAGTGTGCTTCAAAATTTTGAATCACCCACTCCTCCTCCTCCTAGCGATTTTTACCTGTTCCCTAAAATGAAAACATAAGGTAACGACGGGTAACATTGACAGTAGGGAAACATTGACACATTTTCAAATATCCCTTCTAGCTCCTCGACAAATTAAAATTACGCCTATGAATGTTTATCATAAATTATGGACAAGTTCCGCCATCCAGTGGTGTGACGCAAGAAGTTTATAAATATTTATTATAGGAATTTTTTAAACGTCAAGACAAATACTGCAATGTGAGGTAGTAGTCGCCATATAAAAAACTGTTGTTTGAATAAAAAAAAAGTGCAGCTTCTAGGGTTTAAATCTAAGGTAAATTGATGTTGTAACATATTACGAATATTATCTGTCAATTTTGCGATTTAAAATAAAAAAATTAAAAAGTTATATGAGGTTAACTTTGACAGGGTGTCAATGTTTCCCCTTAAAAATGTGTCATTGTTGTCTTTTTATAGAATTTAATAATTAGGGGAGGTGGGGGTAAGTTGACGAACTTAAGGTTGCATCCCTAAATTTGGTGATTTGTGGATACATTACGAATTATATATTTACAGACTTACTGTATTGCTACATACTTTAACTGATTTATATATTTTTTTCCTGTGAAGATTGACACATTTTTGATAATTGGTGAATATAAAAAAAATTTAACATTCATCATCTTGCACACAATAGTCGCTAAGTTGACGAAGTGAGGTGGGTAAGTTGACGATATATATAAGAAAGTAAAAACGGACTATAAAAATGAAATAAGGCAATTTATTAAGAAAAAAACACACAATCCAAAATACGCATAAGCGAATGAACGATATTCTCATACTTATCAATCAATTATCGCAGCGATAACAATGCCATTTTTTAAATTTAGCTACTTTCGGAGAAAATTCTGTGCACTCAGCATATGCCCAAAGTTTACAAGAACAACATTGAAACCAAAGTTCATTGTCCTTGCCTAAATCATCACATATAATACAGGTTTTATCATCGTCTTCAACTTCTAAATCCATGTCATCATCGCTATCGACATAGGGTATTTCCGTGGAACTAGTGGAATCAGAGGAGTTGTCAAATTTAATTTGACGCTTTGTATTTTTATTTGTTTTCTTCAGTTCAGGTTTTTTTCTTCCTAATTCTTTCACCACCTTTTGTGTATTTTTGTCTGCTCATTTAAAAGCTTTTTGTTTTCTTTTTCTTGTTTCTCACGCTGCTTTTGTTCCAAGGCATCTTTAACTGGAGTGCTTGAAATAATAAATGAAGGTAACATCTTCCTGGGACGTCTAACTTTTGGATTTGCTTCAGGTAAAGCTGGAAGTCCAGAAGTCATATTTTTTGAATTTTCCTTATTTGGCGTTCGTGGTGCTTCTAAAGTTCTCGGTATTAATGTCGATACTGACTGAGACTCATCTGGTAAAACTTTTGAGGTTGAAAATAGTGGTTGATTTTCGTTAAAATCTTCAACAACCGCTGTTTCTGGTTGTACGTTTGACAAATACGTTTCAGTTATATCTAACATTGACGCTGGTGCAGCTTCAACTCTCTCTGTGGTTTTTGCGGTTTCAAAATCGGTATCTGTGAAAATTTGTGAGTCAAATGGCTCTATTCCAGTCGCTCTAAATCCACTCATTGCATTTGCTATTGTAGCGAATTTTAAATAGGCCTGACCAAAAAGTGAACCAATATCATGTAGAGTAATAACTCGTCCGGGATGGCTGCTCAGAAAATCTTTGCATACTCTGCTATAGGCAGTTTTTAAAGGACCGTATAATGACACGTCAAGTGGCTGCATTTGATGACTTGTGTGCGGCGGAAATCCAAGTAGAGTAATATAATTTTTACGGCACAATTTAACTGCTTGTAGGGTAACATGACTAGCATGATTGTCCATTAAAAGTAATACACGATTACCTTGGCTAGGCCTTACATGCTGAATAAAATGTTCCAAGTATTTTACAAACGTATCAGCAGTCATCCAGCCAGTTTCATGTGCCACGCCCTTGAATCCAGAAGGCGTGTTATTCATGTAAGCTGGCTGCATCCTAACTCTGGGAAAAATTAAAAAAAGCGGAACAAATGACCCGATTGCATTCATACAACAAACTGCCATAACATTTGTGCCTCTTTCTGCAGAAGAAATTTTTATTACTCTACCCTTTCCTCTAGGAGTTATTACTTTAGGAGTCTTAGTAGCCACAGTTGAAACACCTGTTTCGTCTAAGTTATAAATTTGATGTGGTTCAAAGGCAAAATTTGTTTACATTTTCTCTGTTGAATGCCATAAGCCTGGAAAAAGAGGTAGCTTCAGGACTTCTTAGAGACAACTTGAATTTTTTCATAAACTATTCAACGAAATGTCTACCAGCCCTTTTTTTCGGTGTTAAACCTGTGTGGAATTTTTCAGCATACTCAAAAATTACTCTACTGAACTGTTCTTTCGTTAAACCAAATGCCCTTTTATCTATGTCTACAATGTAATGATATAAACTTTACAGCTGTTCTTCAGAGAACGGTGTTTTGAAACGTCCAGCGTTAGAGGGAAAAGCCTAAAAAATAAACTTTAGGTTTATTTTGAAAAATACAGAGAATTGAGATTACTTTTACCTCATATGCGGGATACTTTTTCAAATATCTTCGCAATGTTGGCGAATTACCACTTTTCCCCTTCACTAGAACATCCCTCATTGCTGTTTTCATGTTCTATTTACTCCACGATTGTCTCTCAGTTTTTCGTATATATGTTCTACCCATCTTTTCACATAAACTAAAATAATAATATGGAATAATCAATCTAAATTGCACCAAAAAAATCGTGGAGGGTAAGATGACGAAACCGTCATCTTATCCCCCTACGTTGTTCGTCAACTTAGCTACAAATAAAATTTCAAATATTATGATTATTACTTCGGTTTAAATAATGATATTAATAGAAATTAAATTACATAAAGGTATGCAAAAACAATGGTTTATCTTGTATTTCAGCAAATTAAGTTCAATTCTTACCCAAAATATGATAAACACTATTTTCTGAGCACTCGATATTACAACACGTTGCACATGTTAGGTTTGCTGCTTATGTCATTTTAGCCACCTAAGGCTCTATTACATGAGATACACTATTAACATACAGGCCTCTGTATAGCAGAACATGCCGTCAGAAGCCATCGCTTTGTTCTGTGTCATCTTTTGGGTGTTAGATGTCGCTGTGATACTCTCACTGCATTTAACACGCTAAAATGACATAAGCAGCGATTTAAGTCTTGAAGCTATTGTCGAGAATCTCCACGCACACTGATGAGACCTCATAGGTCGAAACAGCGGTGTCTGTGCGTTCGATTGTCGACAATAGCACTTAATGTATGTGTGTATCTCAAACACATGCATATATGCATATACGTTTTACGTATAAAGGTATATATGTAAGTCACAGTAATTAATAACCTAAATTGCTATCTCCTTTTATTTTTAAACTTTAAATATTCCATTTTACATTACCGTCACGTTATACTTTTTCAGTTTTTCAAATTTGGCTTTATATATTTATCATATCTTGTATATATCTTATAAAATTATTTTTTTTACATTCTTTCAACAATTGTTCTTTGCCATGTTTATTTATTTCAAAGATATAGCCGTATTTCTTTGTTTTTAAATATTTACGAAATATACCTAAGAGCACTAACATTACCGTCACGTCAACTTTTGGCACAAGTTTGAAACAATGTATGGCGCCGGTTGATCGTTTGTTTACTTTTATAATCTTCTATAGCCAAGTGGATGTTGCGAGTCCGTGTTTTACAAAAATAACTGCCGTTATACAGGTTTTTTTTTCTATAAAAAGGGTAAGTTTTAGGCAGCGTATTTTTTCTCTTTTTCTGTCCCATGGGACAATTTACTTCTAATAGTAGCCATCGTTATCAGCACATTTGTCCAATATTTTAAACCACTGCTAGTTTCATATTTCCTAACCTCAAGTCTTTCTTTCTAGATGTAACATTTCTAACACTGTTTTACTAGTGTTCAAACATTACCGTCACGTTCGTAAAACAGCCAATACGTGATTGTAATGATAAAAAAGTGATGGTGAAAATTTCGATTTATTACAAGTTAATAATTAGTTTTTAACATTTGAAATATCACTACAAAAAGTATAACAGTATAATCGGTAAAAGTATATTTTTTGAAAGTAATATAAGCCAAAAGGTAAAGGTTATTGAAAATGACCCATATACATACTTATTTTTCAGCGTATCCATTAGCGGGCCAATTTCCACATTTTGTGTTGTGTGCGACATATAAATATCTTAGAATCTGTCCAAACTAATTTAGTCGCATGGCCAACATTAATCATAACATTTTTTACATCATTTGGAGATTCCCAACGCACACAATTCATTTCTTCCGCTGAAATTTTTGAATTAGTCATTTAAAAACAATGTATACTTTGCAGATTGCTACACCAATAAATCAATAATTTCATTGTCTATAATTTTTCAAAATTTTGAACGAAAGGCATTTGCTCATATTTGGAGTAATCCGGTTTAGAATTGAATCAATGATATAATCATGGATCCATGTGATTTTACTTGATCTCGGTCATTGAAATTCGAGGATGTCTAATTGTCTGGATTGAATATGATGTTCCGTGTCCGAGCGACTGTGGGTATCATCTACTGAATTTTCTTCGTCACAAGTATCATTATCAAGATTGTAGATCATTATGAACATGGAGAAGTCGGTTATTCGTTAGTCATACCTCCACTTTCGTGCAGAGTTGGTTTCTTGAGAGGTTATCAAAAAAACCTGATCCACCCTCGTCTCCGGAATCTTCATCTGTCAAAGTGTTTGAATCAGGGGCTTCTACAACGTTTGATCTACGTCCATATCATGGATATAAGCAATGCCACCTTTACTTTACAAAGCCATGATGTTACATTTGGCAACGCCGCACTAGACGTTCGAAGTAGTGCTAGTCCGCATTCACTCCGTACCCGACGATTTCGAATATACTTACCATTTTTACAGTTTTTTCACGTAATTTTCGTTTATGAAAGGTATTGTTGATTAAATACAACAAAAAATATTAAAATTCTATTTCAATATAAACATTACCTAAACAAAACAATTAGGAGTGTTATTGAATTGCGAAACTCTTTATTTTAATTAACAAATGAAAATATTTCATTTATAAGTCTCAAGTTTTCGTTTCTTACTTTTATTTTTTTCCCCAGATTTGGGCTTATCAGCTAGTTTACGAGTTTCACTTTTACATTTGGTGTAATTATTTAATAAAATGTTGGCAAAAATTGAATAAAATTTAGAAGCAAGTGTTCTAAATTTTAATCCACAAATACATTCTTGTTCAACCTCAAAAAAAAGATTTATCTCTAAACTTAATTCAGTAAGTGTCATTAATAAACATTTTTGTCTAACCGATTTCAGAAAGGTCGCTTCCAAATTTAAATTATGAATTATAAACTCCAGCAATGCATGCATATGGAAAAAAATAGTTATTACAGTTTCCGTGGGTAAACACAAACCACCCCTTTGTAACTCGTCGAAGTAAATGTTGTCAGCTTCATTCCCTTTTGATTCCATTATTAAATGTTGACAAAAAGAACAATTTATAAACTTGCAAACTGACGAACTGGCATAGCCACATACATAAAGTGTAGTTCCTTCGTCAAGCTCACAAATATCCAAGTAATTATCACTTAGTATTGAACGAAATTCATCAATATTAACGCAGAAGTCATCCTCAAAGTGTTGTTCCATCATAATATTTACATTCAACTTGTTTTCTTTTGCAAGACGTAAAATATTTTTAATACGAATTTTTTTTTCGGATTCAATAAGCTGTTGGAACGAGATATTATAGTTACAACCTGACAGGCGTCGATATTTGCCGAATCTTTTTTCTAATTGATCAGTTTGGAACTTACCGGGCAAAATATATGTTATATGCAGTTTTTCCAAGGAATAAACAATCAAATCTATTAATACTATAGTACCTCGTTCAATTGCTGCGAATGTATCATTAGTTAGTCCTACGCAAATGTTTTAATCACAAAGTTTTTTCCAATTCTGAATCCATGTGACAAATTGTTTCAAAAATTTAACTTTCGGATCATTGATATCAGATATTGGCCCAGACCAAACATTTCTTTTCAATTTCCCTTTTACAGTATTTTTTGTATTTACGATATCCCACCAGGTTCTTATGATTTCAACAAAGGTTGCGGTTTCTTTATATTCATCAATTGCCTTAAGCGCTGCAACTGTCGAACAATGAAAAAGATTATCAACTAATGCAACATTTTGTCTCTCGATAGTGCTGGGAAATAATGTTTTATGATTTAACTTGAAGGCACATTTCACGAGAAAATGTTTTTCATTTGCATGCAACTCCCTCAAATGTTGGAAAGAAGCTTTTTTAATAATACTTGGATTATCAAAATCAGGGAACACAAACGTTGACAAATAATTTTTCTGGTTGAGCCAGTTATTTCTTAAATTTTTAAAAATATGAACAAAGTCGTAACTAAGAAATATAGATAAATTTCGAAAATCTGGGTTTTCCATATAAAACTTATTTGCGCAAAAAAGTTTAAACATAAGTTGATTTAACCGATTGTTATCGGTAATCACAACAGTAACTTTAAAATTTAAATTCTGAATGAACTGAATCACATTTGAAGTTAAGTTTTTTAACTCTTCCCCATTCATACGATTAACTGGTACCAATTTAATAATTTCTTTGAAATTTCCATAGCAAGAACTAATCATAAAACTCTGGACAGTTTTTGCTAACTCATGTGGATTATTTTCCGCACACCCAATAATATTTTGAGATTTAAATGAGTTTTGTTTATATAAATTTCATCAATTAATAAAGCAACATATAATTCTCTTTCGGACAATCCTTTTGAAAGATGTGTTAAGTAATGGCCAGTATTCGTCTCAAGATTTGGATTTACATTTAGTGATGCAGAAAGACTTTGTAAATACCTCTTTGTTGGCAACATAAGATATTCACCAAGAAAATCATAAACTGCTGGTGACTGGGCAAAAATTATAAAAGCGAACAAGATGGTGGAGGAGCTGTAAGTTCTTTTCTTATTTAACATTAGTTGCAACTGATTGTTTATAATTTCAACTTGATTTTTACACAAATAATCTTGAACACCTGCATGTAAAATTGAATCTAAACTTTTTTCAACAAAGTATTTTGCTTTTTTTAGTAAATATTCTAGTGGCTCTACAGCTGTTATTTGTTCATTAACGTCCTTATACCTAATTAATAAATTATGAACCTGAGACCATCTAGTAAGTTTTAAATCACATGGAAGGATCCAGTTTAAATCATGTGCAGAAATTTCAGCTCCATTTACATAAACGTTCAGAATTAATTCATTTGAAACTGAAATGCTACAAATTACCTTTAGACTCTCTGGCAACACATTATTTACTGCACTGTCAATATTGAGCGTATAAAACCAAACACAATTTTCACACTTCCTGATATTCCACCTTGCAATACTTTTCACTCTGTCTTCAACACTATTCAC
Organism: Amphimallon solstitiale; assembly: GCA_963170755.1. Taxonomy (NCBI): domain Eukaryota; kingdom Metazoa; phylum Arthropoda; class Insecta; order Coleoptera; family Scarabaeidae; genus Amphimallon; species Amphimallon solstitiale. The sequence goes on along the minus strand of OY720675.1, from coordinate 51,117,904 downwards.
AAAGTGATCAAAGTTTTGAATAAGATCTTCTTTTAAAAATGTATCAACTCTCTCAGCACTCCTTTTCATAAATTCTCGTCTTCTGTCATCTGGTGCTTTCCTCTCTATTATCAGCTGTTTTGATAAATATGAAGGCACATTTTCAAACAACTGAGGGACAGCATCTTCTGCAAGTTTCGGGTGTTGAAGCAACAATTCTTTCATATTCCCATCAATTGGTTTAAATGGTTGAGATTTGATTATGTGCTTATCATGAAAATGTTTTATGCACACTGCAGCATAACGCGACGGAGTCCAATCCTTGCGAGGGATTGCACGAATCCACAGTTTTCTCCTATTTTCATCCTTCGGAAAGGAAAATGTGGTGACAGCATTCGAGTTCTTAAGGGTACTAGCGTAGTTCGATTTACATCCTGGTACCACACATGTTCTTGGCATCTACAAGAATTTTCAAATAAAATATCTACATTTCTTAAATATTTTCGTGAATTATAGAGTGAGGTTATAATTGAACTAGTATGATTTAAGTAACATTTTACACTATTTATAAGTGTAACATACCTTTGGAAGCGTAGGGAAACAGTGAATACCGAAACACAACTTCTGAAAGGCAATAACTTGCACAAATAACACAGAAATTCAGCTTTTACGAATAAAAACGCACGGCAATACATTACTTGCTTTGAATGCATAGCACTACTTGCATCGTTGCCAAGTTTGCTACTTCATGGCTTTGTAAAGTAAAGGTGGCATTGATATAAGCCATTTGCAGCGCTTCTTCTAAAGTTAACCCATCTCTATAAGCAATATCTAAATAGTAAAATTTTGCGTTCCATTACTGGCTGGCATTATCATATGTTAACGTCGAGGGGAACTCAGCCCCCAGGGCCAACACGTAATCTAAAAAACTGAATCATACATCCCATGAAAAGATCAATCATTTATCACAAAGGAATTGTTACAGTTAAAAATAGTCCAGTACACAGAACGAGCCGTGTCCGGTGGGAGAAATCGTGGCTGCGCGGGTATGGGTCAATGTCACACGGAGAAAGTATTCGGACAAAAGAAATGATAATATTTTTTCATCATCGCATACATTAGCCGGACGAAGGAGATAAGTTGTGGGAGGGGCATCTCACCAGCCAAGTCTCCTTCTGTGAGCTGTACTTGAAGTGGACGTCCATTGAAGTTTGTACGCAGCGGTAAATGTAAAACTCGAAAACAAATTTCCGAAAATACTTATTTTTGAAACCTACAGCACATTGACTTCTTTAACAATATGAGCAAAAGTTGACATAACCTCAACCAATTGAAATTAATATTACGATAAATTTGAAAGGTTTATGGTAACGCTAGCCGTTGAAGGGTTAATACAGAAAAAACTGTTTAATATCATTTTCCAATACCCCTAATATTTACCGACATACAGACATAAAATAAATTAGGAACATCCCCATCGGCGTAGCTAGCCTTAGTTTTCAGGGGGAGCCTGGGCCCCAGTGTACGGTGGATTAAAAAATATATATTTTTTATTTGTCGTGCAATGAAAAAATAAATAGAAAAAATGCCTTATAATAGTATAGTGGTTTTATTTTTTTTAATAAACCTAATACATATAATATAATACACTGCGATAAATATTTACAAAAACAAAATATTACTTACAAGAGAAACTTCCTACTCTGCTCACTAAAAGAATTTACAACACTCTCCAAGTCTATATCGACATCTTTTTCTATATACAACAAAGCCAAATCTGAATGCCTATCTTGAGTCATTGTCGTTCTCAACCAGTTAAAAATCCTCCTCATGGCAGAAAAAGACCTCTCGCACGTTGCGCTTGAAATAGGCAAAATAATCGCTACTTTAAAAAGTTGGTAGAGTTTGGGATATGTTTTTTCTGAGTCAATTAAGTTTTTTTTGATATATTCATGACCAACAGTCTCTTTAGATTGTAAAATACAATTTTTTAATACGGTCATTTCTGCTCTTAAGGCAAAAGTGTTGATATTCAAAATTTTGCGATATTGCTCAATGAATTTCTCTGAACCTTCAAAATCTAACTGAAAAAAATGATCTACTGAATTGGCAAGCGCCATACTTTCTGGTGAGAACCTTTTGTTCAGAAATTCTCTTACAGTATCAATAATTCGGTAAAATATGTGTGCCCTCCAGTACTCAATGACTCCTACGTTAGCTCTGGAGCATGTGGCGTCTATCAAACCCAATCCTACGGTTGTTTCGGCGACGAAGTCAACGAGCTTGCTACTGGCTTGCTTTTTTCTTTTGGATGACGGAATGGGAATTTCCAATGAAATTTCGTATTCTGTGGCAAAGTTCGATATTTTTGTATGAAGATCGGTATAATATTGTTCATTTCTCATTCCATTTAATGAAGTCATAACACTTTTAATAACCTTAACTGCTTTCCCCAGAGTTACACCTTTCTCCTGGAGGCTCTTTGATAATATACATATTTAAAATGTTTAGCACCTCGCCCAATACAAAAAGATGAATTATAAATGATGGTTGTTTAATGCTGGATAATATCCCGACTGCTGTGATTGATTGTTTGCTACTTGTATGAGAAACTTCGCTTTCCAGTGCTGTGACGATTCCCTCGGAAACATGTTTTAACAGCGTGGCAAGTTGTATATCGACACACCCAACGAGTATCTGACAGAGTTTTCAACTCCCTGGGGACAATATTGAGGTCCTTCAATATTTGTTTGTATTTTTTATGGTTTTGAGGATCTGAAAAATGTTCGTAAAGTGCCTCCAAAGTACAAAAGAATGTCGATATTGATGGAACATTCTTACAGGAGTCTACCAGAGCCAAGTTAAGTCTATGAGCTAAGCAGTGCGTGTAAATTGCTGGATATTTCTCTCGCATTTGTGTTTGAAGACCACTTATATTGCCTGACATCACCGCAGCTCCGTCATAGGATTGCCCTACCATCTGCAAGTCGCTAAGATTAAGCTCTTCCAATTTTTTGTAGATTAAAGTAAATAAATCCGTGGCCGATCTGTCTTCTGAACAGTCTAGAAATGCAAGAAATCTTTCACGAATTTCTAGATCTTTCGATGCGTAGCGAACACATAAAGACAATTGTTCCTTTTTGAAAGAACGAGCTTCATCACACATGATTGAAAAAGTTCCGGAATGCCTAATTTCATCGAGTATCTTTTTTAAAGACGCCCGTGACAAGAGGGCAATAATTTCATTTTGTATTTGGGGACTGGTATAGTTTTTATGCGAATTATGTAGAATGTCAAAGTCCTTGTTATACGTTGCTATTAAGTTACATATTTCCTTAAAGTTTCCTTTATTTAATGAACTTTCGCCTTCGTCATGACCTCTAAAAGCCATTCCTTGACGAGCCAGTGTTAAGCTTATATCTGCCAATATTCTCAAGTAATTCCTATTTTTCTCTATCTGGGTGCTATAAGCTTGTGAAAGATGAGATAAAACATTTCCGCTTTTTATTGTCTTTTTATAGTTATGCCATTTATTGAGACTTTCAATGTGATGCAAAGATACATCATGTTTTTTTAATTTTCCACCAGTTTTTTTCCAGTTGCGGAATCCCAGCATTCTAAAAGCTTCTTCATCCATAGCAGCTCCAAAATGACGACAAGCATAGCACGAAATGGAATCTGTTTTGACGCTGTATTCCAACCAATCAAAATCTTTATAATAGTTTGCGCTGAACGACCTTTTTTTTTATTACCAAACATAGTTTGTGGAAATCTTTTAAGAATTGGTTGCGATGCATTTTCTTCTAGTTGGCCCAAGTCAGAAGTGTCTATTTTCACATGGTAATGGTGTATGATTGATTTTGGTTGAATGTTCTGATCCAGATCTTTGCTTGTACCGGGCTGCGGTTCAGACTGATTATTATTATCCTCTTCTAGTGTAGTTGGTTGTATAGATGGTAAAGATGGTGAAGACGTTTGTCTTTTGAAAAATTTTCTTGTGTCCATAATCTACAACAGAAAAAAATTGAAAGAGTAAAGACAATTGTATAAATATATATGGAAAAATTATTTCCTGACCACCTGAAGATACCTTATACAATAAGGATAACCAAATAGTGCTAAACAGCTATTCTCCGGGCTATGGACCCCGACGAGCGCTGAATTATAAGTAAAATTTGCCGTATTTTTACTAACACTGTTAGACAAAAAAATATAAATTCAGATTGAATGGTACTACCAAGAAAAAGAAGCATTCTCTATAGGTAGGATGTCACCACCTGCAGACCGGTTTCGAACTCTTTTGTTCTCGTCAGTACAGGGTAGGCATCCTACCTATAGAGTATGCTTCTTTTTCTTAGTAGTACCATTCAATCTGAATTTGTATTTTTTTGTCTAACAGTGTTAAGTGTTAGTAAAAATACGGCAAATTTTGATTATAATTCAGCGCTCGTCGGGATCCATAGCCCGGAGAATAGCTGTTTAGCACTATTTGGTTATCCTTATTGTATAAGGTATCTTCAGGTGGTCAGGAAATAATTTTTCCATATATATTTATATGATATATACCACCTGACAAGCAAGCAAAACATTGTGTCTTATGATAAAGACAATTGCGTACTAAATTTCAATTTCGTTCAATTCGAAATTCGAGTGGATAGTTTTTGAGTTTGGTTACAGACCGACAGACAGACAGCAAGTTGCCCAGAAACTCTATCAAATCAAAAATTGAAATATACTTATTTGATATTGCATTTTAATGTTTATATTAATGGAAAAAAAAAACAAATTGACACATAAGCTTGGCGATAAAAGCTATACTGAATAAATTGTTAAAAATAACTAATAAGCGTTAAAAAAACAAAACACAACTGATAACTTGCAATAAAGCAAAAAAGCAAATTTACTAACTACGACACTTACTTGGTACTTCGGTAGTAATACGCCAACGATTCTTAAACACAGTTCACCAATACTTCTCTAATTCACTAATACAAATACACTTGTTGTAATACAACTTAATCTACTCGAATCTAGCTTTATATTTACGAATATAATCTCCCTCTTGAGAACTGATTAGATTTTGAACAAAATCGGCAGACCGGAAGTAGTAGTTTACTTCAGTGAAAAAATCAAATTTCGCAAAGAATTCAAATGTACTCAAAATTAAATTTGAGAAAAATTGTTTTAATAAAGTTTTTCGAAATTCCTACCGGAAGTAGGTCTTTTACTCTTATCGAAAATCAGTTTTTTGCGAATATCTCGCAAGTCATGCTTTCTAGGCAGGTACATTACGAGTATAAAAGTATTTAGAACATACTTTTAAATATCTTTTGTATAAAAAAAATTTCAAAATTTAGACCGGAAGTACCACTTTTACTCTTATCGAATAGCGATTTTTTGCAAATATGTCGTAAATTATGCATTCTATATATATTTATGAAGAGTACAAAAGTATTTAGAGTTGGATTTGGAATATTTTTTGTATAAATGAAATTTCAAAATTCGGACCGGAAGTAACACTTTCATACGTATAAGAAAGTCGTGTGGTGGCCACACCTCATTTTTTATCTTAGGTATCGATAAATCGGTCGGGAATTACGAATCGGAGAGTTTTGTTTAGCGTAATCACTGTAAAGATTCAAAATAAAGTATTTTAGCATACTTTATTTTTATGCAAAAGTATAAAGTATGTTTGTGAAAAATAAAGTAGGATACTTTATTATAAAGTATGGTTGGCAACCCTAGTAAAGCAAGACATCCAAAAAAAAAAATAAAAAAGCTGAAACTATGAAACATGTTTGGAATACCAAACAGCAGTTAGCAAGGTCAAATTATATTCATTTCATACATTTTCTAGAGATTTACAATTTTACATGCAAGGAAACTCTTATTGTCTTTTGAGAAACAATGCGTATAAAATGTAAATCTTTACATTATACAGACGAGTGTCCCAGAGTAGCGGCAAAGGACATTAATTGGTATCTAATAGTGTGAATGTCGACAATATTTTATTACAAAAATTTTAGATTGTGAGTTCTACAATTTAAAAATACTTTCATACATACAGAGTGTTCGACAGTGATTAACCAACATAAACTTATGTTTTTTTTAAATGGAATGCTATTGCCTTTAACATTTTATGATATACCTTGAAGAACTGATTCAATTGTTCAATTTGTATCTGTCGATTCGCCGTTATAGTGTATCAAAAAGTTGTCAAAAAGCCAAACCTACGTTTACCAGGGATAAATAATATTAATTTTGTTTATTACTATGTGCGTTCAAAAATGATAAAAACATAATAAATGTTCGAATATTAGCAATTGCAATTAATTTTTTTGAAAATTACATATTTGTAAGTAAATAAGTCGTAATCGGGTTTATTCGAATCTAATATTCCATAACTTTTGCAATATTACCCACAAACGTAAGAAAGTAGGTATTTTTAAATAGTACATATTAGTACTTGTCACTCCATATAAATATACAGAGTGCTCCATTTAATTTTTTTAAGAAATTTTATGTTCAGCAGACGGTATGTAATTCTAAGTAACATGCCTTGAAATATCAAATTAAATATTAAATTCACACACTGAAATGGTATCTCTACTAATTGAGCCCATAATAGGTATTTCATCATTAATGGTTTTTACATAGCAAAAATCATAGCATTTCTTTAAACAAACATAAGTTTGTGTTGGTTCGTCGTTGTCGAACTCTCTGTATACATGAAAATATCTTTTTTCTGTGACGGGAAAAACAGTTGACATTTTATCCTTCTTGACAGGTAATAAAATGTCACTTTATCGGTAATTTATCTCACGACGCGAAGCGGAGTGAGATAAACCTTACCTCGAGCTAAAATCTAATACTTTTTTCCCTTGTATAATAAATAACTATTAAATTGTAGAACTCATGATTATCTACAATTTTTGTATTCACATTTTTTCGCTATGTGCATTATTAGATATCAACTTTGCCGCTTGTCTGGGACACGCGGTATAAACAACTGTCTCTGAATTCAGCCACTCAAATTGCAATATTTTCTCGGAAGTGGGAAGTTATACTGGCCCTGATACCGTCGGTACCACACCAATAAGTACAAGGTAATTGTTTTGCTTGACTGTAAAATGTGTGGCTACTTCGATGTACTTACCTACAAAAACATTATTTCAGCAACGAGCAAGATGCTAATAAGGAGGATAATTCTAACGTTGATTTACTGCCATTAGATCAAAATTCGCGGTTCGTTGCGATGGTTGGAATAATCGGTCGGTACACTGGGGAACTTTTATTTGTAGCCGTAAGAAACAAATATTGTTCCGTTTGTACTTGGGCGGAAAATAGTCAGCAAGAGACTAGAGATCATGTTTGCTACAAAAACTGGACGGGTTCTGCACCTTCCATGGAGGCAGACATGGCCGTAGAAGGCTTCTCTCAGAGCGAAAATATGCACAATCTTCGCTATTTGCAGTTGATAGCAGATGGAGATTCAAGCTGTTTCGCAAAAATTAAAAAAGAGGTGCCATATGACAAACAAGTACAGAAAATAGAATGTACAACCCACGCACTAAAAAATTATAGCAAAAACCTACGGAAAATTAAGGGCGACACTCACATAAATCTGGAAGGCAGATGGCTGCTTACGGGAGAAAGAATCAACCGTTTGGCAAGGAGGGCAAACTGTGTTATATATGAGCACGCCAAGAAAAAAGAAAGAAACTTGGAGTTATTCAGAACAGATTTTAAAATCAGTCTACATCATGTTTTTGGGGACCATATTGATTGCAGACAGGATATATGTAGTGATATATGAAACTAGTCAAAAAATAATGTGCCGGAACTTAATCTACTCGAATCTAGCTTTATATTTACGAATATAATCTCCCTCTTGAGATCTGATTAGATTTTCAGTAAAACCGATAGACCGGAAGTAGTAGTTTACTTGAGTGAAAAAATCGAATTCTACCAATATTTCGTCAACTACTAAGTTTAAACAAATTTATAAAGTATTCAAATCTACTCAAAAGTGAATTTGAGAAAATGTTTATTAAAAAAGTTTTTCGAAATTCCTAGCGGAAGTAGGTCTTTTCCTCTTACATAACGAAAATCAAATTTTTGCGAATATCCGGCAAGTGATGCTTATTAGATAAATACATTTTATGAATATAAAAACATATTCTGACTGAAAGTAACATTTTTATCGAGCAGCGATTTTTTGCAAACATCTCGTAAATTATACATTCTATATAAAATTAGCAAGAGTACAAAAGTATTTAGAACTAGATTTGGAATAATTCTTGAACAAACCTATTATAACAGCGTTAGCGATCAAACGCAGCACATCGTATTTATCGTAGATCGCGTGAATAATACTGCAAGAAAAATGGCTGATATGAAATTTTAATAGAAAACCTTAAGAAGCCCATAATTTTATATGATTTATCACATTCTGACTACAAGAATGTACGTCTAAAAATAAAGTATGAGATGAAGTTGCGAAGGATATTGGATTAGAAAGCACTGGTAAGTATTATTTATTACTACTTTATGACAAGTTATTAAATACTTGTACTGGTCTATCACTACATATTTGTTTGTAAATTAACAAATTAATGATCATTTTTTTTATCCGTAAAGGGTTGTGTAATACACAAGCCGATTTTATAAGTTTTGTAGCTGTTTCAACCACCACTTCTAATGGTCTAAAAAATAATCGCCATTTGTGTGCCAGTATCCCAAATGCGTTTCCACAATACGACGTGCTCTACATAGGTTATGGTTACATATTTCTTTATTATGGTTCTGTATTGATTGTGTTTAAGGAAATGGTCGCATTAAGTAAGTACTTAGTGTAAAGGCTTCAGCGCCTATGAAAATACACGGAACGACAGCATCTTCACATGGTAACGATCTATTTGAAGGAAGAACTACCATTTGCATATCCGCTCACATAGCTGATACTTCCAAGATCCCACCATAACTATTTTTACCATACCCTCTCATATCCACGCAAATAAATTTATACTCAGGGTCAACAATCGCCAATTGTCGGCATTTGATTGTCACATGCTTGCCGTCTATGCTTCCCAAACAATTAGGATATTTCAACAAATTTTTGTACCCCAACATTGATTTTTCCCATAGTTCCGTTGTGGGCTCTGGCATATAAATTGGCTGCAATTTATTCGATATTGATGTGCACATTTCTTCAACAATTGTCGTAACTGTTGAAAATCCTAATCGAAAGCTGTGACCAGTTGTTTTGTAAGAATCGCCGCTAGCTAAATACATAAGAAGGAAGAGTATATCTTAGGAATAATAATAAAACCTGACCTAGGGTGCAGCAAATGGAAGCTTTTAGACCATATTTAGAATTTGCTATTAGATGAGATAGCTGAAGAAACAGGTACAGTGAAGCCACAGAAACTGCCCGCAACCTTCAAAGTGAGGCAAATAATGATCAAGAGAGATCTTATTGTGATCGTAAAGAGAAAAAAAGGAAGCTGATTGAAGACCTCCATCAAATTCATCCTCTGTTGGGCCAGTTATCAAATTTTTGGATAAAAAACACAATGACTAAAGTATTAATGGAAGAGAACTGGCACAACTAGCAGAAAGTCAGGGGTTAAATCGACCAATAACAAACCCTTCTCCTAATTACAAATAATATCATTTCCTTAATGTGACTGCTAATCGTTCTCTGGCTGCATTGGATTAGTTTGCTCTTTTATAATATTGTCTCTAATAAGACTTAATATTTCATTAAAACTTTCAAAGTGCATTCTAATACGAGTATGTGTAGAATCGATTTTCATCTTCACGAAGTTCGTGGTATAGTTTACGATATTCGCATTCTTCTCTCCTTTTTTTTTTATTACTTTGTGTACCCAAGCATTTCTGTGTTTTCTGTAATATAAATGGTTTTCAATAAAATATTACAATTAAAATTACAAATGTTTTAAAAAAATAATTATAACAATTCTAACTTACCTTCGCCTTTTATTATTGCAGTTATTATTATCTAATAATATCGCTAGAAGCAGCGCACCTACCTCTTTCAAGCTGCACATTTGTCAAACTGTATTGTGAATCGCGCCCGAGAAGATCGCGTATACCGTAGTGGACAAATTTTAATTTCTGTTTAGAGCTCTATATAGTATCTATAATATGCAGCGATACCTACTTTCCAACAGTGGTGGGAGAGGCAAAGAAGTAGGGGGAACCTCACATTTCATATGAAACGTTTTCCGAGCGTACTTGGCAGCATCGCTATATGTTTATCTTTACTTTATTTCGTTGTGCTCTTTTCCTCTTTCTACTTTCGTATCAGAAATTAAAATTTGTCGACTACGGTATATGTTCACTGTATCCATGGATCGCGAACGACAGCGCAATCGTCATCGCGGTCGTAGCCGTTACTGTTTCAGAATAGTAAACTATTTCTGAATATATACATCGATTTTTTTGACCAACCTTCTTTTTGGTTACATAGATTTTCTAATAATATTGCTATAAAATGTGAGTTAGCCTACCAGTAGTCTATCTGATTGTTTTCGTAGCCAACTTAAAACACTCGTGAAATTCGAAAAATATTACATGGGTGTGCTACTTGAGTAATGTTTTTTATGGTTCTTTGGGAAAATCTACATGATAGTTTTACTTGATACGCAGTTTTAAGGAAGTCAACATTGCTCGTGAATACTTGCAGACCCTGCAAGAAAAAATCTTTTAAAGATTATTTTCTCTGTATTTCGGAGATATATACATGTTCCTTTTAACCTGCATCTTATTAACTCTTAACTTATTGTCCAAGCAGTTTCTCATAGACGACACACAGCTATTTACGATGCATCGATGTTGTGCAATGAAGACATACCAGCGCCACTGATAAAGAATCAGCTAGATGTTATGAAGAGCCGTCCTGGAGTTCCCATAGTACAACCAGTTTTGGGGTTTTGTCGCAGCGGTATACTTTCACTAATTACATATTTTGTATTGTATATTTTTAAAATTGAATACTTACAGCTAAATGTGGTGGAGAACAGTTGAAAAGCATTAAATACGCTTTGGTCAAAATTTCTGAATTCATTGGCTTCAGCACGTATGAAATTATGAAACCCTATAAGGATAAACCGAAACAGATGCCAACTTGCATTGCAGAAATATTCGTAACTTCACCTGTTCAAAAAAGGGAAGATCATTATATCGTTACCCGAGCTGTATCTGTGCCAGATTCTGGATCATCTAGAATAAGACAAGAGGGCAGTATTGCAGAAACGGACCAAGTGCCTGCGCAATCCGATTTACACTTTACTTGCCAATGTAAGGAATCACCCACCCAAAAAAGTAGACGGTTTAGTGACACGTCACAAAAAGAGCCTGATTCAAGTCTAGTAAGCGTGCACGAGTCCGTTGTTAATCAAGAACCGCCATCATGCTGTAAAGTTAAAAAAGGAACCCCTCTTGAAGAGAAAAATGAAAATGTAGATCGTATCAATTCGAGACAGCCAATACTTGAACAATCTGTTGTGTTAAGGGAATTTGATACCTATAGAGAGCCGTCTCAAGCTGATAAACCATTTCAAATACATAGCAGAGATGGAAGCAAATTAAACTCTAGACAGTCAGCAAATTCTCGAATGGGCTCTCAGATGAAAGAATCAAGGAGTGTAGATAGAAGTAGAGGTAATTTAGATAGATCTAGAATGGAAGCCTCGAACTCTCCAACAGAGTCTGCGATGTTCAAAAGGTCAGCCGTACGTACTAAGTCTGCTCATTTTCGAGAACCGACTAGTAACGTAAGTCAGTTGGATAATCAAAAAACTCAGGGTGATGTGCAAAAGAAGAAAAGTGGGAACCAAAGTAACGTAGGTTTACGTGCTAGCAGCAGGCAACAGAATTTTGGTGCCGTTCGTAACGAATTAAATCAATCGGAAGATCAAGAAAGTTTTCAGTCTGCTTATTGAAATAGTTCGTATTACCACAAAATTGTTTATTATGTATGTTTGAACCATATGTATTGTTTCTAAATAGTATGAAGTAAATAAATTGAGAAAAGGCATATATGTCTTTTTTTAAAAGTATTCCTCACTAATCTTTCTATTTATTTTTTGTGTATGTCAAACAATCCTGTTCATTACACAACTCATAAGACGCACATGAAGAAGCATATAAGTAAGTTAGTAAATGTATATATGTATGTTCATATAAAATTTATCAAAAATGGGGTCCTTCGGCCGGTCTTTGTCCTATCACTTATTCGCAATGCAAGTGATTTTGTAGTTCAAGTGCTGTTATTTAGCGAGCCTTTAATGTATTCAACGCAACAAAACGATCATCAACTGCACTAGGTTACTCTTCGCCTTCCAGATCCTGCAAATTTTTCAAATGTGCCAGTCTCTAGAAACCGATTCCAAGCATTCTGTACGAGGTATTCCTAATGTACGAGACACAGAACGCTGATTACGACCGTCTTCAATTAATGCAATAATTTGACCTACGTTGTTTGCACTAGTTGGCCGCATTGTCAACGCGTAAAACTTGTAGTTTACTGTCAAACTGATGTCCCTTAAGCAACTGAAACAAAAAAAAATGCTAATAAATACCGACTAACTTATTAATGTGGATTTCACAAAATATGTAGGTGACTTGTACCGCGAGATCAAAAATTGTATTGATAAAGGTTTGCCATGGAATGTAAAACGTCTGCCTTAAGTTATATCACTAAGTGTCATACTGTGATTAATATAATGACAAATATTTATGACAGTATGACACTTAATGATATAACTTAGGAGGGGCGTTTACCAACAAATAGAAACTTACGCAACTTATATTACTCGCGGGACGGGTAGACGCAAGGGGTTGTGAGTAGGTAGAGGTAGACGATATTCGGTTTCGAACACAGCGCTTCGGTTTTATTCACAGATTCTGTCATAGATAAAGGAATACTATAGATGGGAAACATAATGTATAAAGAATGAGTACTTACGGAACTGTTTTTTTTATAATAAGCCAATTTTTGCTTGCACATAATTGCTATATTATTATACACTCGAATATTATAGGTATATATGACATCTCTTTTTAATGACAAACTGTCACTCGGATTTAAGTCTGGAATAGCCGACCGATTCCGATAGTTTGCGTCTCCGCGTTAGAGATACCGTAAAGACGACGCAATAGCTTTGAAACAAACTCGGTGAAATGTGTGTGACAATGTTTACTATTTAATGTTTTTTATCTTCAAAAATAATTACATAAATTTTTTTTTTTCTATATCGTTCATCAAACGTGCAGCTGGCGCGTAGAGGTTGTTTTTTTTCTTTTGTGTATCAGCCTTAGTTAGTAGACATTAATCAAATTCATGCATTTTTGTGGTTATTTCTAAAACACATAACTTTTTTAAGAAAATAAATTAGTACAAAAACTGGCATTGACATTATAAATTGATGCCTTTTGCATCACAAACCCAAATTTGATATTCTAAATTACAAAATAAATTCAAAAAACGCAAAACGGCGATGCCTTAGTTTTCGATAGGTAAGCGCTCCTCTTAAGACAGACATTTTACATTCCATGGCAAACCAATATAATTTTTGATCTCGCAATATAAATGTTCAATATGTTAAAAGTAAACTGTTTCGGTTACGAAAATTTAACAATTATAATATAGTTTAAATCTTTATTTAAACAAAAAACCGAAATTTATAGAGCTTCAGTAAATATTTCAGGATGGCCGGTTTTTTTTTGCCGGTTAGTAGATGCTGCATAATAGAACACGATCTGATATGCTCATTGTTACGGAGCAAAGACATAATGTAAACAGCACGCAGTTAGTGAATAGCACTATTCATATGGTGAAGTGCAACATCTGTTTTTACGCGAAAACAACAACAAAAGAAGTCCACTAAATCCTCCTAAATTTCATTCTTCATCGGCGTAAGTAGAAGGGTGACGTGTTTTTAAAATTTATTATATTTACCTTTTATTTCGTAAGATAAATAAAGTTATACAGTGCGTTCATGATGAAAGGGACAAATTCGTTTAAAATTCAGGTAATTATTTTGCAGAAAACGCTCGGACAGGTCGATTAGTATTTTTAGTTTAGAATTTTTTGACATAAGAAAATTATATGCAGGGTGTCTAAAAAAGAACATATGCAGCAATCATTGGTTTTTTAAATGGAACACCCTGTATATTATGCCATTTTTGAATTGTAGGGTAAATTCTAAACACATTAAACACATTTTTGTGTAACATACCATATCCCCAAAATCAGCGGTTTTCGGAATAATGAGTTTTGTGATAAATTAAAATACACATAGGTAATGAAATAAAATGTTTAAATTGAACAAGGACACCTTGAACATTTTTTTAAAAGCCAACAAAAACAACCTGGTATTGCAAATTTTATCTTCAACAAAAAACTGTATTTTTTTTTTAATTTATCACATTTCAAACGTCATTATTCCGAAAACCGCTGATTTTGGGGATGTGTTACACAAAAAGTGTTGAGAATTTACCATACAATTCAAATATGGCATAATATACAGTATGTTCCATTTAAAAAAAAACAATGATTGCTGCATATGTTCTTCTTTACACACCCTGTATATAATTTTCTTATGTCAAAAAATTCACAACTAAAAATACTAATCGACCTGTCCGAGCGTTTTCTGCAAAATAGTTACTTGAATTTTAAACGAATTTGTTCCTTTCATCATGAACGCACTGTATATTACGTTTGTTTCGTTTTTTCATTGTTTTGACTATTAATTACGTACTTCGTAATTTTTGTAATAGTTCCTGTTTAATACCGGTTCATTGAATCTACTTCTCCCATTTATATCAACGTAAGTGTGCATTGGATTTCGTTAAGTTTCAATAACATACGCATACATTTTTAGTTATCATTTATTTAAATCTAGAGCATTGTTTATGTTACTTTTTCATATATGATATGGAAGAACGTCGAGAATGGCATAGTGAAACAATGGTGAGTTGGATTAAGGGCCATACTAATTGTATGTCCATTGTCGATAATTCCGATATTTATTGCAAAGTCTGTTAAATATCGTTACAGAATACCCAAAAAGTGCACGTACAACGTCACTTAGCATCGCTAAAACATACACATATATTGGACCCGTTGAAAGCTGACAATTTAAACGAAGAACTCTGTGAAGCTTTAATGGCGGCTAGTATTCGATTAAATAAACTTGACAATCCCACTTTCAAAACATTTCTTCAAAAATATACTGGTCGAAATATTCCTGATGAATCCACCTTACGCAAATATCATGTTTCTAAGTGCTTCACGATATATTAGAAAGCTGTGTGGTAAATGTTGTAGCTGGTGTACTAGATTCAACTATTCCATATAACACTTGGTGCGGAAACAGTTGCTAAAACCATTGATGAGAATTTGCACAGAATGCTTCATTCAAACGACAGGTACAAGGAAAAAATACTTTTGTTAGTGACAGTGTCGCATATATGTTAAAAATAGGCAGACTTACAAAGGAAACATATCCTTGTATGCTGCATATTACTTGTGTAGCAAATACTCTGCACAGAATCTATGAATATATCAGAGACACCTATCCGGAAGTTGATAGACTTGTATCCGCTTTAAAAGAAGTTTTCATAAAAGCACCACTGAGAGTAGCTCTTTACAAGGAAAAACGTCCATCTTTTTGACTGCCTCCCTTGCCTGTAATAACTAAATGGGAAACATGGTTGAAAGCTACAAGTTTTTATGCAGAGAATTTCCATAGCTTTCGTTACATATTTAAATGACGATGCTCGAAGTATTTATGAGTGCAAGGAACATATCCCAAATTTAAGAAATGAGTTGTTATTCCTTCAGGAACACTTTGGAAATTTGCCTAAACTAATCACATATATTGAAAATTGAAATCTCAAATTAAAAGATGGATTAACCACATTAGATGTGGCTATTAATAATTTCAATAGTATTCCAAGTGAAATATGGCGAAGAACAAATGTTGAAAGAATATAAAGAAAAATTAATTTTATAATATACCGGGTGTATTATGAAAAACCTTCCGTGCTGTAACTTTTTTATTTTTTATCCGAATGTAATAAATTATACGTCGAACTAAATCATTTTAAAAACACTGTAACGTGATCCGCTTTGAATTTTTTTTTTTTGACACTTTGCTTTTGACAGACAGCAGCAAACTGTGTTTTTTTAATTTGTACTAATTTTTTTTACTTATTCAAATATATTTTTTTTCTGAATATGAAACTGTAAACAACGATACCCTTGTATGAAAAAAAAAACGAGAAATTGATGGGTTTTTTTTTAGATCAATTTATTCTGGTTTTTCGGAACACAGAGCTCTCGGTGAAAACGACCCTCAACGTAGGGTTCAATTCTGCACGGTTTTCATGAATAAACTAAGGGAAGATCCAATTTTTTATCGTCGTGTGTTGTGGTCAGATGAATGCACTTTTGGGAAAAATGGTGTATTCAACAGATATAATCATCGCCATTGGAGCAGTGAAAATAACCATGTTGTGGTGCAACACAATTTTCAAAATCGGTTCAGTGCAAATGTATGGTGTGGCATTTTAGGCGATAGACTAGTAGGGCCTTTTTTCGTTGGGGGTAATCTGAACCAAGAAAAGTATAATAATTTGTTACGCAATGAAATAGCCGATTATTTAGATGAATTGCCACTTGCTGAGTTAAACAGGGTGGTGTTCCAAGAGGACGATGCCACACCCCATAATGCACGAATGAATACTGATTTTCTAAATAATTATTTTGGCGTCAGATGGATGGGCACTTGCGGACCTATTCGATGGCCTGCTAGATCGCCAGATCTGAATCCATTGGATTTTTTTCTGTGGTCTTACATTCAAGATCATGTCTATTTGACTCCACCTGATACCAGAGATGATTTAGTAAGAAGGATAGTACAAGTAGTCATGAAATACCACCAACTCTTATATTAAACGCAGCTGTTGGAGTTAATAGAAGGTGTCAAATGTGTCTGGAACAAAATGGGGCCAATTTCGAACATTTGATTCATTAAAAGCTATGGTAGCTTGATTTCTATAAATTTCGTAGTTCTTTTTTAATAACAATAAATTTGTCACTCAATTTAATGGAGGTATCTTCAGGAAATAAATATTTATTAGAATAAGTAAAAAAAAAAAATTTAGTACAATTTAAAAAAAAAAAGTTAACTACTGTCTGTCAAAAACGAAATGTCAATTTTTTTTTTTAAGTAACAGATTACAGTGCTTTAAAAACGATTTAGTCTGACATATCATTCATTGAAATCAGATAAATTATAAGGAAGTTACAGCACCAAAGGTTTTTCATAATACACCCTGTATATACAAGATATGATAAATATATAATGCCAAACTTGAAAAACTGAAAACGTATAACGTGACGGTAATGTAAAATGGAATATTTAAAGTTTAAAAATAAAAGGAGATAGCAATTTTAGGTTATTTTTTGTCTTTAAATTGACACACCATAACGTAATATACCTAGAAAAAATTAGTACGCCCTAATATCACTTTAAATAAGATTGTAGTTGTAGGGTACATGAAAAGTTAAAGGTTATTGAAAATGACCCATAAAGTGAATCAGTGAGTGACTGAAAAATATCGTTATTTGAAAAAAAATATGTCAAAATGCCAAATTAAAAAAGGTTTTTTTCAAAGTGTGTCAAAGAAAAAACCAGTTATTCAGCACATAGTTCCTTGGTCAACAGTAATTACTTAAAATGAAAAGGAACAGCAATTCTTAATTCACTTTTATAGCATCAAGTAACACTTAAAATAATTGTTGCTAAAATAATATCACCGAATATAAAATTTAGTCTTAACATTAACTGCGTTATTATTTTTTCTCCTTATATGGACACTAGTTTCTTAATTTATCAAAAAGTTACACTTTCATTGTAAAGGCCAACCTTGTTACACCAAAAAATATTTTTTTCCATTTTATGTGAAACATATTTTCAACTTATAAAAACAAACCTGAACGTGTAATATGCAACTTTGGTGATGATATTTTCATCCTTCTTCCTGATAGTATTCCAAGCATTTCAGAATCTAAAATTATTTATGTGTGTAATGAACAACTGTCAAGTAGAAAAAAACAAGTGCCTACATGTGTAGAACATCTTCTTCAGGAAATAGAGGTGCTCCTACAACTAATATGTATAAATGTTATGGTTTTAATATCCATACAATATATTGATTTGTAATTGTGTTATTACATATAATTTTTCAATTCTTAAAAGTATATTTTTATCAATGAATAAAGAATTAATTATTTGAATGATCATTTCATGTTCATAAGTTGATGAGATTTTCATGTTGATCTGGTTGTCGTAGAGGAAAAATAAGGTTTTCTTTCTTCTATGTTTGTATTTTTAGAATCTGTTAAAGAGAAATTAAAAAAACATTATTATTATTGTCAAATATGATGTATTATATTTTATGTACAAAATTGTTTAATTAACGATGATATGACGAGTATTGTAAACGTAAATAATTGATTTAGAGTATATACTAATTTGAATTAAATTTCCCGCCATAATTTGAACAGGTGTTAATGAAAGAAAAATTTTGACAGTTCCTGAAATGAGAATTTATAAATTGAAGGACATTTGTATGAAATGCTTTGAAATTAGGTTTTTTTTAAATGAAAAAAGAATAACTAATATACGTAGTAATAAATTATAGGGATGTAAATATTCGAAAGTAAATAGTAAAGAGATATTTTGAATTATAAAGGTAGGTGTAGATTTCTGATTGGAGAATTTAAAAAAAAATTGTAAAAGGGTTGCTTAGGAATTTGGTTATTGAAAAAAAAACAACGGGGAAATGAAAAATAATTTTCATACGACGCGGTCATTTTTTATCTTTGAATAAAATATTTCATTGATAATTTCTCAAATACAGCGAATTTTGTGCTTAAAAGCGTTAAAAGTTATTAATTTAACAAAGTCAAAGTGAATAACACAGTTAAAAGTGAAAGAAGCATACATAATTTATGTGATATTTATAAAACATAGGTAGCAAAATTGATAGATAAAGGAAAGGAATATTTAAAAAGGTTGAATCATAATTTATCACGACTACTTACATAAATAGAAGATTATCCATAGATGAATTCCAAAGTGTATTTTCAAGATTAACCATAGACGAAGTTCCTAGTACTTCCAAAGGAGACCGAACGTGTAGGAATCATTTCTTCTAGAGTTGCAGTATTTTATCGTGTATAGGCTTACGAAGAGAATTTTTCTGAGACCGAACGTGTATTTCCAAATTAGACCGAACGTGTATTTCCAAAGGAGACCGAACGTGTAGGAATCATTTCTTCTAGAGTTGCAGTATTTTATCGTGTATAGGCTTATGAAGAGAATTTTTCTGAGACCGAACGTGTATTTCCAAATTAGACCGAACAAGTAGGAATCATTTCTTCTAGAGTAGCAGTATTATGTTGTGCAGAGAACTTCGAAGAGAATTTTTCTGAGTCAGAACGTGTATATCCAAAGGAGTACAAGAAGGACGTCGAAGATCGGAGGATATTATCAAGATATCAAGTCCAGGTCATACTATAGTAGCAACATCACCTACAAGTAAATATACCTTAACATTTGAAGTAATATAAATTATATTGGTACTATTCGATTTAAAAATAACATATTTTATATTAATATTTAGGAAAGTTATTCACTTTTACACCAGAATGTATTGAATTAAGAATAAGAAAGGCAATACCTTATTTGTAGTAATATTACAAGTTGCATTCCATAGAAATCTCATCAACAATTGAATGTTTACAACCATAAATAAAATACATTATTAGTCAATCGTAGAAAACATACGAGTTGCCGTTCAACAAAACTTACTCGCTACAGTTATGTCATTATCTCTCATGGTTTATTTTGATATTTTCTAACCAACGTCAATGCATCGTT
This sequence comes from Amphimallon solstitiale, assembly GCA_963170755.1. Taxonomy (NCBI): domain Eukaryota; kingdom Metazoa; phylum Arthropoda; class Insecta; order Coleoptera; family Scarabaeidae; genus Amphimallon; species Amphimallon solstitiale. Next base: position 51,097,943 of record OY720675.1, on the reverse strand, counting down.
GTTAAACAATTTTTCAATAATATTTATTTTTTTCTTGTGTATCTGATCAACACATCATTATACCATTATTAGCTTGAGCAGTTTGTTTTCTTTCATTTGTAGCATTATTTATGTGTTTTTTCAATCAAAGCAACTGATCTACAAGAGTTGTGTAACACTAAAATCATAAAAATATTGAATTAATGTAACCTGAAAAAGACCCATCAAAATTTGGAATACTTACGTGTTTAGTCGTAGTTCTACAATGTACAAGCGAATAATCAGTCACAATGGACCATAAACACCCCTGATGACATATAAAAAAGTATTTTATAAAGAACACGTGAAATTCAATCGATAATAAACGAATCATAAGTTAGGTTATATTTCTTGACATGTAATATGAAATATCCCTCCCATTTTTATCATGTATTGGTATAAGGTTCAAAGAATATAGTCCTACCAGTTCAATTAATTTAACAAGGAGAAATAAAATTTAATATTTATTAAATTTGAGTATTAGCCGAGGCATTTTAAAAAAAATAATAGTAGTAGTAAAAAAATTATGTGTTAAAAATAACACTCTTCCAATACACATACGAGTACATTTAGTGCCCGAACTTGGAATATTATTAGAGGATAGTTTGTTGAAAATAACAATCATCCAACCCTTATACAGGTACATTTGGCTGGCCCAACTTGGGACAACAATATTAATACATTTGGCTGCCCGAACGTAGGGGCACGATAAAAGAAAGGTTTCTGGTTATTTGTGTATTTTGTATTTTGTAGAATAATAAAAACGCAGATTTATTAGGTACATTTATTTAGTTTATCGCAATTTGGTATTACATGTGATACATTGGTACATAGTTGTGTGTATTAAAGGTACATATAAAATATTTTATATAGAGTACATACATATTAGTATAGTTTTATAAAATATATTTAAAAATATGGATACAAGATCTAAAACTAGTATGAAACAGACTCCAGGTACAAGTGAGAGCGGAGAAGATAGTGAACAGGAAAGAGGTGATACACAACAAATTATTCCAAGTAGGAACATAGAAGATATGTTAAAAGCTATTTTAGAGGAGAATAAGAAAAATCAAGAGAAAAATGAGAAGTTATTGGAGAATATGGAGAAGTCTAATCAAGAGAAAAATGAGAAGTTATTGGAGAAAATGGAAAAGTATATTAGAGAAGAGAATAAGAAAAATAGAGAGGAAGATAAAGAAGAAAATAAGAAGATGTTAGAAAATATGTTAGAGAAAGTTAGTGAGGAGAATAAGAAAAATCAAGAAGATTTGGAGAAATCTCTTAAGGAAGAAAATAAGACACTAATTGTAGATATGTTTGAAAAAGTTAAAGAAGATAATCGGAAAATATTGGAGAATATGGAAAAATCAATTAAAGAAGTAAACCTGAAAATAAGTGAAGGAAATGAGAACGTGTTTGAAAAAGTCAGAGAAGATTTGGATAGGAAATTATTTAAGTTTAGTGAAGAGAATCAGAAAAATATGGAGTTTTACAAAGAAGAGAATAAGAAAATAAATGAAAGTATGAAGACAAAATTGGAGGAAGAACTAAACAGTTTAGAAGATAAATTTATAAAGGAAATAGAGAAGAAGAATGAAAGTAGTAAGGTAGAGATTCTAGGAACGATAGACAAAAATATAGTTAAAAACATTGGAGAAGTAGAAAAAATAGTTCTGGAGAAAGTAGGTATATGTGAGAGTAAACAAAAAGAACTATCTGAGAAAATACAAGAGGATTTGGTAAAGGTATCGTCAAAGAATGATACAGAATTGGTTATAGTAAATAAAAAATTAGCTGATAATGAAGTGAAATACAAAGAAGATAATTTAGTACAGAAGGAGGCAATAGAGGGTTTATTAACAGAATGTGAGAACAGGAAAGAAGAGATAGAGGGATTAGTGAAGAAAATTGAAGGTAAAAGGATTACGCAACTAGTTAATACTTCTCCGAATTGTGTTATTAATACAGGAATTAAAATAGAAAATTTACCTCATTTTAATGGAGATTCATCAACCTCAATACATCCCATGCTGTATTTAAATAATATGTTGAGATATATGGAAGATATTACCGAGTTTAAAACTAAAATGAATATTATTAGGTCTACTCTTACGAATAGTGCTTTAGATTGGTTCCAACGTATTGAAGATGAGTGTACAAATATTGATGTTTTTGTAAATATGTTTACTTCATATTACTGGAATAGTAATCAGCAAAACAGGGCTAGGATTAAGTTATTGATTGGTAAATTTCATCCGGGGAAAATGTCTAGAGAAACGTACGCTTCTCGATTATATAATAATAGCAAATATATTCATAATATAGATGAATCTACCATTGCTCAACAATTACTGAAGCATTTTATTGTAAACGACACTCATGCTATTATTTGTCAGAATGTGACGACTAATGGATTCATTGATTGACATTTTAAGACGTTTAGATGACCATAGTGAAAACATGCAATATAGTGTAAGAAGAAATCAAGAACCAACTTCTAATAGGAATAATAATATCTCTCCTGTTTCAAGAAGTAATGTTGATAACACAAATATGTTTAACTACCGGAACGATAATAATAATAGACCAAGAGAAACAAATTATCAAAACGGTAATAATTTTCGAAGAAATGAATTACAAGCTAACCGAGTTTCATATAGGCCTTTGAATAATTTTAATAATGGACAAAAACACTTTGCTAATAATAGACCTTTTGAAAATGATAGAGGAGGTTATCAAGGAAGGAATTATGGTAATTATCAAGATCAAAACAATCGTTATTATAATCAGAACACGAATTCAAATAACCACTGGAATAGGAACAATGATGAGAATACAAGAGGTAATGGAAACGATAGAAATAGGAATACTGATACATCTCGTAATATAAATAATGTAAGATTAATTAAAGCTGGAAAGCCAGATGAAGGTAAGAATATTATAGGAAAAGAAGATGTATTACAAAAGATAAATGATGAGAAAAAAAAAACGCCGATTTTAGAATCAGAAGCAGGGATATACGGGAACCCCATTCCAAGTGTTTCTTGGAACTAAATTCTGAACAATTTGTTGATAATAATTTTAAAATAGTTTATAAGGACATCAATATTAATAGTATTAGTTTAGATAGAGATTTTGTTGAAATAGATTCTTTGGAAAAGTTAGGGAAGATAGTAGAAGATTGCGAAGTACTTCCTTTCATTAAAATTCAAATAGGAAAAATTGAATTTAAAACATTAATTGATTCAGGAGCGGAAATTTCATTAATTAATAAAGATAAAGTATTAGAAGTTGTAAATGTCATTGAGAATATTGTAAAGATAAAAGGTACAAATGTTGTAACTGCAAATAGGAGGAAAATGGGCATTATTACCGAACGTATTACTATAGAAGTGGAGATTAATTTTAAGAAATATATGATGCAATTTTACATATTAGATGGTTTATTTTACGATTGTATACTAGGTATTGATAACATGAGAATGTTAGGAATGAGTATTAATTTTGATAAGGATGAAATAAATATTAATGGTAATAAATTTGACATGGAAAAAATGGAGGACAGGTTGGAAGTTAATTCATACATGGCTTATAGAGAGTTAATTGGAAAAGAAATTGATAATGTGATTATAGAAGATAGAAATGAATATTTTAACAGTCCTGAAGAATTATTAGAAAGAGATATGTTTGAGCTACCCAAATTATATAATGAATCGTATGTAGATGAAGATGTAAATATTAAAGAAGATGATACAGGGAAAATTATTGTTAGAGGAAGAAAAGATATAATTAAAATTTTGGACAAACAGAAGATTGAGAATAAACAGATTAGGGAAAGTTTAGAAAATATTTTAGAGGAGAATATAGAATTGATCAATGAGAAGATAGTATTTGCGAAGGATTATGAACATAAAATAATAGTAGAAGATGATTCGCCTTTAACATGTAAAAATTATCCCATACCATATTATTTTCAGGAACGTGTAAATAAAGAAATTCAACTTTTGGAAGAAGCAGGAATCATTGAACGTTCAAATACGTATTTTATTAATCCAGTAGTGTTAGTCAAGAAGAAAGATGACTCAATACGGATCTGCATTGACGCTAGGGCCCTAAACAAACGCATTTTACCTGAGTTCGAAGCTCCACAAAACATTGACGTGTTAATAACCAAGTGCGGAAATAAGAAAATTTACAGTAAGTTAGATTTAAAGAATGCATTTTGGTTAATTCGACTAGATGAAGATTCTCGTAAGTATTGTGGTTTTAATATTAACGGGACTGTATTTAATTTTACAGTTTGCCCGTTCGGAATAAAGACTAGCCCTGCCGGATTAATCCGATTTCTACATAAAATTTTAGATAGATATGAAGATTTTGCTATACATTATTTGGATGACATTATTATTTTTTCGGATGATATCGTATCACATCTGGAACATATTGAAATAATTATTTCTACTTTAAGAATAAACGGGATGAAGTTGAATTTAGAAAAATGCGAATTTTGTAAACATGAAGTCAGTTATTTGGGATACATAATTAACGAAAAAAACATTTTATTGGATCCTAAACGTTTGGATGATATTAAAAATTTTCCAAGACCTACCAAATTAAAGCAATTAAGAGGATTCTTGGGGATGTTGAATTATTATAGAAAGTTTATACCAAAATTTAGTCAGAAAACAAATGTATTGCTAACTTTATTAAAGAAAGACAAGAAATGGAGTTGGACAGAAGAACATGAAGAATGCTTTATTAAACTTAAGGAAAATTTTGTAGAGAATTTAAAGTTGTTTCACCCGGATTTCAATTTAGAGTTCATTGTTAGAACTGATGCATCACATAGTGCAGTAGCAGCAGAATTGGTACAAATAAGAGATGGTGAGGAGATACCTATTTATTTTGCTTCAAGGACGCTGAAACCATGCGAAGTTCGATATGGGGTATCAGAAAAAGAAATGATTGGGATCATTTTCGCATTATCTAAATTAAGATACTTTTTGATAGGGAAGAGGTTCCGTTTAGAGACAGATCACAAGGCTCTGATCAATATTATGAATTCTAAACTAAATAATAACAGGATATGCAGGTGGGCATTGTTAATTCAACAATATGATATGGATATTCATTATAGACCAGGAAAAGAAATGGTGGTGGCCGATATTTTGAGTCGTAAAGATGGAGGAATTAAAAAGAACGAGGTTAGTATAAATCTAGTACAATTAAGGAGACAAGGAATATTTTCCTTACGAAAATTAAAGGAAATTCAGGGAACAGAGGAGTTTGTTGAATTGAGGGAAAAGTTAAGTAACGAACCAAATTACAAGGGTATGAATTTAAAAGATGGAATAATTGTTAAGAAAATTGGTGATTTAGAAGTTTATGTGACAAATGAAATTCATACTAAAGAAATTGTTGAATATTTACATAACAGGTATACACATATTGGATCAAGAAAATGTTGGTTGATGTTTAGAGAGGCTTATTACTGCAAAAATGATGAAAAGATCATCAAAAATACATTAAGACATTGCCAGGTATGCATTTTGGCTAAAGATAAAAACTTTATCAACGAAAACATTAGTCAAAGTATCGTAGCAAATGATAAATTAGAATTGATAACGATTGATTTTATTTCTAATTTAATTCCTAGCACGAACGGATATAGGAACATATTGGTGATTTGTGACATTTTTTCAAAATATGTCAAGCTTATTCCTACACAAAAGTGTAATACAGAGACAGTTTTACAGGCATTGTATGAATATTTTATAGCATTTGGAAATCCATTAGCGGTCTTAGCAGATCATGCTACATATTTTGATAATGTCAGGTATAGGGAATTCTTACAGGATAGGAATATTAAGAGTTATTATATTTCTACTAGACATCCACAATCTAATCCAACAGAGAGATACATAAAGGAAGTGTTAAAATATTTGAGAATTTTATTAGTTAACAAACATAACAGATGGGCAAAACAATTATCTCAAATAGAATTTGTCATGAATAACTCCCCTAGTAGTGTTCATAATCTTTGTCCTATTACTGTTTTTACAAGTCAATTACCACAAAGACCTTGGTTATCAGATGAACAAGTAGATTTATACGAAAAATATTTATTAGTTAGAGAAAGATTAAATGAAAGAAAAATTAAATGGGAAGAGAAGAAAATGAGAAATCAAAAGAAATTCAAAACATATGAAATAGGTGATAAAGTTATCGTAAAGGCATTGAGAGTAACAGATCGTAAAAATAAGATTATAAGTAAATTGAGTAGGCCATACGTAGGACCATACGTCATATATAGAAGACTGGGCATGAATACGTATGAATTAATTGAAGAGGAGACAAATTTAATTAAAGGTAGATACCATATCTCCATGTTACATGATTATGTAGAATCAGTATGATAAATCTTCCAAATAATAGGTAAGACACAGTATTTGGAGGTTGTACTGTGAAATGAGTGACGACATTTCCTTTCTGAGTTCGGCTAAATCATCTACAAAAACATTAAATCATTCATAACATTTCAGGCAGGACATAGTATTAGAATAGATTGTACTATGAAGGTGATTGACCACACTTCCTTATCCGAGTCACATTAAATCATTCACAACATATTAATCAGAACAAGAGGTTCATATAGAAGAGATCAACTCTTGACGGTTTTTGCAATACCGATTTATTTCAGCAATCTTGGATCTTTTCAATTCCCAAAAATCTATTTTTTCAAATAGACTTTCCCATTGTATAATAATAAATCCCATTAAATATAATGATTTCATTTTTTTTATATTTGTTAATAACATATTTAGTTAGAATGGAAAAGTCTTAGTGGAAATCATATTAGTTTATAGTACTCATTTAGAAATTATAATTTGTTTGATAAAATATAGAATTAGCAGATGTCCTTATATTTTAATTATGTAATTTAATTGTCATGTATCGTGTGCAATGTAGTGATGTATCATATGTGATATGCAAAAGTATAAAATAGAAACAGTACAAGATGAATATAAATAGGAAAATTTAAATGTTTTTAAGTTATGTACAACTGTAACAAGTGTTGAAAGTAAAGAAATATTAAGTTAGTAGTTATGTTCTTAAATGTAAAATGAATAGGAAATTACCAATATCATGTATACGAATAGAGTATAAAATAAAAGAAATTGAAATCTTAAGAATACAGTACAAGTATAAAGTATATGGATTTGTTCAAAAATAAGTACAGGTGTTTAGTAAAAATAGAATATGTATTATAATTGAAAATATAAAGTTTTATAGAGAATGGAGTGATTTTAGTTGGAATTTAATAGTAATATAAAAAAATATATAAATGTCGAAATAGACAATAAAGATTATAAAATATGTATTATGAAGTATAAAATATCTTGTAGAGGTATAAGAGTACCTACAAGATTAATTAAAGAATTTATGAACCAGTATATGGTATCTAGCACTAAATGTAGTGTTTATTGGATGAATAAAAGTATGATTAATAAAGATAATTGTGGAATGTATATGAAAGAGTTTGTTAAAACTATTGAAATGGATTAAAGATTATAATATGATTAATAAACACCAATATATAAAAGAACAAGTATTAAAGTGAATACAAGATAGTAAATTCAGTGTACTGTTTATAAATGTTTAGATATGCATACAGGTGAAATCATTTAAGAATTACTATAACTATGAAATATGGAAATAAAAATCTTTTACAGACAAAAGTTAAACAATAAACAAACTTAAAACAAAATTAATTGGGAAAGTTGTAAAAAAAAAAATAATATATCGTAAACATGTATGATACATTATAGTTGTCAGTTTTACAAAAAGAGTTATTAATACATAGCATATATAAAATAGAATGTAAAATAGTGTATAAAAGTTAGAAGCATAGATTTATGTGTTTATGGGTTAAATAATGAAAGTGTTGATTAGAGAAAAATAAATGAATAAAATGACGTGTATACAGAGTATTGATAGAATTTATGGTGAGGTTGTGTTGAATTAAATTAGTTATGATACTTAAAGTTATTGTTGAACAAATATAAATTTTCAACAAAGTTAAAATTTACATTTGTTAAAGGGGCAAATGTTATGGTTTTAATATCCATACAATATATTGATTTGTAATTGTGTTATTACATATAATTTTTCAATTCTTAAAAGTATATTTTTATCAATGAATAAAGAATTAATTATTTGAATGATCATTTCATGTTCATAAGTTGATGAGATTTTCATGTTGATCTGGTTGTCGTAGAGGAAAAATAAGGTTTTCTTTCTTCTATGTTTGTATTTTTAGAATCTGTTAAAGAGAAATTAAAAAAACATTATTATTATTGTCAAATATGATGTATTATATTTTATGTACAAAATTGTTTAATTAACGATGATATGACGAGTATTGTAAACGTAAATAATTGATTTAGAGTATATACTAATTTGAATTAAATTTCCCGCCATAATTTGAACAGGTGTTAATGAAAGAAAAATTTTGACAGTTCCTGAAATGAGAATTTATAAATTGAAGGACATTTGTATGAAATGCTTTGAAATTAGGTTTTTTTTAAATGAAAAAAGAATAACTAATATACGTAGTAATAAATTATAGGGATGTAAATATTCGAAAGTAAATAGTAAAGAGATATTTTGAATTATAAAGGTAGGTGTAGATTTCTGATTGGAGAATTTAAAAAAAAATTGTAAAAGGGTTGCTTAGGAATTTGGTTATTGAAAAAAAAACAACGGGGAGATGAAAAATAATTTTCATACGACGCGGTCATTTTTTATCTTTGAATAAAATATTTCATTGATAATTTCTCAAATACAGCGAATTTTGTGCTTAAAAGCGTTAAAAGTTATTAATTTAACAAAGTCAAAGTGAATAACACAGTTAAAAGTGAAAGAAGCATACATAATTTATGTGATATTTATAAAACATAGGTAGCAAAATTGATAGATAAAGGAAAGGAATATTTAAAAAGGTTGAATCATAATTTATCACGACTACTTACATAAATAGAAGATTATCCATAGATGAATTCCAAAGTGTATTTTCAAGATTAACCATAGACGAAGTTCCTAGTACTTCCAAAGGAGACCGAACGTGTAGGAATCATTTCTTCTAGAGTTGCAGTATTTTATCGTGTATAGGCTTACGAAGAGAATTTTTCTGAGACCGAACGTGTATTTCCAAATTAGACCGAACGTGTATTTCCAAAGGAGACCGAACGTGTAGGAATCATTTCTTCTAGAGTTGCAGTATTTTATCGTGTATAGGCTTATGAAGAGAATTTTTCTGAGACCGAACGTGTATTTCCAAATTAGACCGAACAAGTAGGAATCATTTCTTCTAGAGTAGCAGTATTATGTTGTGCAGAGAACTTCGAAGAGAATTTTTCTGAGTCAGAACGTGTATATCCAAAGGAGTACAAGAAGGACGTCGAAGATCGGAGGATATTATCAAGATATCAAGTCCAGGTCATACTATAGTAGCAACATCACCTACAAGTAAATATACCTTAACATTTGAAGTAATATAAATTATATTGGTACTATTCGATTTAAAAATAACATATTTTATATTAATATTTAGGAAAGTTATTCACTTTTACACCAGAATGTATTGAATTAAGAATAAGAAAGGCAATACCTTATTTGTAGTAATATTACAAGTTGCATTCCATAGAAATCTCATCAACAATTGAATGTTTACAACCATAAATAAAATACATTATTAGTCAATCGTAGAAAACATACGAGTTGTCGTTCAACAAAACTTACTCGCTACAGTTATGTCATTATCTCTCATGGTTTATTTTGATATTTTCTAACCAACGTCAATGCATCGTTGTTAAACAATTTTTCAATAATATTTATTTTTTTCTTGTGTATCTGATCAACACATCATTATACCATTATTAGCTTGAGCAGTTTGTTTTCTTTCATTTGTAGCATTATTTATGTGTTTTTTCAATCAAAGCAACTGATCTACAAGAGTTGTGTAACACTAAAATCATAAAAATATTGAATTAATGTAACCTGAAAAAGACCCATCAAAATTTGGAATACTTACGTGTTTAGTCGTAGTTCTACAATGTACAAGCGAATAATCAGTCACAATGGACCATAAACACCCCTGATGACATATAAAAAAGTATTTTATAAAGAACACGTGAAATTCAATCGATAATAAACGAATCATAAGTTAGGTTATATTTCTTGACATGTAATATGAAATATCCCTCCCATTTTTATCATGTATTGGTATAAGGTTCAAAGAATATAGTCCTACCAGTTCAATTAATTTAACAAGGAGAAATAAAATTTAATATTTATTAAATTTGAGTATTAGCCGAGGCATTTTAAAAAAAATAATAGTAGTAGTAAAAAAATTATGTGTTAAAAATAACACTCTTCCAATACACATACGAGTACATTTAGTGCCCGAACTTGGAATATTATTAGAGGATAGTTTGTTGAAAATAACAATCATCCAACCCTTATACAGGTACATTTGGCTGGCCCAACTTGGGACAACAATATTAATACAATATATATATATGTTGCATATTAATATAATATCGATTATCGTTTTAACAGGTAAATATAATGTTGGAAATGCATCATATTTTAAATTTGTTCGGTTACGATATTCCAAGTATGATGAAAATGGAAACCACATACTATAGGATCTTCAAACATGTTCCAAATCTCTCTGTAGCAAATCTTGTCCACCAACAACATCCATCCATTTCTTCGCAATCTAATAGAACATTTAATCATCATAATACAAAGAACAGAAAGAATGTTATTAAACAACAACATACCTCAATATCTTTAGGAAACAAATACATTCCTACTTCTTTATTAGTGTTTCTACACCCGAAACACATCAAACGAAAACCATTACTACTATGTTGTACAAGTCGAATAACTACTCTAAAAACATGAAAATATTTAAAAATAGGATAAAAACAAATACAATTGAAATTCATTTAAATTATAAATCTATGATTCTTTTACTAATTGTATTATTTAATTATAATATGCTGCATATTTTCATTTGTACCTAAATTGTTTGGTAAGTAATGAAAATGTTTTAAAGATGATTGGAATATACCTTACCTATGCTTAGAATTCAAATTCACTTCCAAAACTGAATAGAATGTTTGAAAATGAGGAACCTAAATAATCACAATTTATTGTAAGTAATTTTTTTTTAATAATTAATTGTCATGCTTGCCAAATAAAATTAGTGAACTGTAGATGGTTAATAATGTCTATAAATAATACAACTTAAAGGAAGTTGATTAACTATACACAAAAATAAACAAGAAAACAAAACACAAACACTTCCCAATCTGCTACGCAAATTGTCGGTGAGCGACAGTTACCGTCGTCTCCAATTTTGCCCGGGTAATTTGAATTATTGAATAGCAGAGACATTAGCGACCTTAGTAGAACTAAAAAAAATGGCGGGAAATGGGGAGTGGGACACCCATGGTAATAAACGTTAGTGTACGGACACACGAGGCGCCGACCATCGCCCTGACCACCTGGCACCGTAGCTCCGCACACCAAAAAACATGAGGTGGGTTTCAAATTATACAAAAGCTGTTCTAAACTAAGATTTAAATACTTTTATCTTTTGAAAAAATAAACAAAATCCTACTGTACTACTTCTGTTCTCTTAATAAATCTCTATAGGATGCATACTTGGCGAGATATTCGAAAGAAAGTGCTACTCGCTAAGAGTAAAAGTGTTACTTCCTGTCCGAATTTTGAAATTTCTTTTATACAAAAATTATTCCAAATGTAGCTCTAAGTACATTTGTACTCTTGATAAATATACATAGAATGCATAATTTACGAGATATTTGCAAGAATCGCTATTCGATAAGAGTAAAAGTGTTACTTCTGGTTCGAATTTTGAAATGTTCTTTATACAAAACATATTGAAAATGAAGTTCTGAATACTTTTACACCCATAATGTACCCGTCTAAAAAGCATGACTTGCGAAATATTTGCACAAAACTGATTTTCGATAAGAGTAAAAGATCTACTTCGGGTAGGAATTTCAAAAAACTTTTGTAATAAAATTTTTCTCAAATTTAATTTTGAGTACATATGGATTCTTTATAAATTTGTTTATACTTAGTAGTTGACGAAATATTGGCAAAATTCTAAAAACTAATCAGATCTTAAGAGGGAGATTATACTCGTAAATACAAAATTTGGAATTGATATCTGTAGCCGTTTGACCGCTATCGTGGTCAGAGAGAGAGGGAGAGGGAGAGAGAGAGAGAGAGACATTTTCTAAAAACCACTTTTTCGGTATCAGGGGACTTCAGAACGTGGACACCTGCAAAAATCTCAAGGTCGAAAATTTTCGTCTTCACAATACTTCCTTATACTACGTATAAGAAAGTAATAACCTTAGCCTTAACACCACCGAATTGCTTCAAAACAACTTGGAACGCTATTAATTTTATATCAATCAAAATTAGAAATTCTGTTACTTATTCCTGGATTTATACATATTCACAATGTCAGATAAGAAATCAATTTGTGGTTTGCATTACTAAATTGTTAAATATACAGGGTATATCACGACAAGATTTCGTTAGAACAATATAGAAAACTAATAAGAGTTGAGTTTTGAAATTTCGCAAATATTACTTTCGCGTTACGCTCTTTCGATTTAAAATAGCTTCGAATTTTCGCTTCATCCGGTTGCACCGGAAATGGATATCAACTCCTTATTTTAAATGGAATACCCTATTTTTCATGATTGATTCGTATTTCCGACTTAATTGTAAGGCTAGTTTGTCTAATAAACTTCACCTCTGAAGTTAGCCACTTTCGAAGTATTTCAATTTTTCTAAAAAAAATTGATAGCTGCAGACTATTACCAATTACTCATAATAACATTCTCAATAATTGAATGCATGTACAGATTTAAAATTCTAGGCAATTATTTTGGAAAGTATACTACCTCAAATGCGATATTATAAACTTTACAAAATAATACAGGGTGATCAGAAAACAATGTTAAACATTTCATCCAGAAAATATCAATATCTTGTCATTTTTAAATAGCAACCTACATTTTTTTTAACTTCATTGGATTTCACGTTCAAAATTAGGGGCAGTATGTATTTACTTCCCTATAACTAAACGTGTTAGTTTCAGAGTTATTTTAGAAGATGTATCAATTCTTTTAAAGTTTTATTTTGTATAATCAACTAGGCTGTGGAAATTCATATAAATAAATACAAAACATGTCATCGTTTAATAAAGAAAACTAGACAATATCAAGGAGAAGTAGTCTTAATAATAGTTTCTAATAATCTTAAATTAAATTTTGAAACAAATCAACCCCTCTATCTAAATAAATGTAAATAAATCGCTCAGTATTTAAATTTTCTTCATAAAAATAAAAAGCAAATATTTTGTCATGTTTAATAACACAAAATACATTGAAACTCCAAGACTCTTGGAAACGTCGTTGCCTAGTAACTCGAGAGTTATCTTTCAACCAAAAATGGCTATTGTGTCGATTAATATTTCATTTTTACAAAACTTTGGTTCGTCTGTCCATATAAGATTTTTTGTGAAATCGTTGTCTTCTTGTGATTTCATTAAGACTACTCACAATACTGCGATTTTCTTACAAAATCGGCTTATTTAATAAGTTGAACAGGATAAAATTTGTAAGCATGCCACTTATTCCTTTTCAAAATTCTGTGTATGTTCATTATGGATACACATACTTCAGCTACTGCATCCTTTAGATACGATATGTTGTAAATTAAGCAAGTGCTGTTAACTCCAAATTTTCACTTTCAACAAGAGGTTTTCTTTTGGTTGTTTTCGGCAAGAATGATCCGAAGGAAATGCAATATTTTGAAAGACTGCTTAAGATACTCTTAGTAGGTTTTGAACGATTTGGATATTTCATTGCATAAATAGGACATGTCCTGTCGATTATATATTGCATTTACATATTGCTGTGACATATAAATATTTATTTTAAATAACAATATTGCCATACGTTGGGCATCGCCAATTTAAATTAATGCTGTAGCATATAAATATTTATTTTAAATAACAATATTGCCATATAATTTATATGCTGTAACAACATACTTTTGTGTGTATTACCACACGTAGGGTATAGTCTTTTGTACACATTATACTCTTTAAATTATTCTTTACACACCAAGAACTTATAATTGGTTTTGTGTTTTATCTTATATTGTTGTGTCATGTACCTTATAACTATTGTGGGTCCTGGCAATGTTTGTGGTTCCTTCTTATTTGCTGATGATTTTTCTCTTGCTCATTATAGGGAAAGAGGTAATAGTTTTGTTCAAAGAAAAAAACTGTATGTCTATTCAACATAATCATGTATTTTTTTTATTTTGTAATTTATGGATTCAAAAATATAGTTTCCTTTATATGCACACCTTTATGCTCTAAACAAGATACATAATTGAAAAATGCTCATATCATTTATACCTAATGCCGGTTGTAATGTATGTAAATCTTTTGTTTATTTATTTATTCTACCAAACAAAATAAATATTTATCCTGCAAATAAACAAAAATAAACTTTTATTGTACGTTTATGAATATACTCATCGACGTTATAATATTTATGTATAGGCTTCAATTAATTGCTTTAGACAACCATTTGCACGTGTTGTATCGAGCTCTTAATCTATGCCTTGTGAAATTCTAATTTATTATTCGCTTAATTTGAAAGAAATTAATGATGTCTAGACAATACGATGAAGAAAATGCTCATTTTCACGTAACATCTCTCCAACTGACCAACACCATTAATCCTATTTGGTTGTAATTCCAACTATATAAATTTAAAATAAACCTTACAGGATAAATTATTTACTTGTCTATTTTTTTTGTCCAACAATACATTGATTAATCATTCGCACGTAAAAATCAATGTCTGTCCAACAACTCGTATAACTTAATTTTCAAAAGAAATAATAAACTTACTTGTTATCAATAAATCTATTTTGAATGTCCATTATGAACGCTTCAAATGAATTCAAATGTATTAAATAAAATAAATTACTGTTACTATATGTGTTGAAGAAATAATGAAAAACTACAATATAACAATTAAAAAAAAACTTATTCTTTAAGAGATCTTCCTTTTGTAAGTGTTCTGAGAAGTTCACCTCTCGGAGGTGTTATCAGAAAGTCTGTCTTGTCGAATCTTGTCTTCGTATTTATAGCGGCAAAAATAAACTATGTTGACCATTGCGCCCTCTAGTCCATGTTTAGGTTGGTACTGGAATACACTTTTCCCGTGAAATCGCTGCCCATATGTTGCCGCCTTGATTCACGCACACATACACATTTTGTTCTGACAGTTCACAATTCACTTAAACGTCAACATAACCTTCCAATTCAAAGGTCCCCTCTGCTTTGCACATGATTCCCAACGGTAGGTTTATTCTTGTTACTAATACCATCCTTCCTTGTGCTCGTCAATGAACCTATTACCTTGTTCATTGTTCGACACATACTTTTTCTTTCCATTTATTAATGTTAGTTTTACTTTTCTTTTAGTCGGAGTTCGCCTTGGCAAAATGGGAAACACGTCGAAGATAACCATTATTTTTCTTCCCTCACTGCCTGTCCCTGTAGAACACGTCTGTTTCTCCACCGCCTCTCTATCTTCTAACCAAGATCTTTCTGTTGGTGATATGTCGATCTGCAATAGACTTTACACAAGTTTTATATATTTTGTTGTTTTTTTGTAGGTCATTCAACCGTATACGTCCGTTTTCAGTCCCTGAAGCATTGTGTTACGAACAACTCATGAACACAGATACCTTTTTATTTATTTATAATGTCAGCTTTTAAATACAAAAATATGTCACTGCTGATTGCTTCCATGTTTTACACATTTTTATATCCTTTTTTATTTGTCTAGTAGTAAGCTAAGGTAAATTTTATTCTTTAATACTATTTATTTCATAAACATTTTCATAACATTTTATTGCTTTATGCATATAAATTACAATAATTTACTCATTTATATTTCTTGCATATCTTATTTTATTTTTTTCATATAATTCTATTGCTTTCACATGACTCATTCTCTTAATTGTTCCATCCATTAACATAACTCTTTCTCTATTGTTTGCCTTCATTTCTCTTTTTGACTTAAACAGCGGTCCATTATTTAGAATGTTTAAAGCAATATTTACGCATTGTGTAAAATTAGGTTCCTTCTTTTGATATGTAAACCATACTTTTTGTGTATCTTTTCTACAAAAGAAATATATTACTTATATTTATTTTGTCTTTATTTCATATATTTCTTTATTTAATAAATTTTTATTCTACATCATTTGTTTTATATTTATTTAATAAACTTTACTTTGCATATTTCATTATTTACTGTTATAATAAAAATTTGACTATAAGTATGCAACTTTGTATACCTTCATGTAGTTCTTGTTGCATAATTTTACTCAATAATATCTAAATAGGACTGTTCTTATTTTTACTTTTATTTCTAAGCTTAAACTAATTCTTAAATCAATCTCTAAAACTATTCTTATTTTACAAATTTGCGAGGTCACAGCAATATGTAATTATTAGATTCAAAAAATCTTCGTTTTAAATCCAGATCGCGACATTTTCCAGTATTCAGAAACAGAAGATAAAGAAAACGCTGAATAACACCAGTCGCACACCAATTGCAATTGTTTTTATTTATTTACATGAATTTCCACAACAATTAATACATTTCCAAAATAACCCTGAAACTAAGACGTTTAGTTATAGGGAAGTAAATACATATTGCCCCTAAATTTGAACGTGGTATTCAATGAAGTTGAAAAAATGTAGGTTACTATTTAAGAATAACAAGATATTGATATTTTCTGGATGAAATGTTTAACATTATTTTCTGATCACCCTATATTATTTTGAAAAGTTTATAATACCATATTTGAGGTAGTATACTTTCCAAAATAATTGCCTAGAATTTTAAATCTGTGCATGCAATCAATTATTGAGAATGTTGTTATAAGTAATAGCCTGCAGCTATCAATTTTTTTACAAAAATTGAAATACTTCGAAAGTGACTTGTTTCAGAGGCAAAGTTTATTTAACAAACTAGCCTTAAAATTATTAAATCGAAAATACGAATCAATCATAAAAGATGGGGTATTCCATTTAAAATAAGGAAGTTGATATCCATGTAACCGGAAGAAGCGAAAATTCGAAACTATTGTAAATCGAAAGAGCATAACGCAAAACAAATATTTGCGAAATAACAAAACTCAACTCTTATTAGTTTTTTATACTGTTCTAACGAAATCTAGTCGTGATATATCCAGTATATCTGTAAAACAGCTTCAACGGCCAGCTGCATGTTTTGTTTAAAACATGCATGTGAACTGCTGATTTTTTTGTTAGCATGTTTTTGTACAGTTTTATTTAGAAACGAATTTTTACACATTCTTATTTTTGGGTTCTTAACATATGGAAGATATTTATCGATGTAGTGCTGTACCTTTAAAATGAATATATAAAAGACAAGAAAATTTTGGGATTTAATTACAACTAACTATAATAATCTTGGGGAATGGGTTATTTCTTCTGAAAAATATGGACAATAATTTTTTGTTGGATGCGCCGACATATTTGGATTTTAATTTACCAGACGGAAACGGAGAATGTGGAAATGATGAAATATATTTAGGTAGGTATTTAGCATACCTATACATAATTATATTAGTTGCAATTATCGTTATACTCTTTTGTTTCATATCATTTTGTTCTTATATTGTTAAATTCCTTTTTATTTTTGTTAAATGCGTTCATTCAGGACTGTAGCTAAAATTCCTGAGGAGATTTTTTTCAGTGTAATGTACAACTCGCATATCTATTCTTTAAGTCTATTTTTTTAATAATTATATTAAATTGTAGATATTCTATTCATATTTTTATTTAAATTTTGTAGATATACCAAGTGATGACCTTATTGACTTTGATCGAACACGAGAAGTTCATTCAGTACACTGTGAAGAAAATATAGGTATGTTAATACATGTACCTATGATTATTGTATTTCTTTTTATTCGATAATGGTACTTAAAACGCATAATAACTTAGTAAGAGATATTGTCAACCAAATTTTCAATATCTATTCTTTAAGTCTATTTTTTTAATAATTATATTAAATTGTAGATATTCTATTCATATTTTTATTTAAATTTTTCTTTTTATTCGATTTTCAATTACTATAATTATGTAGCACAGAGACATGCATTTACATTTTACTTCCTGGCGGGATATATAAATTTTGAATTAATTATATTAACTCAAAATAGCTCAATATTAACAGATTACCTATCGGGAATCGAGTTTTTCTTTGTTTAAAACAGGATAAATATTTCATGACTATCATTATCAATATACAGGGTGGGCAGCGCCGTTCCTGGCGGGGGTGCAGCACGTGCAATTGCACGGGGCGGCGGGAATTGAGGGGCGGCATTTCGTTCCCTTCCATATATTATATATACTAAAAGCCGAGTAGTCAATGGCAACCAAACCCGGTCAAAATCGACGAAAATTGGGTACGCGGGGGGAAGAACTCGTCTCTGGATACTCAAAATTGAAAGCTGTCCTTTGGCGTGAAGTTACCGACGACCTTGAATTGTTCCTCGACGGAGAGTTTTTCTTCCCAAGTGGAGTGTGTGCAGAGATATGGGCTTTTAAAGAGGACCCTGCACTCGATGTTTTAACAGAAAAATGGCTTACGTCATGACGATTCACGTGACAACCGATCAAAATCGTAAAAATGTCAGGTATGACAGGCACGCGCGAAAGAATTGTAAAAGTTTCACATTGACGAAGAAATTTCAGGCCGTCGAGGTTTAGAGTGCGGAAAGAGGGTTGGAAACCAAAAGAGTGGACTCTTCCGCGACGATTGAGTGCACTGTCCACGCGCCAAATCTGTCGCTGTCCAAGGTGCGACTCATTTAAAGCTTTTCTGCAGGGTAAAAAAATCTCGCGATGACGAGTTTGCGTGTCTTTAATGACTATATATATTCACGTTCATCCATCGGTTGTCAAGTTTAAATGTCAGAAGGCCGACAAATATTACGAAGAAGAAGTCTATTTTTAATTGAAACGTGGTACCTTTCAGATACGTATTAGTGTTATTATTATGAATCATTACTATTTCTTTTCTATATGAATATATGAACAAAATGCCGACGGATATGATAAAATAAACTTAAAGTGTATTATCGCACGTAAGTACAGTAATAAATATAACGATTTTTCTATATTTTATTAAGATATATTAATAAATACAATGACACTCTATTCATTATATATGTCATCAAAATGTAAATTTCATACAACGAAGAACTTGAAGCAAGCTTATATAAAGAAGAACCATCTGAGTTTTGCCATTTGGGCCTGTCAAATTACGTTAGATGCACACGAATTATACAAAACCTAAATGTCAACAGAATGTTGGAAATGTATCAGTGTTCAAGTTATAATTATATAAATTTAAGCCATTTTACGAATGGGATCATTTAATAACATTTCTCATCGATCTCTCTTAAGCCATTTTACGAATGGGATCATTTAATAACATTTCTCATCGAT
Organism: Amphimallon solstitiale; assembly: GCA_963170755.1. Lineage (NCBI taxonomy): Eukaryota > Metazoa > Arthropoda > Insecta > Coleoptera > Scarabaeidae > Amphimallon > Amphimallon solstitiale. The sequence continues at coordinate 51,078,229 of OY720675.1, read as the reverse complement.
CTCTCTACGTACAAATAATAGGGCGACTTTTCTTTATTTGTCAGATGTGTCCGAAGCACTTCGAAATAAAATAAATACATCAAATAAGATTCCCATAAGCATGTATGTCATTTCGTTTACCAATTCAGTTATAAAAGCAAGTATTTAAAGTGTACATTTTTGGTTAAATGGTACGACAGTGTCTAGCATCAACCGTATAGGAGCTAGCAAGATTTTCGATTGCGTTTTAGAAAGTATATTATTAAAGCGTAATATGAAAATTAATTAATTCTCTCAATGACCTGTAAGTTTAAAACATGTTTTATTAAGTTAGCCTGACATTTCGTTCTCACAAGTTTATGTGTGAACAAATACAGTTCAACGAACTATTGTCACGATGACAGGTGGAACGACAATTTTGGTTAAACATCTTCATGTCAGCTGTCTGACTTTTCATTGTCATAGGTATGTGTCATCGAAATATCGTTACGATGACAGTCTGTCAGAAAATTTGAATTATACACTATTTCAATCGTAAACTTGACACAAAGCGTAGTACTAATTTTATAGAACTAATAACGTGAAACAACATTCAATTAATTTTTTTTTTGATCTGTCGACGTTCACCATGGACTAGATGTACACAACTGATACAAAACCTGAATGTCAATAAAAAATTTTTAAATATCAGCGTTCATTAAATTATATAGGAATATTGTTCGCTTTGTGGGCAAAGTCTTAATAAATAAATTCATTTGCCACCATAATGTATAATCCATTTCTAGAGATATTTCTTTAAATTTGATCTTCATTCATTACAATAGCAAAGTTAACTACATAATTATCCTCCACTGTCATTCATTCATATAGAAATTAAAATACCGTAAATAGTATCGGTAATAGTGAATAGGTACAACCTAACCAACTAAAAAGAAGAAGCGTATGCGGTATCATAAAAATTAAATTAACATTATGAATGACATAGGTACTCCGACAATTTTATGTATTATGGTTAGAGTTGTTGCCGATATGCCATACGATTTTTTAACGCATACACATAATCTGACATTACGTCAAACCAGTGAGCTGTAGCAGTGAAATCAACTGTTCACAGGGACAAATATTATACGGATCTAAATTCTAATTAGCTCCCTTATTTTCAGAAATAGCGTACCGAAAATAGTTATACCGTATGTTTTTAGTTGTTTTTTTAATGATATCTGCCTTATGAATACAGGGTCACTAACTACATATGAATATATACCGTATAACATTTACAAATTACAGTTTTAAACGTTTGCAGGTTTTGTCATTAAATACTGGAAAAATCTAAGGCAAGTAAATTTCTAAAAAAAAACGACCCCTGTCGTAAATTAAGGTGGAAATAATTGACAATACAGGGTCACTAACTACATATCAATATATACCGTATGACATTTACAAATTACAGTTTTAAACGTTTGCAAGTTTTGTCATTAAATACTGGAAAAAATCTAAGGCAAGTAAATATCTAGATCGAGGGAATCAAATACGTAAGCACTAAAGAATATACTAAACGGCATTAATTTAATCAAACATGAATTTACCTTTTATTTGAGAATATATACGGGAACTGATCCGAAGGAAATGATACAGAAGTGGTTTCTCGATTTTTTGGTATGGCTGTAAATTAAAGTTGAAAGAATTGAAGCCCACAAGGTCAGTAACTACATATGAATATGTTTATACACTTAGAAATGACAGTCTTAAGGGTTTGCAGGTTTCATTCATTAAATACTGGAAATATCCAAATAGAATTAAAGAATTTGAAGAGTATATATACTAAATTACATTAAATTCATCGATCACTAATTTAGCATCTTTTTTAAGAAAAGTGTATACTTAAAACCAGGAAATGAAACAGAAGTGATCCGTATTTTTAATTTTTCAGTACGCAATCCTATAATTTGAAATGTTGATATGTAATTAAGTTTAAGTGTAAGAATATCCTTTAAAGTAACAGGAAACTTTAACACTTATATACAAAAAATCCATCTAACGTTTGACTTGCGATGACACTTCAATTCGAGTTATGAACCATCAAGACGATCAATAGGCGATAACACTTACTGGGAAACGTCAGAATTCACTGCAATAATAGTCTCGGTGGTGCAATCGACTTGGTATGTCATCTCAAAAATACTGTAACCTGACCGGACTAAATACTGAAAACACCAAAGATGTGACGATAAAGAGATGTGCTATCGAAAAAATATCGAGGAAGAACAGTCACTATCATCGACGTGTTGTGAAACTTTAAAGCCATAAAGTCGGCAAATTTTGGACAGTTTGGTAATGAAAAGTGAATTTATTTGGCTAATCACCTGAGAACATACGCGAAGCGAAAAGAAGGGAACAATATTTTCTTTCCATTTACATGGGCGCTATGAGCAGACACGATGTGAATATGTAATGTTAAGGAAATGAAAAAATGCAAAGTTCAAGAGTGGTTTTTGATTAATGAAATGTGAAACCTATTAGATATGTATTATTATTACCAACACACAATAAAATATCTCCATCCTTTCCGCTATATTACTATAAATTGTCAATAAAATAAAAATGTTAATCACAATAAAATTGATCTTTAATGCAGAAAATATTAAATCCAATTGCCACATTTACATATTTCAACAATGACATTCAATTTGACAATTAGGTCTCGCAGATTTGAAGTTTATAGGACGAACTGATATAAACATCAATTAACCTCTGACGCAGTGACGGTTTTCGAAAAAGTTTACAGTTAATCCTTAAAGTGGCCAATCAATTTTAAATCACAATTACACTTGCCGGAAAACTTCAAAATTGACAAACCCAATAACACCGATTCTTATATAGTCTATTGTCTATTTTGAACGAACGTCATAGAAATTTATTTCGGCACTGCTCTCAACATCAAGATGTCCGACGAACGCGGTACAGGAACTCCAAACGCACCTAGACAACACGATAAAATGGTTCAAACAATGGAGGACAACAATAAACGAAGACAAATCCCAAGTAATAATCTTTCAAAAGGAATCGGAAAACATCAGACAACGAAATAACCATCAACAACAACACTACACCATGAAGTAGAGAAATTAAATACCTGGGAATATACCTGGATATAAAGCTCAATTATAACACACACATAGCAAAAACGATAACCAAAACCAAACAAACAAGATGTCAACTATGGCCTCTTATAGGCAGAAAAAGCCGGCTGAACACGAACAACAAAATTCTACTTTACAAACAAGTATTACGTCCAATAAATCAGATGGAAAACCACTCAAATCAAAATCTTAAAACAGCACTTGCATATGATGGAAATGAAAATGTCAAACACAAAAGACCTAAAATGGTTCTACTTTAATTTTTAATCAAAATAAAGATAAACAATAGCTAATCAAATTGAACTCCAACATTCCAAGATTCACCGCTCTCAGATGAAGAGTAAAAGACTAAATAGTCTAACTCAAAGCCACAATAAAGAAGAAGAAGAAATTTATTTCTGTTGCCTATTGTCGTGAAAATCAATGTTAATTGTAACACTTTACTTTTCATAAATGCATAATACATACATATCACATTTAATTTAACGATTTAAAGAGTAAAATAGGCAATTATTATTTTAGTAATGGAACTATTACTACATATAAAGACAATACGATACAGAAACATCATATATGATAATTTAATAATTATTAGTTACTCTAAGATCGCAAAGTATTTTAATACACAATAACATCACTTCTTCAGAAAAAATGAAGTAAGCATTACTATCCAGCTGATTTTTATATGTGCTGATCAGAATTAAGAATAACTGACGGGCACATCTATGTCACCAAGTTCATTTTTCTATTACCGTTTCTAACACCGATAAATTTTACTAGGGTCTACGCAAAATGTCTGTATTAAATATTAAAGCACGTCGGCATAGCTGACAATGACAACTTAACATCCACATTAGGTTGACTTAAATATTATAGGAAACGTCACAATTGACAGGCAAAAATCCGTCTAACATTTAATTAACGTTGGCAGTCGCACGAAAATTCAATTGCAGGCTATCAAACGTCCAAACGATCGATCAATTTCAGTTCGTGATGACATCTGAACTGCTTTCATGATGACATTTATAACGCAAACATATATGTATATATAGGGGTTCGTCAAAAGTTTATGATAACGGACACTAGAAAAACCATCATGGCAGTGCTGGCGTTTTACAGGAAATTGGAAGAAAGATGTAACCGGATGTTATTTTGTTTAATAATAATTCTGTTATAAAAACAAGCACTTAAGGGATGCGACTGCTGGTTGTCATCAACCGATCAGAGGCACATTTTCTGTTAAATGGTACGACATAGCAGGATTTTCCATTGCGTTTGAAAAATAGAAGAGCGACAGTACCTATTTTTAAATGTTAGCAAATTTAAAAACACATTCTGTTCATCATGTTTTGTTAATTTCTACGACAATTGGAAAGATAATTTGGTTAAGCACTGTCACTGTGACATTTCGTTCTCGCATGTTATTATGAACGAACACACTTCAACGAACTGCTGTCACGATGACAAGTGGAATGACAATAATTTACCTAAGCATCTTAACTTCAGTCTGACTTGACTATGACAGTCTTACGCTAATTGCACACGATTTATACAAAACCTGACTCATCGAAATGTTCTACATGTCAACTCAACGTTCAGTAAATTATATAGAAATATTATATATTTTATGGGCAAATTCTTAATAAATAAATTCATTTGCCACAAATTATAAATGTCAAATATTGTATAATTCATTATTAGACATATATTGTTTAAATTCAATCTTTATTCATAAACAAAAGCAAAGTGAACTACAGTTGTAATTACTCTCCATTAACAGTAACTCAGATACAGATTCCAATATCATTGTTATATAAAATAAGGCAAAGGAGTCAAAAGCAATTAATAACATTTTACTTACATTAAAAAATATATAAGTGTTAATATTCATGTACCCTTGCGTCTGGCAGTGATCACATTTCCAAAGAGGCACATTTATAGAGCAACTTATAGAGAAGAAGTGGACGCGAAGAAGCAATTCTAATTCGAAGAGTTTAATGAAACACTATAATAACAATAAGAGCGAGTGTTCAATAGAATAACTGTGTCTTAAATTAAAAAAAAAATAAAAACAAAATGAGTAATCAACATTACTTATACCAATATTGTATGACAAACATTATAGATCACCTATGATTTATGATGATCGTGTGCCCGGTTGGTGTCGCGATCTTATTTCGATCGATTCAATTATTATTTGTAGTTTGGTTTTAATCATGAAATCTCCCCTTTTGTATTATTTTTTATAAAATATTTCATAAGAATCGCAAAATAACCCAACAAATATGAATTATAGAGGACTTTTTTGCAATGTATGTAAGCAAAATGTCTGATGATGGTTCATGATGATCGTGTCTCAGGCTCTTATTTCGATGGATTGGTTGTAATCATGAACTACCTTTTTGTGTTATTTTTCCTTAAATACTTAATAAGAATCACAAAATGATCCAACAATTACGAATTATATTCTTTTTATATTGTGTGTAAGTAAAATATTTACACAGATATTCCCACGTCGGTCTGTGTTATTTTTGGTTATTGTTTTTAGTTCAACTACCAGCGTCACTACTAAATATTTAAATTGTAATAGGATCGTCTCAGCAACCAACATAGCCAGAGCACGATTTACAGGCGAAGACTCAATGCCACTGCAACTGCAAACTCACTTTGACAGGAACAATTTCAGAGCAGACACATGAAACTAATTTATTAATACGGAAGCCAGTTATAAATTCACTATTATAAATAAAATTAATAAGTCATACATATTTTATTTAAAACTTGATTCTTCTGTGTAATGGGCATGCATTGTTCACAAATTTGCATTATAACAAAGCTCAAAAGGTATGTCAAAAGATGTATGATTATTATTAAATATTACAGCCCAGAAATTACGTTTGTGGGCCATGATAATTGACAGGTTAAATTATGCAAAGCTAAAATAAGTCTGATATTACTTTTTTAATAATGACTTAGTCCTTTCATTGTGTAAAACTAATAACACTATGAATCTTTTAGTGTCAAGTCTTAGTATTACGCTAAATAGCATCTAAATTTCAAACTTCAACAACGAAAAGTCAGACTCACGTTAAGATGCTTTAAATTGTCGTTCCACCTGTCACCGTAACAGTAGTTCGTTGACAAAAATATACGTCTATACAAGGTGTGCCAAAAGTTTAGAAAATTGATTTTTTGGCGTTTTACAGGGAACTGTAATAAAATTGTAAGCGGACGCGAAAGGCGATTCAAGCTCGAAGAGATTGATGGACAGCTAGTTATATATACTAAAAGCCGAGTAGTCAATGGCAACCAAACCCGGTCAAAATCGACGAAAATTGGGTACGCGGGGGGAAGAACTCGTCTCTGGATACGCAAAATTGAAAGCTGTCCTTTGGCGTGAAGTTACCGACGACCTTGAATTGTTCCTCGACGGAGAGTTTTTCTTCCCAAGTGGAGCGTGTGCAGAGATATGGGCTTTTAAAGAGGACCCTGCACTCGATGTTTTAACAGAAAAATGGCTTACGTCATGACGATTCACGTGACAACCGATCAAAATCGTAAAAATGTCAGGTATGACAGGCACGCGCGAAAGAATTGTAAAAATTTCACATTGACGAAGAAATTTCAGGCCGTCGAGGTTTAGAGTGCGGAAAGAGGGTTGGAAACCAAAAGAGTGGACTTTTCCGCGACGATTGAGTGCACTGTCCACGTGCCAAATCTGTCGCTGTCGAAGGTGCGACTCATTTAAAGCTTTCCTGCAGGGTATAAAAATCTCGCAATGACGAGTTTGCGTGTCATTAATTTGACTATATATATATTCACGTTCATCCATCGGTTGTCAAGTTTAAATGTCAAAAGGCCGACAAATAAAGATATTACGAAGAAGTGCATTTTTAATTGAAACGTGGTACCTTTCAGATACGTATTAGTGTTATTATTATCAATCGTTACTATTTCTTTTCTATATGAATATATGAACAAAATGCCGACGGATATGATAAAATAAACTTAAAGTGTATTATCGCACGTAAGTACAGTAACAAATATGACGATTTTTCTATATTTTATTAAGATATATTAATAAATACAATAACACTCTATTCATTATATATGTCATCGAAATGTAAATTTCATACAACGAAGAACTTGAAGCAAGCTTAAATAAAGAAGAACCGTCTGAGTTTTGCCATTTGGGCCTGTCAAATTACGTTAGATGCACACGAATTATACAAAACCTAAATGTCAACAGAATGGGCTAAAGTGCATGACGTGTGCGACACGAAATTTGTCAATTTTCCCAAAACTAACGTAAAGAAGACACGAAAATAAGACTAATGTATCAGTGTTCAAGTTATAATTATATAAATTTAAGCCATTTTACGAATGGGATCATTTAATAACATTTCTCATCGATCTCTCTACGTACAAATAATAGGGCGACTTTTCTTTATTTGTCAGATGTGTCCGAAGCACTTCGAAATAAAATAAATACATCAAATAAGATTCCCATAAGCATGTATGTCATTTCGTTTACCAATTCAGTTATAAAAGCAAGTATTTAAAGTGTACATTTTTGGTTAAATGGTACGACAGTGTCTAGCATCAACCGTATAGGAGCTAGCAAGATTTTCGATTGCGTTTTAGAAAGTATATTATTAAAGCGTAATATGAAAATTAATTAATTCTCTCAATGACCTGTAAGTTTAAAACATGTTTTATTAAGTTAGCCTGACATTTCGTTCTCACAAGTTTATGTGTGAACAAATACAGTTCAACGAACTATTGTCACGATGACAGGTGGAACGACAATTTTGGTTAAACATCTTCATGTCAGCTGTCTGACTTTTCATTGTCATAGGTATGTGTCATCGAAATATCGTTACGATGACAGTCTGTCAGAAAATTTGAATTATACACTATTTCAATCGTAAACTTGACACAAAGCGTAGTACCAATTTTATAGAACTAATAACGTGAAACAACATTCAATTAATTTTTTTTTGATCTGTCGACGTTCACCATGGACTAGATGTACACAACTGATACAAAACCTGAATGTCAATAAAAATTTTTTAAATATCAGCGTTCATTAAATTATATAGGAATATTGTTCGCTTTGTGGGCAGTCTTAATAAATAAATTCATTTGCCACCATAATGTATAATCCATTTCTAGAGATATTTCTTTAAATTTAATCTTCATTCATTACAATAGCAAAGTTAACTACATAATTATCCTCCACTGGCATTCATTCATATAGAAATTAAAATACCGTAAATAGTATAGGTAATAGTGAATAGGTACAACCTAACCAACTAAAAAGAAGAAGCGTATGCGGTATCATAAAAATTAAATTAACATTATGAATGACATAGGTACTCCGACAATTTTATGTATTATGGTTAGAGTTGTTGCCGATATGCCATACGATTTTTTAACGCATACACATAATCTGACATTACGTCAAACCAGTGAGCTGTAGCAGTGAAATCAACTGTTCACAGGGACAAATATTATACGGATCTAAATTCTAATTAGCTCCCTTATTTTCAGAAATAGCGTACCGAAAATAGTTATACCGTATTTAGTTGTTTTTTTAGTGAAATCTGCCTTATGAAGTTTAACTAACATTTTTATAGGGGAAAGGATTATTAACATTTAACATTCATTAAAACAGCATGCGACCAGCATTAATCGCATTACCAATGAGATGCCCTTACAGCCTTAGATATAATATTAAAAAGATATAAGTACAAGCGAAGAGGCGAATCAACCTCGAAGAGCTCCATACATCACTATATCTAACAATGGTTGCTTTCTGCAAACACGAGAGTTGCGAAATTGTTCACATAATTCTAACTTCTCTTTATTGAAATTTAAACGTTCTTTATCATAAAAATTAACACAAAAACATTCATAAATTTACAAACTATATTCAACGTAATGACTATAAAAACATCATCAAAAATAACTCAATAATAATGAGTAGTATAAATACATCGTACCTATACTTGCCCATACTTAATTCAATATAATGATTCCTTTCTATAATTGCTTCCTTTGCGACGAGAAATGATAACAGAATTTGAATTTTGAAAAAAATTATCAACATACAAACTGACATCGAAAGTCACAATTTTTAAATATTGTACTAAATTTTTCTATTATATAAATGCTTTAAAAAAGTGTAATTTCCGGTACGTTAGATTTATGTTATTAAATTTTGACAATTTTTTAATTGAATAAAATTGATGATAATTATAACAAACGTCAAAATATAATTATTTTATAGGTTATGAAGATAACTGACATAGAGGTGGGCAAAACGGCTCATTTCTTTGACTCGGTTCAGCTCCTCATTGTGAGCCGGGTCACGGAACCGGCTCATTTGAACCGTGTGGATCCGTAATAGCATACCGTTCATGAACGTGTAGTACACATATAATACTCGGCGCCGCGCGCCGTCGTCGACTCAAACGAACCGGGATGATAATTTCGGCTGCGCGCACACCAATTGTACAAAATGTTTGACAAACAATTTATTTGAAGCCAAAATGCACACAAATTTGACAAATTATTAGGTTGTTGTACACAAATTAAACAAAATATATGTAAAACTAAATTATCAATTATCGGCATCTCAATCTCGACATAATACATCCGCTTGACTTAACATTTTTATAGATATACAGGTTGATTATTGTTCTTTTAATGATTATATATTTGCATTATTAAAATACTTTAATTCCAGAACGCGTACGCCTTAATGGGGAAAAAGATAGCTTTTAACATTTATGTGCCCTTATGACAACGATTACGCATACATGCAGAGTGGGCGGAGCTATCTGAAATTAATTTCTCTCTTCTGATTAAAGTAAAATTCGGCACTTGGGAGTCTTTGTGGTATCATTGATCACGTATCCAAAGTCGAAATGTCAAAAAAAAAAACAAAATGGCCGAAGGATTTTTTGAAAATTGACGTATAAATGTGAAATTTTAGATACGAGGGTGTCTTAAGTCGCCGATCACAAATCCAAAATCAGAATGTCATAAAAAAACAAAATGGCGGATGATTTTTTTGAAAATTGACGTATGAATATAAAATTTTAGATACGGGGGTTTTGGGGGTCGCCGATCACGATTCCAAAGTGAAAATGTCAAAAAAAAAACAAAATGTCGGAATATTTTTTTAAAATTGACGTATGAATGTAAAATTTTAGATATGGGGGTTTTGGGGGCGCCGATCACGATTCCAAAGTCAAAATGTCAACAAAAAAAAACCGGCGGAAGATTTTTTGAAAATTAACGTGTCAATGTGAAATTTTAGATACGGGGGTTTTGGGGGTCGCCGATCACGACTCCAAAGTCAAAATGTCATAAAAAAACAAAATGGCGGAAGAATTTTTTGAAAATTGACGTATGAATGTAAAATTTTAGATACGGGGGTTTTGGGGGTCGCCGATAACGATTCCAGAGTCAAAATGTAAAAAAAAAATGGCGGAAGATTTTTTGAAAATTGACGTATGAATGTAAAATTTTAGATACGGGGGTTTTGGGGGTCGCCGATCACGATTCCAAAGTCAAAATGTCAAAATAAGCAAAATGGCGAAAGATTTTTTTTGAAAATTGACGTATGAGTATGAAATTTTAGATACAGGGGTGTGTTAGGTCGTCGATCACAAATCCAAAATCAAAATGTCATAAAAAAACAAAATCGTGGAAGAATTTTTTGAAAATTGACATATGAATGTAAAATTTTAGATAAGGGGGTTTTGGGGGACGCCGATCACGATTCCAAAGTCAAAATGTCAAAAAAAACAAAATGACGGAAGATTTTTTTGAAAATTGACGTATGAATGTAAAATTTTAGGCATGGGGGTTTTGGGGGTCGTCGATCACGATTCCAAAGTCAAAATGTCAAAAAAAACAAAATGACGGAAGATTTTTTGAAAATTGACGTATGAATGTGAAATTTCAAATACGGGGGTTTTGGGGGTCGCCGATCACGATTCCAAAGCCAAAATGTCAAAAAAAAACAAAATGACGTAAGATTTTTTGAAAATTGAGTCATGAATGTAAAATTTTAGATACAGGGGTTTTGGAGGTCGCCGATCACGATTCCAAAGTAAAAATGTCAAAAAAAACAAAATGACGTAAGATTTTTTGAAAATTGACGTATGAATGTAAATTTAAGATACGGGGGTTTTGGGGGTCGCCGATCACGATTCCAAAGTCAAAATGTCAAAATAAGCAAAACGGTGAAAGATTTTTTTTGAAAATTGACGTATGAGTGTGAAATTTTAGATACAGGGGTGTGTTAGGTCGCCGATCACAAATCCAAAATCAAAATGTCATAAAAAAACAAAATCGAGGAAGAATTTTTTGAAAATTGAGATATGAATGTAAAATTTTAGATAAGGGGGGTTTTGGGGGTCGCCGATCACGATTCCAAATTCAAAATGTCAAAAAAAAACAAAAGGGCGGAAGATTTTTTTGAAAATTGACGTATGAATGTGAAATTTTAGATACGCGAGTTTTGGGGGTCGCCGATCACGATTCCAAAGTCAAACTGTCAAAAAAAAACAAAATGGCGAAAGATTTTTTTGAAAATTCACGTATGAATGTGAAATTTTAGATACGGGGGTTTTGGGGGTCGCCGATCACGATTCCAAAGCCAAAATGTCAAAAAAAAACAAAATGGCGGATTATTCTTTGAAAATTGAGTCATGAGTGTAAATTTTTAGATACGGGGGTTTTGGGGGTCGCCGATCACGATTCCAAAGTCAAGATGTCAAAAAAACAAAATGACGGAAGATTTTTTGAAAATTGACGTATGAATGTAAAATTTTAGTACGGGGGTTTTGGGGGTCGCCGATCACGATTCCAAAGTCAAAATGTCAAAAAAAACAAAATGGCGGAAAGCTTTTTTTGAAAATTGACTTATTAATGTAAAATTTTAGATACGGGGGTTTTGGGGGTCGCCGATCACGATTCCAAAGTCAAAATGTCAAAAAAAGCAAAATGGCGAAAGATTTTTTTGAAAATTGACGTATGAGTGTGAAATTTTAGATACGGGGGTGTGTTAGGTCGCCGATCACAAATCCAAAATCAAAATGTCATAAAAAAACAAAATCGTGGAAGAATTTTTTGAAAATTGACATATGAATGTAAAATTTTAGATACGGGGGTTTTGGGGGTCGCCGATCACGATTCCAAAGTCAAAATGTCAAAAAAAGCAAAATAGCGGAAGATTTTTTTGAAAATTGACGTATGAATGTGAAATTTCAAATACGGGGGTTTTGGGGGTCGCCGATCACGATTCCAAAGCCAAAATGTCAAAAAAAACAAAATGGCGGAAGATTTTTTGAAAATTGAGTCATGAATGTAAAATTTTAGATACGGGGGTTTTGGAGGTCGCCGATCACGATTCCAAAGTAAAAATGTCAAAAAAAACAAAATGACGGAAGATTTTTTGAAAATTGACGTATGAATGTAAAATTTTAGATACGGGGGTTTTGGGGGGTCGTCGATCACGATTCCAAAGTCAAAATGTCAAAATAAGCAAAATGGCGAAAGATTTTTTTGAAAATTGACGTGAGTGTGAAATTTTAGATACAGGGGTGTTAGGTCGCCGATCACAAATCCAAAATCAAAATGTCATAAAAAAACAAAATCGTGGAAGAATTTTTTGAAAATTGAGATATGAATGTAAAATTTTAGATAAGGGGGTTTTGGGGGTCGCCGATCACGATTTCAAAGTCAAAATGTCAAAAAAAAAACAAAAGGGCGGAAGATTTTTTTGAAAATTGACGTATGAATGTGAAATTTTAGATACGCGAGTTTTGGGGGTCGCCGATCACGATTCCAAAGTCAAACTGTCAAAAAAAACAAAATGGCGAAAGATTTTTTTGAAAATTGACGTATGAATGTGAAATTTTAGATACGCGAGTTTTGGGGGTCGCCGATCACGATTCCAAATTCAAACTGTCAAAAAAAACAAAATGGCGAAAGATTTTTTTGAAAATTCACGTATGAATGTGAAATTTTAGATACGGGGGTTTTGGGGGTCGCCGATCACGATTCCAAAGCCAAACTGTCAAAAAAAAACAAAATGGCGAAAGATTTTTTAGAAAATTGACGTATTAATGTAAAATTTTAGATACGGGGGTTTCGGGGGTCGCCGATCACGATTCCAAAGTCAAAATGTCAAAAAAAGCAAAATGGTGGAAGATTTTTTTGAAAATTGACATATGAATGTAAAATTTTAGATACGGGGGTTTTGGGGGTCGCCGATCACGATTCCAAAGTCAAAATGTCAAAAAAAAACAAAATGGCGAAAGATTTTTTAGAAAATTGACGTGTTAATGTAAAATTTTAGATCCGGGGGTTTTGGGGGTCGCCGATCACGATTCCAAAGTCAAAATGTCAAAAAAAGCAAAACGGCGAAAGAGTTTTTTGAAAATTGACGTATGAATGTGAAATTTTAGATACGAGGGTTTTGGGGGTCGCCGATCACGATTCCAAAGCCAAACTGAAAAAAAAACAAATGGGCGGAAGATTTTTTTTGAAAATTGACGAATGAATGTGAAATTTCAAATATGGGGGTTTTGGGGGTCGCCGATCACGATTCCAAAGCCAAACTGAAAAAAAACAAGAAAAGGGTGGAAGATTTTTTTGAAAATTGAGTCATGAATGTGAAATTTCAAATACGGGGGTTTTGGGGGTCGCCGATCACGATTTCAAAGTCAAAATGTCAAAAAAAACAAAATGGCGAAAGATTTTTTTGAAAATTGACGTGAGTGTGAAATTTTAGATACAGGGGTGTTAGGTCGCCGATCACAAATCCAAAATCAAAATGTCATAAAAAAACAAAATCGTGGAAGAATTTTTTGAAAATTGACATATGAATGTAGAATTTTAGATACGGGGGTTTTGGGGGTCGCCGATCACGATTCCAAAGTCAAAATGTCAAAAAAAACAAAATGACGGAAGATTTTTTTGAAAATTGACGTATGAATGTGAAATTTCAGATACGGGGGTTTTGGGGGTCGCCGATCACGATTCCAAAGTCAAAATGTCAAAAAAAGCAAAATGGCGGAAGATTTTTTGAAAATTGACGTATGAATGTAAAATTTTAGGTACGGGGGTTTTGGGGGTCGCCGATCACGATTCCAAAGTCAGCATGTCAAAAAAAACAAAATGGCGAAAGATTTTTTTAGAAAATTGACGTATTAATGTAAAATTTTAGATACGGGGGTTTTGGGGGTCGCCGATCACGATTCCAAAGTCAAAATGTCAGAAAAAGCAAAACTGCGAAAGATTTTTTTGAAAATTGATGTATGAATGTAAAATTTTAGATACGGGGGTTTTGGGGGTCGCCGATCACGATTTCAAAGCAAAATGTCAAAAAAAACAAAATGGCGAAAGATTTTTTGAAAATTGACGTAAAATTTTAGATACGGGGGTTTTGGGGGTCGTCGATCACGGTTCCAAAGTCAAAATGTCAAAAAATAGCAAAACGGCGAAAGATTTTTTTGAAAATTGACGTATGAGTGTGAAATTTTAGATACGGGGGTGTGTTAGGTCGCCGATCACAAATCCAAAATCAAAATGTCATAAAAAAACAAAATCGTGGAAGAATTTTTTGAAAATTGACATATTGCAGTGATCTTGAATAAATAATAATATGTAAATAATTAAGTATAATCAAGATCACTTCAAGTTTTATTTAAATTAATTTTCACTTTATTCATTTTCACCATGATGTGTATAAATATTTACTGTATTAATAATTATGAAAACTTTATTTTTATTTAAGTAAAACAGTAAAAGAATCTTAATAAAATTTTTATAAGGTTATAATTTTAAGACGTATTAAATGCTACGTAAAAAGGATCGAGCAGGTGTTCCTCGCACAAATACGTCTGGCATTGGCAAGGACTGACCGGTACAAAAAGTATTGTTTATCAGGTGCTCGGCTGAGTCATAATGTATAGACGGATTTATGGTCACATGTTTGTTTACCTCTCGCAAGGATTATTAATACGCTGTTTCCTCATGCAACCGATAAGGGCAGCACCGTCGACATACAATTTTGGGAGATGGATTCGTGCTTAACGAAAGTTGCCGTACGTTTTTGTAAGGAAATTTACGAATAAAAGCGCGGACAGATAAAAATTTTGCAATTGCTGGTGAAAACCGCAATATTAGCAAGTCTAAAAGTAGGTGAAAACCACTTCCTCCCTCTTCTTTAATAGGATTATTTTAAAATCCGGACTTAGAATAATTTCTGAGATTTTCAATACTTATAAAATTTTTACAAGATTCTACACTTATAATAATTTTATTTTTAACATGCTGCGCGCATTACATTAAAATGTTTAGATGTATTCGAATAACTACCTATGTACGAAATACTTTTATTTTTATGAACTCGGTGTTTGAATTTATTTAATTTCATTTTATTTTTTTTTTTCTTTCTAGAGGGTTTTTGTTTTGCATGTAGGGTATTATGCCGTACGTTATGACAAAACTCTCTAGTATTTGTAATGATAACTTTGAATAACATGATCATTTTCTTTTCCGTATAATTTATTTTTCTTTTAAATTTATTCATCCTACAAAGGATATTTGAAACTAATAATTTTGTTTATGTGTATATAGGTTATATATATATAAAGTGAACAAAATCTTTTATTGAAAATTATGGATGAGTTTAATACAATGTATGAAGAATTAAGGTGATTAACAATATTTGTTATAAATGTGTGTATAGTGGCGTCTCCAAATTCTTTATTTGTAGTGGTGTTTTTTTTTTGTATTGGAATTTCGTGAAAAAGGTAAAGTTTATTTTCTTAAAATATATATATATATTATTTCTTTTTGATATGAGAATTAAGTATATTTTGTTGTATTTGGGTGTTCAATATTAACGTGTTGAATAATACATCAGGGATGTGTGAAATGAATTATGTCATTATTTAATTCATAGCATGGAGTCCTGGTGAATTTGATATACACGAATTGGTCTTGGTGGTACTGCGTTTGGGAGCGAGAAAAGGCACCAGGCAGAACTAATCAGGGCTGAGTTAATTTATTGAATACGCAGAGACACTGTTTTATTTCACTTTATTTATTTAATTAAAATATATATATTCCTTAAGGGGTGTGCACATGATGATGTATGTTCGGGTTGCGTCCGACGAGCTGAAAATGACATGCTCGTAGGGTGGAACTTTAGGATACTCTTCTGTGTGAATTTGTTACTGATGGTACTGTGTTGGGAGCGAGAAAAGGCGCCGGACAGGACTAATTAGGGCAAAGCCACTTCCTTAATGTCTATATTTTGTTATCAAATAGTAGACCGCACAATTTTATTTTCTTTTATTTACATTCCAGTACAATTCATCACGGTTAATTTATTTCTAATTTTTGATTGTTTACATGTATCTATGACAAATATTAGTAATAATAATCACGTTCACATTTAGATATAAGCTGGCACGACATGATGATTTCATTTATTCTTTATTTCTTGTAATATTTTATTGTTTATGATGTATAAATCTGAATTATGACCGAATATTGATTTTGGATGTGCAAATATTTGTGAATTAAAACTTTTGAATTTATTTAGAATTATTTTATTTTAATAAATTAGATATTAAGATTTATTTTGTATTTTATTTCTTTACCTGACCTGGAGATGATTAAAGAGAAGGAGAATCAAGTCATATTTTCTGCCCCTGAGAGAACTATTTATTTTCAAACTGAGCTAGTTACATGTAGAATGTTTTGCTTAACCTACCTTTCTGCAGAAAGTTCACCGTATCATAGTCTAGCATAAGGCCTAGCACTAGGATGCGTGCTTGACTCCCAGTTACGACTTAATTAAGTAAACTAAATTTATTTTATTTATATGTAAATTTGAAAGAGTCACAGCATATATATGGCGCACAACGTCGTGGGGCAAAACATTTGCATTTACATTTCAAATATATTTACAATTTATTAGCAATTTCACATTTCCATATTATTGATATGATGCCCAATGTTCATGGTGTAAAAGTTTTGCCGTTCCATAGCAAATATATATGGCGACCAATGTAGTGGGGCAAAACTTCTACATTTTTAAACTGTTTAGATAAAAATTAATTGATTATTTAATATTCAAATAGCTGTATAATTAAAGGGAGGTACTTTCACCTTTAGGTGCATTTGAATAATTAATAAATATAATTCACAAATAAAATTTTGTCAAGTTTTGATTTATTTTTTCTCCACAAATAAGTCTCTTTAAGTGCCAGGACAGATAAAGTAAATATGTCTGAGTATAAAGGCGAGGGTGAAAATCCTGAAAGTAGTATGGACACCAAATATTTATTTGAAACATACAGGGAACCACAAGGCATTTCCTCTGTGACAGATTCAGAAAAGACGATACCTCTTGATGAGGATGAAAATGTGACTGAAAATGTAAAAATTGAAACAAAAGAAGTGCCAGGCGGAGATAGATTTGATTTTCTATTTGAAAAACTTTTCTGTAAATTGGAAAGTGACAAGATAGAAATGAAAGAAGATATAAATAGAAAGTTAGATGAAAATAAAACTGAAATGAACAAGAAGTTTCAAGAAAATAAAGAAGATATAAACAAGAAACTGGATGAGAATAAATTAGAGATACAAGCTGTAGTAAAGTCGATGAATGAGAAGATTGATGAAAGAATTAAAGCTTGTAGAATAGAAATGTCTGCAATGAATAATAAAATAAAAGAAGATGTGAAACAAAGCACGGCACAGATCAATGAAAAAATTGAAGCAAATGAAAAGAAGTGCAAGGATAGCAGTAATTTTTTAATAGATGAAATGAATCAGAGGGCCGGTGTAGCGAGAGAAAATTTTAGACAGATAGAAGAAAGGATTGGAGGACAAGATGAGAAGATACAATTCTTGGAACTGAAGGTGGACAGTAGTGCCATGTCAGTTCAGAAAGATGTTCAAAATCTAACAAATAAATTCGAGGACTGTAGAATCAAATATGGAGCATGCACAGATTCACTTTTAAAGCTACAGGATATGACATTAAATTGTCAAGACACGATTAAGAATTTGAAAACAAGAGTTGAACAGGGTACAATTACACCTTGTGTGGTGTCGCAACAGGTATCACTTGGCACAGAAAATATACCAAAATTTTCTGGGTATAATAAAGACAACCCTATGGCATTTCTTAAGACCATTAAGACATATATTCGTGGTATTCATGATGATATGTCGAAATTACATTTCATGAGAGGGTGTCTTAGAGATTATGCGTTATTATGGTACGATATGGTAATTGATGAGGTACAGTCGTACGAAGAATTAGAAAACATGTTTATTAGGCAGTACTGGGGACAAACTCAGCAAAGACGTATTAGACATGACCTTACTTTTGGAAAATATCGTTCCATTACATCTAGAGAGAATTATGTTATTCGGAAATATTCTTTCTTGAAACATATACAACCTGTGATCCAGGAGTGTGACATTGTTACCCAGTTAGCTAATCATTTTGAGCATGAGGTAGTACAAGCAGTTGCTTTACAGGGTATAGACACCGTTGAGCAACTCTTGGAATTGGTAAAGCGGCTGGACGACGTGGAAGATAGGAGTGTATTTCAGAATAAAAATGGGTACAAAGCAGGTAACAATGGTAACTATTATAATGCTCAACAAAGATATAATGGTAATAACCAACAAAGAAACAATGGTAATCGGTATCAGAATAATAATTACCAGGGAGGAAGGGTGGAGAATGGTAACAACAAGAACATGGGTAATAATAGTAGTAGTAGTAATAATAATAATAATAATTGGAGACAGGAGGGTCATGTAACAAGAAAATATGGAAAAAATGAAACAGAAGATACCCGAGGATTTAATAACGTAGTTATAGAAAATAAAGAAAATAAAACAGAAGCTGTGATGAAAGATGCGTCAAGAGGAGCAATAAAGAGGGACCTGGATTTTTGGTAGGTCCAACCAAAGGGAGAAAGAAGAAACAACGAGGCAAGAGAAACGTCGTAGATTTAAGTAATATAACCACTAAATTTCCACTGGTAGATGTTAAAGTAGGGGATGTATATGGTGTAGCTATAATAGATAGTGAATTAGAATTGTCACTTTTAGATGGGGGATTATTTGATAAGAGGTTTGAAAAATTAGGTTTTTACAAGCAAGATAATGTATTTTGCATAAATATAGAGATGGGTGATGTAAAACTGGTAACACAATTTATTGTTACACCAAGATTAAAATATTGCTGCGTACTTGGGATGGATTTTTTGAGTCTATATACATCGAAATTGGAAAGGGAAAATAGAACCTTCCACAATAATAAAGTAAACATGTCTTGGGACAAAGGCGCTCAAGATGATAAAATATTAGTTAATAATTCAATCATTGATAATTTTGATAGGGACCTCACTTTAAAAATAAATAATGATAGTTTGATTGACAAGGATAAAGGTTCACACCATGTGGATGATCTTCAAAGGGAAGAGTCCATGTTTGCCACGGGTGACATAAATAATAAATGTACACACCATGTGGAGGGTCTTCAAAAGAAAGACGCCACGAAATATATGGGTGACATAATAAATAAATGTTCACACCGGGAAATAAATATGGGTGACAAAAATTTGATTTGCAACAAACAGATTAATAATGATAATGTGAGTGATCCTTTGACAAAAGATGTTAAATTATTTAATGGTAATGTAGATTTAGCAGTAGATTATGATAATTGTTTTAAAACAGAAACGACTCATCCATCTTCCCATAAGCAGAAATTAAGTGTTCAATTTAAAATTAAAAGTTTGTTAAAAGATGATATCATAGAAACTTTAGTATATAACTTAATGAACCCCATCACAGTAGTAATTAAGAAATATTTAGATTATTTAGTAAACATTAAGAATAATAGATCAAGTTTGTGTACATTTAAGCCAATAAAACAACAGCTACAACTCCCCAAGTTAATAGAAACATTATTGTTAATAAGTACTAATGCAAAGTGGTTTGTAAACGTTAATTCTCTTTGGTTGGTACAGCTATATAAATGTTTCATGAAATTATATCCAATAGTGGTAAATTTATTAGTGAATTTAAATAAAATTGTTCATAAGGAACAAAATATTTTACATTATGGGTATGTAAAGCCCGTACAGCATATATTAAACCCACATGATGAAAATGTGTCACATCATGTGAATGATAAAATGATTTTACAAGAGGGTGTGAAATTTATATGGACCCATGCGAGAATAGAGGTTTTGGATGCAGTTGAAAAGTACCCACAGCCCAGATACTTAAAAATGTTAAGAAGTTTTCCCAAAATAGTGGACTACAATTGCCACTTCATTTTAAGGGAACTCGATGATGCAATTACAATATTTATAATACCTATGAAAGGTGTAAAATTTAAAGAATTTAAGTACACTTTTGTATATATATTTATAAGTAGTTTAATTAATTTAGGTGTTTTAAATGTCATTTGTTTAAACTTTCTCGTCATGAAAGGGGTAAAGTTTAAAATAAACTCCAAGAGTTTTGCATATTTACTCCTGATTTGTATATAAATATAGAATGAGCATATTATAGGGAAATTTCATGTCTCTATGCTTTATATCAATAATATTGTAAATAATGTATAAGTATATTAACTGGTATTTATGGGAAATCTTGAATTTATACCATTGGCATTAGCGATTCTCGCTTATAAATCGCAGATATTCCCATAGGGATATTTATGCAGTGATCTTGAATAAATAATAATATGTAAATAATTAAGTATAATCAAGATCACTTCAAGTTTTATTTAAATTAATTTTCACTTTATTCATTTTCACCATGATGTGTATAAATATTTACTGTATTAATAATTATGAAAACTTTATTTTTATTTAAGTAAAACAGTAAAAGAATCTTAATAAAATTTTTATAAGGTTATAATTTTAAGACGTATTAAATGCTACGTAAAAAGGATCGAGCAGGTGTTCCTCGCACAAATACGTCTGGCATTGGCAAGGACTGACCGGTACAAAAAGTATTGTTTATCAGGTGCTCGGCTGAGTCATAATGTATAGACGGATTTATGGTCACATGTTTGTTTACCTCTCGCAAGGATTATTAATACGCTGTTTCCTCATGCAACCGATAAGGGCAGCACCGTCGACATACAATTTTGGGAGATGGATTCGTGCTTAACGAAAGTTGCCGTACGTTTTTGTAAGGAAATTTACGAATAAAAGCGCGGACAGATAAAAATTTTGCAATTGCTGGTGAAAACCGCAATATTAGCAAGTCTAAAAGTAGGTGAAAACCACTTCCTCCCTCTTCTTTAATAGGATTATTTTAAAATCCGGACTTAGAATAATTTCTGAGATTTTCAATACTTATAAAATTTTTACAAGATTCTACACTTATAATAATTTTATTTTTAACATGCTGCGCGCATTACATTAAAATGTTTAGATGTATTCGAATAACTACCTATGTACGAAATACTTTTATTTTTATGAACTCGGTGTTTGAATTTATTTAATTTCATTTTATTTTTTTTTTTCTTTCTAGAGGGTTTTTGTTTTGCATGTAGGGTATTATGCCGTACGTTATGACAAAACTCTCTAGTATTTGTAATGATAACTTTGAATAACATGATCATTTTCTTTTCCGTATAATTTATTTTTCTTTTAAATTTATTCATCCTACAAAGGATATTTGAAACTAATAATTTTGTTTATGTGTATATAGGTTATATATATATAAAGTGAACAAAATCTTTTATTGAAAATTATGGATGAGTTTAATACAATGTATGAAGAATTAAGGTGATTAACAATATTTGTTATAAATGTGTGTATAGTGGCGTCTCCAAATTCTTTATTTGTAGTGGTGTTTTTTTTTTGTATTGGAATTTCGTGAAAAAGGTAAAGTTTATTTTCTTAAAATATATATATATATTATTTCTTTTTGATATGAGAATTAAGTATATTTTGTTGTATTTGGGTGTTCAATATTAACGTGTTGAATAATACATCAGGGATGTGTGAAATGAATTATGTCATTATTTAATTCATAGCATGGAGTCCTGGTGAATTTGATATACACGAATTGGTCTTGGTGGTACTGCGTTTGGGAGCGAGAAAAGGCACCAGGCAGAACTAATCAGGGCTGAGTTAATTTATTGAATACGCAGAGACACTGTTTTATTTCACTTTATTTATTTAATTAAAATATATATATTCCTTAAGGGGTGTGCACATGATGATGTATGTTCGGGTTGCGTCCGACGAGCTGAAAATGACATGCTCGTAGGGTGGAACTTTAGGATACTCTTCTGTGTGAATTTGTTACTGATGGTACTGTGTTGGGAGCGAGAAAAGGCGCCGGACAGGACTAATTAGGGCAAAGCCACTTCCTTAATGTCTATATTTTGTTATCAAATAGTAGACCGCACAATTTTATTTTCTTTTATTTACATTCCAGTACAATTCATCACGGTTAATTTATTTCTAATTTTTGATTGTTTACATGTATCTATGACAAATATTAGTAATAATAATCACGTTCACATTTAGATATAAGCTGGCACGACATGATGATTTCATTTATTCTTTATTTCTTGTAATATTTTATTGTTTATGATGTATAAATCTGAATTATGACCGAATATTGATTTTGGATGTGCAAATATTTGTGAATTAAAACTTTTGAATTTATTTAGAATTATTTTATTTTAATAAATTAGATATTAAGATTTATTTTGTATTTTATTTCTTTACCTGACCTGGAGATGATTAAAGAGAAGGAGAATCAAGTCATATTTTCTGCCCCTGAGAGAACTATTTATTTTCAAACTGAGCTAGTTACATGTAGAATGTTTTGCTTAACCTACCTTTCTGCAGAAAGTTCACCGTATCATAGTCTAGCATAAGGCCTAGCACTAGGATGCGTGCTTGACTCCCAGTTACGACTTAATTAAGTAAACTAAATTTATTTTATTTATATGTAAATTTGAAAGAGTCACAGCAATATGAATGTAAAATTTTAGATACGGGGGTTTTGGGGGGTCGCCGATCACGATTCCAAAGTCAAAATGTCAAAAAAAACAAAATGACGGAAGATTTTTTTGAAAATTGACGTATGAATGTGAAATTTCAGATACGGGGGTTTTGGGGGTCACCGATCACGATTCCAAAGCCAAAATGTCAAAAAAAAACAAAATGGCGTAAGATTTTTTGAAAATTGAGTCATGAATGTAAAATTTTAGATACGGGGGTTTTGGGGGTCGCCGATCACGATTCCAAAGTCAAAATGTCAAAAAAAAACAAAATGACGAAAAAATTTTTTGAAAATTGACGTATGAATGTGAAATTTCATTTCATTTTTTTTGGGGGTCGCCGATCACAATCCCAAAGTCAAAATGTCAAAAAAAAAAACGGCGGAAGATTTCTTTGAAAGTTGACGTATGAAAGTGAAATTTTAGACACGGCGGTTTTGGGGGTCGCCGATCACGATTCCAAAGTCAAAATGTCAAAAAAAAACAAAATGGCGGAAGATGTTTTTGAAAATTTACGTATGAGTGTGAAATTTTAGATACGGGGGTTTTGAGGGTCGCCGATCACGATTCCAAAGTCAAAATGTCAAAAAAAAACAAAATGGCGAAAGATTTTTTTGGAAATTGACGTATGAGTGTGAAATTTTAGATACAGGGGTGTGTTAGGTCGCCGATCACAAATCCAAAATCAAAATGTCATAAAAAAACAAAATCGTGGAAGAATTTTTTGAAAATTGACATATGAATGTAAAATTTTAGATACGGGGGTTTTGGGGGGTCGCCGATCACGATTCCAAAGTCAAAATGTCAAAAAAAACAAAATGACGGAAGATTTTTTTGAAAATTGACGTATGAATGTGAAATTTCAGATACGGGGGTTTTGGGGGTCACCGATCACGATTCCAAAGCCAAAATGTCAAAAAAAACAAAATGGCGTAAGATTTTTTGAAAATTGAGTCATGAATGTAAAATTTTAGATACGGGGGTTTTGGGGGTCGCCGATCACGATTCCAAAGTCAAAATGTCAAAAAAAAAAATGACGAAAAAATTTTTTGAAAATTGACGTATGAATGTGAAATTTCATTTCATTTTTTTTGGGGGTCGCCGATCACAATCCCAAAGTCAAAATGTCAAAAAAAAAAACGGCGGAAGATTTCTTTGAAAGTTGACGTATGAAAGTGAAATTTTAGACACGGCGGTTTTGGGGGTCGCCGATCACGATTCCAAAGTCAAAATGTCAAAAAAAAACAAAATGGCGGAAGATGTTTTTGAAAATTTACGTATGAGTGTGAAATTTTAGATACGGGGGTTTTGAGGGTCGCCGATCACGATTCCAAAGTCAAAATGTCAAAAAAAAACAAAATGGCGAAAGATTTTTTTGGAAATTGACGTATGAGTGTGAAATTTTAGATACAGGGGTGTGTTAGGTCGCCGATCACAAATCCAAAATCAAAATGTCATAAAAAAACAAAATCGTGGAAGAATTTTTTGAAAATTGACATATGAATGTAAAATTTTAGTTAAGGGGGTTTTGCGGGTCGCCGATCACGATTCCAAAGTCGAAATGTCAAAAAAAACAAAATGACGGAAGATTTTTTTGAAAATTGACGTATGAATGTGAAATTTCAGATACGGGGGTTTTGTGGGTCGCCGATCACAATCCCAAAGTCAAAATGTCAAAAAAAGCAAAATGGCGAAAGATTTTTTTGAAAATTGACGTATGAGTGTGAAATTTTAGATACGGGGGTTTTGGGGGTCGCCGATCACGATTCCAAACTCAAAATGTCAAAAAAAAAAAATGGCGGAAGATTTTTTGAAAATTGAGTTATGAATGTAAAATTTTAGATACGGGGGTTTTGGGGGTCGCCGATCACGATTCCAAAGTCAAAATGTCAAAAAAACAAAACGGCGGAAGATTTTTTGAAAGTTGACGTATGAATGTGAAATTTTAGATACGGGGGTTTTGGGGGTCGCCGATCACGATTCCAAAGTCAAAATGTCAAAAAAAAACAAAATGGCGGGAGATTTTCTTGAAAGTTGACGTATGAATATGAAATTTTAAATACGGGGGTTTTGGGGGTCGCCGATCACGATTCCAAAGTCAAAATGTCAAAAAAAAATGGCGGAAGATGTTTTTGAAAATTGACGTATGAGTGTGAAATTTTAGATACGGGGGTTTTGAGGGTCGCCGATCACGATTCCAAAGTCAAAATGTCAAAAAAAAACAAAATGGCGGAAGATTTTTTTGGAAATTGACGTATGAATGTAAAAAATACGGGGGTTTTGGGGGTCGCCGATCACGATTCCAAAGTCAAAATGTCAAAAAAAAACAAAATGGCGAAAGATGTTTTTGAAAATTGACGTATGAATGCGAAATTTTAGATACGGGGGTGTCTTAGGTCGCCGATCACGATTCCAAAGCCAAAATGTCAAAAAAAACAAAATGGCGGAAGAGTTCTTTGAAAATTGACGTATGAATGTGAAATTTTAGATACGGCTTATTACACCTTCAATTCGGTGATTCTTCGAAACGTGATTGAACAGGGTTTAAATTTAATACTCAATTTTTTCTTATCAATAGTAGATTCGAAAACATCAGAATCGTATTGTACACTGTCCCAATGAAAATGTTGCGCTCACTGAGCTCATTGTTTCTTTCGATACTTTAACATGACTTTTGTTTAACATTAAATTACGTTTCTCGCTCTTGAGTGTGAACCGGTTTGTGTAAAAAAACAGTTCGAGTAGAATTTCAAATAAAATATACTATCGGCTTAACAAAATGTATGTAGGGGTGCTTTAAAAGTTTATAAAAGTGGACATTCTAAAAACGTCATGCCAGTGAACGCTTTTTACAGGAAAGGCGCTTCAATGGGGCTTCAATTTAAAACTTGGGCTTTTTACTTTTATTATTATTTCGTGCTCCTTTATTAACGATAGTAGATTTTGAAAGGGTTGACAGGCTTTCACACTTTCGCATCAAAATAGTATTGTACACTGTCTTAATAAAAATGTTGCGCTTCTTGATCTCATTGTGCCTTTACATACTTTAACACGACTTATGTTTAACATTAAATTACCTTTCTCGCTCTTGAGTGTGTACCGGTTTGTGTAAAAAACAATTCGAGAAACATTTTAAATACAATAAACTATTGGCTTCACAAAATATATGTATATACCGGGATGCTTTAAAAGTTTATAAAACTGGACATTCTAAAAAGCGTTTTTTTACAGGAAAAGCGCTTTAATAGCGCTTAAATTTAAAACTTGGGCTTTTTACTTTTATTATTATTTTGTGCTTTTTTCTTAACGAGAGTAGACTTCGAAAAGATTGACAGGCTCTTATACGTTCACATCAAAATAGTATTGTAAACTGTCTTAATGAAAATGTTACGCTTTTTGAGAGCTCATTGTTCCTTTGGATATTTTAACATGACTTATGTTTAACATTAAATTACCTTTCTCGCTCTTGAGTGTGTACCGGTTTGTGTAAGAAACAATTCGAGAAAAATTTTAAATAAAATAAAAGGCACTTCAATTTAAAACTTGCGCTTTTTGCTTTTACTTTTATTTTGTGCTCCTTTATTAACGATAGTGGATTTCAAAAAGGTCACACTTTACATCAAAATAGTATTGTACACTGTCTTAATAAAAATGTTGCGCTTTTTGATCTCAATGTGTCTTTGGATACTTTAACACGACTTATGTTTAACATTAAATTACCTTTCTCGCTCTTGAGTGTGTACCGGTTTGTGTTAAAAACAGTTCGAGAAGAATTTTAAATAAGATATCCTATTGGCTTAACATAATAAATGTATATACAGGGGTGCTTCAAATATTTATAAAAATGGACATTCTAGAAAGCGCTGTTTACAGGAAAGGCGCTTGAAAAGGGCTTAAATTTAAAACTTGGGTTTTTTACTTTTATTATTATTTTGTGCTCCTTTATTAATGATAGTGGATTTCAAAAGGGTCTCACTTTATATCAAAGTAGTATTGTAAACTGTTTTAATAAAAATGTTGCGCTTTTTGAGCTCATTCTGTCTTTGGATACTTTAACATTGCTTATGATTAACTTTAAATTACCTTTCTCGCTCTTGAGTGTGTACCGATTTGTGTCAAAAACAGATCGAGAATAATTTTAAATAAAATATACTCTGCTCTTTTATTAACGATAGTGGACTTCGAAAAGGTAGTAAGAAAGTAATATACTTTATAAATTAAATTTACTTTACCCATTCACATACATATGTTTGCGAGCTATATATTTGAAGTTCATCAGCATTCATTAGCATTCTATAAGAATGTTTGAAAGCGACGCCCATTTACCAAACAAAATTTGTTGTAAACATGTTAAACACTATGGAGATACTACGTATATTTGAGCATGTCAATTAAAATGACGAGCCCGCGATAGCGGGCGAGTAGTATATATGTAATTCATTGAAATTTTAAAATGTTCTTCAATACAAGTCCTTCATTTTTAAATGACGTGCGAACTAATTTTGAGTATGTGACAGACGAATATTTCAATTATGCTGACCAAAATTTCATAATGAAAGCGCTGTTCCACTTCAAATAATTTGAGTGAAAATATCTCAGTGTCAGACTGCTTATTACGTTCTTTTTTATTAATATTGTGCATGCCTATCTTAAATTGTTTCTGAGCATTTGACATACTTTTTGTTAATATACTAAATTTTTCCACTGTTATTTCAATAGCTTATTATCCCGATTGTCTCAATGAAAATGATGCACTTATTGAGCATATTGGTTCTTCGGATACTTTAACATCATTCTTATGTTTAACATTAAATTATCTTTCTCGATCTTCATTGTGTAAAAAAAAATTCTAGGGGAATTCTAAATGAAATATACAATTGGCTTTACAAAATATATGTATATACAGAGTGTGCCACAAGTCTATAAAATCTTATATGCTAAAAACCACCACGAGAGTGATCGCGTTTTACAGGAAACTGTAAAAAGCTGTAAGCGGACGCGCAAAAGGCGAATTCAAGCTCGAAAAGATTGAAGCCATAGCTCACAAACATTCAACACAATAAATATTGCAATATATAATAATAGGCCCAATGATAATAGTGTATAGGTAAGAAATTTATAAATTCAATTCCTTATTTGTTTATAAATACTTTCTACTTATTTTTAGCAATTATCGTTACATGACTGGAGTCATTTCGTCCATGAATTCAGTCGTAAAAATACTTCAAAATATTATAAGATATTGTAAATAGAAAAAAGAAACTAAAATATATTCCTACCAGATTAAACAAGCACTTAATCATGTTGTTACTGTGCCAGGCAAATTGAGAAGTAATATCATACGTATTCAAAAAAGATTGCTTAATTATCATTGATGAAAATGAACTTCCCGCGACATCGTCAATTAGAATAATTCAAAATAGCAATTCTAAAAGGATGTTTTACAGTATTTTCGAATATAACAATAAGTAATCAATATTACCATAATACATACATATATTATATCTATATATTCCTTAAATTGTAGGTGTACAATGCAAAAGAAAATAATTATGTACAGTGTGAACAAGGCTTTACCAACATTATTAAGCATCATACATAACTGACAGTTGTAATACAAAGAAACACTGCAAATTATAAGAGTATAGGAATGGAAATCAGTATAAAAAATGCCAATGAAGTAAATATTATTTGTTATAGAACAATGATTAAATGAATTATTTAAAAGTATACATTCGCGTCAACAAAACATAATTCTAATAAAGCTATCTACAAGTTTGTATAAAATAAAATGTTTTTTTAAAATTCTAATGAATTTTCATTTAAACCAAAAAGACCAATGGAATCGACATATGTATATAGACTGAAACACTATTAACAAAAACTATCAAACCACATTTTCCAACTGATGCAAAAAAAAACAGATTTCGAGATTATTCTAATTTTATACCCACAAACAAAATTCAAACTACAGATAAATTAGGCAAACGTGAAATAAATCATCGGCAAGTCAAGGCACAAAACCAATAATAGTAGAAAAATTATAAATAGAGTGAAAACTACCGTCTGTGAGGCACAGGAAAAGTATGTGAAAAATGTCAATATAACTTTAAACGATAAAATACATCTTATTTCATGGACAGGCGTTAAACATTTTCAATTTAAAAACTGCTATTATCACTAAATCTATTATTAATCATTTCATCCGATAAGCATTCTGAATAAAATATTGCATAGTTGTAAACTATATACAGGGGTGTATAAAAACAACTAAGCAATATTGAACATCTAAAACACAATTATATTTAGTTATTCGCTATATATCGGAATTATATGGTGTTTCAAAAACTGAAACGCAATAAAGACAAAATCCGCAATAAATTTAGAGGAATAAGGGGGAGCGGTACCTCAACTGTAAGCGGAATAAGAGGCGATAGCGGGCCTTCAAGGCCTGCCGTATTAGCTAGTATTATATATACTAAAAGCGAGCAGGACCCTTTACCGCTCTCACGGATTTAGTAGAGGAGGCAAGATCGGGGTTAAAATGGCAAATTGGGGAGACACTTTTCTGAGAACGTGGCCCGTCCGCGGTGGGAACAAAGATGTCACGCTGCGGGGACGACGGTCCGCCGTCCCTAAGGCTATTTTTCACGTCTCCGATAAGAGAGCAAAGGTCCGAAAGGAATTTTTGAAAATTTTTGGCACGTGCAGAAAATCACGCTGCATCGCGACATTTTCCCCATAAGGAGGACGTGGGAAACAAAAATTACTCTGGAGCCTTTTATACTGATAATCCCGACAAATGTCAAAGTGACAGGAGATTCGAAATGTATGCAAACATTCACTTTTAAGCCTGAAATTTCAAATTTTAAAACTTTGGGGGCGCAACAAGATTCAAAATTTTAAAGTACTGACATTTCAGGACCCTTTAGTTGCATATTCCCAGTTTAAAGTGGTGCAGATACAAAGGTACGAACACTTTAAAGATCATCGGCAGACGGATACGGTTTAGCGAAATGGATGAAAAATCCCGACAAACGTCAAACTGACAGCCGGTCTCATACGCATTCACATTTTCACTTTTAAGCTTGAAATTCCAAATTTTGAAAGTTTCGAGGACACAACAAGATTCAGAAACCTAAAGAAGTGACATTTCGGAAACGTTCAATTGCGCATTCCCAGTTTACAGAGGTACCTAGACGAAGGTACGAGTAATTCCAAGTCCGTTTGCAGAGGTATTTGGTCAGAAAAATGGCCGATTCAATCTGCACTGATACCAATGCATTCCGGACGGGCGAAAAATATAATCAGATTATGATGTGCACGGCCGGTCAATACATTACGGTCCGGCGAATGTTGGGCATGTCCACATAATATGTAACGGTCCCGCTTGATTTAATATTTTCATCTATACAGGCGTTGTCGATTGATATTTTAATAATGATTTGAATTAAAATACGATAATTTCGGAACGCGTATTTCCTCAAAGGGGAAAAAGAAGAGGATTGCTTTCGACATTTATGTGCCCCTACGAAATAATTTTATGTTAACGATTACGCAAACACGCACGGTGGGCGGAGTTGGCTGAAATCAATTTCTCTCTATTCTGATTAAAAGCAAAATTAGGCACTCGAGAGTTTTTACGGTCGCCCGTCACTAATTCTAAACTGACGTACGAATGTGAAATTTTAGATACGGGGGTGTGTATACGGACGCCGATCACAAATCCAAAGTCAAAATGACAAAGGAAATTAAATGGCCGAAGAGTTTTTTGAAAATTGACGCATGAATGCAAAATTTTAGATACGGGGGTGTGTGCGGACGCCGATCACAAATCCAAAGTCAAAATGTCCAAAAAAACAAAATGGCGGAAGATTTTTTGAAAATTGACGTACGAATGCGAAATTTTAGATACGGGGGTGTGTGCGGACGCCGATCACAAATCCAAAGTCAAAATGTCAAAAAAAAACAAAATGGCGGAAGATTTTTTGAAAATTGAAGTACGAATGTGAAATTTTAGATACGGGGGTGTCTTAGGTAGCCGATCAAGAATCCAAAGTCAAAATGTCAAAAAAAAAAAAAATGGCGGAAGTTTTTTGAAAATTGGCGTATGAATGTGAAATTTTAGATACGGGGGTGTCTCAGGTCGCCGATTACGAATCCAAAGTCAAAATGTCAAAAAAAAACAAAATGGCGGAAGTTTTTTTGAAAATTGACGTATGAATGTGAAATTTTAGATACGGGGGTGTCTCAGGTCGCCGATCACGAATCCAAAGTCAAAATGTCAAAAAAAAACAAAATGGCGGAAGTTTTTTTGAAAATTGACGTATGAATGTGAAATTTTAGATACGGGGGTGTCTCAGGTCGCCGATTACGAATCCAAAGTCAAAATGTCAAAAAAAAACAAAATGGCGGAAGTTTTTTTGAAAATTGACGTATGAATGTGAAATTTTAGATACGGGGGTGTCTCAGGTCGCCGATCACGAATCCAAAGTCAAAATGTAAAAAAAAAAAAAATGGCGGAAGTTTTTTTTTTAAATTGACGTATGAATGTGAAATTTTAGATACGGGGGTGTGTGCGAACGCCGATCACAAATCCAAAGTCAAAATGTCAAAAAAAAACAAAATGGCGGAAGAATTTATTGCAAATTGACGTATGAATGTGAAATTTTAGATACGGGGGTCTCTTAGGTCACCGATCACGAATCTATAGTCAACATGTCAAAAAAAACAAAATGGCGGATCTAATATGGCGGAAAGTTTCTTCAAAATATCTTTAATCTTGGTGACATCTAGCAAATGTCGGTTTTTGAGGTCGCTGATCACGAATTCGAAATAAAAGTTTTAAAAAACAATGTGGCAGAAAGGTTCTTCGAAATGTGCATGGATCTGAGTACATACTTCCTTCGTAAACTTTAACATGATTTATGTTTAACATTTAATTATCCTTCTCGCTCTTCAGTGTTCAGTGTAACGGTTTGTGTAAAAGGGAAAGAAAAGTTCTAAATAATATACCGGGTGTCCCGTAAAAAATGCTACAAAAAAGCAGTGTTTTGTTTGCTTTCAGTTGTTTTTATTAATGTCAAACGATAGTCAACTTTTTTATTTTAAATGTAAACAGATATATTTTTGGCTATATTCGGATTGGATTTTTTTTCTGAATTCAACAATGTATAAAATGTCTATTTTTGATAAACAATTATTGAAAAAAAATATAAAACACTTAATAAATTTCATCTTTGTATTCCATTATTTATAAATTTTGGAATGTGCCATGAAAAAACAAAAATGCGATACACGTCAATAACGTCAGTGTGAGTGTCTATTAAGCCTTATTTATTGTTCTGCTTGAACGTTTTGCCACAAAAAAAAAGTATATTCGTAAAAATGAATAACAATGAGTTAACAGACATGTTGCAAGTGTTTTTTGAATGTAATAAAAATCGTCTTCAAGCAGTTCGGCGTTACAGCTTTCGTTTTCCGGACAGAGAAGTTCCAGATTCGAAAATATTTCGGAGAATTGAAACGAATTTGAGGAATTATGGATCATTTCAAAAACCTAAAACACAGCGACGTAGATTCGCCGAAGATACGGAATATGATGTTCTTCTTGCACTACAAGAATATTCACGAACTTCGACTCGCGAAATTGCACATAATATTGGGGTATCAAAAACTACAGTCCATAGTATTTTAAGAAAACACAAATTTAAACCGTACATAGCTCGAAAAGTTAATGCATTAGAACAAAATGATCAACGCCGAAGAATACAGTTTTGTCTACTTTTTTTAAATGCATTAGAACAAGACCGGAGTTTTTACAGAATGATAATTTTGTCTGATGAATGCACTTTTGGCAACAATGGGGTATTTTTAATAGAAACATACATCGACAATGATGTATGTTTAAATAGAATATTTTATCAACATGATGGGGCCCCCGCTCACAACGCCAGAGTAAATACTGATTGGTTGAACACCCACTTTGGAAATAGGTAGATAGGAACATCCCGTCCTATCGAGTGGCCTGCGTGTTCACCCGATCTTTCGCCCCTAGATTTTTGGTTGTGGGCTTACCTACAAGATCGAGTTTATTTGACACCTCCAGAAAATGTTGACATTTTAAGACAAAGAATTATTAACACTTGTCAAGAAATACCTGCCGTTTGTGTTTTAAATGCGACTCGTGGAGTAATTAGGAGATGTGCGTTATGTATTGAACAAGGTGGCGGGCAATTTGAACAATTATTGTGAAGTGTTTTGTTTTGTTTTTTAGAATAATACTTATAATGCTTACGTTTTCAATGTTTCATAGCACATTCGAAATGTTATACATAATTTATTAAAAACATGGTCAATTTTAATAAATGGTTTTCTTTCAATAATCGTTTATAAAAAAATAGACGTTATACATCGATGAATTCAGAAAATAAAATCCAATCCGAATATTGCCAAAAATATATCTGTTTCCATTTAAAATAAAAAAGTTGACTATCGTTTGACATTAATGAAAACAAGTGAAAACAACTCAAACACTACTTTCTTGTAGTATTTTTGATGCTAATTAACTGACTTTTTGTTTCAATAAAATCGGACAATAAATAACGGAGTTATTATTGTTGGCGTTTTTTACGGGGCACCCGGTATACGATTGGCATAAGAAAATTTATATGTGTACAGGGATGCGTCAAAAGTTCATAAAATCGACATTCTCTCTCTCTCTCTTGAAACAGCTTGTGTAGGTAGAATACTTGATAGGTAAAATTTTGCAATATCTCAAATTTAATGTCCTTAAATTATTGGCGCATGTTTCATTAATGTTGACATAATATTTGAATGTAACCTTCAACATTAAAACGCCCTAACACCTACAATGGCAAATTTAAACGTATTTTTAGTCATTTACATTATTGCATTGTATTAGTTGATTAAGTTCAATACAGGGCCGGTTTTCCCAATTCCGATTAAAATGCCGATCAGTGTATTCATTAGATAAAATACGGGATAGTACGTTTTTGCAAAAACCGGTTGGCGCTAATCATTGATTAAAATACCGGTTGGTATGTTTTTCCAACACCGGTTAGCGCTAATCATTGATTAAGATCGTTATTAAATGAAAATATTTTAACCGCTGTTTTACCAAACCTGATAAAATATTAAACAGTAATTACGATTACTTACACATGCGCATAACCTAGGAGATTTGGATTTTTATTAGTATTGACTGCGATTATGTTTTCTTATCCATTTGTAATTAATAATTATTTTTATTAGTGTTTTAGTAATTGTATTGCTTCTTCTATACATGAAATTTACAGTATAATTAAAAATAAAACATAATATTGAATATGTGTAACTTTTAGCTTGCTAGGGAAATATTTGTGTTTTGGAAGCTTTTTAATTCTGTTACATTTCTGGGACTTTATCTCAGTTGCTAAAAATCCTAAATATTTGTGAAAATTTATGCCTGCGCTTGGTCTTTTCTTCTTTGTAATTGCTTTTAACAGCATCTTATTAAAACTAATCATTTATATGTTTGCGAACTATATGTTTGAAGTTCATCAGCATTCATTAGCATTCTATAAGAATGTTTGAAAGCGACGCCCATTTATCAAACAAAATTTGTTATAAACATTTTAAACACTACACAGATACTATATATATTTGAGCATGTCCATTAAAATGAGTAATAAAGTAATTCGGTGAAAATTTAAAATGTTCTGCAATACAAGTCCTTCATTTTTAATTGACTTGCGAACTAATTTTGAGTATGTGACAGACGAATATTTCAAATTTGCTGACCAACATTTCATAATGAAAGCGCTGTTCCACTTCAAATAATTGGGGTGAAAAATATCTCAAACTGCTTTTTAGGTTATTTTTTATTAATATTGTGCGTGCCTATTTTAAATTGTTTCTGAGCAATTGACATACTTTTTGCCAATATACTAAATGTTTCCACTGTTATTTCAAGAGCGTATTATCCCGATTGTCTCAATGAAAATGATGTGTTTATTAAGCATATTGTTTCTTCGGATACTTATTCTTATATTTAATATTAAATTATCTTTCTCGCTCTTGAGTGTGTACCGCATTGTGTAAAAGGCAATTCGAGAAAAATTTTAAATAAAATATACAATTGGCTTCACATAATTTATGTATGTACAGGGGTGCTTCAAAAGTTTATAAAAGTGAACATTCTAAAAAGCGTCATGCCAGTGATTGCTTTTTACAGGAAAGGCACTTCACTGCTTTACATTTAAAACTTGGGCTTTTTACTTTTATTATTATTTTGTGCTCTTTTATTGACGATAGTGGATTTCGAAAACGTTGAAAAGCTTTTACACTTTCGCATCACAATAGTATTGTAAACTGTCTTAATAAAAATGTTGTGCCTTTTGATCTTATTGTGTCTTTGGATATTTTAACATTAATCTACCTTTCTCGCTCTTGAGTGTGTACCGGTTTGTGTAAAAAGCAATTCGAGAAGAATTTTAAACAAAATATACATTTGGCTTCACAAAATTTATCTATGTACAGGGGTGCTTCAAAAGTTTATAAAAATGGACATTCTAAAAATCGTCATGCCAGTGATCGCTTTTTCCAGGAAAGGCGCTTCAATAGGCTTCAAATTTAAAACTTGGGCTTTCTACCTTTATTAATTTGTGCTCTTTTATTAACGATAGTGGATTTCTAAAAGGTTGACAGGCTTTTACACTTTCGGATCAAAATAGTATTGTAAACTATCTTAATAAAAATGTTGCGCTTTTAGATCTTATTCTGTCGTTGTATACTTTAACATTAAATTACCTTTCACGCTCTTAAGTGTGTACCGGTTTGTGTCAAAAACAGTTCGAGGAGAATTTTAAATAAAATATCCCATTGGCTTAACAAAATATATGTATATACAGGGATGTTTCAAAACTTTATAAAAGTGGATATTCTAAAAAGCGTCATGCCGGTGATCGCCTTTTACAGGAAAGGCGCTTCAATAGGGCTTCAATTTAAAACTTGGGCTTTTTATATTTATTATTATTTTGTGCTCTTTTATTAACGATAGTGGATTTCGAAAAGGTTGTGAGGCTTTTACACTTACACATCAAAATAGTATTGTAAACTGTCTTAAGACAAATGTTGCGTTTTTTAAGCTCATTGTGTCTTTGGATTCAGTGGCGGCTCGGGGCGTGAGCAGCCACACAGACAAGACTGACTCGCCCATTATCGGCGATGTACTCCCAGATGTCGAGCATATCACCGACAACAAACGAATCAGTCCCGTCCACGAAACTGCACAGCCAAAACGCGGGCACCAGCTGCCACTGCTTTGGATACTTCAACATGACTTATGTTTAACATTAAATTACCTTTCTCGCTCTTGAGTGTACCGGTTTGTATAAATAACAATTCGAGGAGAATTTTAAAGAAAATATACAATTGGCTTTACAAAATTTATGTATGTACAGGGGTACTTCAAAAGTTTATAAACTTGGACATTCTAAAAAGCGTCATGAGATTGATCGCTTTTTAGAGAAAAGGAGCTTCAATAGGGCTCCAGGGCTTCAATTTAAAACTTGAGCTTTTTACTTTTATTATTATTTTGTGCCCCTTTATTAACGATAGTGGATTTTGAAAAGGTTGACAGATTCTTACACTTTCACATCAAAACAGAATTGTAAACTGTCTTAATGAACATGTTGACCTTTTTGATCTTATTGAGTCTTTGGATACTTTAACATTAAATTACCTTTCTCGCTTTTGAGTGTGTACCGGTTTGTGCCAAAAACAGTTCAAGAAGAATTTTAAATAAAATATCCTATTGGCTTAACAAAATATATGTATATACAGGGGTGCTTCAAAAGTTTATAAAAGTGGACATTTTAAAAAGCGTTTTTTACAGGAAAGTCGCTTCAATAGGGCTTCAAATTAAAACTTGGGCTTTTTACTTTTATTATTATTTTGTGCTCTTTTATTAACGATAGTGGATTTCGAAAAGGTTGACAGGATTTTACACTTTCGGATCAAAATAGTATTGTAAACTATCTTAATAAAAATGTTGCGCTTTTTTATCTTATTGTGTCGTTGTAACATTAAATTACTTTTCTCGCTCTTGAGTGTCTACCGGTTTGTGTCAAAAACAGTTTGAGGAGAATTTTAAATAAAATATCCTATTGGCTTAACAAAATATATGTATATACAGGGGTGTTTCAAAAGTTTATAAAAGTGGATATTTTAAAAAGCGTCATACCTGTGATCGCCTTTTACAGGAAAGGCGCTTCAATAGGGCTTCAATTTAAAACTTGGGCTTTCTACTTTTATTATTGTTTTGTGCTCTTGTATTAACGATAGTGGATTTCGAAAAGGTTGTGAGGCTTTTACACTTTCACATCAAAATAGTATTGTAAACTGTCTTAATAAAAATGTTGCGCTTTTTTATCTTATTGTGTCGTTGTAACATTAAATTCCCTTTCTCGCTCTTGAGTGTGTACCGGTTTGTGTAAAAAACAATTCGAGAAGAATTTTAAATAAAATATTCAATTGGCTTCACAAAATTTATGTATGTACAGGGGTGTTTCAAAAGTTTATAAAAGTGGACATTCTAAAAAGCGTCATGCCATCGCCTTTTACAGGCGAGGCGCTTTAATAGGGCTTACATTTAAAACTTGGGCTTTCTACTTTTATTATTGTTTTGTGCTTTGTATTAACGATAGTGGATTTCGAAAAGGTTGAAAAGCTTTTACACTTTCGAATCACAATAGTATTGTAAACTGTCTTAATAAAAAGGTTGCGCTTTTTGATCTTATTGTGTCTTTGGATATTTTAACATAAACTAACTTTCTCGCTCTTGAGTGTGTACCGGTTTGTGTAAAAGGCAGTTCGAGAAGAATTTTAAATAAATTATACAATTGGCTTCACAAAACTAATGTATGCTCAGGGGTGCTTCAAAAGTTTATAAAAGTGGACATTCTAAAAATCGTCATGTTAGTGATCGCTTTTTACAGGAAAGGCGCTTCAATAGTGCTTCAAATTTAAAACTTGGGCTTTCTACTTTCATTATTGCTTTGTGCTCTTTTATTAACGATAGTGGATTTCGAAAACGTTGACAGGATTTTACACTTTCGGATCAAAATAGTATTGTAAACTATCTTAATAAAAAAGTTGGGCTTTTTATCTTATTGTGTCGTTGTAACATTAAATTACCTTTCTCGCTCTTGAGTGTGTACCGGTTTGTGTCAAAAACAGTTCGAGGAAAATTTTAAATAAAATATCCTATTGGCTTAACAAAATATATGTATATACAGGGGTGTTTCAAAAGTTTATAAAAGTGGACATTCTAAAAATCGTCATACCAGTGATCGCTTTTTTACAGGAAAGACGCTTCAATAGGGCTTCAAATTTAAAACTAGGGCTTTCTACTTTTATTATTGTTTTGTGCTCTTTTATTAACTATAGTGGATTTCGAAAAGGTTGACAGACTTTTACACTTTCGCATCAAAATAGTATTGCAAACTATCTTGATGAAAATGTTGCGCTTTTTGTGCTCATTGTGTCTTTGGATACTTTAGCATTAAATTACCTTTCTCGCTCTTGAGTGTGTACCGGTTTGTGTCAAAAACAGTTCGAGAAGAATTTTAAGTAAAATATCCTATTGGTTTAACAAAATATATGTGTATACAGCGGTGTTTCAAAAGTTTATAAAAGTGGACATTCTAAAAAGCGTCATGCCAGTGATCGCCTTTTACAGGAAAGGCGCTTCAATGGGGCTTACATTTAAAACTTGGGCTTTTTACTTTCATTATTATTTTGTGCTCCTTTATTAACGATAGTGGATTTTGAAAAGGTTGACAGGCATTTATATTTTCACATCAAAATAGTATTGTAAACTGTCTTAATGAACATGTTAGGCTTTTTGATCTCACTGTGTCTTTGGATACCCTAACATGGCTTATGTTTAACATTAAATTACTTTTCTCGCTCTTGAGTGTGTACCGGTTTGTGTTAAAAACAGTTCGAGAAGAATTTTAAATAAAGCGTCCTATTGGCTTAACAAAATGTGTGAATATACAGGGGTACTTCAAAGGTGTATAAAAGTGGACATTCTAACAAGCGTCATGCCAGTGATGGCTTTTTACAAGACAGGCGCTTCAATTTAATACTTGGGCTTTTTACTTTTATTATTATTTTGTACTCCTTTATTAACGATAGTGGATTTCAAACAGATTGACAGGCTTTTAGACTATCACATCAAAATAGTATTGTACACTGTCTTAATAAAAATGTTACGCTTTTTGATCTCATTGTGTCTTTGGATACTTTAACATGACTTATGTTTAACATTAAATTACCATTCTCGCACTTGAGTGTGTACCGGTTTATGTCAAAAACAGTTCGAGAAGAATTTTAAATTAAATATCCTATTGGCTTAACAAAATATATGTATATATAGGGGTGCTTCAAAAGTTTATAGAAGTAGACATTCTAAAAAGCCTCTTTTTACAGGAAAGTGCTTCAATAGGGTTTAAATTTAAAACTTGGGCTTTTTACTTTTATTATTATTTTGTGCTCCTTTATTAACGATAGTGGATTTCAAAAAGGTTGACAGGCTTTCACACTTTCACATCAAAATAGTATTGTACACTGTCTTAATAAAGATGTTGCGCTTTTTGATCTCAATGTGTCTTTGGATACTTTAACATGACTTATGTTTAACATTAAATTACCTTTCTCGCTCTTGAGTGTGTACCGATTTGTGTCAAAAACAGTTCGAGAAGAATTTTAAATAAAATATCCTATTGGCTTAACAAAATATATGTATATACAGGGGTGCTTCAAAAGTTTATAAAAGTGGACATTCTAAAAAGCGTTTTTTACAGGAAAGGCGCTTCAATAGGGCTTAAATTTAAAACTTGGGATTCTTACTTTTATTATTTTGTGTTTTTTCTTAACGACAGTAGACTTCGAAAAGGTTGACATGCTTTTCCACTATCACATCAAAATAGTATTGTAAACTATCTCGATGAAAATGTTGTGCTCTTTGAGTTCATTGTTTCTTTGGATACATTAACATGACTTATGTTTAACATAAATTTACCTTTCTCGCTCTTGAGTGAGTACCGGTTTGTGTAAAAAACCGTTCGAGAAGAATTTTAAAGAAAATGTACTATTGGCTTCACGAAATATATGTATATACAGGGGTGCGTCAAAAGTTAATAAAATCGTACATTCTAAAAGGCGTCATGACAGTGATTGCTTTTTACAGGAAACTATGAAAAAGCTGTAAGCGGACGCGAAAAAAGCGATTCCAACTAAAAGAGATTGACGGACCCGCTGTAAGCGGAGGACCCGCTGTAAGCGGACGTTAGAGCTAGTTATACTCTATAAAAGCGAGCAGGACCCTTTACCGCTCTCACGGATTTAGTAGAGGAGGCAAGATCGGGGCGAAAATGGCAAATTGGGGAGCGAATGATCTGAGAACGTGGCCCGTCCGCGGTGGGAACAAAAGTGTCACGCTGCGGGGACGACAGTCCCACGTGCTTTGGACTATTTTTCAC
Organism: Amphimallon solstitiale; assembly: GCA_963170755.1. Classification (NCBI taxonomy): domain Eukaryota; kingdom Metazoa; phylum Arthropoda; class Insecta; order Coleoptera; family Scarabaeidae; genus Amphimallon; species Amphimallon solstitiale. Next base: position 51,037,457 of record OY720675.1, on the reverse strand, counting down.
GTCTCCGATGAGAGAGCAAAGGCCCGAAACGAATTTTTGAAAATTTTTGGCACGTGCAGAAAATCACGCTGCATCGCGACATTTTCCCCATAAGGAGGACGTGGGAAACAAAAATTCCTCTGGAGCCTTTTATACTGATAATCCCGACAAACGTCAAAGTGACAGGAGATTCGAAATGTATGCAAACATTCACTTTTAAGCCTGAAATTCCAAATTTTAAAACTTTCGGGGGCGCAACAAGATTCAAAATTTTAAAGTACTGACATTTCAGGACCCTTTAGTTGCATATTCCCAGTTTAAAGTGGTGCAGATACAAAGGTACGAACACTTTAAAGATCATCGGCAGACGGATACGGTTTAGCGAAATGGATGAAAAATCCCGACAAACGTCAAACTGACAGCCGGTCTCATACGCATTCACATTTTCACTTTTAAGCTTGAAATTCCAAATTTTGAAAGTTTCGAGGACACAACAAGATTCAGAAACCTAAAGAAGTGACATTTCGGAAACGTTCAATTGCGCATTCCCAGTTTACAGAGGTACCTAGACGAAGGTACGAGTAATTCCAAGTCCGTTTGCAGAGGTATTTGGTCAGAAAAATGGCCGATTCAATCTGCACTGATACCAATGCATTCCGGACGGGCGAAAAATATAATCAGATTATGATGTGCACTGCCGGTCAATGCATTACGGTCCAGCGAATGTTGGGCATGTCCACATAATATGTAACGGTCCCGCTTGATTTAATATTTTCATCTATACAGGCGTTGTCGATTGATGTTTTAATAATGATTTGAATTAAAATACGATAATTTCGGAACGCGTATTTCCTCAAAGGGGAAAAAGAAGAGGATTGCTTTCAACATTTATGTGCCCCTACGAAATAATTTTATGTTAACGATTACGCAAACGCGCACGGTGGACGGAGCTGGCTGAAATCAATTTCTCTCTATTCTGATTAAAAGCAAAATTAGGCACTCGAGAGTTTTTACGGTCGCCCGTCACTAATTCTAAACTGACGTACGAATGTGAAATTTTAGATACGGGGGTGTGTATACGGACGCCGATCACAAATCCAAAGTCACAATGACAAAGGAAATTAAATGTCCGAAGAGTTTTTTGAAAATTGACGTATGAATGCAAAATTTTAGATACGGGGGTGTGTGCGGACGCCGATCACAAATCCAAAGTCAAAATGTCAAAAAAAAAAAAAACGGCGGAAGATTTTTTGAAAATTGACGTACGAATGCGAAATTTTAGATACGGGGGTGTGTGCGGACGCCGATCACAAATCCAAAGTCAAAATGTCAAAAAAAAAACAAAATGGCGGAAGATTTTTTGAAAATTGACGTACGAATGCGAAATTTTAGATACGGGGGTGTGTGCGGACGCCGATCACAAATCCAAAGTCAAAATGTCAAAAAAAAACAAAATGGCGGAAGATGTTTTGAAAATTGACGTACGAATGCGAAATTTTAGATACGGGGGTGTGTGCGGACGCCGATCACAAATCCAAAGTCAAAATGTCAAAAAAAAAACAAAACGGCGGAAGATTTTTTGAAAATTGACGTACGAATGCGAAATTTTAGATACGGGGGTGTGTGCGGACGCCGATCACAAATCCAAAGTCAAAATGTCAAAAAAAAAAAAAACGGCGGAAGATTTTTTGAAAATTGACGTACGAATGCGAAATTTTAGATACGGGGGTGTGTGCGGACGCCGATCACAAATCCAAAGTCAAAATGTCAAAAAAAAACAAAACGGCGGAAGATTTTTTGAAAATTGACGTACGAATGCGAAATTTTAGATACGGGGGTGTGTGCGGACGCCGATCACAAATCCAAAGTCAAAATGTCAAAAAAAAAAAAAACGGCGGAAGATTTTTTGAAAATTGACGTACGAATGCGAAATTTTAGATACGGGGGTGTGTGCGGACGCCGATCACAAATCCAAAGTCAAAATGTCAAAAAAAAAACAAAATGGCGGAAGATGTTTTGAAAATTGAAGTACGAATGTGAAATTTTAGATACGGGGGTGTCTTAGGTAGCCGATCAAGAATCCAAAGTCAAAATGTCAAAAAAAAAAACAAAATGGCGGAAGTATTTTTGAAATTTGGCGTATGAATGTGAAATTTTAGATACGGGGGTGTCTCAGGTCGCCGATTACGAATCCAAAGTCAAAATGTCAAAAAAAACAAAATGGCGGAAGTTTTTTTTGAAAATTGACGTATGAATGTGGAATTTTAGATACGGGGGTGTGTGCGAACGCCGATCACAAATCCAAAGTCAAAATGTCAAAAAAAACAAAATGGCGGAAGAATTTATTGAAAATTGACGTACGAATGTGAAATTTTAGATACGGGGGTGTGTATACGGACGCCGATCACAAATCCAAAGTCAAAATGACAAAGGAAATTAAATGGCGGAAGATTTTTTGAAAATTGACGTACGAATGCGAAATTTTAGATACGGGGGTGTGTGCGGACGCCGATCACAAATCCAAAGTCAAAATGTCAAAAAGAAACAAAATGGCGGAAAATTTTTTGAAAATTGACGTACGAATGTCAAATTTTAGATACGGGGGTGTGTGGACGCCGATCACAAATCCAAAGTCAAAATGTCAAAAAAAACAAAATGGCGGAAGATTTTTTGAAAATTGAAGTACGAATGTGAAATTTTAGATACGGGGGTGTCTTAGGTAGCCGATCAAGAATCCAAAGTCAAAATGTCAAAAAAAAACAAAATGGCGGAAGTTTTTTGAAAATTGGCGTATGAATGTGAAATTTTAGATACGGGGGTGTCTCAGGTCGCCGATTACGAATCCAAAGTCAAAATGTCAAAAAAAAACAAAATGGCGGAAGTTTTTTTGAAAATTGACGTATGAATGTGAAATTTTAGATACGGGGGTGTCTCAGGTCGCCGATCACGAATCCAAAGTCAAAATGTCAAAAAAAACAAAATGGCGGAAGTTTTTTTGAAAATTGACGTATGAATGTGAAATTTTAGATACGGGGGTGTGTGCGAACGCCGATCACAAATCCAAAGTCAAAATGTCAAAAAAAACAAAATGGCGGAAGAATTTATTGAAAATTGACGTATGAATGTGAAATTTTAGATGCGGGGGTCTCTTAGGTCACCGATCACGAATCTATAGTCAACATGTCAAAAAAAACAAAATGGCGGATCTAATATGGCGGAAAGTTTTTTCAAAATATCTTTAATCTTGGTGACATCTAGCAAATGTCGGTTTTTGAGGACGCTGATCACGAATTCGAAATAAAAGTTTTAAAAAACAATGTGGCAGAAAGGTTCTTCGAAATGTGCATGGATCTGAGTACATACTTCCTTCGTAAACTTTAACATGATTTATGTTTAACATTTAATTATCCTTCTCGCTCTTCAGTGTTCAGTGTAACGGTTTGTGTAAAAGGGAAAGAAAAGTTCTAAATAATATATCGGGTGTCCCGTAAAAAATGCTACAAAAAAGCAGTGTTTTGTTTGTTTTCAGTTGTTTTTATTAATGTCAAACGATAGTCAACTTTTTTATTTTAAATGGAAACATATATTTTTGGCTATATTCGGATTGGATTTTTTTTTCTGAATTCAACAATGTATAAAATGTCTATTTTTGATAAACAATTATTGAAAAAAAAATATAAAACACTCAATAAATTTCATCTTTGTATTCCATTATTTATAAATTTTGGAATGTGCCATGAAAAAACAAAAATGCGATACATGTCAATAAACGTCAGTGTGAGTGTCTATTAAGCCTTATTTATTGTTCTGCTTGAACGTTTTGCCACAAAAAAAGTATATTCGTAAAAATGAATAACAATGAGTTAACAGACATGTTGCAAGTGTTTTTTGAATGTAATAAAAATCGTCTTCAAGCAGTTCGGCGTTACAGCTTTCGTTTTCCGGACAGAGAAGTTCCAGATTCGAAAATATTTCGGAGAATTGAAACGAATTTGAGGAATTATGGATCATTTCAAAAACCTAAAACACAGCGACGTAGATTCGCCGAAGATACGGAATATGATGTTCTTCTTGCACTACAAGAAAATTCACGAACTTCGACTCGCGAAATTGCACATAATATTGGGGTATCAAAAACTACAGTCCATAGTATTTTAAGAAAACACAAATTTAAACCGTACATAGCTCGAAAAGTTAATGCATTAGAACAAAATGATCAACGCCGAAGAATACAGTTTTGTCGACTTTTTTTAAATGCATTAGAACAAGACCGGAGTTTTTACAGAATGATAATTTGGTCTGATGAATGCACTTTTGGCAACAATGGGGTATTTTTAATAGAAACATACATCGACAATGGAGCCAAGACAATCCGAGATTTGTCATTGAAAATAATTTTCAAAGACGTTTTAGCGTAAATGTTTGGTGTGGTATTTTAGGCGACCAATTAATTGGGCCGTTTTTCATAGATGGTTGCTTAAATCAAGAAAAGTATCACACTTTATTAAACGAAAATCTCCAAAACTTTTTAGATGAATTACCTTTGGCAAATTTAAATAGAATATTTTATCAACAAGATGGGGCCCCCGCTCACAACGCCAGAGTAAATACTGATTGGTTGAACACCCAAATAGGTAGATAGGAACATCCCGTCCTATCGAGTGGCCTGCGTGTTCACCCGATCTTTCGCTCCTAGATTTTTGGTTGTGGGCTTACCAACAAGATCGAGTTTATTTGACACCTCCAGAAAATGTTGACATTTTAAGACAAAGAATTATTAACACTTGTCAAGAAATACCTGCCGTTTGTGTTTTAAATGCGACTCGTGGAGTAATTAGGAGATGTGCGTTATGTATTGAACAAGGTGGCGGGCAATTTGAACAATTATTGTGAAGTGTTTTGTTTTGTTTTTTAGAATAATACTTATAATACTTACGTTTTCAATGTTTCATAGCACATTCGAAATGTTATACATAATTTATTAAAAACATGGTCAATTTAGTAAATGGTTTTCTTTCAATAATCGTTTATAAAAAAATAGACGTTATACATCGATGAATTCAGAAAATAAAATCCAATCCGAATATTGCCAAAAATATATCTGTTTCCATTTAAAATAGAAAAGTTGACTATCGTTTGACATTAATGAAAACAAGTGAAAACAACTAAAACACTACTTTCTTGTAGTATTTTTGATGCTAATTAACTGACTTTTTGCTTCAATAAAATCGGACAATAAATAACGGAGTTATTATTGTTGGCGTTTTTTACGCGTTTTTTTGCCAATCGTATACCGGGTGGCATAAGAAAATTTATATGTGTACAGGGATGCGTCAAAAGTTCATGAAATCGACATTCTCTCTCTCTCTCTCTCTCTCTTGAAACAGCTTGTGTAGGTAGAATACTTGATAGGTAAAATTTTGCAATATCTCAAATTTAATGTCCTTAAATTATTGGCGCATGTTTCATTAATGTTGACATAATATTTGAATGTAACCTTCAACATTAAAACGCCCTAACACCTACAATGGCAAATTTAAACGTATTTTTAGTCATTTACATTATTGCATTGTATTAGTTGATTAAGTTCAATAAAGGGCCGGTTTTCCCAATTCCGATTAAAATGCCGATCAGTGTATTCATTAGATAAAATACGGGATAGTACGTTTTTGCAAAAACAGGTTGGCGCTAATCATTGATTAAAATACCGGTTGGTATGTTTTTCCAACACCGGTTAGCGCTAATCATTGATTAAGAACGTTATTAAATGAAAATATTTTAACCGCTGTTTTACCAAACCTGATAAAATATTAAACAGTAATTACGATTACTTACACATGCGCATAACCTAGGAGATTTGGATTTTTATTAGTATTGACTGCGATTATGTTTTCTTATCCATTTGTAATTAATAATCATTTTTATTAGTGTTTTAGTAATTGTATTGCTTCTTCTGTACATGAAATTTACAGTATAATTAAAAATAAAACATAATATTGAATATGTGTAACTTTTAGCTTGCTAGGGAAATATTTGTGTTTTGGAAGCTTTTTAATTCTGTTACATTTCTGGGACTTTATCTCAGTTGCTAAAAATCCTAAATATTTGTGAAAATTTATGCCTGCGCTTGGTCTTTTCTTCTTTGTAATTGCTTTTCACAGCATCTTATTAAAACTAATCATTTATATGTTTGCGAACTATATGTTTGAAGTTCATCAGCATTCATTAGCATTCTATAAGAATGTTTGAAAGCGACGCCCATTTATCAAACAAAATTTGTTATAAACATTTTAAACACTACACAGATACTATATATATTTGAGAATGTCCATTAAAATGAGTAATAAAGTAATTCGGTGAAAATTTAAAATGTTCTGCAATACAAGTCCTTCATTTTTAATTGACTTGCGAACTAATTTTGAGTATGTGACAGACGAATATTTCAAATTTGCTGACCAAAATTTCATAATGAAAGCGCTGTGCCACTTCAAATAATTGGGGTGAAAAATATCTCAAACTGATTTTTAGGTTATTTTTTATTAATATTGTGCGTGCCTATTTTAAATTGTTTCTGAGCAATTGACATACTTTTTGCTAATATACTAAATGTTTCCACTGTTATTTCAAGAGCGTATTATCCCGATTGTCTCAATGAAAATGATGTGTTTATTAAGCATATTGTTTCTTCGGATACTTATTCTTATATTTAATATTAAATTATCTTTCTCGCTCTTGAGTGTGTACCGCATTGTGTAAAAGGCAATTCGAGAAAAATTTTAAATAAAATATACAATTGGCTTCAAATAATTTATGTATGTACAGGGGTGCTTCAAAAGTTTATAAAAGTGAACATTCTAAAAAGCGTCATGCCAGTGATTGCTTTTTACAGGAAAGGCACTTCAATAGGGCTTTACATTTAAAACTTGGGCTTTTTACTTTTATTATTATTTTGTGCTCTTTTATTGACGATAGTGGATTTCGAAAACGTTGAAAAGCTTTTACACTTTCGCATCACAATAGTATTGTAAACTGTCTTAATAAAAATGTTGCGCTTTTTGATCTTATTGTGTCTTTGGATATTTTAACATTAATCTACCTTTCTCGCTCTTGAGTGTGTACCGGTTTGTGTAAAAAGCAATTCGAGAAGAATTTTAAACAAAATATACAATTGGATTCACAAAATTTATCTATGTACAGGGGTGCTTCAAAAGTTTATAAAAATGGACATTCTAAAAATCGTCATGCCAGTGATCGCTTTTTCCAGGAAAGGCGCTTCAATAGGCTTCAAATTTAAAACTTGGACTTTCTACCTTTATTAATTTGTGCTCTTCTATTAATGATAGTGGATTTCGAAAAGGTTGTGAGGCTTTTACACTTTCACATCAAAATAGTATTGTAAACTATCTTAATAAAAATGTTGCGCTTTTAGATCTTATTCTGTCGTTGTATACTTTAACATTAAATTACCTTTCACGCTCTTAAGTGTGTGCCGGTTTGTGTCAAAAACAGTTCGAGGAGAATTTTAAATAAAACATCCCATTCGCTTAACAAAATATATGTATATACAGGGATGTTTCAAAAATTTATAAAAGTGGATATTCTAAAAAGCGTCATGCCGGTGATCGCCTTTTACAGGAAAGGCGCTTCAATAGGGCTTCAATTTAAAACTTGGGCTTTCTACTTTTATTATTGTTTTGTGCTCTTGTATTAACGATAGTGGATTTCGGAAAGGTTGTGAGGCTTTTACACTTTCACATCAAAATAGTATTGTAAACTGTCTTATTAAAAATGTTGCGCTTTTTTATCTTATTGTGTCGTTGTAACATTAAATTCCCTTTCTCGCTCTTGAGTGTGTACCGGTTTGTGTAAAAAACAATTCGAGAAGAATTTTAAATAAAATATTCAATTGGCTTCACAAAATTTATGTATGTACCAGGGTGTTTCAAAAGTTTATAAAAGTGGACATTCTAAAAAGCGTCATGCCATCACCTTTTACAGGCGAGGCGCTTTAATAGGGCTTACATTTAAAACTTGGGCTTTCTACTTTTATTATTGTTTTGTGCTTTGTATTAACGATAGTGGATTTCGAAAAAGTTGAAAAGCTTTTACACTATCGCATCACAATAGTATTGTAAACTGTCTTAATAAAAATGTTGCGCTTTTTGATCTTATTGTGTCTTTGGATATTTTAACATAAACTAACTTTCTCGCTCTTGAGTGTGTACCGGTTTGTGTAAAAAGCAGTTCGAGAAGAATTTTAAATAAATTATACAATTGGCTTCACAAAACTAATGTATGCTCAGGGGTGCTTCAAAAGTTTATAAAAGTGGACATTCTAAAAATAGTCATGTCAGTGATCGCTTTTTACAGGAAAGGCGCTTCAATAGTGCTTCAAATTTAAAACTTGGGCTTTCTACTTTCATTATTGTTTTGTGCTCTTTTATTAACGATAGTGTATTTCGAAAACGTTGACAGGATTTTACACTTTCGGATCAAAATAGTATTGTAAACTATCTTAATAAAAATGTTGGGCTTTTTTATCTTATTGTGTCGTTGTAACATTAAATTACCTTTCTCGCTCTTGAGTGTGTACCGGTTTGTGTCAAAAACAGTTCGAGGAAAATTTTAAATAAAATATCCTATTGGCTTAACAAAATATATGTATATACAGGGGTGTTTCAAAAGTTTATAAAAGTGGACATTCTAAAAATCGTCATGCCAGTGATCGCTTTTTACAGGAAAGACGCTTCAATAGGGCTTCAAATTTAAAACTAGGGCTTTCTACTTTTATTATTGTTTCGTGCTCTTTTATTAACTATAGTGGATTTCGAAAAGGTTGACAGACTTTTACACTTTCGCATCAAAATAGTATTGCAAACTATCTTGATGAAAATGTTGCGCTTTTTGTGCTCATTGTGTCTTTGGATACTTTAACATTAAATTACCTTTCTCGCTCTTGAGTGTGTACCGGTTTGTGTCAAAAACATTTCGAGAAGAATTTTAAGTAAAATATCCTATTGGTTTAACAAAATATATGTGTATACAGCGGTGTTTCAAAAGTTTATGAAAGTGGACATTCTAAAAAGCGTCATGCCAGTGATCGCCTTTTACAGGAAAGGCGCTTCAATAGGGCTTACATTTAAAACTTGGGCTTTTTACTTTCATTATTATTTTGTGCTCCTTTATTAACGATAGTGAATTTTGAAAAGGTTGACAGGCATTTATATTTTCACATCAAAATAGTATTGTAAACTGTCTTAATGAACATGTTAGGCTTTTTGATCTCATTGTGTCTTTGGATACCCTAACATGGCTTATGTTTAACATTAAATTACTTTTCTCGCTCTTGAGTGTGTACCGGTTTGTGTTAAAAACAGTTCGAGAAGAATTTTAAATAAAACGTCCTATTGGCTTAACAAAATATATGAATATACAGGGGTACTTCAAAGGTGTATAAAAGTGGACATTCTAACAAGCGTCATGCCAGTGATGGCTTTTTACAGGACAGGCGCTTCAATTTAATACTTGGGCTTTTTACTTTTATTATTATTTTGTACTCCTTTATTAACGATAGTGGATTTCAAACAGATTGACAGGCTTTAGACTATCACATCGAAATAGTATTGTACACTGTCTTAATAAAAATGTTACGCTTTTTGATCTCATTGTGTCTTTGGATACTTTAACATGACTTATGTTTAACATTAAATTACCATTCTCGCTCTTGAGTGTGTACCGGATTATGTCAAAAACCAAAATATATGTATATACAGGGGTGCTTCAAAAGTTTATAAAAGTGGACATTCTAAAAAGCGTTTTTTACAGGAAAGGCGCTTCAATAGGGCTTAAATTTAAAACTTGGGATTCTTACTTTTATTATTATTTTATGTTTTTTCTTAACGACAGTAAACTTCGAAAAGGTTGACATGTTTTTCCACTATCACATCAAAATAGTATTGTAAACTGTCTCGATGAAAATGTTGTGCTCTTTGAGTTCATTGTTTCTTTGGATACATTAACATGACTTATGTTTAACATAAATTTACCTTTCTCGCTCTTGAGTGTGTACCGGTTTGTGTAAAAAACCGTTCGAGAAGAATTTTAAAGAAAATGTACTATTGGCTTCACGAAATATATGTATATACAGGGATGCGTCAAAAGTTAATAAAATCGTACATTCTAAAAGGCGTCATGACAGTGATTGCTTTTTACAGGAAACTATGAAAAAGCTGTAAGCGGACGCGAAAAAAGCGATTCCAACTAAAAGAGATTGACGGTCCCGCTGTAAGCGGAGGACCCGCTGTAAGCGGAGGACCCGTTGTAAGCGGAGGACCCGCTGTAAGCGGACGTTAGAGCTAGTTATATACTATAAAAGCGCACAGGACCCTTTACCGCTCTCACGGATTTAGTAGAGGAGGCAAGATCGGGGTTAAAATGGCAAATTGGGGAGACACTTTTCTGAGAACGTGGCCCGTCCGCGGTGGGAACAAAGGTGTCAGGCTGCGGGGACGACTGTCCGCCGTCCCTAAGGCTATTTTTCACGTCTCCGATGAGAGAGCAAAGGCCCGAAAGGCATTTTTGAAAATTTTTGGCACGTGCAGAAAATCACGCTGCATCGCGACATTTTCCCCATAAGGAGGACGTGGGAAACAAAAATTACTCTGGAGCCTTTTATACTGATAATCCCGACAAACGTCAAAGTGACAGGAGATTCGAAATGTATCCAAACTTTCACTTTTAGGCCTGAAATTCCAAATTTTGAAGGTTTTGAGGGCACAAGTAAACTCCGAGACAAAAAGTACAGACTTTTCTGGATCCTCTACTTGCTTCTCCCGAGTTTATAGTGGTACAGATACAAAGGCACAAACACTTTAAAGTCCGTCTGCAGACGGATACAATTTAGCGAAATGGATGAAAAATCCCGACAAACGTCAAACTGACAGCCGGTCTCATACGCATTCACATTTTCACTTTTAAGCTTGAAATTCCAAATTTTGAAAGTTTCGAGAACACAACAAGATTCAGAAACGTAAACAAGTGACATTTCGGAAACGTTCACTTGCGCATTCCCAGTTTACAGAGGTACCTAGACGAAGGTACGAGTAATTCCACGTCCGTTTGCACAGGGATTTGGTCAGAAAAATGGCCGATTCAATCTGCACCGATATCAATGCATTCCGGACGGGCGAAAAATATTATCAGATTATCATGTGCACTGCCGGTCAATACATTACGGTCCGGCGAACGTTCGGCATGTTCTCATAATACGTAACGGTCCCGCTTGATTTAATATTTTCATCTATACAGGTGTTGTCGATTATTATTTTAATAATGATTTGAATTAAAATACGATAATTTCAGAACGGGTATTTCCTCAAAAGGGAAAAGGAAGGCTTTCGACATTTATGTGCCCCTACGCAATAATTTTACTTAAACGATTACGCAAACGTGCACGGTGGGCGGAGCTGGCTGAAATCAATTTCTCTCTTTTCTGATTAGAAGTAAAATTAGGCACTCGGGAGTTTTTACGGTCGCCCGTCACTAATTCAAATGTCGAAAAAAACAAGATGGCCGAGGGATTTTTTGAAAATTGACGTAGGAATGTGAAATTTTAGATACGGGGGTGTCTTATGTCGCTGATCACTAATCCAAAGTCAAAATGTCAAAAAAAATAAAATGGACGAACAGTTTTTTTGAAAATTGACGTATGGATATGAAATTTTAGATACGGCGGTGTCTTAGGTAGCCGATCACGAATTCAAAGTCAAAATGTCAAAAAAAAAGAAAATGGCGGAAGTTTTTTGAAAATTGACGTATGAATGTGAAATTTTAGATACGGGGATGTGTGCGGACGCCGATTACAAATCTAAAGTCAAAATGTCAAAAAAAAACAAAATGGCGGAAGAATTTTTGGAAAATTGACGTATGAATGTGAAATTTTAGATACGGGGGTGTGTGCGGACCCCGATCACAAATCCAAAGTCAAAATGTCAAAAAAAACAAAATGGCGGAAGAATTTTTTGAAAATTGACGTATGAATGTGAAATTTTAGATACGGGGGTCTCTCAGGTCGCCGATCGCGAATCCAAAGTCAAAATGTCAAAAAAAAACAAAATGGCGGACGGATTTTTTGAAAATCGACGTATGAATATGAAATTTTAGGGCTACGGGGGTGTGTGCAGACGCCGATCATAAATCCAAAGTCAAAATGTCAAAAAAAAAAAATGGCGGAAGAGTTTTGAAAATTGACGTATGAATGTGAAATTTTAGATACGGCGGTGTGTGCGGACGCCGATTACATATCCAAAGTCAAAATGTCAAAAAAAACAAAATGGCGGACAAGTTTTTTGAAAATTGACGTATGAATGCGAAATTTTAGATACGGGGGTATCTGCGGACGCCCATCACCAATCCATAGTCAAAATGTTAAAAAAAACATAATGGCGGCAGGTTTTTTTGAAAATTGACGTATAAATGCGAAATTTTAGATACGGCGGTGTATGAAATGCAAAAAAGAACAAAATGGCGGAAGATCTTTTTGAAAATTGACGTATAAATGCGAAATTTTAGATACGGGGGTGTCTGCCGACGCCGATCACCAATCCATAGTCATAATGTCAAAAAAAACAAAATGGCGGCAGAATTTTTTGAAAATTGACGTATGAATGTGAAATTCTAGATACGGGGGTGTGTGCGGACGCCGATTACAAATCCAAAGTCAAAATGACAAAAAAAAAAAACATGGCGGAAGATTTTTTGAAAATTGACGTACGAATGTGAAATTTTAGATACGGGGGTGTCTTAGGTCACCGATCACGAATCCAAAGTCAAAATGTCAAAAAAAAACAAAATGGAGGAAGTTTTTTTAAAAATTGACGTATGAATGTGAAATTTTAGATGCGGGGTTGTCTTAGGTCGCCGATCACGAATCCAAAGTCAAAATGTCAAAAAAAAACAAAATGACGAAAGTTTTTTTGAAAATTGACGTATGAATGTGAAATTTTAGATACGGGGGTGTCTCAGGTCGCCGATCACGAATCCAAAGTCAAAATGTCAAAAAAAAAAAATGGCGGAAGTTTTTTTGAAAATTGACGTATGAATGTGAAATTTTAGATACGGGGGTGCCTCAGGTCGCCGATTACGAATCCAAAGTCAAAATGTCAAAAAAAACAAAATGGCGGAAGCTTTTTTTGAAAATTAACGTATGAATGTGCAATTTTAGATACGGGGGTGTCTCAGGTCGCCGATCACGAATCCAAAGTCAAAATGTCAAAAAAAAACAAATTGGCGGAAGTTTTTTTTGAAAATTGACGTATGAATGTGAAATTTTAGATACGGGCGTTATGGGGTCGGGGTCGAAAAAATTAAAGCGCCAACGTCTCCTTAATTACATATTATGATGATGGTGCATAACATTTAGAAAGAATTAGAGTCTCAAACGTTTTCAGGTTTCGTTCGTTGAATAGCTACTATCCAGAGATGCATTTGCCTCTGTCAAAATGTATATTTGTTCTGAATGTTAATACCCACCAACCTTTAAAGTACTTATACCGTTAATTAATATTAATATTAAATAGCACCGATAGAAGTGAGCCATAAATGACTCGATATCAATATGTACCATGGCAACATGTATATCCGAATATAGATACCTAAATACATGTATTTACAATTAAATATCTATATGAATAATGGGGGATGAATAAGTCGATATGACATAGATAAGGTAGGTAGATACATTCTATTATGCTATTTGTTCGTTTTCATTATGTTTAATTAAAAATATTCACTTTCTTCCACGATTTATATTTAGAATAAAAAAAAAATTTCACACGTCCCAAAACTTGTTTCCATCAGATAATAGTGGCGTCTAACCAACAAATATTGTTTATTATTTTAGGTTAATTGATGATAGAAGAAGGTTCCATTATTAGATCGAAAGCTTGTTAGTTTCGTTTGCAATAACTAACTTATTTGTCTTTGTAAAATGCTATCGTAGAGTCTGTTAAAACATGAATGCCAATTAACCTAACACTTCACAACCTCAGAAGTGGAATGTAACACAGGGAAAAATGTTTACTTTCCATTTTTACAAACCATCTAATGTAGCTCGAGAAGGGCCTCCAGTATAGTCGACATTGAGCAATCGACTAAGGAATGCATTTTACACAAGTTTTAAGGAGATATTGATGCAAAAGAACCAGATTGGTGGTGTGAACCCGAACGTTCCTGTGGCTTATTTATTATGTTAAAGTGGATAAAAGAAACTGGCATTGCCAACTTACGTCACAACTAAGAAAGCCACCCGAACTGGCATTAAATTTCTTTGCTCTAAAATTTTTTTAATTCCAGTCAGTCGCTGCACACTTTCTTTTGTTGGAAACATTTTGATATGTGAATGATCTGTACCATCAATAACGACAACAAATTCTGATATGAAACTTCCTCAGTTAGAAAATAATGACAGTAAGAAAATATTTTAGGAAGACTGCACCCATTTACACAGTTCAAAATAATGACATTATAGGAATGTTTTGGCATAGAGAAAGCGACCAGGGGACAAACATTTTCCGACATTCGGTTGACTAAAGAGGAAAAAAAAAGTATGACATTAAGATTTGGGAAAACCATGTAAACGTATCTTGATAAATGATGTTAGAAAAAAAAATATTAACACCAAATAATACTTTACATTTGCCTTATGTGAGAAATGGAATTGAAGATGAGTGGAAGTTGCAATCCAAAAGTATAGGATTGTATAAAAATATCAGATGTACAATCCAGAATTAATAATTCATCCGAAGAAGCCATTGTTTGGGACCACTCCAGATGGTATTGTGTACGATGAACAGGAAGATTATGGTGAACTGAGGTAGCAGCAAAAATTATTCAAACATAAACAAAGCCTCAACATTAGAAAAAGTTTTTTTAAAAATGTGATGAAAACAATTTATCTACGTTAAACGAATTTTTATTAAATTCAATAACAAATGCTTATTGCTGGTATGACTTGGTGTGATTTTATAGTTTACTTAAAACAATTTGAGGAAACTTGTATAAATACAGTAAAATTTAATCCACACAGTTTGGTACAAAAATGTACAAAAACTTTAGAACAATGCTTAAAAAATTATATATTTTGTAAATGTATGTTTTGTACGACACGAGATCACTGTAAATAAATATATATCTTTTAGGATAGTTGTTTTTTAAAATTACATATCTATACTTTCTTGACACTGTTGGTTTCATTTATTCTCATTTAAATAGCACTATCTTTTAGGGATGGAACATCGCTGGGTAAACACAAATATCAAATATCGATGTTTTTAAACATCGATAATTTTATTTATAGATTTATTTTTTGACAGTTTAACAAAAATTTTAATCAATGTACGTGCTTACCAAAATGATATAAAAGATATCATTATACAAAAAAATTAATAAAATAAACGCGGTTCATATACATAATCATAAATGCTTGACCGTGCCGCTTCATCGATATATCAACTTTAGCACGAGTTTGCCACACGGTCATTTGTGTAGTATGATTATTTAGTTTGCATCTAACTTCGTTAAAGTGGCTGTCACTTCAATATTCTGTCTGAGATGGTCTTAACGGTGATTTTAAACAGCTCTTTTAATCACAGCGAAAGCAGGAGCCGTTTATTTGCACCGTTTATTTTCGCCCTTCGCTTTATTTGAAACAGCTCTTTCAATCACCGCTCTCTGAGCTGTTTGCTATGAACGGTGAAAACAAACGGCTCCTGCTTTCGCCGTTCGCTTTATTTGAAACAGCTCTTTCAATCACCGTTCTCCGACCTCGGTGAAAATAAACGGTTCGCCCATGTTTCGCCGTTCGGTTATAAAATATTAATATACGCATATTAGGTATATCAGTAGGTATTTTGCATTTCTTTTATGTTTTATATAAAGCATGTGAACTTGCAAAAGGACTTGAAAATTATTTAAATATATACGAAGTAACATGATGAAATGTTTTTAATTATATAGATTATCACCTATGCACATAAACATGTACAAAATGTGTATGGATAATAAATATAACTTTAATTATTAATATTTTTTTATATAATTTTAAAGTACATTATTAATGATTATTAATTATTATGAAAATATAAATTTAGTAACTTTGTTAGAACGTAATCGACTTCGCCTATCCGGTAACTAACATTGAAAATAATATCATAATTGCTTCGGTACAGCTTCGTATTTATTATGATGAAAAGGGTTCTTTTCAATGGAGGCAAATGAATATCTTTTTCACGTAAAGAAATATTTCTGTCTCCGATTCTAAGATTTACTTCAATTTAAATAATATATTCAATGACATAAATATGTTTCATACGACATATTAATACGAAATTAATCACTGTGATTCCATGAATTTGCAAACGGTGAAAACAGTGATTACGAAATCACTGTGAAAAATCACTGTGACCAATATCTGCTCTCATCTCTAATATATGCGGCAATTACACCGTAACTAGGAAACGGCACGGTCAACCATTTACGATCTCTCTGTATACATTTATAATATGTAGTTAACGTCAGAAACTACTCAAAAAAAAACTAGGTATATAAAAAACAATGTGCAATTATTACGCATGAAAGAACCACATGACTTCAATCGTCTGATACTTAAAAAATATATACATTTACGTGTATCAAAACTTTTAAGAGAACGATTTCTATTTGGGATTTTATAGTCTTGCATTTTTTTTGACTACGCTGGCAAATGCCGAGATACATATGGATATGGTTTTATATTTCTGATGTGTCATCTTGCATCTATACGTGTATGATTGTACGCACTGGGGAATTCCCCGAAGAAGTAAACATCGGTAATGTCTATCTCCCTTCTTTTTCTATGAAAATACGTTTACCTCCTTCACTCATTCGGCGTGCATACATAATTTAATTCTTATTCTGCTCATTAAAAGTACTATAAATTTATGTATTTAATTATTTATTATTTAAATATTTATACTGAATAATATTTAAAAGAGCCTAAAATGAAATATTAAAATTTATATGATATACCACTGTGAAATTTAAATACTTCTTTTATTCGTAGACAATGCTTTCATTCAGCAGACACAACAGTTGCGCAACTGTTCAGTGATCATGTCCAGTAAACGAGCGCTCACTCTGAACATGTTCAGGTGCGGCCGCCATTTTTGTGGACGGAAAAATTCTACGCTCACTTAGTGAGAGTATTCTGTACGCATGCGCCATTGATGCATTCCAAGACCAACCTAATACATAATTTTGAAGAAAGTTACTAGAAAAGTAGGATACAGCAAATTAAAGGTATTGTGCAGAAATAAATGTATTAAAATATTGGCGTTCACCCAGTATTTCATTCGGGGTTGGAAAAACCAGCCCTTCCACTCAAAACTACGCCAAAACTTACTGTTTTGAATTGTTTATTCGGTTTAATCTCTATAATTTTAACATATGGCAGCAATGAAAAGTACCAGATGACAGACGATGACATAAAGGTGAGCGGTCCTGTCCAGCGAACACTCAACTGTTGTGAAGTGACCGGTTGGAGCGGGATCGGTTCCCGATCCGTCTGATGGATGAAAGCAATTTTACATCGTCTTAGCCTGTATGTGAGGTGTTAATTTGGACACATTTTATATTTGTCAACAGAGGACGCTGTTTTATTTTGTGATCAGTGCTAATACATTTTGTCAAGATTAAAAGTTCAATGTTCACTATATTTCTTCTAACATCGATCCTAAAATATCGATATTCAATGAACATCGATGTTTATCGCTCAACACTACTATCTTTAGAACTCCACTACATATCTTAATAGAACTACAAGTGGCTATTTCTGTGCTATTACAAATGTTGTTAACAGTGTAACAAGAAATGATTCAACATGTTATCAATTCTCCAAAAATTTTGAACATGCATTACATAAAACATTACATGTTATATTTAATACCGATCTTTGTATCAAATTACTTTTAATAAAGATATTTTCAATTATTGAATGTATTGCTTACGTTATAAAAACAAGTTAATATCACAAAAAAATTGTTAGAGGTCTGTACGCAAAATTATAAATGGTCGCATTCAACAGACGCAACAGTTGCCCAACTGTTCAGTGATCGGATCAGATGATTTACGCTGAACATGTTATTTATGGACGGATCGGTCGCCATTTTTGAAAGTCAAAACAGTAAAATAAGCTCATTAAATGTATTATTGTATAGAAATAAATGTGTTAAAACTATTATAATAATGGAGCGTTGATTGAAGGAATATATAAAGATGCGCAACGCTGTATTAAAATAGAGTGTCACCGCTGTCTCGGACTGTTTCGAATCTGAGATCCAAACGACTGATGCAGTCGCTATAGATCTCGGATCCAGTTTGGGTACGCTCAGTGCTAGGTAGTGGCGCATCTTTATGTATTCCTTCAATCAACGATTGGAGTTAGTCGAGGTTGGAAAAAGCAGTCCGTACATAATAAACTACGCCAATTACTATATACTTAGTACTCTTTATTCAGTGAAAATTAAACGTACATATAATCACGATTTACATCCACATTTGTAGTCTGCTTCTTACTTCAATGTGATAACAAACAAATTAGAATTTAATATAATTGTTCTGTCATTGGTTCAATTCGAAATTACAGTTAAAAAGATAAATCAAACACAGCTATATTGCATCCCACTCTTAGTATTCAATCCAATCTTCTTAAGGGATATATACTCATTTTCCTACCGTAAGCAATTTCCAATAAACTTTCTTTATTCAAAGACAATGCTTTCATTTCGATTCATTATATTTAGGGTTGGTACTGTGGGTGTGCTGTAAGTATGATAACATCACCTTCCTGTCAAGTATTCTTTTTTGGCCTGTCAAATTAAGTTAAATGCATGCACACTGAATTTCAACAAAATGTTCAAAATAAGTCAATTTTCAAAACATTTATTAACGTATTTCCGAATTACGTGAGAGCAGCTCTCAACATTTTTTGCATACATACATACATTGCAAAAAGAACAGTCAATATTTATTCCATTTCATTTAAGTTTGTGTGATATTGTATTGAAATCATATTCCTTAAAGTTACTACGTAGATTATTTGTTATTTATTTATTATTAATAAACAAGGCATTATATATAGAGAAATTTCAACTAATCTAGGCAAATTTTTCATGTACTTGAGAGATATTACAAACTCAAAGGTTGGTAACGCCGAAAGAAAGTCAGATTGACACTTCTCATTTGGCTGCATTTCACACAGTTTCTAAGTTATTTTATCGCAAATTAACAGACGATTCCTTTTAGGTTATAATACAATTATTTTAAGTTATACATGATACTGTTTGGAGAAGATTTCCTTTCCAGATGTGATTTTTCAAAATATTCGATGCAGACGACTAAAATACATTTATGGAAGGAGCATAGAATCTGTCCGTTCATTAAACACAGTTCTTAATAATCCTGTTAATGATTAAAAATTACAACGAGAACGGACTCTTTGAGCTCATTGCATCTTTCGATACTTTAACATAACATGTTTTAAATTAAATTTCTTTTCTCGCTCTTGAGTGTGTACCTGTTTGTGTTAAAAACACTTCGAGAATTTTAAATAAAATATCCAATTGGCTTAACAAAATATATTTATATACAGGGGTGCTTCAAAAGTCTATAAATGGCGGAAGAGTTTTTTGAAGATTGATGAATGTTTGTTAAATTTTGGATACGGGGGTGTTTGTGGTCGCTTATTACGTCTTCAATTTGGCGATTCTTCGAAACGTGATTGAACAGGGCTTAAATTTAATAATTCATTTTTTCTTAACGATAGTAGATTCGAAAACATCAGAATAGTATTGTACACTGTCTCAATGAAAATATTGCGCTCTTTGAGCTCATTGTTTGTTTCGATACTTTAACATGACTTATGTTTAACATTAAATTACCTTTCTCGCTCTTGAGTGTGTACCCGTTTATGTCAAAAACAGTTCGAAAAATTTTTTAAATAAAATATCCTATTGGTTTAACAAAATATATGTATATACGGTGGTGCTTCAAAAGTTTATAAAAGTGGACATTCTAAAAAGCGATTTTTATAGGAAAGGCGCTTCAATACGGCTCAAAATTAAAACTTGAGTTTTTTACTTTTATTATTATTTTGTGGTTTTTTTTTAAGCGAGAGTAGACTTCGAAAAGGTTTACATGCTTTTCCACTATCACATCAAAATAGTATTGTTAAATTGTTTCGATGAAAATGTTGTGCTCTTTAAGCTCATTATTTCTTTGAATACTTTAAGATGACTTATGTTTAACATTAATTTACCTTTCTCCCTCTTGAGTGTGTACCGGTTTGTGTAAAAAACCGTTCGAGAAGAATTTTAAATAAAATATACTATTGGCTTCACGAAATATATGTATATACAGGGGTGCGTCAAATGGTAATATAATCGGACATTCTAAAAGGCGTCATGACAGTGATTGCTTTTTACAAGAAACTATGAAAAAGCTGTAAGCGGACGCGATTAAAGCGATTCAAACTAAAAGAGATTGACGGACCTGCTGGAAGCGGAGGACCCGCTGGAAGCGGAGGACCCGCTGTAAGCGGACGTTAGAGCTAGTTATATATACTAAAAGCCGAGTAGTCAATGGCAACCAAACCCGGTCAAAATCGATGAAAATTGGGTACGCGGGGGGAAGAACTCGTCTCTGGATACGCAAAATTGAAAGCTGTCCTTTGGCGTGAAGTTACCGACGACCTTGAATTGTTCCTCGACGGAGAGTTTTTCTTCCCAAGTGGAGCGTGTGCAGAGATATGGGCTTTTAAAGAGGACCCTGCACTCGATGTTTTAACAGAAAAATGGCTTACGTCATGACGATTCACGTGACAACCGATCAAAATCGTAAAAATGTCAGGTATGACAGGCACGCGCGAAAGAATTGTAAAAATTTCACATTGACGAAGAAATTTCAGGCCGTCGAGGTTTAGAGTGCGGAAAGAGGGTTGGAAACCAAAAGAGTGGACTTTTCCGCGACGATTGAGTGCACTGTCCACGTGCCAAATCTGTCGCTGTCGAAGGTGCGACTCATTTAAAGCTTTCCTGCAGGGTATAAAAATCTCGCAATGACGAGTTTGCGTGTCATTAATTTGACTATATACACCGCTGGTCTGAGCAGATCTGGAATGCGGCTATCAGTAGAAAACGCGCACAGTGTTGCCTTATGTATTTGAAACATTTTTCCCGGTATCGACTTATAGACTATGCACTAACGTAATGTAAACATTAAACATTTTGTTGTTGTGCATTGGTTAGGTCAGGCTAGATAAACGTCAGTGAACGTCATGTAAACGTTACAAGTGCATTTAATGCTTCCGTATAGCGCACTTTTGTTAACGGTAATTTATATTTTATCGAAAATAAGTAATATCACACTGGAGAGAAGTGAAAAAATACAAACAGAACACAATAATCAGTTTAGAGGTAGCAACGTTTTAATAAAATTGGAATAATTCTGCGTAAGCAATGGTATTAATGTAAAAAGATCGCTAGAAAATTAAACTAAAATATTCTTGAAAAATTAAATTACAAAATTAAACTACCGTATATTAGAATTAAACTAAAATGTTTTTTAAACTAATTAGTAAAAGGAAAGATTTTATTTTATAAAATTCAGTACAAAAATTCTATAAATATTAATGGAGTAAATGTTCAAATAAACCGCCTGCTTGCTCTTGACAATAACCAAGCCTGTAGTAAACTTCATTCCGTACGTTGGCAAGTGTTTCAGGCAATATACTATTGGCAGTGTTGACAATCTTTTGCCGTAATTCTTCCAAATTTCTAGCTCGCTCATGCGCATATGTATAAACTTTTTCCTTGATACAGCCCCAAAAGAAAAAATCTAACGGCGTCAAATCGGGCGAGCGAGGTGGCCATTCTATCGTGCCGCCTGAACCTATTATACGGTTAAGAAAAGTTTGTTGAAGAAATTGCCGTACAATCCGTGCAGTGTGAGCTGGATAGTTATCCTGTTGAAACCAAATCTCTTCAACATTAACATTGAGAGCACGAACGGCCGGCATGATATTAGTTTCGAGCAATTGCAAATATCTGGCTGCTGTAAGTGTACCATCAATAAAAAATGGACCAATAATATGATCACCCAATATACCGGCCCACACATTCAATTTTTGAGGATATTGGGTACGAAGGGGCAAAAACAGATGTTTATTTTGCTTTGACCAATATTTAGTAATCATTGGATTAGAACGACCATGTAAATAGAACGCAGATTCGTCCGTAAATAAAATGTTTTGTATAAAATTATCATTTTCGACGACTCGTGCCATTACACTTTCACAAAAGTTAATGCGCCTTACTTGATCTCCAAGAAAAATTTCCTGGCGTTTTTGTATGCTGTAGCTACGATACCCTTGCCTATTCAAAATCTTTCTAACAGTACGCGCTGGGATATCAACCTGTTCAGATATTTACCGTGATGAACATGGTTCATTTTGCTCAACAGCACTACATACATTAACTTCCCGTTGTTCCCTTTCCTCGCTCAGTATCCGTATACGACATCCTTTGCTCTTCTCAATGCATTTATGGCAGTCCGTAATACATCCAACAGATTCGAATTTATGAACAATGTTCAAAACTGTTTGAACGGCAGGGACGGGTCTATTTTCAAATGAAAATATGAAACGACCAACTACTTCCTGTGCTGTACTACCTGAATAGTACCATTTAATTATTTGAATTCTTTCTTCCGTAGTGTACAACATCTTAGACAGTGTCAGTAACTCAAAATCGAAGAAAACTGTCCGCGTGAATATACGATTTTCTATTAAATGTCATTTGTGTCATTATTAAGTACTGTCATAGTTATGATGCCGGACTAAATTATATTGGCAACCTCGCTTGCTACCATATGTACGAAATACATGTATTTTATCCCGCATTCTAATAGTAAACAGACCAGCGGTGTATATATTCACGTTCATCCATCGGTTGTCAAGTTTAAATGTCAAAAGGCCGACAAATAAAGATATTACGAAGAAGTGCATTTTTAATTGAAACGTGGTACCTTTCAGATACGTATTCGTGTTATTATTATCAATCGTTACTATTTCTTTTCTATATGAATATATGAACAAAATGCCGACGGATATGATAAAATAAACTTAAAGTGTATTATCGCACGTAAGTACAGTAACAAATATGACGATTTTTCTATATTTTATTAAGATATATTAATAAATACAATGACACTCTATTCATTATATATGTCATCGAAATGTAAATTTCATACAACGAAGAACTTGAAGCAAGCCTAAATAAAGAAGAACCGTCTGAGTTTTGCCATTTGGGCCTGTCAAATTACGTTAGATGCACACGAATTATACAAAACCTAAATGTCAACAGAATGTTGGAAATGTATCAGTGTTCAAGTTATAATTATATAAATTTAAGCCATTTTACGAATGGGATCATTTAATAACATTTCTCATCGATCTCTCTACGTACAAATAATAGGGCGACTTTTCTTTATTTGTCAGATGTGTCCGAAGCACTTCGAAATAAAATAAATACATCAAATAAGATTCCCATAAGCATGTATGTCATTTCGTTTACCAATTCAGTTATAAAAGCAAGTATTTAAAGTGTACATTTTTGGTTAAATGGTACGACAGTGTCTAGCATCAACCGTATAGGAGCTAGCAAGATTTTCGATTGCGTTTTAGAAAGTATATTATTAAAGCGTAATATGAAAATTAATTAATTCTCTCAATGACCTGTAAGTTTAAAACATGTTTTATTAAGTTAGCCTGACATTTCGTTCTCACAAGTTTATGTGTGAACAAATACAGTTCAACGAACTATTGTCACGATGACAGGTGGAACGACAATTTTGGTTAAACATCTTCATGTCAGCTGTCTGACTTTTCATTGTCATAGGTATGTGTCATCGAAATATCGTTACGATGACAGTCTGTCAGAAAATTTGAATTATACACTATTTCAATCGTAAACTTGACACAAAGCGTAGTACCAATTTTATAGAACTAATAACGTGAAACAACATTCAATTAATTTTTTTTTTTGATCTGTCGACGTTCACCATGGACTAGATGTACACAACTGATACAAAACCTGAATGTCAATAAAAAATTTTTAAATAGCGTTCATTAAATTATATAGGAATATTGTTCGCTTTGTGGGCAAAGTCTTAATAAATAAATTCATTTGCCACCATAATGTATAATCCATTTCTAGAGATATTTCTTTAAATTTAATCTTCATTCATTACAATAGCAAAGTTAACTACATAATTATCCTCCACTGTCATTCATTCATATAGAAATTAAAATACCGTAAATAGTATAGGTAATAGTGAATAGGTACAACCTAACCAACTAAAAAGAAGAAGCGTATGCGGTATCATAAAAATTAAATTAACATTATGAATGACATAGGTACTCCGACAATTTTATGTATTATGGTTAGAGTTGTTGCCGATATGCCATACGATTTTTTAACGCATACACATAATCTGACATTACGTCAAACCAGTGAGCTGTAGCAGTGAAATCAACTGTTCACAGGGACAAATATTATACGGATCTAAATTCTAATTAGCTCCCTTATTTTCAGAAATAGCGTACCGAAAATAGTTATACCGTATGTTTTTAGTTGTTTTTTAATGAAATCTGCCTTATGAATATAGGGTCACTAACTACATATGAATATATACCGTATAACATTTACAAATTACAGTTTTAAACGTTTGCAAGTTTTGTCATTAAATACTGGAAAAATCTAAGGCAAGTAAATTTCTAAAAAAAACGACCCCTGTCGTAAATTAAGGTGGAAATAATTGACAATACAGGGTCACTAACTACATATGAATATATACCGTATAACATTTACAAATTACAGTTTTAAACGTTTGCAGGTTTTGTCATTAAATACTGGAAAAATCTAAGGCAAGTAAATTTCTAAAAAAAAACGCCCCTGTCGTAAATTAAGGTGGAAATAATTGACAATACAGGGTCACTAACTACATATGAATATATACCGTATGACATTTACAAATTACAGTTTTAAACGTTTGCAAGTTTTGTCATTAAATACTGGAAAAATCTAAGGCAAGTAAATATCTAGATCGAGGGAATCAAATACGTAAGCACTAAAGAATATACTAAACGGCATTAATTTAATCAAACATGAATTTACCTTTTATTTGAGAATATATACGGGAACTGATCCGAAGGAAATGATACAGAAGTGGTTTCTCGATTTTTTGGTATGGCTGTAAATTAAAGTTGAAAGAATTGAAGCCCACAAGGTCAGTAACTACATATGAATATGTTTATACACTTAGAAATGACAGTCTTAAAAGTTTGCAGGTTTCATTCATTAAATACTGGAAATATCCAAATAGAATTAAAGAATTTGAAGAGTATATATACTAAATTACATTAAATTCATCGATCACTAATTTAGCATCTTTTTTAAGAAAAGTGTATACTTAAAACCAGGAAATGAAACAGAAGTGATCCGTATTTTTAATTTTTCAGTACGCAATCCTATAATTTGAAATGTTGATATGTAATTAAGTTTAAGTGTAAGAATATCCTTTAAAGTAACAGGAAACTTTAACACTTATATACAAAAAATCCATCTAACGTTTGACTTGCGATGACACTTCAATTCGAGTTATGAACCATCAAGACGATCAATAGGCGATAACACTTACTGGGAAACGTCAGAATTCACTGCAATAATAGTCTCGGTGGTGCAATCGACTTGGTATGTCATCTCAAAAATACTGTAACCTGACCGGACTAAATACTGAAAACACCAAAGATGTGACGATAAAGAGATGTGCTATCGAAAAAATATCGAGGAAGAACAGTCACTATCATCGACGTGTTGTGAAACTTTAAAGCCATAAAGTCGGCAAATTTTGGACAGTTTGGTAATGAAAAGTGAATTTATTTGGCTAATCACCTGAGAACATACGCGAAGCGAAAAGAAGGGAACAATATTTTCTTTCCATTTACATGGGCGCTATGAGCAGACACGATG
The DNA here is from genome assembly GCA_963170755.1 of Amphimallon solstitiale. Classification (NCBI taxonomy): domain Eukaryota; kingdom Metazoa; phylum Arthropoda; class Insecta; order Coleoptera; family Scarabaeidae; genus Amphimallon; species Amphimallon solstitiale. The sequence goes on along the minus strand of OY720675.1, from coordinate 51,011,358 downwards.
TGAATATGTAATGTTAAGGAAATGAAAAAATGCAAAGTTCAAGAGTGGTTTTTGATTAATGAAATGTGAAACCTATTAGATATGTATTATTATTACCAACACACAATAAAATATCTCCATCCTTTCCGCTATATTACTATAAATTGTCAATAAAATAAAAATGTTAATCACAATAAAATTGATCTTTAATGCAGAAAATATTAAATCCAATTGCCACATTTACATATTTCAACAATGACATTCAATTTGACAATTAGGTCTCGCAGATTTGAAGTTTATAGGACGAACTGATATAAACATCAATTAACCTCTGACGCAGTGACGGTTTTCGAAAAAGTTTACAGTTAATCCTTAAAGTGGCCAATCAATTTTAAATCACAATTACACTTGCCGGAAAACTTCAAAATTGACAAACCCAATAACACCGATTCTTATATAGTCTATTGTCTATTTTGAACGAACGTCATAGAAATTTATTTCGGCACTGCTCTCAACATCAAGATGTCCGACGAACGCGGTACAGGAACTCCAAACGCACCTAGACAGCACGATAAAATGGTTCAAACAATGGAGGACAACAATAAACGAAGACAAATCCCAAGTAATAATCTTTCAAAAGGAATCGGAAAACATCAGACAACGAAATAACCATCAACAACAACACTACACCATGAAGTAGAGAAATTAAATACCTGGGAATATACCTGGATATAAAGCTCAATTATAACACACACATAGCAAAAACGATAACCAAAACCAAACAAACAAGATGTCAACTATGGCCTCTTATAGGCAGAAAAAGCCAGCTGAACACGAACAACAAAATTCTACTTTACAAACAAGTATTACGTCCAATAAATCAGATGGAAAACCACTCAAATCAAAATCTTAAAACAGCACTTGCATATGATGGAAATGAAAATGTCAAACACAAAAGACCTAATATGGTTCTACTTTAATTTTTAATCAAAATAAAGATAAACAATAGCTAATCAAATTGAACTCCAACATTCCAAGATTCACCGCTCTCAGATGAAGAGTAAAAGACTAAATAGTCTAACTCAAAGCCACAATAAAGAAGAAGAAGAAATTTATTTCTGTTGCCTATTGTCGTGAAAATCAATGTTAATTGTAACACTTTACTTTTCATAAATGCATAATACATACATATCACTTTTAATTTAACGATTTAAAGAGTAAAATAGGCAATTATTATTTTAGTAATGGAACTATTACTACATATAAAGACAATACGATACAGAAACATCATATATGGTAATTTAATAATTATTAGTTACTCTAAGATCGCAAAGTATTTTAATACACAATAACATCACTTCTTCAGAAAAAATGAAGTAAGCATTACTATCCAGCTGATTTTTATATGTGCTGATCAGAATTAAGAATAACTGACGGGCACATCTATGTCACCAAGTTCATTTTTCTATTACCGTTTCTAACACCGATAAATTTAACTAGGGTCTACGCAAAATGTCTGTATTAAATATTAAAGCACGTCGGCATAGCTGACAATGACAACTTAACATCCACATTAGGGTGACTTAAATATTATAGGAAACGTCACAATTGACAGGCAAAAATCCGTCTAACATTTAATTAACGTTGGCAGTCGCACGAAAATTCAATTGCAGGCTATCAAACGTCCAAACGATCGATCAATTTCAGTTCGTGATGACATCTGAACTGCTTTCATGATGACATTTATAACGCAAACATATATGTATATATAGGGGTTCGTCAAAAGTTTATGATAACGGACACTAGAAAAACCATCATGGCAGTGCTGGCGTTTTACAGGAAATTGGAAGAAAGATGTAACCGGATGTTATTTTGTTTAATAATAATTCTGTTATAAAAACAAGCACTTAAAGGATGCGACTGCTGGTTGTCATCAACCGATCAGAGGCACATTTTCTGTTAAATGGTACGACATAGCAGGATTTTCCATTGCGTTTGAAAAATAGAAGAGCGACAGTACCTATTTTTAAATGTTAGCAAATTTAAAAACACATTCTGTTCATCATGTTTTGTTAATTTCTACGACAATTGGAAAGATAATTTGGTTAAGCACTGTCACTGTGACATTTCGTTCTCGCATGTTATTATGAACGAACACACTTCAACGAACTGCTGTCACGATGACAAGTGGAATGACAATAATTTACCTAAGCATCTTAACTTCAGTCTGACTTGACTATGACAGTCTTACGCTAATTGCACACGATTTATACAAAACCTGACTCAACGAAATGTTCTAAATGTCAACTCAACGTTCAGTAAATTATATAGAAATATTATATATTTTATGGGCAAATTCTTAATAAATAAATTCATTTGCCACAAATTATAAATGTCAAATATTGTATAATTCATTATTAGACATATATTGTTTAAATTCAATCTTTATTCATAAACAAAAGCAAAGTGAACTACAGTTGCAATTACTCTCCATTAACAGTAACTCAGATACAGATTCCAATATCATTGTTATATAAAATAAGGCAAAGGAGTCAAAAGCAATTAATAACATTTTACTTACATTAAAAAATATATAAGTGTTAATATTCATGTACCCTTGCGTCTGGCAGTGATCACATTTCCAAAGAGGCACATTTATAGAGCAACTTATAGAGAAGAAGTGGACGCGAAGAAGCAATTCTAATTCGAAGAGTTTAATGAAACACTATAATAACAATAAGAGCGAGTGTTCAATAGAATAACTGTGTCTTAAATTAAAAAAAAAATAAAAACAAAATGAGTAATCAACATTACTTATACCAATATTGTATGACAAACATTATAGATCACCTATGATTTATGATGATCGTGTACCCGGTTGGTGTCGCGATCTTATTTCGATCGATTCAATTATTATTTGTAGTTTGGTTTTAATCATGAAATCTCCCCTTTTGTATTATTTTTTATAAAATATTTCATAAGAATCGCAAAATAACCCAACAAATATGAATTATAGAGGACTTTTTTGCAATGTATGTAAGCAAAATGTCTGATGATGGTTCATGATGATCGTGTCTCAGGCTCTTATTTCGATGGATTGGTTGTAATCATGAACTACCTTTTTGTGTTATTTTTCCTTAAATACTTAATAAGAATCACAAAATGATCCAACAATTACGAATTATATTCTTTTTATATTGTGTGTAAGTAAAATATTTACACAGATATTCCCACGTCGGTCTGTGTTATTTTTGGTTATTGTTTTTAGTTCAACTACCAGCGTCACTACTAAATATTTAAATTGTAATAGGATCGTCTCAGCAACCAACATAGCCAGAGCACGATTTACAGGCGAAGACTCAATGCCACTGCAACTGCAAACTCACTTTGACAGGAACAATTTCAGAGCAGACACATGAAACTAATTTATTAATACGGAAGCCAGTTATAAATTCACTATTATAAATAAAATTAATAAGTCATACATATTTTATTTAAAACTTGATTCTTCTGTGTAATGAGCATGCATTGTTCACAAATTTGCATTATAACAAAGCTCAAAAGGTATGTCAAAAGATGTATGATTATTATTAAATATTACAGCCCAGAAATGACGTTTGTGGGCCATGATAATTGACAGGTTAAATTATGCAAAGCTAAAATAAGTCTGATATTACTTTTTTAATAATGACTTAGTCCTTTCATTGTGTAAAACTAATAACACTATGAATCTTTTAGTGTCAAGTCTTAGTATTACGCTAAATAGCATCTAAATTTCAAACTTCAACAACGAAAAGTCAGACTCACGTTAAGATGCTTTAAATTGTCGTTCCACCTGTCACCGTAACAGTAGTTCGTGGACAAAAATATACGTCTATACAAGGTGTGCCAAAAGTTTAGAAAATTGATTTTTTGGCATTTTACAGGGAACTGTAATAAAATTGTAAGCGGACGCGAAAGGCGATTCAAGCTCGAAGAGATTGATGGACAGCTAGTTAAATTATATAATCACGAATAATCGTACTTCTTGTTTTCCTAATTTAGCCGTAGCTCTAAGAATATTTCTTACATTACCTGTGACGGTCGCTTCTGGGGAAAGAAGCTTTAGTAAATTGAAACTTATTAAAAAATTTTTAAGGTCTACTATGTCCCAAGAGAGATTGACGAATCTTGCCACTATTTCAATTCAACAAGATATTTGTCAAAACATCGACATATCAAATATAATAGATAGAGGATTTTGCATCTAAATATGCTCCAAGAATTATATTTTAGTTTTATTTTTAATACATTTATACGTTCTACATAATAGTCTTTGGTTCCACGTATGTATATTATATTATAACCTATGTTGGCAGATGGCAAAATTTTAAATTTTTGGTTTTTTTCAATTGTGCATTTATTTTGAATGTGTTTTTGTGTAAATAAATATAAATTTAAATAAAAAAAATTATTTGGTTCTCTCATTCTGTTTCCTTAGATTTCTTAACAAAGCTGACGGGTGTCGGTGCCGATATATGACGTTACTTAACGAATATTTTTAGTTTAAAATTTGATTCAAAGGTAGGGCGGCAAGTCATTTTTTGCACGTGGCGGCAGAAAACCCAGGAACGGCACTGAGGGTGGGGCACCTCATTCCCGTCGGTTTATATACGAAAAGCGGTAATATGTTTTATTTTTATTTTTATTAAAGGTTGTGTAGGTTCATTAGGGGCACGTTTTAAAATTATTTTGAAATATACAGAGTGATCCAAAAAGATTTGGCACTCCAAAGTTATGAACATTTAAATGGAACACCCTGTATATTATAGGATATTTTGATGCTATAGGCTAAATTAAGGCCACTTACTGTTATATTCCCTATACCTAACTCAACCTCTTTTCGAGATATTTCACTATTTTTGAAAATGTAGATCAAAATTTCAGAAACATTGCTGTCTTCCATATTTGAGCGAATTATTTTAAATTGTATTTAATGTATACTCAAAGCATTAGACTCTAAGATACAGCTAAAGTTGATATCTAAAAATTATACAGGGTGTTTAAAAACTACATTTGTGTTTTGACTAACATTAAAGGCAAATAACTTTCTTATTTTAAATGGAACACCCTGTATTTATTGCCATATTTAGATTTTAATTTTAATTGTTTTTAAAACTGTATTAGGCTTTCTTATACCTATCTCTTATAGTTTTTTTGTTAATTCAGGATTTTCAATTTCAAACACTAATTTCTTACAAAATATTTTTCAAAATGCTAATATTTATTAACCTAAAGGGTTGATTGGTTTTGTTTCACATTAATTAAAAGGCGTCATAACTAGGTAAATAAAAAATACATACTTTATTAAACAAACAACAAACTTAAATTGTAAAAGAAAACTAATGTTTTAACAAGTGCTCGAAATGATGTCCATCTGTTACAATGCATAATCGAATTCTCTCTTGAAAGGACTGTTTAACTCTTGTTAAAATATTTGGTGTTATAGAACGAAACACTAATCTTATTCGTTTTCTCATATCGTCGGGTGTGGTTGGTGGTGTTTCATAAATGATATTTTTGACATATCCCCATAAGAAAAAATCGGGACCCGTTAAGTCTGAGGATCTTGCTGGCTAATTCTGTGGACCGCCGCGTCCTATCCACCTATTGGGATATTGCCTATCCAATTCATTTCTTACATTTACTTGAAAATGCGCTGGCGCACCGTCTAGTTGTAACCACATCCTTTGACGAATTTTAAGTGGTATATTTTCCAAAAGTACAGGCAAATTGTCTCTTAAAAATCGAAGAAACATGGCGCCGTTTAAGTGACCATCAAAAAAGAACGTACCTACCACTTGCGTTCCAATTATTCCACTCCATACATTGACACACCATCTGTGTTGCTTATCAATAGTTCTAAAAAAATGGGGATTTTCGTCACTGTAGTAATGAAAATTATGTTTATTAACTAGTCCGTTATTGTGGAATGATGACTCATCCGAAAAAAGTACAAAATCGAAGAAATTTTCATCTTCACTAAACTTTTCTAAAACCCATAAACAAAATACGAGTCGCCTATCGTAATCTACTTCCAAAAGTGCTTGGTGTAATTGAATACGATACGGGAAGAAGTTGTGCCTTTTTATAATTCTTCCGACGCTCCGTCTGCTTATTCCACTGGCTTCACATATTTTTCGCTGATTTGTATGCGGATTTTCTGCCAGAGATCCGATAACAACAAAATCATTTTCTTCATTTCCCGTAATTGGTCTTTGCCGTTCTGGTTTCTGATAACGCACACTTCCTGTTTTTCGGAAAACTTGCAATAAATTTTCTAATGACCGCCTGTCAGGATGACGCCTGTTAGGATATTTTTGAGCATAAACTCTTGATGCTAGCAAGCAATTTTCCCCACTCTCCGATTACTAAAATCATATCCACCTTTTCGTTTTCAGAGTAGGTTCTCATTTTAAATTTATAAGTTTTGTTCAATTATAACAACTATTATAATTTCTTGAAGTACTCTACATAATAAATAGCCTCTTCCTATATCAATCTTTTATTTTATTAATTTGTTTATGCAACTGTTGTTTACACTGTTTTTATTATTATAGAATTTTGTGAAAGCAATCCCAGAAAATTGCGAAGATCAATCAGTGCCGGGAACCTATTGAACCTACAAGAATTTGCAGGATCTGCTAGGTAAAGCTGAACTCTAATTAAGTTTTGTAATGAATGTATGTTGAAAATATTTGTGTTTCCCGCATTAACTCTGCCAATGCTTAATTTTTATTATATAATAATACCATATGATTGAAGTATTTTATAGTACCCATAAGCAAATAAGTTCATATTTTGCATATATTATTTCTATTTTTAACCCTGTAAATTTCAGCTGCTACTGTTTGCTTGTTTTTGAGGAAATGACGTCTGAGAAAGTTTGTAATATACTTCTTTTGCAACCGTATATAAAGTTTCTGCGATCTATTTTACGTGATGCGCAGAGAATATTTGCCACGAATATGCGAGTTTGAACCACTGTGGGAGGCTCAATTGAGTCAAATTTTAACATGCGATATTCTCCATAAAGCGACTTATTAACGTGATTACTAAAGACCGGACAAGAGCGGCCGGATGACTCATCGCCGCCCGTGGGCGATGAGTCATCCGCTTATTAAAATTTTGTATTTTTAAAAAGTGTTTAATTTTATTTGTAAAGTGGGTGGTGATCTATAAAATACAAAATACATTACTATTTGTTCATTTTGTAGTTCAAATCGAGTTACGAAATATAATAAATTTTAAAAACCCCTCACGCTTCTACCTACGCCGATGAAGAAAGAATTTTTTGCTGTCCGTTTTCTCAACGAAAACAGATGTTGCAGTTCACCATATCAATAGTGCTATTCAGTAACTTCGTGATATTAAACATTATTTCCTTTGTCCGTCGTAATTTCAGCCTCATACGTCCGGTCTGTAGTGATTACATGCAAACATTTCAGTTGAAAAAATTCAAAAGTCCAATAATGGTTTTTGAATTATAGACCCTGTTTTATGGTATTTCTCGATATATTGTTGCAAACTATGAAACTTTACCGCAGGATTTGAAATTCCTAAAATCTTTTATACGTGCCTGCAAAAGTAAGGTAAACTTAAAATTGATTAGTGTAAATGCAAACCTTTGACGAAACTTTATTTTTGGCTCAAAAAATGTTTAAAAAATCCCGTTACTTCTTGATCATTAATCTAACAATGGCGTTAAAATCTAACAATTCACAATAGTCTCTTGAAGTCTCGTATGTTTAATGCTTTTTATGTAATTTTATTCACACTTTTCACAACCGGTAACATAACATGTTGCATATTTAAAATGCCAGCAAACATGCCTGTTGGTGTCTAATGCAAATATATTTTAGTATAGGACGACTTAAAAATAAGTCAAGCAAAGTTACAGTGCCATTGACTTTACCTATCATTGATGGCACTCCGTCAGTACATGAGTTCGCTACAATCTAATTTTAGATTTTCTGGGCATGATTTTACTTTTTCAAATATGTCTGATCCTCTTGTTTTACCATGCAATGACTCCGGACTGGCAAGTTCATCAAAGACATTAAAATTATCATCCATTTTTCTTAGAAAAATGTTTAATTGTGCAACATCAGATATGTTCGTTGATTCATCCAAAGCTACAGAAAAGAACAAGAATGGACGAGGCCTTCCAATTGCTGGGTTACATCCCGAGAGGGTTCCTCGATACGTTTCATAACTGCCTGTCTTGATATAACAATGCTTTCTCCTTTCCTTTCAACACCTCTATTATCAAGATGGCGTGCAAATATTTGACGCCAATGCTTAACAATTTCTTCTCCGTCAGAAAAAGGTCTCTTTTTTTTCGCCAATACTGAAGCTATCAGAAGAAGACAAATATATTTTGTCTTATTCTGATTTCTTCCATTTTCTGAGTCGTATATTCTTTTCACAACTCAGACCTACGAACAAACTTCATTTTTTTTCTTCTATGTAAGTGTTATAGTGTCTATTAAAATCATGTATTCTATTATGTGAAAAAGTAATTTCACAAACAATACAAAACGGTATCCCTGATATACTCACTATAAATAAACACTCATTTTCCCAATGTTCATTAAATTCAAGCCTACTATCACTTTCTGTGCTTCTTTTGGTCATTTTATTTTATTAAACACAAACGCACAGAACGCTCTCGCTAAAACTCTGCTTCAAAACTCAACTCTACGATGGCTCAATCATAAGTGACTGAACTGCAGCTCCACTGGTAATCATCCAATGCCACGTTTGAGGCTTGCATCATAGTTTAGCTGAGTAAGAGTATAAAAATTTTGATCATGTGGTACTATAATTAATTTCAATTCATTAGTTGAATTTATAATTTACAGTACATTCTTAACCAGTTTATTTAATTTGGATATTAATTATAGTCATGCTTCCTATACGAAGAAAAATGTCAGTGCTCAAATTAATGTTTTGGCGCAACCTAAACGAGCAACTCGACCAACATACACTAGCATAGCAGAACAAATACATAAGTTTAACAGGACACCAATAAGATTTCATACTTTGAAAAAAAATGTGGACATTTCGAATAAGCAATGGAAACCACGTACAGAATCATTCGCACCGACCATAGATCTTCACCGTCACAATAATAATGTATTATCACGAGATCAAATTGAAAAACAGGAAATGGAAGGACTTAAAAAGTATACTCATGCATTCTTCAGATGTATATATAACTACTACATAATTATTTTAGATTTAAAATAAAAGCACGGCCTGTGAACCAGAAAGTATTAGAGGGTCCCATTGAACCTGTAGCAGTGGCTAAAAAACCTTCAACAATTGTAAAACCTTTCAATTTATCTGAAAATCCATTAAAAAAGGTAATGCATACTTTTTTTTTCTATTTATACTAACGGGTTAGAAGATATTCAAATAGTTTAAGTTAAAATAATGTGATCGCCGTCGCGGCGTCGGTACCAGTTTAAATCCTAGTACTGATGCAAGCGATATTATTTTTGGTAAATTGTTTTTTTTTTGCCTATGATGTTGACAGATGGGTAAAGTAAAAAATAAATTTAAACTTGTAAAGTTTTTGTCTGTTTATCCACATCTCCTTTTAAATATAGTGTTATTAGTGTTTTTTTTAGATTCACGTGTGATTGATAGTAGTTACATAAAGTCATTTAAAACAAGTAGATGCCCGCCAAGGCACAGATTTGATATTTGTGGAGTTAATTTTTAATGAACAAACTTTTTGTATTTTAGTCAAACGTTGTCGTCAAAATAGAAATGTTTACTGCCAATAATATTTATTTTTCCTCTCTTCAACTACTTTTTCTAGACGACTATCAACACCACTACATCTCTCATAGCTATTTCAATAAATTCCTCCATTGAACAATATTTTCTTTGTGTCGGTGATTTTTGATGTTGGTTCATATTCTCAAACAGGTTCTTCTAATTTTAAAAGCCTGTGGCTTGTTATGTGTATATTTCAGGTTTGAGAGATTCAGTGCCCCTGACGTTGAAGAGTTTACATGGAATACAAAATAGTGAATCTTCTTTTTTAGAACATCTCAACTGACCTTTTAACCTTTTCATTTTTTGACACCTTATACTATATGAAAATTGTAAGATGCTATTTTCTTAGTTGATTTAAAATCAAGGGACCGAGGATATATTTCTGATTCATTACATTCAAAGTTACGCATTTGGTGAGTATTGTTTTCACTAGTTGGCCAAGTTCCAGGCACATCGACATCAATTTTTTGTTTTCTCGCTTTCTTTATATCTTCAACTATGTACTGATGGAAGAACAGAAGATATTCATCAGCATTGCTTTTTGGTTTAATTTGATGATTTTGATTCCTGATAATCAACTAATATAGGCTTACAAAACAGGCTGGCCTGCCTCATCAAAAAGAAGATTTTCATCAACATTATTTTTTGTTACATTTGATGAACGTGGTTCCTAAAAATTACCTGGAGTAAGATTATTTGTCTGCCAATTAGTCATGCCCACTGCACACTGTTTTTTTTCTTTAGATTCTGCTGTTTTCTTATCTTGATTTAATTATAGTGAAACCTCCAAAAAAATCAATGTTTTTAAATATGCACTAGAAAAAACTTTACCATGATTAATTGAACACTGTTTCACAATTCACTAAAAATTGCAATTTACAATCGACCCCACCGACAACGACAAATCTGCAACTGGCACTTTCTTTTCTCAACTCCTCTCATCACCGTAAGTCACCCTGCCCACGTCTAGTTACCTGCTTACTTTTGGGCAATGAAACAACCTCCGCAAATCACAATAACGTAATCAGCGCTATTCTACAAAGCATGCCATATGCTTTTATAGCAGTGTTTTATACAGGTTATTTTTTTAAATCTTGACATAGGCTAACTTTTTTATTTGAAAAGATAGACCTACGGTTCCTGAAGCAGAGTTTTAGGAATTAGTCCAAATAAGAAAAATGTGTGGAAAAAATAATCGCGTTGTTGCCAGATTGGGCGCTATTTCTGAAAAACATATTTTCTTAAATAGCAACACCGCATTTTCTTTAACAAATTCTAATAAATCTTGAGATTCTAGACAAAACAAAGAGGATGCAAGTTTTTGATTAAGTGGCGGTTTACGAGCTAATAGTGCCTAAACGTTAATACATTTTCCAAAATTATAGGAATAACAAGAGGCTATGTTTGTCCCTGCTGTCATAATAAGTTCTGTGTGATCTTGAATTAAAATGGTTCGTAACGTATGTCACATAAGTTTTGGGAAAATTTTCGTCGGCGTAAAAATAACTGTAAATAACTTGCAATCTAGTAACCATGGAAACTTGTTATGACATTTCATAGATGTCAAATAATTTGTCCAATTATGTCGTACAAACTTGAAATACGGAAAAGCATTTACAACCTGGTTGGACATGTACCCAAGCAACAAATTGTAAACATATTTTGGAATCAAAATATTTCAAAGACAACCATTTATAGAACAATTGCAGAATGTGAACAAGGTATACCATGCCTCAATTTACCAAAAAGCGGACGTCCCGGAATGTTGACCGAAAATCGCGCCAACCTAATCTGTGAAAGTGCAAAAGACCGCGTTGGAACGTCATGCCGAAAGTTATCCAGAAGATTTAATGTTTCTCATGAAACTGTAAGAAGGGTATTGAAAAAAAAAAGCCCTAAAGCTTCGTAAAAGACGTAAATGTCCACGTTATACAGAGGACCAGTTACGAAGAATTCCAATGTGTTGTCGTAGATTACGCCGAACTCATTTTGCAAACAATAAAATGATCATCATGGACGATGAAAAATATTTTACGTTCTCTCACTCAGAAATGAAAGGCAATGATGGTTTTTATACCGATAATATAGAAAATTGTCCAGATAATGTTAAATACAAAACAAACAAAAAATTTGAAGATAAAATTCTAGTTTGGTGTACCATATCGGAGAGAGGAGTTTCACGGCCTTATGTTGGGCATGTTAGGGGTGAGGCAGTTAATGCCAACATTTATACTGAAAGATGCCTACCGAAGTTGCTACAGTTTATTACTACGACTCATCCACGTGAAGAAATAATGTTTTGGCCGGAATTAGCAAGTTGCCATTATGCAAGAACGACTAGAACATGGTTAGAAACTCACAACATACCCTTTGTGCCAATAGCAGACAATCCGCCAAATGTGCCACAAGCTCGACCCATCGAAGATTTTTGGGGACTATTGACCAGAAAAGTATATGATAATGGGTGGGAAGCTCAAAATGAAGCTCAACTAAGGCGAAGAATATATAAAAAGATAAGAGAAATTGATATAAACATCGTCCAAAACATGATGGGACAAGTTAGACAAAAACTGCGTGCCATTAAGGACCTTTGTCATTATTTTAATTGTAGTTTTAATTAATTTAAGTATAAGGTAAAATGTTGGTAAAGTGGTCATTTGAATAAATTACGTTACACTTACTTTAAAGAATTTAATTATTTTTCCCAAAACTTATGTGACATACGTTATTACACCTCAAGAGAAAGTTGAATTAATTTCTTTGCATGTCGGTGGTTTAAGTTTGCGAAAAGCATGCACTCAATTCCATGTTAGACATCCCAACAAACCTTGTCCTAGTCCAGAATTTTTAAGACAAAATTTGGTTAAGTTGAAAGCTACAGGAAGTGTGCGTCCAAGGATTCGATAAAGAAGTAAAAATACTGCGGTACAAGAAATATTCTTTTGGAAAGTGTTGAAAACCCAGATCGATCTACAAATAAGATTGCGCAAGCAGTGGGCTGCTCTCGGACTATAGATTGGACAACCTTAAATTCAAATAAATTCCATCCCTATAAAATGATGGCGACTGGAATTTTGCGATTGGTTTTTGGAGAAAAAGCGGCTACAACCACATTTTCAAAATTATATCTTATTTAGCGATGAGATTTCCTTTTATTTAAACGGTTTGGTAAACCGGCAAAGTTACAGATATTAGTCTGATAATAATCCTTGTTGGGCTGAAGATAGACGGGGGGGGGGGGGGGCAGATCAATCCTAAAGTTAATGTTTGGTGTGGAATATTTAACAACCGAGTGATAGGTCCTGTTTTCATAGAGGGAAATTTAACAGGTGCAAGGTACTTGACATTGTTACGAAATCAATTAGAAAACTTTATTGATGAACTTCATCTAAACGACAGAAGAATAATGTATTTTCAGCAAGATGGTGCACCAACCGATTTTAGTTTAGATTTTTTTTCTGGGGACATCTGAAGAATAAAGTTTAAGAATAATGTATTTTCAGCAAGATGGTGCACCAACCCATTTTAGTTTAGATTTTTTTTCTGGGGACATCTGAAGAATAAAGTTTATGTTAATGCAATGTGTCAATTGATGAATTAAAACTAGCCATACAACCGGAAATTCAAAACATAACCCCTCAAATGTTACATAATGTTAATAGAAATTTTGTTGAACGTATTTGTTGCTGCAGAACCCAACAAGGAAATCAGTTCGAACATTTTTTTAAAAAATAAACGTTAGGTAATTAATTTTTGCTACTATTGCTATTCTTTTAATGTTGGAAAATAAATTAAGCTTAGGCACTATTAGCTCGTAAACCGCCACTCTAATCAAAAACTTGCATCCTCTTTGTTTTGTCTAGAATCTTAATATGTATTAGAAATTGTTAAAAAAATGCACTGTTGCCATTTAAGGAAATATGTTTTTCTGAAATAGCGCCCAATCTGGCAACAACGCGTTTATTTTTTCCACACATTTTACTTATTTGGACTAATTCCTAAAACTTTGCTTCAGGAACCATAGGTCTATCTTTTCAAATAAAAAAGTTAGCCTATGTCAAGGTTTAAAAAAATAACCCTGTATTTTGTCTATTGTTGGTAATTTGTTTTAGACAGAAAACACTTCTAATATTGAACATAATGAATTTCATGCTATAGGCTTATTTATGTGCGTTCTGATTGTGAAACAAAATAAGAACATAAACAAAAACGAGATGTTCCGGATCAAATGAAAAATTAAAAATGCATTCATGAAATAATATACCTATTAATTAATTCTAAACGACAAATGTTATTTAGTTATAAATGTATTTTTCTAATTTCAGACAGGAAGGACCACTAGCATTAAGAAGACGCATAACTCTACTAAACTTACACCACTTGTACCGTTTAATTTTGATGAGAGAGATCGACAAGGTGTAAGACGTCGTGAAGGCTTGACAAGCAAGGTTAGTACTTTTAATATATGTACTTTATATTTCCAAAGTTACTCGATTTACTGAGGATACAATGAGCATTTCTTCTAATATAAGTAAAAGAATGAAAGGAATAGTACTGGGTATACTAATTAATTATTTATTAATAATAAATAAGTAGTTAGTACATAGTTAGTACCTACTAATTGACACTTATTTTTCGTATAATATATATGTACATAAAACTACGCAGCATCTTTATTTCCGATAGTAATAAAAGTACATGATAAAATGGGATGAATTTTCTTTTCAACAAAAAATATATTCATTAATTTACCATTTTATCAATTTTTCACTATGAGGCTGCTAAATACTTAAAGCTATCTATTTGCATAGCAGTCATGGGTACAGAAGAATCAGAATTTGAAGACCTGTTCTTATCTGAATCCGGAAGAATACTTACCGAGTGTACGTCACTTACAATTTTATTTGTTTCCATCACGACTCTTATTTACACCCCATTGTATTGTAGTGAAAATTCTCCCTCTCTCTCTCTCCCCCTTTCTCTCTCCCCCTCCCTCCCCCTCTCTCTCCCTCCCCCCTCTCTCTCCCTACCTCTCTCTCTTCCTCTCCCTCCCTCTCTCTCTTTCTCTCACTGTGTGTCACCACGATAGCGGTCAAACGGCTATAACTCCCAAGTTTAAGCAAATTGTTAAAGAGTTAAAATCAAAATAAAATTTCAGAAGAATTTTATTAAAAAAGTTTTTCGAAATTCGTACCGGAAGTAGGTCTTTTATCGAAAATTAGTTTTTTGCGAATATTTCGCAAGTCATGCTTTCTAGACAGACACATTACGAGTAATAGTTATTTACGAACCAAGTGCGGGAAGACTGTTTTCCCGCATGAGCGCACATTGTAAGCACGAGCGACCGCAGGAAGGGGGTGCTTTTAATTGCGCGAATGCGTGGAAGATGTCTTCACGCAAGTGGTTTGTACAATATTTTTTGTACGAACATTAAATTAAAGAAATATTATTGATTAATGTCATTAGTATCATACCTAACCTAAAATAGATTACTTACTTAATTTAAGGCGAGATTTCGACCGACCACATATTCAGATTGGAACGGAAAATAGGGGAGTATAGATGCATCTCGTGTTTCCCCTTCCAAACCAGAACACTGTCTACGAGCGAATATGTAGAAAGAGATAAATGATTTGTTTTACGAATATATTTCTGCTGTCGATTTGAATAATTTAGATGTTTTCTATGTACATTTAAGAAAAACGCAGGAAAAAAGTTTTAAAATAAATGTGGAGAGAAATTAATTTCTGGCACGTAAGAGTTAGTTATATTGAGAGGTTTCATTTTCAGTATTTGTTTATGTCGTCAAATGGCATGTGATAAATCTGTATTTTTTTTGTTAAAAGTTTTCCTAACAATGCAAGTCAAAACATATGTCACACGAAGGAATAAAAAGTCAGGAAAAATAAGTAATAAGTTATTTAGTAGAGTTACGTCCTACAAAAATAATAATAAATTTATTCTTGAGAGTCAAACAAATATATTTAATTACGGTATGAGTAAAACAGAGAATGTTTTTGATTCGTTTGTAAAAGAACATATTGGCAGACCCCGGCCACTTACACGTCACCAGGTCCGCATAAACTTTTGTGACCTCATATTAATCGTTCCGTTTTGTTTTGTTTTTTGTCTTTTCAATGAAAGTGAGTAAGAAGAAGGGTGAAATAAATAAATAAAACATAATCTTCTTCGTCGGAATCACTGTTCAATTCTTCATCGCAGATACCGCGCTTCTGCTTCGCTTCTGCTAGTTGCACGTTTGGTTCTTATGGCTGCCATACACGTTACGGTCCACCGGAGAGGTCTACCTGTGCAGGTACGCCTGCGCAGGTAGACCTGAGATGAACCTGAGCGTGTGTGGGACATTTTGAAAATCAATTCTTTACCGGTCGCCTGTGCAGGTTCAAAAAATGTCCCACACACGCTCAGGTTCATCTCAGGTCTACCTGCGCAGGCGTACCTGCACAGGTAGACCTCTCCGGTGGACCGTAACGTGTATGGCAGCCATTACTTTGTTTTTATTTTGGTATGAACTTTCTTCTTCGATGTTGTGTTCTTTGTGGTTTCAGATTCATTTCCTCTCCGCTTTTTCATTTTTCTTTGTCCTCTTTCTATCTTTCTATGTCAATATAATAAGCTCTCCATACTTTGGCAGATATAGCAAATACTTTATGAATATATCTGCGGGTGCCTGGCCTGAGCTAAGTTTTGCTTCATCTAATTTACTTGTCCCCTTTTTCAGTAACCAGTTTTTCGTCATCGTTTTCCAAATTTTCTGCCTCCAATTTTTTTTTAGTTTTTTTTTTCTGGTTTTCATCCTTCTTTATTAACGTTTTCTTCGTCTAATTATATATTCGGCTACTTCTTTTTCACTTTTCACACTCAAATATAGATCTGGTACCATTATTTGTGGCTTGTTGGCAGATCGTTCCTTGAACCGGTCATGTGGTGTTGCACGAGGAATATCGAAATGTCTGCAAGATACTCTGATTTTTGAATCATTTTATACTGCTTACAACGCCTTTTGTATATTATCCTCAGAATATGCAAAGAATTTTCGTTTTTGGGGATTTGCCATCTTCTGAAGATGAGTAATTTAAAATTTCTGGTCCGAAAATAGCACTGAAAACAACTTATAATCTTATGGCCTGTAAATGGCAAAATCAACATTTGGCGTCTATGCTAGTCGTCGGCCGTTGCTTTCAATGTTGCAAAACATTTTTATTATTGACTATGTCCACGGCCGATTGCTGGTATTGAGAATCAGCTTGTGAAACTGTAAATGACTGCGAATGAGACGAATATGTATCTGAATAGGTAAGTACGAAAAAGATGTAAATAAAATTTGGATAATGTGCTAGTGGTTGGCCAGGGCGTTCGACTACTAAATACTGGAGTAAATTTTTGTACCGGTGACCAGTCTTGCCTTTTTTAACTTCAAAGTTAATAAATTAGCCCTTTTTGGCCGAACAGAAGTTATTTCAAACTCTGTTCATCCTCGAAAACCCACTGAAACGGGTTTAATAATAATAAACAAAATCTGACTTACTTATGTATTTCCGGCTACCTAAGTTTACCACTTTTTAAAGATCTCGGTGCTCAAATCATCACACGACATTTATATTTTGATTATCGAATGTCTTTGTTTCTGTTGTATCGACTATCGACTAATTCGGGAAGTATGTGACCAAAATAAAAGTTTTTCAATTTCGGTACATACTATCGTTCCAAAAATCGGCATCCCTTTCAATTTTTTGGATGACAAAGTCATTTGGTATCCATACGCAAAAAAGACAAAAACTTCTATTTGTTATTTCCAATTGCACTTGTATCTGACAATAATAATCAGATTTTCTTTTCAATATTAGCTCATTATTTTGAACGGCACACCCTGCAACTTTTCCATTTTGAGCTGCCTCTAAAACAGTATTGTATTCCTTCGCAGCAAATGGACATTTTATTTCTACGATTCTATTTTCATTGACTAGTCCATCTGGAGGAGCTCCATGGATAATGGTTGGAACGGATGTACAAAAATCCACATTCAGAAATTGAATTTTGCGGCAATGCACTGCGAATTTTTTCAAGAGCAACTTGTTCGTTATAGGTACCCCATTTAGTGATGAAGTGGAAAACGTCTTATATAAAATATTGAAAACGGTTTTATCTCTCATCTTGCAAATTCGTCCAAAATTAGAAGCTGTTAATCGTTTCAATCGTTCACATCTCCAAATAATATTCACAGATTGACCGCGAGTGTTCTGTTCCAAATCAACAACTTCTTTTTCGCTTTTTTCTAAATTTTTTAAAAATACTTTTTCTTTTAATTTATATATTTCAGGATTCATATCAGGAATATCGTCCGTAGTGACTTCCATCCTTCCATAATGCCCGTCTGCTCCCGCTGTACGTTTTTTCTTAAATTTGTTTTGTGTTTGATTAACATCTAATATTAATTTTCTCTTGGATCTCAGTTCTTTTACTCGCTTTCTTTTAGAAATATATTTTTTCAAATATTTTCCTGTTGGACTTTGTTTTATCAGTCGTTTGGTTACTTTGCTGTGAAATGTTGAGCCTTTATTGAATGATGCTGCAGCTGCCTTGCATCTTGCTTCATAAGAGTCCCTCATTACAAAATTACACCGCTTTCCACCTATAAATTTAGCTACAATAGAATTATACCGTTCTGTTAAATAGTTATTCACATTATGAAGCAAGCTGTCGACATGCTGGATAAGTCTCACAGCTTATAATTTTAAATCTTCTACGTAATTTGCGTCTTTTTCTCCTCGAGTAAATTGAAATTGTCTACTGACACAAGATTCGTGCAAGCCAAAAACGTGGTTGAGTAAATTGTGCAGATCCAAAATTATTTCATTTCTTACTTCATTAGGCTTGCTTGAATTACAAAATTGATTGAACCTTTTTTTATTATGCAATATAGTGAAATTCGCAACCTTTCTAAGTTCTTTTCCACAATTTTTCTCATACTAATTGGTACAACTCCTCTCTCATTAATTCTAGTTTTGCTCAGCTCTTTTGTGCTATTGTTAAAATTTCTGCAAATATGATTGGTGCAATCTATTTTTGTAATTAATAAATCTAGCCCGTAAGGCCTAATAGTACTTAATCTATCAAAAACGCTGCTATCTCCGTCACCTACAAAGACACTCAAACATTATTAGACTCATTGGCCATAAATAGTATGTAATTTAGATAAGCAGAACAGCTTACCAATCATGTATGCATATTTTACTCCGTTGTGCATCGGAAGGCACTGCTTCAATCCTTGGGCAATTATGTCAGCCTCCATAGTGTTTGCAGTTCCAGACCAATTTTTATAACAAATATGCTCAGGAATTTCTTTTGTCATGTTCTCATATTTAGTGCAAAGGAGACAAAATGTATTCCTCGCACTAAGAAAGAGAATTGTTTGAGAGTGAAATCCCACTATACATGCCTGAAAATGCAATGTAATGATAATAAAATTAACTGCTGGTATATCAGTTAGGTATCAGACTTACAACACCTGATAAAGAACTGTAATTGCATTTATATGAACGCTTAGCCCAAGACCCATCTACAACTACAGTCAGCAAGGGAATACCATACTTGTCCACGCTACCTCTATCTCTAGCGAGCTCTTTTTCGATGTTTACGGCATCTTCCATTTCTTGTACTGCAACATCTCTTATTTTATCATGGATCACTTTTTGCACAGAAAAATAGGTTGAAGATGACATAACAGGAATATTGAGCAAGCCGCATCTCTCTTCTATTTGTGAAAAACTATGACCAGTACAAATGCTTCCAAAAACCTGAAGGAAGCTCATTTAATATTATTCATTTTTTTAAAGCAAACTTTTTTAATACCATAGCATCATTTACAGACATAACTTCGTCGTTATTTTTTGTATCAGATTCTATGGTTTCATTTTGATTGCACATAGATAGAACATTGGAACAGCAAAGAGGTACTGAACCCTTTGCGAATTTCTTTGATGAAAACCATGTTTCTTGATGAACAACCAAACTTTTCATGGTCTCCAAAATTTTCAAGCTGTTTCACCAGATATTTCACGTCGAACATACGCCGACCTTCCACAGCAGCTTTTTCTACTTCTAATTCATCCGGTTTATGTTCATGACAAATTTCGAAATAATCTTCCTTCTCATTAAAATGTTTATTTGTAATTTTAGCATAATAATATGTAACAGTATTAGCTTACTTTTCAGAGCCTTTAACGTTTTCTGAATTTGATTTGGACTTGTCAGGGCCATAAGAAGCAATGGTTACGTTTGCATCGTCTGAACAGCTAAAATTTTATTATTACGAGTATTTTTTGTAATGCATTTACAGCTGTTTTGAAGGGTGAGGAATTGTCGAATTTGTGCACGGGGGTGGGCCATGTAGAAATGGACAGCCTTTTTCATCTGAATATATGTAGTTTATGAATACAATTGCATCAGTTGAACCGTTGTTAACTGACTTAAATTTGTCGTGCCTTGTCTGCGTTTCGGTGCACTGGCTGGTAGAGGGCGTAATAATCAGCACTTTTATACATGGATATGGGCTGGGATAATAATCAATATGCTAAGGATGTGTAGCAGATATTTGCATGTTTTAATATGATTCAGGATGTAACAATTCTTACGTGGATTACTCCCAATACTTCCACTATCATTGATAATGTTTTTGCCAGTGAAGATGCAGCCCTGTTTTCGTGTTTTAGCAAAAAGTCACTATTTTTTGATCATTGTTATCAACTCATGACGAATAGAGCACCAATTAAGTGATCAACAATAATTTTATATAAATTACAGAAACAATTGTTACTCCATTAAAAGTGTTAGTTCATTTTATGTATCGAATATCCATCAACTGATAAATGAACGAGATATAGTTTTTTTCTATAGGACCCTGTATATATGGAAAATACGATTTTCTTACCATGTTCGAATTCGTTTCGTCTGTACTCAGACGTTTGTCCCGGAGACGCAGTTGATATTTAAAATTACCCATTGTCTAGATAAATTACCTCAAAAAACGATAAACAAACCACAAAATAATTGTCACAAACTTCGTATAATATTCAATACTAGACAGACTACATATATCAAAAAAAAAACCGCACTATTCACCACTCAAGCACACGTGTTTTCCAGGCGCGAAAGAGACGGAATTGGCCTAGTCCGATGAGGAGGACCTAAGTGGGAGCATATTCCCCTCATAAGTCTAGGCGGCGATCCTTGCAAATTTCTCGGTACAAGGTGTTTTCTTAGACGTATTACTCAATTACAGAATTTTTTAGAGCTATGGGAATTTTTTATAAAATATATGAAAGTCAGTTCTAGAACTGTACAGAAATATTTTGCTTTATTTTTTACCACACATTGAATTAGAATATGTTGAAATTGTCTGATTTCAACAATATTTGCGATTTTTTATAAGAGTCCCCTAATAAAAAACATAAAAAAGGAGTGTGTAGAGTTCAATAATAATTGTTTCTTTGTGACTAAAAAAAAAATCAGATTAATATATCTATAAATAAGGGAGAAATTTGTCTATGAAGTAACGTCGTTTACTGCTTGCATTTGCCAGCCGAAATATCGCCTTAAGCATTTGATGTACGTAACTATTACTCACCTTTCCCTAAAATTAAGTTATTATATTCTTACACATGGCAAACATGAGGTATTTATTCTTATATTTATAAATTTATAGTACATTTATTGCGTTTTTTGGTTTAAATACAAACAATTCCGAACTGCCAATATGAATGTCGATGTGGTTCAAATAGACGCTTGAATCTTGCTTAAGATGTCGCTTAAAATATCGTGAAATAGATGGCGCCACAATTTTTTTGGAATAATTTTTAATTATTACTCCTATTTCCCCAACTTTTAGTGAAAAATAGTGGAGGGAAGTAGTATTTTATAGACTAAATTTTATTACTACCAAGTTACATTTTTTTTAAATGTCCCAAAGTGCCAGTGTTTTTTTCAATTTTTACAGTCGCCTCAACCGGGAAAATGTATTTCCCAGTCGAGCTACACATGCGCAAATGTGACTTTACAGGCGGTGAGTACAAAAAAGTATTTAAAACTCATGATAAAAAAAATGCAAAATTCCGATTTTTTGCAAATATGTCGTAAATTATACATTCTATATTTATTTATCGCAAGTGCAAAAGTATTAGAGGATTCGGAATATTTTTTCTATAAATGAAATTTCAAAATTCGGACCGGAAGTAACATTTTTACTCTTAGCGAGTAACACGTTTTTTCGAATATCGGGCAAAGTATGCTTTCTACGTAGATTTTTTAAGAGAATGGAAGTACTTATCGTAGTAGTTTGAATATTTTTTGTATAAAAAAGGGTAGTTGAAACAATTTACAAAAACTTCATGTGTTTAAGAAAGTCGTGTGGTAGCCACACCTTATTTTTTAACAACGTTTACTGTACTTAATGCTCATTTTCCATATTAAATTTATTGTGTGTTTGTAGACTTGTATGTTTCATCTTTCTTGTGTAATGCCAGGAGATATACTAATCGGTTTCGATAAATAGGTAGTAATCACGGGTGGTCATGTAAACCACCTCTACTCCTTTTCACCGAGAAAAAACTTTCAAGAGATTCTTGATTAACACGGTGACGTAGAAAGTACTTAAGGGTGGGCTTTCCTTAAGAAAAATTCCCGAACGGCGTATGTCAGGTTGCCTGAAATAAATTGAATATATTTACCGAGTTTAAAGTACCTGCATCTTTTACACGATGCAGATACCGGCTAGCAATATGAAGGGATATGCCTGGTCAACTGGAAAGCAAATAAATTTGCCTCCTGCATTTATTGCATGAAAATATTGGTGCGGCTACTTTCTTCGAAATTTGTTTTTGCCGTTTCTGAGTATTCTCCTGGCTTGTATTTATTTAGTTTTTTAAGACTCCCGATTTATGTAATTTGTAATTATTTTAATGATATTTGTCGAAATTAATTAGATATTAAGTTTTATTCTGCAATAAATATCTAACTTTATTATTATTATTTATGATTAACAATTTATTTAAGTTGTACTTCTTATTATTTCTCACCATGATTTGTATTTACTTTACATGTTGAGGGCTTTGTAATAATATGAGTAATGTTTTAGAGAAAACTAAAATCTGCTAAAAAAACAGTGCCGGGGTTTCTTACAAAATGTAAAAATTTATATTCTCTAA
The DNA here is from genome assembly GCA_963170755.1 of Amphimallon solstitiale. Lineage (NCBI taxonomy): Eukaryota > Metazoa > Arthropoda > Insecta > Coleoptera > Scarabaeidae > Amphimallon > Amphimallon solstitiale. Next base: position 50,988,328 of record OY720675.1, on the reverse strand, counting down.
ATAGCACATGTTTTAAATTATTGAAAATTATATTCTTCACAGTCGACACTGGTATTGTTATGATTATTTATATCTTCAATAAAATATGCATTTTCCTCCGGCCCATAGTCGCGATCGTCCGTAGTTTCTGAATGTATTTTTTGTTTGCTATACTAGAATCGCTCTCGCAACCGACATGCGCCACCAAAATTAAAATGGCGTCAAATTTGAGACGTTGCAAAATTTGATCTGTCAAGTAATATTAATTTTGACACTATAACCCTAAATAATCAATTAGACTTGTGATTTTAGCACTACCGACAATAATTCTAATATGTAACTATTAATTTGATAATAATTTGGCTTAAGTACTATTAGAAACCGAATATAATGATTATTTTATATTTGTATGAATTTGTCTGCTGTTAATAATTAAATATAAGTACAATAAAGGTAAGATTTTCAGACAGAATTGAACTTTTGGGGTTCATTTAAATTCAGAAATGTATTAAGTAAATATGTTCCAGTTAGTTTTACTATAGACAATAAAGATATATCCATTAAATGCATTAACATTAAAGTAATTTTACATGCAACAACAAGGTCAGAAAAGTATTACACCAATTATAAAAACTTTTTTTTTTGCCAGATTCTTACTGTTCACTATGATTATTTATTACCATACTCACTGACATACTAAAAGCAACTTGTTTGAAACATTTCTCGCACGTATATCATTGATTACAACATAGTTTTTGCATGCTAATCAAACATTTTTGATTAAGCTAAACTCATCATTATTATTTATTTAAGCTTTAAACTAGTATAAATTCTATCCATTCTTCTATTACAGTCAACGTGTTTAACCCTTCTTAAACTTGAAAATTTCCTAAATAATATCACATTGATCTTCAAACATTTATTATTATGTGACAATCACCTGCTTCTTCGATTAGATAGCTTTCTGTCTTATTACGGTACCACTGTTCTGTGAACATGCTTTAAACTAGTATACATTTCTTGTAGTTAAATATTATATTTAATGCTGAATTAAACAATTCAACATCTTAAAGTATTTCAAATGTTGAGTATTCATAAGCTGAATCTTTGTTACTGATCAGAATTCAACTTACCAAACAACTTTAAATCATAATACAATAATGAACAAGTATTTTTACTATCCCAATTTATAATGTACTACATTAATATTATTACAATACCATCACATATTTTTTAAATTACATAATCTTAATTCCATTCATAACAATAAATAATTACAAAATTAAAAGCGTACAGAAAATATACAGAAGTTATTTTCGAAAAACTATAAAAATAATATAACAGAAATATGTTTTAACTGCATTCCCCTATGCAAATGCTTATATTGTTGTCACATTAATAAACTCGATCATTATTTTATTGTGGATCAATTTCTTGGAGAAACACTAATTTCAGTTATTTAATTTTAGAACCGGCGCACTTTATTCCACAACAGTTAAATTTCCTAATAGGAACACATGTCTCGTACAATGTGTCATGCCTAACTTTTCCTAGTGTATCTCTATGCTTTTCGTCTATGTTTGAAAGACAGGTGCTGACATCAATCATCTACAATTCTTCTATTAGTCAACACAATTATAAATCTTGGATTGAGTTGGTCTTTACTTGATGTAAATCCATTTTCAATGTGAAAATAAAACAAACAGTGTAAATCTTAAACATTTGTTTGTTTTATTTTCACAACACAATTATACCTTCTTAAAGTTGAAAATTTTCTAAACAGTATATAATCTTCAAACATTTAGAATCTTAGTGAGAGTCACCTACTTCTTCGATTAGATAGAATTTTTCTTCAACAGATCAATGTAAGTTAACAGATTCCAAAATCTGTCTTTGATCTTTGATATAGATACTGAATTTAATCCATCTCCAATTCTTTATATGCAACATTCGTTTTATCAGTTGATTATGCTAGATAATAAAGTAATTACAAATAAAACCAAACATTTCTGTTGAATAAAACTTACCTTGTCTTATATAATTTGAGATCAATATATTCGATTTATTTCTGAACAGGAAAGTGTGGTGATTAGTTTTTAATGAGGTTGTTTAAGAAAGATTTGCTTCAGAATAAAAATAATCAGCGTTTCTTATGCCTTTTATAAGTAAATTGGAAAACACGTTCAGACCAGTGTTGCCAACCCACTACAGACGATTCCCCCTGAATGCTCTGAATAATGCTTGAAAACCCCCTAAATTTCATCAAAAACCCCCTAAAAACGAGTAAATAAATTGTTATAAAAAAAATAACTCCTTTATATTATTGTGACAGTTATTTGTATAGACAAACGCATGTTTCCAGGAAATTAAAAAAATGTTATAAGTTTTTAACATATATTTAATCAATCTTTATTTAAACTTTCCGAAATAGTTCTCTTATAAAAATAATATACCTACATAGGGTAGCGGGGGGTATTGTTGGCAGGCCTCGATGATTGGCACCTCCATTTGTTTTTGGCTGTAAAAAGCACAATCCGCTTGTTTTCTACATGAAGTATTTTTTTTGCACAATGTATCATCCTTGTATGACGTGTTAGCGTGTTACACATACGACGCGGGCGTTAATTTGACAGGTCTGTTTGACAAGTCAGTGTTGCCAATAATGCTGGTGATTTATCACCAGTTCTGGTTGTTTTTCTTAATTTTAAATTACCTCGTGATTATTTTTTAAATTACTATATCTGGTGATTTTGGATACTATTAATTTTTTTCTTGGTTACCAAGAATATAAAACATTAAGCTCCTAAAAAAGTTAGTCGGAGTTAATTAGATACCGTTGGGTCCACAGTTGCGATGTGCGCATGCAGTGCAGCCGTTTACAAACACTTAAAGGTAGGTTCCTATGCACTCAGGTATGTTTTTAAGTTTTGTTCTATTTTAAGCAAGTCAAGAGAAATTTGATAATGTTTAGGTGTAATTAATTTCCTTTTTTCTTCAGTGTTTCTAAGTTGTGTTCCATGTTTTCATAGTATGATATTTCCATATTTGTAAAATTAGAAAAAGAAGGTAGACGGCTTTTATGATACCGTGATACGATTGCGGAAAAAGGCATGGATGAGTTCACAATTCTTCTGTTGAACTTAAAACTGACGAAATCTATTATTTTTCTAGGAAAATCGAATAAATTACAATTTATACACCTATCCTTAATTTTGTTTGCAATAATGCAATACTCAAGTATAACAGTTTTCAATGTCCTCTACAAATACCCCTAAAAATACCCCTAAAAAATAAAACCCCCCAGATTTCCCCCATGGCTCAAAAAAAACCCTAAATCTAGGGGGAAAACCCCCAAGTTGGCAACACTGGTTCAGACAATATTTAGCTTGTATTCTTTTGTCATATATTAGGTTATAAAATCCAACCTGCAAAACGTACTAATATGCAATGTACTAGTAAAATCTCAAACAGGTCGTGTAATTATGTGTAATAAAAGTTCTTTGTTCAGTTTCATGTACATAATCTTGCTCTTTTCAGATCGTTTGCAAACACAGGTTACAAATAATCTATGAAATAATCTTGCGATAGTTTGGATCACTTGACTGTTTCAACTTAACGACACACTCGCATCGCCATCTGGTTACCATCACAAATTACTCTACTCGTTCTCGTACGGTGTAGGATTTAATACTTGAAATTTTCTAAGGGGACTTAAAATTGTGATAATAAAGATGACCACAATCCACAATGTCATTCACATTAATATTCGCTACGCTTGTCAAGTGTCATCCGCTCCGTGAAAATAAAAATCTGACAACAATGCTCAGAATAGCCATGTATTAAATAAAATATTGATATAGAAAAGTAATATTTAATAATTTTATCTATAATATTTAATTTCTATCTGACTTTCATGTGATAGTATTTTACTAGCCGGAGCTATTTATCCTAAAATACTAATTAATTATTTGAATTTTATTGTTCTAAAATTGTTCCGGTTGACTGGAATTTGTAGTGGTATTGAATCACCGTCTTTAGTTCGTAGTTTTGCCATGTCGGTTGCGAAAACGATCCGACTATATAAAAAAAATTTCTTCTCATACCCTTTTTTTCACACACTGTCGTATACATCCATATTTGGTCTGAAGCTTTGAGTGATATTTGCCCTTACAATTAAATGAAATTGCTGCCGCTTTGCAACGTGCACTGTAAGAAATACGTTGAATATAATACAATCTTTTTACCTCCCACAAATTTTGCAATGACTGAATTAACAGATTCTACAATGTTGGCATCTACGTTTCCTATTAAAGATCTACTATTAGGCTGAGCCAACTTAAAGCGTTAATAAAGTTATCATACATATTAAAATTCTGAAATTTTTCAAACATATTGATCTCACCTTCATTAGATCCTTGACAAAAGTAAGACGCACAATCGGAGTGTTCACCAAAAATATGTCTTGATCCATCTATAATGTGACGTTGCAATTTCACAATCTGGTTTGTTATTGTTAAGTTCGAACTTTTGTAATGTTCAATTGCTTTTGTCAAGGCCGCTCTGAATCTGAGTAAATTTTTTGTTATTAATTGTCCTATGTCCGAATTGAATTTAGGTTTTTTCAAACAGTCGCTAGTTTTATTTATTACATAATATATGATTTCGGCACTCAATTTTTTCAATAATTTTTGGGGGACCGTGAGGAGCTATCTCACGTAGTTTTCTAAGAACGCTGCTATCACAGTCCCCTATTAATCTACCATAAATTACACCGTGCATTCCACCAGAATGTCGAAAACCTTCCGGAATAATTAGCGACTCCATGGCTGTTGACGACGAAGACCAATTTTTGTAGCATACGTGATTTTTAGATTCACCATATTTTGCACAAATTAAACAAAATTTGTTTTTTACGCCTACATACAACATTTTTTTCGCTCGCCATCCAACAATTGCTGTCACTCCTGATAAACTGCTGTAATTAGGCTTATGCGCTCGTTTGGCCCATGCTCTTTTACTTATTCACATTACAAAAAAAAATTCTAAAAACTGTCCTGTGGTCAAAATACAAAGTATCAATAAAACAAAAACATAAAGGCACAACAAACTCAGATATTTAAATAAATGCTTTTACCATCTAGAAAACTGAAATTTGTGTAACTTGCTGTCTAAAACCAATGCATCTTAGTTTGAAGAGTCCGGAAAATCTCTAAATTTCGTATCTTACAATGACATAAGTTGTTTTTGTCAGATTTTAGTTTTCTACAAACATTGTTCATATTATTAAAAAGCTTCAACATGTAAGGTTAAAAATAACAATAAGTCGTGCAACTTCATAATTAATAATAATAATGTATATTTATTGCCGAAGAAAACTGCATTTCTGAAATTCCATAAGCCGAAACCTTGTCCTTGAAAAATAAAATACATTTTGAAAGCGAGAAGAATATCAACAGAAAGAGAGTCTAATAAAGTAGACACATCAATGTTATCACGTAATCAATCATAAATGAACACCCACAATTATCTGAAATATATTAAAATTTGCTTGTATATATCAACCGCACGTATTTTCTTTTACAAATATGTTTAATGTATACTCAAACTTATGTATGAAATAATGAATACAACTTTATTTGGTGATAAAATTTAGTTCGAATCTTGCCTGTGACAAAATGTTTTATAATTTAATTTTGCTAATCAAGTCCATCAATGCCGATTGGGAAGAATATAATATTCAACAATCCAAAACATCTGATTATTATAAAATATATATATTTACATTTTATTAAAAAACAAAACAGGCACTGTTACTGCTACTGTTACAGCACAGAATTGTTTTTGTAATATTTTGGTTGACTACAACATTGCTCATATTATTACGATTAAAAACCTTCAACATCTAAAGCAAAATATCACCGCCAGAAATTAAGTAACAAGTTAAATTTCATAATAATAACAACATATATTTATTCCAGACGAAGAATTAATATCTAATACACTCTTCTAAATATCATTAAAATAATTAGAAAATAAAGCCGATATCTGAATGAAGCATTCGTTTACCTAAGGCGTCCTAAGGTAATAAAAAAAAGGTGAAGATCTCTCTGTTTATATGATGTTCAGCTTAATACAGTTGACCAGGTATACCTTCCATATAGCTGGTCTTAGACATTACGAAAATGTGAGTAAGAGGTTGAATTGTGTGTTGCCTATTTGCCATTTATCAGTGCGGACTTTGTGATCATTCTAATTGGTTTCAAAGTAATTTTTTGGATACCAGGGTTATTTTGAAAGTAAAGTAAATACATTGTCGAGTTCAGAATAAAAATATCTAGGTACTCACGATTCAAAAAAGTACTTTTTAAACAGAGTAAGCTTTATATCGCTATAAAACGAAAAAAATTCAAAGTGCTGTATTTTAACTATTTTTTAATATAATTGCAAATTTTAATCGTCAGTCGCTAGAACAAATATTCGTTATTTCGTTCACGTAGCGGCAACTTTTTCAAGTGCCTTGATTTTTGCGATTTTTTGCGTTGAATTTGACCATTTTGTGGTATACGCCGATCAAGTAAAACCCCCCCTTAACATCAAATTTTTCTCTCATGTCTTGGAATAATCATTTGAGAGAATATACTGATACTAAAATTTCTTTTTGGATTGTCCGTATTTACTATAAGCGTATTGATTATAAGCTTAAACATTTTATCTTGGCTTTCAGCTTGATCTTCTAATACTAACCCATACGGTTTGCGAGTGTGTGGAGTTTGTTGTGGACTAAATGCATGATGTCGAACCATGTGGCCACGGTTGAAATACATTTTCCAGTTGCTAAAGATTACTCTATTAAATTTTCATCAGTACCAGGTTTATAATAAACCAAATATATTGCTGTTTTTTTGTTAGAGAGCAGCTAAACCGACATTTTGTCTTTCAGCACCAGCACAATCTAAATGTTTTTGCGTGAAATGATGACATCCTGTAACCTGTAACTTAAGTGTCTGTCATCGTGATTAGATCCTCAATTGGTATAATTGGTAATAGCTAAAACCTAAAACTCTGTTGTCCAGTATGAATACAGTATCCAAAAGCCAATTCCTTATTAATTTAAATGGATGCGGCGCATCCGGAAAATGGTATACACGTTTGGCCTACAAGTATCTTGCATGCGGCTTCCCGTACATAACATGAAAGGAGTTGCCAAACCGTACCTACCTAACAGATACATACGAGAGCCGACAAGTAGACCTTCAGCGAAACCAAATTAAATTCAATCATAAAAATAATAAATCTGAAGGAATTCTTATAATATTTACTTAAGATACTTTTTTAAGAATATTACGAATGGGAATAATACCTAAAAATGAAGATAACAACCCCTGCAACATGCACACATGCATTATGTTGGAATCTTATGATCATAATGATCGTATCGGCCTGTCGTCTAGCGTCGAACATGTGTATAAATATTGGTAACAACGTTCGTTTCAATACATGGACTTTTAGCTCGCATACAAGGTAAAAACAGACCGAACCTGTATATTTGTGTTCGTAATTGGATGTAGGAAATATGCTTTTCTAAAACTAATAACTAGATTTCTCAAAAGACCTTGATTTTCACTTTCAAGGTCTGATACCGTTGTTGAGATGCCAATCCACAATGAGAATATCTCATGAGATTTTTGTCTCATGCAATACAAATCGCAGGATAACTTCAATTTAATTGTGGAAATAGAGACCTGTTCCCATATTTTAAACCTTTTGTGGAAACAGGTCTCTGTTTCCACAATTAAATTGAAGTTATCCTGCGATTTGTGTTGCATGAGACAAAAATATCATGAGATATTCTCATTGTGGATTGGCACCTTTACGATGGTATAACCTATGCAATGAATTTCTCTTATTATATGCATTATAATCTCAGTAGTCATGACTGTGTCAAAATTGACATACACAGGCTGTTTCCAGTTTTCAAATAGACCTCTTACCATCACTACCTGGATTAAGATCCTATAATCTCGCCCTGCTGTTAATTAAGTTCATAGGTAGACGCAATTTTGATTTCATCGAATGGTAAGATGACAGTTTTTCCACTGATGCTTTTGATATACCAGCTATTTTCATAAAATGCAAGATGTCTTTCAATAAGCTGTCTTACATTCAATTTACTAGCTGATCTTCTTAACGTTGAAATAATGAGAGAAAGGATAATGCAAGGTGTTTCTAAGATAGATATAACACCTCTTGCTAAGATATCTAATAGTAAATGCTTTTGCAATATCTCCAGAGCTTTAAACCATTCCTTTTTTCTTCATTAAATAATTTATTTGCGTTATAGAAAGAAAAAGATCACCTCAGTCCTCCAAATTTTTATCATTTTCTTTTTCTATTATCAAATTTGAGATGTATATTGCGATTTGTTTATTCAGGTTTTCTGGCTATGTCATAAATTCCATCTCTCTTAGTTGGGACGAAAAGTTTCACATTATCAAGATACAGCACATAGTAGTATTATGTGAGGTTTGTCTAAAAAATTCGATGAATGGTGTAATATATCGTTATTCAACGCTTGATACAAGGTTGCTCGCGTGCGTAGGCATGCATGGACATGTCTGGACCTGCCCTCTGTGTATTGGATTGCGCGGGGCTGCTAGAGCAAAACTATTGCATTTATTTCAATAGAGCTGTTGTTAGCAAAAGACTCTGCAATTAATAGCAGTAGAAGTGGGTATTGGCAAAGACAGTGGTATCCGTCATCCATGAAGATTTGACGAACAAGAAGCAAGACGTTTTGACATGTGTTACCGGGATCCGTCCTTTCTGAATTCCTTTGTCACAGACGATGAGTCTTGGTGTAACCAGTAAGACCCCGAAACGAAAACACAATCAATGGAATGGCGATCACCTTCTTCCTCGCGACAAACAGAGCCGTGTGCAAAAATTCAAGATGTAGACCGTGCTGATCGCATTCTTCGACGAAGAGGGAATCATCCATACGGAATTTGTCCCTGCTGGCCAAACAGTAAATGCCACATTCTTCCAGAAAATGCTTAAACGTTTGTTGCAGCGCATTTGGCGCGTTAGGTCACAGTTGATCGAGACCAGAAATAGGGTGTTACTGCACAACAATGCACCATCGCATACGAGCATCCTCGAAAGCCAATTTTGAACTCGGCATCGCGTAGCTGTTCTGGAACACTCACCATACTCTACAGATCTTACTCTTGCTGACTTTTTTTATTCCCTCGTCTTAAGAGGATCTTGAAGGGATTATGGTTTGCGGGCGCCGAGGAAACTCAGGACCGTGTCACAGCTATTATGAAAACAGTTAAAAGAAAAAAGTTTTCCGACAGTGTGTTGTGTCTGGTGGCGATTACTTCGAGGGCCAATAAAGCTTTTTCCAATGTGAATTCCGTTTTTGTATTTTTATTATACCATTCACCGAATTTTATAGACAAACCTCGAATATAGTTTTGACATACATTGTCAAAACACCCTGGAATTATGCAATAATTCGAATACTAGTTTCATTCTGAAATATTTATTTGGTACATACGGTTTCTTATGAAGTCAAACCGTTTACTAACTTGTGTAAAATGACTCTATTCTAAATTTCATATGAATTGACAAAATTATTTTTGAAAAGTGTCATTTTGTTTTAATTTTCATCCAATTATTACTGATGATTTGAGATTTTAATATAAATCTATGTATTTTTTTATTTTAAGGTAACAGAGAGCGAGAAGGAAGCTACTGAGTTTCGGACAAAGCCGCTGCCTATGTTTCGTGTTCCTCGGTCTTCAAGTTTAAATAATTTAAAAGTAATTGTGAGTCTTTACTGTGTAAGCTTACGAAGAACTACATTTCAAATTTTTAGAAACCCCAAAGCAATGTAAAAGGTCCCCACGTTCTATTTAAAGCAAAGCCGCCTACAGTTTTATACCGGAAGCCGTTTGAGCCAAAAAAGTCTGAACGTCCCCCATTAGAAACTTTAGAAGTAAATTTAAATACAGATCGACGTGCGAAAGCATGGGAAGACTTAGAAAAAAAGAAGCAAGAAAGAATGGAGCAAATGGCCATCTTAAAACTCCAGGTACATACAATTATAGAATACATAAAAAAGAATATATTTTTAATAGTCTCGCATTATAATATTGTTGCGTTTTCGGGTTCGAAATAGACAACTCTTGCAATTTATTTATTTTAAACACACGTAAAATTAATTACAATATAAAAATATAAAACTACTGTTATTTATGTCGGTATTATTTATGTAACACTATAGCGTATTTATATCACTTCTATTTATATTCCGTAATATAACTACACCGCTCACTTATTTATGCTTACTCTTCGACTACCACTCAAGGAACTATTTACTTAAGTTCCAGTCCGGCAGAGTTGATAAAAGTCTGTTCATTAGAAGATTGGTACCTCTTACTTGAAGATCATTGCTAAGTTCATTCTTTTTCTTCACACATATGTCTTCTTAATTCCCATTTTATAAGAATTTTAACGGGATGGTGTGTGATGACAGAGGGCATCACACACCATCTAAATACATCTTGAGTGTCAAATCAGTTGTATTTTACACTTATTTTTGTATATTTTATTAAACAAAACCATAACAAAAATGAAATCTTTAAATCAAAATCATAAAGACTGATTTTCAAAAATCTGAACTGATAAATTAGTGTTCAATGTTAAACCGCTAAAGATATTTTCAAGAAAATGGACAAATTAATTTCCAATGTTCAAATTTTTTCCATTGGACATATCCGGCTATCATCGGAAAACATTGATTTCGTATTAGATACGATTATAAAATGACAGTAATTCATAGGTACATATATTCGATTCTTTTGAAAGATTTTTCCGATGGCAAACGTCTTCGTGCAAGATCCCTAACTTCATGGTGCCTCGGTTGAAACCGCGTCGTCGTCTCTGCTTCTACACCCGACGTTTCGTCCACTATCCTAAAGAACATCTTCAGCGCTTCTAGTGCTGCGATAAAATGAAACAGACTACCTGTTTCAGCCCAGATTGTCGGTTTCAACCCAGAAACCAAGAAGGTGTCAACGACAACCATGGAAGCCTACGGCCTAGGTATTATAATTTTTGTTTTGAACAATTCGACTCGACGAATTCTTCTTTTTGTTTGGGATAGTTTCGTGGACTGTGGATGTAAATAAAAATTCGTTGCTTTTAACGAACTTATTATTTATTCACTTACATAACTACATATATCTATGCTTACACAACGTGTTTCAAAAAGAACTTCATCTAGTTGCCCATAAATTTCACCTATAAATTATAATCTTCCGCATTCTTGAAATGCGGATATATAGTATCAAGGTTATCCAACCGTCACTATCAAAATTTGTTATCTAACGATATGGTAATGAAATTAATAACAAGTACAATTTATTTAATAAGATAACTTTAAAGATGGGATATTAATCAAACAGCTAAGGCAAAGAACTTTCTTGTAGTGATTAATTATAATTTATAAAATGTGTTCAAAATAGTCACCATTCTGTTGGATGTATATTGCAATACTTCCCTGAAAAAAATTGCAATATTTAAGCCTACTAGCATGATCTCTAGGTAAGATCTGATGAACAACCGTTGTATGCGTTCATATGCAAACGACGCACAGTGGGGCCGAATCCCCAAAACGTGGCCAAAACCCCAAGAAGACGTTTAATTCAGACGAAACTCATCACTCAGGGGTTTTTGAGGTCGCTGATTACGAATTTGAAGTTAAAAATTGTCTAAACAAAATGGTGGATCCAATATATCAACGAGGCGCGTGAAAATCCGTCATAATTTATTAATAACAGCGTATATAGAAGATTTGGAGATCAATAATTACAACAATTAACAGACTGAAAACGTGATTTATTTATTAAACCCAAATAACAGGATATTTGTCGAAAATGTATTGAAGAATAAAAATTCTTCAATACCACAAATGTCATTCGATAATATAATGGAACAATCTTTAAAGTCGGTGATGAAATAAAACTAATAAAAGTAATGGTATAAACAACAATCAAAGTAATTGTTATAATGATGATAATAATAATAAGAGCATCTATTGAAGAAAATCGTACTTAAAATTCAAAACTTAATCTGATTAAACTTATGCCCTAGAATTGTAGAACAATGTATTTAAAATATGGATAAGGTGAATCTGCTGCATACAAAATGACATGATGGTTTTAAAACTATTAATTCGAATCAGTATCGCTCTCGGAGTCAAAATCCACATCAGCATCTTCCATGGTCAGTCGTGGTGTGATTGGGATTTCAGGGAAAAGTAATAGCTGTATTGCCTCCTTCGACAAAAATTTAATTTTATTTTGTGACTGTTTTCTAAAACGTCTTCCATTATTTTTACTCGTCAGCACTTTCTGTAAAAGTCTCCGCGATATCTTTTAATATCTTTCTTCCTCGCTTCTTGTGCTTCTTCGGATAATTGACCGATTGGTAGCAGTGCGTGAGCTATTATTTGTGGACTGTGAATCAATAGCTTATGCACTGAAGTGGGCATATAATACCATGGATACAGCTCAACGAATTTTCTCGCAGTTGCCAGCGTATAATTGTGGAACTTATCAATATTGATATCATGTCCATTAGAAATAACTTGTAAGATGACGTGAAACCATTCTATCAAATCTATGTCCAATGATGTTATGAGAGATGATGTTTTCGAATTTTCAAAGAAGCGTCGAGCTGTATTTCCATCGTTGGTACTTCCGCAGCCAGGTTTCGAACGATCAACAATAAGTCCCAGTTTTGAGCTGAATCCCTTTTGAATGATCTTCTTGCGCTTTTCTACCATCTCTTTTCTTCAGCACTGCGGGCTTGCCATTTTTTAATCCCAAGTTTGTATGACAAATGCAAGCAGCATGCAAAAAACCTAATCCAAGCATGTAATGTTGATAGTCCAAACTTCAGATTCTCTTCGTTGACTTCTTTTTGTAAAATATCATGGATGTTATTGAATTATTTACTAGTACTTCCACATAAATAGCATCGTTGCGTAGAGTTTGTGGATGTGAATGCGTTGCATACTTTGCCATCGATCATTGTAAATGCCATATTGTACGAAACTGAGATTTCTTTTCCATGCATTATATTTTCAAAGGGAACAAGTGACTTTATCTGGTTTTCAATATATTCTACCTCACTGACCGTAGAATCCGTCGGCGCCATGTTGTGATACGAGCCCGAAGAAAAATTCATTATACAAGAGAATAGGCAGATTTAGGCAGCTGATTCTTGTCAATGTCATTAGATAATTGCTTAATCTATAGTCTGGGAGTTGTAATTCCGCGGTATATTGCGGTATATGCTACTTTTGCTCTACTTGAAAATGCAAGTTCAGAAAATCATGATATGTTTGTACAAGCATCGGAAAAGGTATAAAATAAATAGGATAACTATGAGATTTAGACTTTATTAGTGTATGAATATTTTCTACATACCTGTAGCAATCGTTTCCATCTTGTAGAATTAAAATTATTTACTCAACTACCGAATTATCCACTTACAAACCGAGCGTAAATTTTCCTAGTTTTGACAGTGACGTTTGTGCTCTCGACGAAGGTCAACTTTGAATTGCAATAATTTGACAGGTATCGAAGTTGGGGACCTATCCTTTTGAGATTAGATGCACCAATCCCTCCCCTACTCAACCCACACCTTCAAATTCCCAGAATCGAAAATTCTTTTTTCGGGGTTTTGGCCACGTTTTGGCGATTCGGCCCCACTGTGCGACGCCTCAAAATTTTATGAACGGTACTAGAGATACGTTCGTTTGAAGTGATAAACGACCAACTGGTGTAGGTGTGTGGGTTTTCTCGAACAAGGTTTTGTACGTGGTCAACAATATTTTGCTGTGTACGTGGTCTACCAGAACTTTTGCCGTTTAACACAGATCTTGTAGCCTGAAACTTCTCCACGACTGCGAATGTGATGATGTAAAGCGGTATTATGGACAACTCTGTTAGGAAACTGGAAGTGAAACTGTCGCTTAAGTTCCACATAGGAATATTGCCATTTCCTATTAAAAATTGTGCACTTCGGAAATATGATAAAAATATGTTCTTGAAAAGTGTACATTATTTAGTAGTATAGTTTATTAAGCAAAAAACTTATTTGTCAGAAAAAAATATTTTTGACAAATATCAAAATGACAGATAGATAATTACTTATAAATAAAAGGCAAGTGGCTTATTATAATTTGCAAGTTCTAGTTACTCATTAGCTACTAAGATTAAGCTCTTTTTGAAACACGCTGTATATAAACGAGCAGCTACGTACTCGCTTGTACTAATTTTGACATGCTTTTTACCACATTGCTTATGTGTGACTGGTGAAACGATAAATATAAAAATAAATTTCATGTTTGTATGCTGATGATACTCAGCTTTATTACTCCTTTCCCCCATCTGAATGGCAAGCTGCTATGTACAGAATTAACACCGATCTTTCAAATCTATTTGATGCTTCTGTCAATCACAGCCTTCATATAAACCCGGAGAAATGGCAGGTCGTCCGTTTCGGTCCTAAAAAAACGTGCTTCAACATTGGCAGAACTTTAGAGATTGTTATTGATAATCTAAACACATTAAGGACGCCCACATTTTTTAGACCGGATCGCTGTGACAAGTTGATCCTCCGATTTTGAACAAATCGTTGTCGATATTTTTTTGCTGACAGGGCGTGATGTGCGCTCTCCCCGATGGAAAGCATTGTCGTGATGGCGATGTCGAGGTGGCCTGGTACAGGCTCTAGTCAGTGTTAATGAGTTGATAGGTTTGAGAGTAATCAGATAAAGTAAATATAAGATAGATTACTTAGCTGTGTTCATTTATCCGACTCCTGGCGATAAGCTGCTATTAAATCCCGGTGCTTCTGCCCTGTCATCAAGGGACAGTCCAGTGGTCGATGATAATCATCGTGTTAAAATCCTCCGTTACAGGAGGAGTCACTAATTAGCATAACCCATACTTCCCGCATACTTCGAAACTAACCCACTCGAACTGAAATCCGCGGCCTCTCGTCTATTATTCTTATGAGGGCGGAAGGACAGCCAATCTAGGTTCATGCGGTGGGTACAGGTTGGAGTTCTAGGGGTCATTTTAGCTATGTTGAAGCGTTGTAGATCGCAGGTGTTATTGACGTCAGTGGCAGGTGACCGATATTCGAATATTCTCTAAGCTTTTCACATGTAATTTGTCGTTGCATTCAGCCTCGAAATTTGTTTTATGTAAACCAGTGTACTAGGCGGCTGTCTATATACAACCGTCTCAAAAGACGCACAGTGGGGTATTTGTCGATTTTAGCTGGACAAAATTATTTTTCTATTTTTATCTGTTAAAATCGCTATTTAATTATGATCAGTAGGGTAAGTATCGCAAAATACTCACTTTAAAGTATATTTAGTAATTTATTTATTTGAAACTATAAAATGTACTATACATGTAGTAGGTATTTCATTATAGGATGAATCATGCATATGTTAATTAATTTATTAAGACTGTCTTGTTTCTGTAGTGTACACACTCCATGTCAATCAATCTGAAGATGACCAATATTCTTCGTCAAATGAGTTTTCATTTTCACCTTCTTCTCCTCCTTCTTCTTCTTCTGTTTCATCATCTGTTTCTTTCGTTATACTTTGTATTTCCCCTGGAAGGAACATAATATCAATTAGTTATTTTGTAGACCATATTAAACCGAAATGTCATACGAAAGAACTATCAAGCAATCTAAAATCAATAATAAGAATGTAACTTGGATGTGAGCCATTAGCACAAGTCCAAAACCTACAAAAAGATTCGTAGGTAGGTATGTCTGATCGAAAAATAAAAACCACCTTTATCAGTGTGGTAAATAAGATCAGTAAAAAGCATTCGAAATTATCTGTTCTAGGCACTTGTAAAATAAAAATTCGTTTATCTCCACTTCATTAACACTTTTATGTATTTTTAATTTTTTTGGGTGTTAAGTTAAAGTTTTGTGGTTTTTCTATTATTTAGTCAATGTCTGAGCTAAGTGAATGTCAAAAAAAAAATCTAAAAAAATGTATAATAACAACACAGTATAAAAATAACGCAGACAAAAATGCAAATTTTTGTCTTTGCTTTTGTGATATTATTTTTATACTGTGAGCTGTAGTGGTCTAAGGTCTGAATTCAAATGGATGAGTTGTAATGGAACAAGCATTACAATGTAATTAAAATACCAAAACTGCCCCAAAGTTGGGCGACATAATGTAATGGAACAGCATTATATTATTTAATTTAAAATGAGTAAAATTGCCCCAATGTTGGGCACCTAATGTAAAGCAACAGCATTATATTTAATTTAATAAAATTGTAGAGTTTAAATCTCAAATAAAATTTAAATAACTTGCTTTGCCGGCTAAACTCAAATCAGATTATCTCAGGGCGATTTGGATTAATAAGAAATGATTACGGTGTTCCTAAACATTAATTATATTTAATTAAAAAAAATACCTTTGTAAAACTTTAAACAATTCGTATATTCAAAACCAATGAATTATATATAACTACTTTTTACATATAACACAAGAAATAAAATATATTTAAAGACAATTTTAATATATTTTTACAAATAATTAATCGGATACAAATATTTATGTGTATTAATTATTCAATATAGTCAAACATAAACAACGACTGCTAGCATTTACTACGTAGGCTGGTTTTGTGTACTATTACATAAATATACAACGATGCTAATACAGATCAAATTACATTCTCCTTCATAGAACGTAGATGATATTTATTTATCAACTTTATTATGTTAATCTCAATTTAAAATTTATTTCATAATCTTTAATTCTTCAAGATCAACAATATTTTTATTTACAAAAATCTTTTAAAATACCTTATAATAAAGTTTCTTTCTTCGCTCTTCAGCGATGTCTCTCTTCAGTAAAATCTTCTTTGCTTGACGTTGTCATCAACGGAATTTCCTTAGTAGTCACGATCCTGACGTGACGAATCTCCTTGCTCTATTTACTGGAGCACAATATATTTATTATAAACTTTTAACACTGAGGACATTTACTCTCTAAGTGCTACTTTAATCACTATTTTCCAAATAACAATTCTTATGATTGTTATGTAATTTTTTATAGGAGTTTTAGGTTCTCCTTTTTTTAGAACATTTAATGTATATCACTTGACCTTTTGCTAGTCGGGGTTCGACGACTTCTTTATGAAGCCAGTCAGTCAAATCCCTCTGACTTTGGAGTTAACTCTCCGACTCGAATCAAGTCTAGCGGTCGACTCTCTCGTTTTTAACGCGTGTTTCTATTTTATATAAAAGTGTCTGTGGTTCCCCTGTCTCTATATAGTTCTGATCTTTCCACTTAAGTTTCCCATACACACTCTTTTACGTAGGCGAAGGTTTATCACAAATGTAGCGTTTATTTCACTGTTGTAAACATTCGGCGCCACGGTTCTTAGAACTAAATACACACTAAGCTTATGACTAATATTTACTTAATAATACCATAAACTATTCATTGCTTTTAAATATTATTTCTCTTCAAAATATTAATAACCGAATATACTTAATTAAATTCTAAAAAATTAAAAATTATAAAATTAATAAATGGATTGGTATGTACCGTTACAGAGTTCAAACTCTATTAACATTCAAAATCAAAGACATTTTTCGGGAACAGTTTGATGTTAACTGTTGAAATTTGAGAACAGAATCTCTAGAATAATAACAGACACTCGCTGTCAAACGGTAATCGCGCTTCCATTCTGATGTATCTTCTTTTCGAACGCTTTTTTAACTATTTTCAAATCATTTTACAAATATGCACGTTATTTAAAATTCAATTTGCTTGACCATATATATCATGGTACAAATATATAAGGTATGCCTATAACTTTGACTCAATTTCTTATATTTCGCGCTGCACACACCTACACTCTACACCAAACCTAAAGCACAAGCCGTTCGCTTGTGCCATCCATAATAATAACATACCTTATATACTTGTACCATGATATGAATAATGAAATTTAATAGAGTGCTTTTTCTTTATTTTAGAAAGAAAGTCAACAAAAACTACTTGAAGATAAACAAGTTGCAAGACTACGCAAACAGACGGTGCATAGAGCACAGCCAATTAGACATTATAAAGAAGTCAAGATCGAACATTCTGGCAAAGTAACTAACCCAGTAACCCCTAAAACATTACATCGCAGCAAAATGTACAACAACAAAAAATAATCCATAGAAATTAATGTTTTTATATTTTGATAATTTAATTGATTTTATTGTTTTTATATTTAATATGTGTATGCATGTTCATGTATGATAATTTTACTGTATGTTCTTGATATAATTTACTTATACATGGGCGAGATAGAGGAATACGGTTCAGTTTCACTCAGACTAGACCGATTCGTGTTTTGTCGGCTCTCGGGCACCCTATTACCTACCGGTTTCCACGAGAGCCGACAAAACACGAGTCGGTCTAGTCTGCGTGAAACTGTTGCATTATGCGTAATTTTGTATTTATAGCTCTTAATTTAAATATACCAGTGTTTGAACAAAAGCTAAAATTACATCTTTCGGAATTTTACATTGTATTTTGTTGCCACCTTGTGTAATATAAAATACATAATGTCCGGGACTTTTTTTTACTAAGTATGATTTTTGCAGACCCTTCTCATTACAAGCAGGCATTTTCCGTCTAAACTAAAATGTCTCTACAAATAGTTCTACACTAAAATAAAAACTAAGGATTATAATTGTAATAATTTATTATTGATACAATAAATCTGTTATTATAATAGAAACAGTATCCTTCTTATTGCAAAATTGTTATAATTAATCCTGCTTTTACACCCACAATACATCATCTCATCAGGGAAGTCGCAGCAACTTTCATTATACATTTACATTCTTGATAATTATCAACAGGCCCGCGTCGTTAATACTGTGCATGTGCGCAATGCACACGGGCGGCCAAAACAACAATGTGACAGATAATACCAAGGAGTGATTTAAAAAAGACTAGTTTATGGAGAGAAGAATTTTTGAGTGGGTGACCGGTTATGTTTACTTTAAAAAACGATACCTTCCATAACTGACTTCTTACAGTCATATTTTTTTTCAAGTATATAGGAATTTAAGAAGCATCAAGCATTAAGGGGGCTTACGCAGAGGTGGTTTCCTTAAAACAATAGTACCGCTTTTATTTACGAAATATCAAAACGAAATTTAAAACACAAATAAACAAAGGGTCAATGCATGCTCGACTAGAATTAGTTTTTAAAATAAAGTTTCTGAAACTGTGTTATGATGTTGTCCATTTTGCCAACTTTGAGAGTGAAATGTAGGAGTAAATACGTAATTTGAATTATAAGAAAGTACTCGCAACGAAGCCTTAATTAATTCTTTGTATTCAATTTAATGCAAAAGCATAATCAGAAAAACAAAAATTTCTGCTGTTTGTTTTATTTTAACGAATACCTTACATTGTTTACATTATTGTATTTGCAATTTTTTTTCTATTGAATATTTCAGGGGGGGGCCAAGGGCCATCAGGGGGGCCAGGCCCCCCTGCCCCCCCCCTAGCTACGCCTATGAACATCCCAAATGTTGTTACCTAGTTTTTTTCAAAATTCAATATTTGTAATGGTGATACAATTTGAATCAAGAAACCAGTTCATTTAAAGGAAATGATACTTTACTTTCATTTTTAAAATTGATATTTTATTTATTCCAATACCTATCTGTTACGTAATCCAGTATTTATATTTAGCCACTGGAACAGCCAACCCATTGAATTATTCACATCGGCAGTTTCGCCTGCAAAAGACGACATTCTTTTAAAAATCGGTTAATTACCGCCGTCAACCAAAAATAACCTGTTGTCTTCCGCATTTATTATTTCTCTTATGAAAGCCGTCTATCTTATTTATAACGGATACGCACTATAACAAAAAAAAAGTTGAAAATAACGACTACAACAATGAGTTCAAGGTGTTCTTGCTAAAATGACAACGTTAACATATTGTATTTTTTACCGTTATCAGTAACATATTACTCGAGTATTTTAAAAATTTCGTCTTTCATTTTTGAAATGTAGTTCTAAAAAATGTTAATAGAACGCTTAGAATGCGATATACAAAGATAGTTATCTGAGCATTTATATAATGGTGTTAAGTACAGTACGGTCGTTCTTAAGTATTTATTAAATGGTTGTTAATAATGTATAAACATATACCTACACACCTTACATTGTTAAAATTACGCAAATATACACAATGTTCAATAAATCAATGAAATGCGTGAATTAATAAAAATACTTATGAACAGTGCGGGCAACGTTATTAACCTACAAATCCTAAAGTCTGTAGACATCCCTACAAAAAATCGACACATATCACATCATATCAGCAACAACACGGTCAGTTTGAAAAATAGACAGAAATGCAAATATTTTCTCGCTTAAAAAATATCAACTTTATTAAAAATAAAACAATTCAAGATAAGTCAAATACCTAAATGTAATGTTCGCTCAATAAACTGTATATTATTGGTATCTAATAATGTAGATAGCGAATATTTTTAATATAAGAATTGTAGATAATCATAAGCTCTACAATTTAAAAATATTTTCATTTATACCGAGTGTTCGACAACGACGAACCAACACAAACTTATGTTTTTTTAAATGGAATGCTATGCATTTTTTTATATTTTGTGATAGCCCTTGAAGGGCTGATTAAACTAACATTAACTTGTATTTGTCGATTTTCAATTGTTTCTGAGATATGGCGATTTTTCGTTAAAAATTGTATAACATTTGAAAAGTTGCTATGAAATAACGATTGATGATCAAATACCTATTATGGGCTCAATTTATAGAGATATATTTTCAGTGCGTGAAATTAATGTTTATTTCGACATATCTACGCATGTTCTTTAGAATTACATACCATTCGCTAAAGTTAAAAATTTAAATGGAACAGCCTGTATATTTATATGTCATTGAAAAGTACTTAAAATTCACCAATTAAAAATATATACTTTCTTCGACCTGTGGGCGATACTGCAAAAGTTATAGGATATTATATCAGAATAAACCCGTTTACGACTTAAAAATATGAGTTGCCATGACTTCATTACACATAGCATAATTAAGATTAATCGAAAAGAGTTACTTCTAATCTAATATTATATATCTAATATTTTCTTTTTACATATAAGTAATTTTTATTAAAATTTTAAAACTCATAAAATGAAAAGTTTGGAAGTTTATGAATTAACAATAGTTAAAATATCGCGGTCGCTCTGTGTCATAAAATTGTTATCGTCATATTTAGACTAAGTTTTAAATTACTTTAAAATTAAAGAAATCACACTTAGATTTATAACTTCACTTGAAAAGCAAACCGCCAATACAAGCATTTAAATGTACGTTATTGAAAACTTCTATAACTTTCGCAATAATATGAAGAATGTATAAGTTACTATTTTCACGCATATATTTATTTATTTATTATTTATATAATAAAATAATATAATAATAAATAAGTTATTATATAACAAATTAAAAAATCTTCTTTAAGGTTTTGGTAATAAAGTTTTTGGTAACATCAAGGATTCTAGAAAATTTAAGCACGCTTGTATGAGGATTTTCATGACCGCATAACAAAAGAACCTTTTGTGCATTTGCGTTTTCTACAGCAGCAGTAACGCGGCTCCTTTTTCTTACGGAATTCTGCGTCTTCAAATCGTTAACACTTTTTGAAAAGTACTCATTGATGACAGTCCCATATTTGGATATTTTTGGTTATATATCTTTGTGCCAGCAAACAATCACTTTCCCCAAAACATAGATCATATCTATTAATTCCAATTTTAAATATTTCATTTCACACTCAACGTAAATTCATGTACTTACATCCCTTTAAACTGAAGCTATAAATCTAAGTTTAACGTTTAAACAATTTTTGACAGACAGCGTCTGCGATATTTTTTATATTATTGCTAATTCAAGAACTTCCAAACTTCTCATGAGTTTTAAAATTTTAATAGAAATTACTTATTTGTAAAAGGAAAATAAAAGTAACTCTTTTCGATTAATTTTAGTTATAGTTGTAGTGCAAGTCAGGGATGCTAAAGTAATTTAAAAGTTAGTTTGAGTATGACGATAAACAATTTTGTTCTTAATTCATGAACTTCCAAACTTTTCATTTTATGAGTTTTAAAATTTTAATAAAAATTACTTATTTGTAAAAAGAAAATATTAGATATATAATATTACATTAGAAGTAACTCTTTTCGATAAATTTTAATTATGCTATGTGTAATTAAGTCATGGCAACTCATATTTTTAGTCGTAATGGGGTTTATTCAGATATAATATCCTATAACTTTTGCAATATCGCCCACAGGTTCGAAAAAAGTATATATTTTTAATTAGTAAATTTTAATTACTTTTCATATAAATATACAGTCTGTTTCATTTAATTTTTTTTTTTTTGGAATTTTTAACTTTAACGAATGGTATGTAATTCTAAAGAACATGCGTAAATATATCGAAATAAACATTAATTTCACGTACTGAAAAGATATCTCTACTAATTGAGCCCATAATATGTATTTTATCATCAATCGTTATTTCATTGCAACTTTTCAAATGTTGTAAAATTTTTAATGAAAAATCGCGATATCTCAGAAACAGTTGAAAATCGACAAATACAAGTAAAAAAATGCATAGCATTCCACTTTAAAAAACATATGTTTGTGTTGATTCATCGTTGTCGAACACTCTGTATAAATGAAAATATTTTTAAATTGCAGAGCTTATGATTATCTACAATTTTTGTATTAAAAATTACTCGCTATCTACATTATTAGATACCAGCCATGGACTTTACCGCTACGCTGGGACACCCGGTATATAGAAAACAACAAGAAACAAGAAAATTGATATACTTCTTCCCGTCTAATAATTCTGTTATAGATTCTATTTATATTGTTTCATTGCTTGGTTTTAAGTAAGTTTATAGCAGGGAAATATTTTAGCCGTGGAAATTGTAAAAGTTAATATGTTAAAGACAGAATAACTTAAAATATTAACCGTCACCTAGTTTCAGTTTTTTGACTGCTAGCGTGATCTGGAAACCCCCAATCAGGTTAAATGTATAATTCAGTCTCATTCATTAGGTGAGGAGATAAAAGGAGAAAAGCTTATTTAACCGTTTTTGACAACGGTGGGATCAACAAAATTAAATAATTTAATTATATTTCCGTTTAGTGCAAATCTTTTAGTGATTTGGCTACAGGTTTCTACATAAAAAAATAAGCATCTCAATCTAAAAACTTTTATTTGGTCATCTGTTAGGTGTAATTATAAGTAATAAATATTTTGTATCATTTGCAGCATAATAAATTTCTTCGACTCAGGTCAAGGCTTCGTTTATTCTACATTTTTTAATGTTCCCTTTCAATGGACCAATCAAAGATAGATTTAAGTATTTGATTGATATTTTAATATAACTTATTCAATGTAGGAGTTTCTAATTGCATTTCCTTACTTAGTTTTTAAAAAAGGCAAAAAGAAATTCGAAAACTAAATAAATATAATTGGTTTCTGCGACCGTTTAATTATTTTAAAATATTATGTACAACTAAAATATCGGTTTTACTGCCGATTCGGTAAAATAACTGCGGCCCTAGATACTGCTCTAATATTCTACAAATAACATAATTCAATAAATCTTAATGCGACAAAATGTTTAAAACTCCGTATATTCTGCAATTCTCTTAGAACTAAAGCTAAAATAATTACATATACACAGAGTGAGTTAATCTCCGTAGGGACGTTGCCGCGCTGTTTTCTTCCTCGCTAACCACTTGTTAGGAGCGCCTTTTAAATTTATTTTATATTATTCAATAGACCATGGTTATGTTTTTTAAATACAACACCCTGTATATTATTTAATTTCTCGTATAATCCTTAGTCAATAAGTTATAAGATATAGGCATCAAATTTAAAGTTTTCGACTACTACCATTTTTCTGAATAATTCAATGTGCAGTTAACAATTGAAAACAGGAAAAAAAAGCAAAAAACTGGATTAAAATTACATCACACATTTTGTCAAAAAGTCAATTTTTTCAAAAGGAAGAGCCTGTATATCTCTCCATTTTGGATTGCTTACTAAATTTCCCACAAAAAACATGTAAGGCATTATTACTTTAAAAGTGGCCATTACTGAGCTGTTGCCATTTTTATAGTATTTTGTCAACTTTATGTTTTTTATTTGAATACGATATAGTGAGCCATGATATTTGCTACGAAATAGAAATTCGAATGGATGACATTTCATAAGTTGCTTCTCAGTTGACAAGCATGATGTTATAATATCAAAAAAATTGTTTACTAGCTAGAGAGTTTGAATTGTTTATAAAATTGCATTACAAATATATATAAGTGTCTCATGTCTATACGTACCTGTATTGATACGAAAATTGATGAATATATGTATTTTGTTTACAATACGGTTTATGCAAGCAATATAAATCATAAAATATGTAGAATTTGGTACAGTAAACAAATTTTAAAACCAAACAAATTAATAACTTAATTATAGTAGGCGAAGAAACAGGAACTGTTACGTGAATGGGTGAGGAATTAGTGGACCAGGATCTATCGAAATACAATAAATATGAACATTAAAGTAGGTAAAAATTATTTCAACAAGTGTTCAAATGTATATTTATTCACTTCTAAATATTTTTGAACACTCTTCCGAAATAATAATTCGATATTAATAATGAACTGAGCACCTATATTTCTAAATATTTGTCGAATATATTTCCGCATACCTCCTTTTGTGTTTACGGGTATACTGCGTATGTCCGAAGACCTAGCAGACTAGTGAATAGGGCCTTCACAAACTAGCCACTTGCCTGAAAACATTACTACGGATGACATTTATTTTATTTTAAGATCCTTGCAACGCTGGTTTGGCTAATATCCTGCAAACAACTTACTTCGAGGGTACTGACGTGAGGGTTTTCTGTTGTTGCCATAAGAATTCGTAATTGATTTTCATAATTTCACATCACATATTTAGGTTTCCGTGGTTTTGAATAAGCAATGTTACCAATATTAATGATAGTGTCCACTACTCTTCAAAAGGCATCTATTCTGGGATTCTTCTTCAAGGGTAACGCTGCTGGTAAACTCCCTGAGCAAATAAATAATTTCTTCGACATTCCTTCAATACTAAAATACCGTATTGAAATCTTAATGCGTCTGTATGTTACTCAATAACTTTTTATATTTATATCGTCAATGCGCGTAAAATAGGCTATCAAAACATTCGATAAGTGGCGCTGAAATCAATTCATCACAATATATGTTGGTTTAGTGGAAAAAAAAAGAAAATAGCAAAATCTGGACACGATAGGTGGCGGTGATAGGATAGGATAGGTGTGATCGAGCTATTCATAAATTTTATGTTTATAAAAAGAAATGACGCCTATCCTGCAATCGCACTAACAACCTCTTCTGTCCAAACTTTCTTATACAGGGACTTTAACCAAATCATCGCGCCACCTACCGCAAAGGGCAGAACAACGTATGCCGGGCCAGCTAGTAAGATATAAAATTGGCAAAATTATATCAAAAAAATTACAGTAGCTGAGCAATACTCACATTTAAAGTAATAATGTCTTATTTATACGCTTTTGGTGTAAAATTTAGCAAGCAGTTCAAAATTGCTGTGATATAGAAGCTGTTCCAACTACTTTTATACAAAAATGTGTCATCTTGAAAAAAATTGAAACATGCTTGCATTAGGTCCTTATATGAACAACACTATCAAAAATTCTAGCCATCTGATACGTCGCTTTCGAGATAATTTTTAAAAACATTGAATTTTTCAGAAGAATGGTAATAAATCAAAAACTTTAGATTTTAGAGCTATACTATCTTGTCACTTTTAGATTAAAAATTAAGTGAGGAATACAAAAATGTAATAATATATAAGGTATTCCATTTCAAAAAGTATAATTATGATCAACCACCAAGTTATGGAACACGCTGTATAATACAAAATAAATTCAAAAGGTGCTCCTAAGGAGTGGCTATCTTAGGAACTAAACTGCTTCGAAATATCTTTTCTCGTAAGTCACAATCGGCCTTCCCCAAGGAGTGACTCAGCTGTACCTATATAATATTAAAGCTCCAAGAAATATATTTCTTGAACTCAATCCTGGCACTGTATGCAATATAATAAATTATTAAAAACAGCCCAACACCAAAATTCCAATAAATGAATAATGCTTTATTAAAAAATGAAAAACACTTTCTCTCCCAAGTTCATTAAAAATAAATGACGCACAACCATCGAAAATGTACGGTTTACCAAAATTATACAAGGAGGATATACAGCGTTGCCACCTTTGTGATAACGGACAACCGGCTCTTGGAGTGATACCGTGAAAAGCGCCTTACATAATGACTAAAAAACATTTTTTGCTACCACGCCCAAATTTTGCCAAAATATGTAAATAATTGTTTTTAATAAGAAGTATCTATGCTAGTATGAATTAATTCTTTTAATGTAAATGCCAATAAAAGTTTAAAACAAAAAATAGATAAATGACGAAACACCACAAAATCCAAGACATTTTTACAGGTTAGATTTTTACAACCTACTGTTAGATCCAATTAACACTTTAGAGGAAGGATATGAACAATTGGTAAGTACTGATAACACATTAGAAGTATTTTGAATGTCTGTATAATTTAAACAAATTATCAAATTTATATGATGAAACACGGAAACAATGTGATGATTTAGAAATTTATTTAAAAGATGCAGAAGAGAAAGATATAATTTTCAGTGATTTAATTTCTTTTAAAGATTTATGAAAGGGAGTAATGAAACAAAAAATAATAGCATTTATTTATAAACGTATATTAAAACATGTCTTAGATTGTTTAATGCTATCTTTGTGTTTCGGAAATTCTAAAAAGAATGTGTTGGGTCAACATGTATCATCTAAACCTTTTAAATAAGGTACACCGGGGTAAGTGGAAATCCGGGGCAAGTGGAATCCAGTTAAGAAATAAATATTTTTGTATCGTTTCCCGCAGCGCCATCTAACAAAATGAAAACGTTTTATGTTCTTTTACCGCTGTAAACAAGAGCTACAATTGTATTACAGCGTATGGTTCGAATCTGCGGTGAAATACATTTAAGGTTAGTAGGAGCTCGACGTTGCGTTACACAGCATGGGAAAAATATATTTGTAAAAACTGTTGTTTCCATAAGAGGGTTATTGTTCTATTTGAGTAAGTTAATTTACTACCTCGTTTAGGATACTGTTAAATTGTTTTCAAGGTAAGACGCTTTACTTTTTTTATAATTACGTAGGTTACACTTGCCCCAAAAAAATACATATACTGGGAAAGTGTAACCTAAGTTGGGTTCCACTTCCCTGTTTGAATGTTGCACTGTTTTTTGCTAGGCAGTATGGTTCGAAATTACGTGCTTAAGAAATTTCCGCTAAAATATAGCAAGGATGACCTAAATGCCGCCATAGCTGCTGTAAAATCAGGGAGCTTGACCATGTATAGAGCATCAAAAGTTTATAAAATTCCAAAAGCCATTCTGTTCAAACATGTAAAGGGACAAAGGGGTGTCAAAAGTCGAACTATGGGTAGGCCAACTGTCCTTCCCCATGATGTTGAACAACATACTGCAACTTCCTTAAAAATTATGGAAAAATGGGGCTTTGACTATCCAAAAAAGAAATTCTAGAGCTGATTGGTCGGTATGTAAAACAGAACCATATCTCTACACCATTTAAAGACGGCATTCCCGGGCATGATTATTTTACCAGATTTATGAGGGACTTTCAATTAAGTCAGAAAAAGCCCCAGCATGTGGAAGTAGCAAGAAAACGCAGCGTGGATCCGTTTATAGTTTCAGATTATTTCAAAATTCTAGAGAAAGAACTAGAAAACATTCCACCAAGTCGCGTTTACAATATTGATGAGACGAGCCTATGTCTTGATCCTTCAAGGGTCAAAATTGTGGGGGAAAAGGGCGTGGCTGCCCATAGATCAACAAGTGGGCCTGGAAAGGAAAACATCACAGTTCTTCTGGGGGGAAATGCTGTAGGGGAGAAATTACCCCCTCTCATCGTATACAAAGGTAAAAATGTATGGGATTCTTGGCTCGCTAAAGAAGAAGAATACCCCGGAATAACTTATACTGCCACCAAGAACGGATGGATGGATGGAACATTCAAAAAATATTTTCTCAATACATTTTTAAAGAATGTTGGCTGTGAGAAACCAGTAATATTGATTTGTGATGGCCATAGTTCGCATGTTGGAATTTCCCTCGTTGAAGCAGCAAGGGAGAATAATGTGGTTATCATAAAGTTGCCTCCACATTCGAGTCATTTGTTGCAGCTTATGAATTTGAGTGTTTTCAAACCTCTTAAGCTAATGTGGGATGAGCGAATTATAAAATGGCAGAGAAAAAATTACGGGTATAAGTTACCAAAATCCATGTTTGCGGAAATATTGTCCACCGTTTGGGAGAAATTAAATCCAACTATTATATCCAGTGGATTCCAAAAAGCAGGTATATACCCATTAAATGCTAAAGTGATGCCAAAAGTGAAATTGAACCTGAGGCCTATAAAAGATGGTGTCAGCAACAGCGGAGTCAGCCTCTGACACAATCGGCCCCATCACCTGAACAACAACCATCAACTTCAAACCTACAGGTGAATAACAATACCAATCCTTCGCAAGAAGAAGAGCAAACAGCCATCTCACTCAGTGCAAGCTACCCATCCGTTGACAATCATAAGTCATTTGAGTCCTTACTTTTGGAGCAAATAAAACAAACACCAAGAACAACAATGGGTAGAAGAAGAATCTGTGGAGGAGCGGAAGTGATAACATATATAGAGGCAACTGAAAAACTGAAAGAAATAGCAAATAAACAACATGAGAAGCAGATGTCCATAAAGAAAAAGAGAAAAGCCGAGAAAGAAGTGGAACGTGAAAACGATTGCATCGAAGATGAACCTAATGAAAAAGTAAATGAAGAAAATGAAGATGAGAGTGAACCTGTAAGGAATTATTGTGAAGGTAAATACTCGTTCAGCAGTTCTTCTGAAGAATATGATATACAAGACGAAATTGATGAAATAGGAAAGGAATCTAGGTTTATGGACACTATAAATCGAGACATCTCCTCCATCAAAGTTGGAGACTGGATACTAGCTAAATTCTGTTCCAAAAAAATTAACAAGTTTTATGTCGGGCAAATAACCGAAACAGAACCTTGTCTAGAAGCTAAGTTTGCGAGAAGAATTCGTTGTTCGTCTTGCTTTCACTGGCCAGATGTCGAAGATAAAACTCTAATTACAGCTGAAGAAATTGTCTTACATCTGCCTGATCCTTCTATTAATAAAAGAGGAAAATTTAAATTTGATATTTCTTTCGACTCTTATAATATGTGTTAATTATTAAATGTTCATTTTCTCATTTTAGTTATACAAATAAAAGCTTATTACTTTGTTTCTACTTACCCCATGCGAGTTTTCATATGTATTTTATATGAGAATAATGACAGTGGTTTACATTTTCCCCAAACCAAGGGAAAGTGGAACCCAGTGCCTAACTTAAACTTTTTAAGTTATGTTGAAGGTTCTGATGCTTGAATTGAGCTCCAAATTTCAGTTTATGTAGACAATATGTTCATAAGTGTCCATAAAAAAATTGAACTTGATTAGCAATTTTTTAGTTTGGAAAAAAATAATATTTGTGAAACTCTCAAAAATCGCGGTTCCACTTACCCCGGTGTACCTTATATTAAGCATAGGTATGTAATAAATATGTATAAGTGCTGAAAATTCTATACGTATAAAATATAAATTTTATTTACAGAATTACCTGTCTAAAAATTAGTTATATGATAATACAATATTCGAAGGTTTTTCGATATATTTTAAATTCAATACGACCGGAAAATATTTTTAAAAAATGAGGTGTGGCCACCACACGACTTTCTTATACGTATGAAAGTGTTACTTCCGGTCCGAATTTTGAAATTTCATTTATGCAAAAAATATTCCAAATCTAACTCTAAATACTTTTGTACTCTTCATAAATATACATAGAATGCATAATTTACGACATATTTGCAAAAAATCGTTATTCGGGTAGAGTAAAAGTGATACTTCCGGTCCGAATTT
Source organism: Amphimallon solstitiale (assembly GCA_963170755.1). Taxonomy (NCBI): domain Eukaryota; kingdom Metazoa; phylum Arthropoda; class Insecta; order Coleoptera; family Scarabaeidae; genus Amphimallon; species Amphimallon solstitiale. The sequence goes on along the minus strand of OY720675.1, from coordinate 50,958,026 downwards.
TGAAATTTTTTTTATACAAAAATATTGGAAATTAAGTTCTAAATACTTTTATATTCGTAGCGTACCTGTCTAAAAAGCATGACTTGCGAAATATTCGCAAAAAACTGATTTTCGATAAGAGTAAAGGACCTATTTCCGGTAGGAATTTCGAAAAACTTTTTAAATAAAATTTTTCTCAATTTTAATTTTAAGTACATATGAATTCTTTATAAATTTGTTTAAACTTAGTAGTTGACGAAATATTGGCAAAATTCGATTTTTTCGCTGAAGTAAACTGCTACTTCCGGTCTACCGATTTTACTGAAAAACTAATCAGATCTCAAGAGGGAGATTAGACACGTAAATACAAAATTTGGAATTGATATCTACAGCGGTTTGACCGCTATCGTGGTCACACACACACAGACAGACAGACAGACAGACATTTTTTAAAAACCACTTTTTCGGTATCAGTGGACTTCAAAACGTGGACATCTGCAAAAATCTCGAGGTCGAAAATTTTCATCATCACAATACTTCCTTATACTACGTATAAGAAAGTAAAAACGGATTTTATTATCCGGTCCTAACTCAAAAATGACATTCATTATGTATATTTCTGTTTATGTAATTAAAGGAATAAACGTTATTTTATATAAAACGTATGGAATTTGAATCGTTTGTTTTTAATGTACGTGATTATGATCTGCTTTTACTTCTTGTCACACCTATCATGCTCATTCATTTATAAATTATAAAGCCCTTTGTCCGAACTTTCGTCACACTTAAAACGTAAGCGATTAGTGAGTAGCCTACTTCACAGAAATTTTCAAATATCTAATTTATTCAGTTAGAATAGGAAACAAGTCAGTGACGGCTCGTTTATAGTAATGCTATCACCCAAAAACATATTTAGAGAATTAATAACATAAAAAAGTCTTTTACCTAAATATTAAAGAAAGACAATTTGAAAATATAGTTCTATTGAATGTTTTAATAGGCATTTGTTCCTGAAATCAGCGATAGGTAAATATTTGCCAATATTAAACTAACCATAAAAATAAAATGCCAATGCTGTTACAAAACTGCACAAGACACCTATTAAAAAATGTATACTAATATATAGACAGATTCAAAATGATTGTCTACTCCGGTTTATGAATACATGACACATTTTAGGTATTTTAAACATTTTTCGATTAATGTTCAACATTTATCGACAAATAAGCGAAGTTTATAAAGAGGACATATATTACCTACATTGCCTTTATGGTTGTGCTTTTGTATAAGGCATAACAGAAATAATTTATACCACCCAAAGTAAGACAGTTTATTTGTATTCTATGTAGGTACCTACTTTGAAAGAACAAAACATACCGGGTGTCCACACGAAAACTTTATATTGAATTATTTCTGGTGTTTTTGAAGACAAAAACTTGAAATTTTGGGTGGTTGTTCAGGATATAGGGGGACAATGAATAGTGTATTTCATACCGCCCCATCGGGTCACCTGCCGCCGCCGGCCACCCCCACTCCAATATTTTAAATGACACCCTGTATTTTTTTTTGGTGGTTTTGAAAGAACACAATTTTCTTGATATTCCTATGTGAAAAAACTAGTAGCACACATTATGACATTTATGAGATATTTAAATTTAAAAGTTTCAGATATCAGAAATTATTAACTCCGAAAAATCATAAGTTAGTCATGGAAATACTTAAAACAAGATTTATTCACAACATTTTAGTTAAATTAAATGCTCAAATTGTTCACCGTTTACATTTAAACATAAATAAAGTCTATTTTCAAAAGCATTTCTAACATTTTCGAACACTTGTGGCGTTAAATTTCGACATTCCTCTGTTATTCTATTACGTAAATCAGCTATTGATTGTGGCGGTGTCTTATAAACAACAGACTTCAAATGTCCCCACAAAAAGAAATCTAGGGGAGTTAAATCGGGGGAGCGAGCTGGCCATTCAATAGAGCCCCTACGTCCAATCCAATGTCCTGGGAAAATATTATCCAAATAATTCCTAACGTCTAAACAGTAATGTGGCCCAGCTCCATCTTGTTGAAAATATAATTGCTCCTCCTCTATTTCATTCAAGTTTTCTTCTAGACACTGTATGATGAGAGGATGTATTAGCTCTTCCAAAAATTGTAAGTACTTAGGTCCATTTAAATTTTCCTGGAAGAATATCGGGCCAATTACTTGGTTATTAAGAATTCCAGCCCATACATTAATTTTTTGGGGATATTGTGTATTGCCTTCTCGGAAAAAATGGGGTTTTACGTCGCTCCAATATCGACAGTTGTGTCTATTCACAAGACCATTTAAGTAAAAGCAACTTTCATCACTAAAGCAAATACTTCGCAAAACATTTCCATTTTGCCGAATCATATCTGTCATTATTTCACAAAATTCGACTCTTCTGTCGAAATCACCGTCACCCAACTCTTGGTGAAGTTGAATTTTATAAGGGTGCATTTTGTTTAATTTTAATATCTTATGGCAGGTTGATTTTGGCACTCCCGAAATTTCGGATAATTTTCTCAACGAAAGCTCTGGGTCTAAATTAATATGCCCAAGAACTGCTAGTTGCATAGCTTCATTTAGTACACCACAATTATTCGTATTCCGTTTTTTATTATTTACAGATCCAGTTTGCAAAAATTTTTCTATTAGCGTTCTGACATAAGCAACAGCTACGTTTCTGTTTGGATGGTTTTCATTGAATAACGTCGCCGCTTGGGAATAATTTTTGTTTGCAATCCCATACAAAATCACTATTTCAGTTCTCTCTTCAAGAGTATAAACCATTTCAGCGAAAAAGCCGAAACTTTAAGAACAATTTTACAAGTATTAATATTAATGAAACACAAAAGTCACAATTTTGACAATTCTAATTTAAAGCAAACTATTTCCATGACTAACTTATGATTTTTCGGAGTTAATAATTTCTGATATCTGAAACTTTTAAATTTAAATATCTCATAAATATCATAATGTGTGTTACTAGTTTTTTCACATAGGAATATCAAGAAAATTGTGTTCTTTCAAAACCACCAAAAAAAAATACAGGGTGTCATTTAAAATATTGGAGTGGGGGTGGCCGGCGGCGGCGGGTGACCCGATGGGGCGGTATGAAATACACTATTCATTGTCCCCCTATATCCTGAACAACCACCCAAAATTTCAAGTTTTTGTCTTCAAAAACACCAGAAATAATTCAATATAAAGTTTTCGTGTGGACACCCGGTATATAACGATTAATAAAAGTATGTATCCTGTGCCTACTATACCAACATATACTAGGAACGTAACGCAATCTTTTTGAATCTCCAACACCAACGTAATACAAAATTTTGAGAAAGTTAGGAGAAAAGATAGATAAACAAACTGAAGATACAGTGTAGATATACGTTTATGATATTGGACCTATACTAGAAACAACGCCGAAACATGCAGAAAAAGAGATTTTTCTACTCCCATACATTAATTGTATCATTAGATATGCTGAAGCTGTACTTTAATGATGTCCATTAAGAGACAGATTTTCATTAAGATACAAGTGTATATCCAATAGGAATGCGACATTCCAATATTCATCAATATTCAATATGGCCACTTCATATCTGAGAGATATAAAAATTAATTAAATTTGACAGTTCTCTGCAATTTACTAGTAAGTAGTTAAAATTTGTGCTTTTTTGAAAATATAAACGGTAAAAATGAGGGATAATGACAGTAAAATGTAAAATTTTACTCCACCAGAAATTATGGAGCAAGCCTTAAATAGTAGCCACGTACAATTTATTACCATTTAAATTCGCAAAATCGAACGGAAAATTTTACGCTCAATTTATGAAATGGAATGTTCAAAAAATATGTTTTATTATGGGGTCGTAGAAAAAATAGTGTATGCAACTCACATTTAATGACTATTAAGACACTCGTATTCATTACGCCAATAGTAATTTTCATACTCGTGTCTTAATAGCCATCACTATATGCTCGTTGCATAATATACTATTTTGTTATTGTTTATTCGGTTTATCTTTATCAGTGAAAAGTACCAGACCATGACCACATACATGGGAAACAGTGCTGTCCGTAACTTCCCAACTGCGTTGCCAAGCGAACAGGTGGAGCGAGAACAATTCCCGATCCAACTGTTGATGTGACCAATTACAGTAGTAAAACTAACCAAATGTAGTGCTTTATTTACCTGTAAATCAACAATAATTGTTAACCGAAAACCCTATATTAACGCAATAGTGTCCTTAATATAATAGCTTTAATTTTTGCAATACATATTCAGCAATGCCAGAAAACAAACCTATTCAAGACTATTTTTTTTTTAAATAATGACTGTCAGTAATTCTAAATTATATTATCAAAAAACATAAAACGGTTTCATACTACGAGTAAAGAATAGAACAGGAGAGAGTCTCCTTAATAATAATATTTGTCCAAATTTGGTAACTAAATATGGCCGCCGCAATGCCTAGGCGTGCATAAATATTTTGTAGAGGGTATATGTACACTTCCTGTGTTCTCGATAATCATTTAGAATAGGTTGTTAGTCCAAAAATAATTAAAGAAATATCGTGAGTGTATTATGTTTTCAATTCTTTTCTTCTTTTTAATATATTATAAACGGGTTTAAATGAAATCTGCGTCAAAAATATGACAAATATTAAATGACTTGGATATATATATGTTACGACACTGAACACATAATCAGACATGTCAGATATATGACAATTTATTTAAAATACCTCTTTAAATTATTATTGCCTATGTTGAATGCCAATGAAATAACTTACCGATGAAGAGAAAAATTAATATTCTTTGTTCTTGCCGTTTTAGAACGACCACAAGCCACACAATTGACCATTATAGAAACACTAAAATGTCATTTTTGACATAACCGGACATAACTGACCTACCGAAAAGGGTAACTCCGTCTAAAAAATACCTATTTCCACACCACGTTATGCTCTCTCCTGTTCTATTCTTTACTCGTAGGTTTCATAAGTCAAAGTGACACTTGAACCATATTATTTTGCTTTATGCGTTTTCAAACAGATAATTTGTAAAGAAAGTTTGTTTTAACAAACAAATGTGCTGTTATTAAGGCCACTTTACACCATGCTATTTTCATACTTTTTCTATACTAATATCTAGAAACTAGAAAAAATAGTCAGAAAAAGTATCATGTAAATCACAAACATGCTTCCAAGTTTTAAAACTATGCTAGATACTATACTATTTTCAAAACTAGATCCAGTCCTATTTTTGTTTCTAAATTAATTCTAGAACATGCGCAGAAGTAGTTTTGGCAGATTGGCCAACATCGGAAAATAAATACAAAGTCAGTATATTATTGGAAACGTAGTTAGGTTATGTACGGTTGAGCGTTATCGGTAATTGTATGCGAAATTTATTTGTTTGTTTCACACTTATTGTTTCGAATTAGGTGAGTACAAATGAATGATTAAATATAAACTTCATATTTAACTTCATTGTTTACTATCAAGTTGGTAGAAGTTAATGGCTGTTTAGTAGCGTCACCACGCATTGATTTGTTGTACTGACACCTAAAAAAGTATTTAGAAAATCCTAGAATAGAATCTATTATAGAAAAAGTATAGTTCTAGTATCGTGTAAAGCCTGCTTTACATACTGTTACATGTCAATCTATATACTATTTCATCTCTGGTGATTCATCAGTAATCTACTTTTTGTTTAATATCAATAGTGTGCCAACGTCACAAAGTTCTCAGAGTGGGATGGTAAATCTTTTTGAATCTCCCTGTATTACATGAAAAACAAGATGCATCAGATTAAACACATATGGAAACAATCGGGCGTTGTAACATTGTAGTATCAATTTATAAAATTCATCTCTACTAGAAACAGTCAGCCATATTATGGAAACTTTTTAGTTTGCAATGAATCAAATTACCCTAACCCTATAGAGGAATTATGAATGTAACGGTATGCTTTTATCCTACATATAAAATCTGTACAAAATTTATCAACAATTAGAAGTGTGTTAAATTTGCATTATACTGATTATTTCATGGAGATTGGTTGCAATATTTGCTTCATGTCCGAAAAGTAAAAATAAAACAAAGCAATTTTTAAAGTTTATAATTTTCAAATAGCAGAGAAAAGCTATTCAAGCATAACTTAAAAATAAAATAAAAATACAAAAATTATATAATATCACAGATTATATCTAATATTAATTAGTCCACAATCATCACTTATGCTTTGATTTATGTTCCTTTTTATGATGTTTCTCCTTTTTATGTTTCTTCTTATGTTTATGAGACTTCTTCCTTTCAACATCATCCTTTTCTACCCATTCTTCATCCACTGCAACATTTGGTGAATAGGTATAAGTAGATACTTGTATTTTTTGCGGTAATGCTGGTCCATACATATTTTGGTCCTTTACAATATCCATTTTAACAGTATCTGGCTCCATATTAGTTTCTTCAATATTTTCGTCGACTTGTTTTTTGTCAACATTTGTTTCTTCCATGTCAGCATCTTTCTTTTTAAACAAAGGATTGAATTTGATGTGTGACAATATGCCTTCTTTTGGGTTCTTTATTTTAGGAATTAAATAGTCATTTAATACATTTTCTTTCATCATAGTCTCTCGACTCTTCTCCTCTTCCTCCTTCTTTTCTTCGTCCTCAGTCTCTGATTCACTGCTACTGAGAAAAACTGCTCTAAATAAGTCAATATTCTTAGACACATCAATTCTGTCTGTAATATCAGGTGGAGGCTTGTCTTTTTCTTCTGTAATATTTACAGAATCAGTAACGGGTTCTGCAGCTACAGTGATTGCTGGCTTTTCTACTTCTACGATATCTTGTGTGGTATTGGGAGTCTCTAATATAAGCATGGGATTTGATATATGCGGTGAGTCTTCTACTTCTTTTTTTGCAGTAATTTTTAAACCAGGTTCTAGTTTTATATTGTCTTCATTATTCTTTTGATATTCAAAAATTATATGATTTTTCTTCCTTTCATTTTTTTTAAGGCGATCGCTGAAAAATAAAAATACTACATTAAGACACGAGAGTACTAAGAGATTTGAATATTTGAAATCAGTTCAGTAGGTATAATACACAAACTATGAGCACAGATTAAACAATCTCAGACTGCTAACTAAATCCCAAATTTTATCCAGATTACGCCTCCTTGTTTAGCAAATGAAAATATCAATGCTCTACCATCTTTGTCATATTAACTGAACCGGAGTTGAGATGGCGCTAGGGACATTTGAAATTTTTTGTTTTGTTGTGGTTATGTGTCATTTTAAACAACATTGCAAATTCGACGTATTATTGCAATCCTTTCTCGTTGTACACCATATTAATTGTATGTTGATATTGATCGCGAGTTTATGATTAAATAAGTACAGAGTGAAAATTAGCGAACTGTGGTATAATATAAACTCATAGGAATATATTGCGTTAGAGTAATTTCATGTATTATATAATAATAATAATAATAATAATAATAATAATAATAATAATATGTATTTATTGACCAACAGAGTACTCCATTTACAGGACAATTATACAAAATAATTCGGAGCAGCTGCTCTATACAATGTAGAAATGAAAAACATAAAATAAAAAAATAAAAAAGAATAACAATTGCGCTGAAGAACACAATAACAAAAAGAGAGTCTGTCATTAATCAGTCATAGTGCAGTAAATCTTGCAACCCAACCGCACAGCTACCTGAACGGATCCGGACAAACAGCCATAATATTAGTCATCATGTGCGTCAGAGGTGCTTTACAAAGAATGTTTGTTCTACGCCTAGGTAAAACGAAAGACTCAGAAGATCGCGTCAAATGCGAGTGAATAGCAAAGTCAACTTGCGAGAGCAAGGCAGATGAGTCTATTTTGTTGTTAATTAAATTAAAAAGAAAGTTGGCACTACTGATCCTTCTTCTGTCAGATAAAGACTGGAAGGAATGTCTTTCTAGGAGAGCAACGTAATCGACGCCCCTAGGAGGATAAGCGCCATCAATTCTGTAAGTAATAAATTTCAGGAAACGTCTTTGCACCCGCTCCAAGATTAATTCTTGGTATAAATAGTGCGGATACCAAATGATAGCACCATACTCCAGTGTACTCCGAACGAAGGCGTAATATAATGACCTTACAGCCAGTAAACCACTGAAACCCCTGCAAGAACGGATAAGGAAGCCCAATGATTTAGTAGCCGCACTGCAAATTGAATAAATATGGTCCGTAAAGCGGAGAGCGGAGTCGAACAGGACTCCTAAATCCTTGAACCGTGCATGCCTGGGTATTGCAATTTGATCTACATGGTAATCAAAGAAGATAGGGTTCGCGACTTTAGTGTACGTTACTATTGCGCATTTTTCTACATTTAAGAAAATTTTATTTTGCAGGCACCAATCATTAACTATCTGCAAATTGTCCTGAAGTAAGTGACAGTTTTCAACACTTCCAATCTTCATAAAGATCTTCAAGTTATCGGCATATGCCAGGACAGAGCAATTCAGAGAATTTAAGAGGTCATTAATGAATATATTGAATAGCAAGGGACCAAGGTTGGATCCCTGGGGAACACCTGATGTCGGTGTAAAGTGACCAGAACTGAATCCGTTGTAGCATACGTAACAGGACCGATGACAAAGGTATGAAGACAAGAGCTTGAGCAAGCCAATCGAAAAACCGAAGGCATCAAGTTTTTGGAGAAGCAACGAATGATCAATGCTATCAAAGGCTTTAGCAAAGTCAGTGTAAATGACGTCAACTTGAAGGCGTTGATCCAAAGCTTTGCTAATATACTGTGTTATTTCGGCTAGATTAGTGATGGTAGATCGCGCAGGCACGAAGCCGTGTTGTCGGGGTGAAAGTAACAATTTAGATTCAAAAATTATCTGCTGATATATGACAAACTCAAACAACTTGGCAAAATTACTTAAAATACTAATGGGTCTATAATTAGTCATATCACAACGGTTACCCTTTTTGTAAACTGGCATAATTCTACTAATTTTCCAAACGTCAGGAAAAGAACTAGTTTTAATAATCAAATTAAACAGAATTTTTAATGGTTCACTTAGCACAGACCCGCAGTCCCGCACAAAGAAACTAGGTAAACCATCATGTCCAGCTGTTAGATTGGGTTTGAGTTTCTTAATAGAACGTAACACATCATCATTGGTGACGGAGCAGATTGAAATAGAGTGCATACTACAGCCATCTGGCGAATAAAAAGTTGAACTGGGTTGGAAGACGTTGGAAAATGCACTAGCAAAAGCATCAACTATAGATTGAGGAGTACGACACTCATCATTGTTGTACGACATATACCCTGGAATTCTCGTGCTGCCACTCTTACTCCTAACGAATCTCCAAAAAATCGCAGGATCTGCCGTGATTTGAGATTCTATATAAGCTTGATAGTTGTTGTAAGCTGTGGACACTTCATATTTGACTTTGGATCTTAGTTTATCAAATTCATTTCGATCTGATGGACGCCCGCTTCTTTTCCATTTCTTGAAGTAGTATTCTTTTGTCCTAATAAGTTGCTTGATCGAGGCGTTATACCACGGTGGAAAGTGACGTTTAGAAGACCGAAACTTCGGCACAGTATCATCTATGATGGAATACAATTTAGCGTAAAACGCCGAAACAGCAACATTTACATCTGTATAAGACTCAAGGAACATCCATTCTGCACAGGTAATTTCATTATATAATTTTAGAAAGTTCGCCCGACGAAAATTATATCTGTAGTTTGCATTCGAAGGAAAATTCATACTTGAGGAACCCGACATACACTTAAAAGTTATATCAAGTGCCGGGTGGTATAAATCCTCAGAGATCAAAGGAGAAGCATCATGCACAAGTTCAATTTGAACGTCAAGATTTGTAAGAATTAGATCCAACAACCTGCCACGAGCATTGGTAACGTGGTTGAGTTGACGTAGATTCAAAGATGAAATCAAATGCGAAAGTGATTGAAACTTTCGGTCAGAATTTTTATTAGCTGAATTGAATGAAGGGCAATTAAAATCGCCACAAATAAAAACGTGTTTGTTCAAGAGCTTAAGTGTCAGACAGTCCGTGAAGATCTCATAGTCATCACAAGAGATACTGGGGGGGATATAAATATTAACAAAGAGAACTCTGTGGGTCAAAAACTCGCACTGTGAAATATTAACGTCAATAATTGGCACTAAAGATGAAATAGAAGAAATATCAACTGGCTTTATAGACAAACGGTTGGAAAATGCTGACAGCACACCCCCACCAGTAGATAAACCAACGCTCCTCAGTCGCCTATCAGATCTGCAAACCAGATAAGAAGGACTGAAAACTTCAGCATCATTTATTTCAGAGGTAAGCCACGTTTCTGTAAGGAATACAGCGTCAGCATCCAATGAGTGAGTATGCATTTTTATTGTATGAAGTTTGGATCGTAAGCCACGAACATTTTGGTAAAGAAGTCTGAGATTGACACAGCTGGAGTTATTATTGTTGGATGTAGTCAGTTTACCTGATTTGGGTTCTTCGTAATCCTCTCTAAAAAACGGCTAATTCTCGTTCCCGAAGGCCATAGCTCAGGATTCTTCGCCTTTTCCAGCATATCGAAAGCTACTGACACTTTAAACGATGCGTATTCGTCCGGCCGTTTCGCGTTCAGCTTCATGCACTTAACGTGAGAGAAGTCATTATCTTTTAAATGAGTCTCAACATCCGCTGTTGTAGTATTTGGATCAAATCCGAAGATGTGAAGATGCGCGTAGTGCACAGTGCCTTTTAATCTAATATTAGTAGCTGTACCAAGAGAGGCGTTAATTCTCCTTCTGTTCTTTTGCCGTCGCTGTACGAGTGTATATTCACCGTCGGAACATTTATCTTGCTCATTTCCATTATCGCTCGTACCCTGTATAGAATTTACAATATTTGTATTAATATTTGTTCGACTGGCATCCTCTTCTGGCTTGTTTTGCTTACTTTTTCTAGTCTCCGTTGGTTTTGTGTCCGCGACCTCGACCCGTTTTTTAGATGATACTTTTTCGGCGAAGGAATGTTGCACTTTATTTATTGGAGTAATCGATTTCGTTTTATCCATTATAGGTATTTTAAATACAGGATTATTATCAAATAATTTGACTAAATCAATGTTAGATTGTCTTAAAACCTCAACTTCTGTTTTCAGTTCAATTATTTTCTTATTTAAAACTGTAACTTCGGCATTTACAACATTTCTTATAAGGACTTCAAACTCCACACTTTTTAAATATTCAATTATTTTATCACTTTTATCACCGTTCGAACGTAAATCTGGCGGCATTTTCCAAAGATTAAGGTTATTAACTAATAAGTAAACAATTTGTTTGCGAGTCGTTGCACAGTAAACCGATGCTCGGCTCTATGTCTACTCTACTCCTACTTTATATATAATATGTGTAAAATATAATAAACAGAGTGTAAATATAAATATATATAATAATATAATAAACAGAGTGTAAATATAATAAACAGTGTGTAAATATAATAAACAGAGATTTCTATCAATAATAAAATCTAAGTATTTGTATTTTTTAAACGTACAAGTTGAGAGTATGTGTGATTTGTCCAATAGTTTTGTGTATTTTTCTGTTATATTAATAACAAGCACATTTCAAATTCCACACCAATATGCTGCTGGTACCATCTTCGTACACGTTCATTCATGTTGTTTTTCTAGGTTTGTTTTGTCTGTGCTATGAACTGGTTCTCCATTCGGAAAGCTTACATGATTGGTGGTATAAAATTAATTGCGCTGTAATCTCCCTCTGCTGACGTGTGAATGCAGTAATGCGCATATATAGGTAATTATACTATCTGTCTGTAATCGATCAATGACTCCGCCATTTCCGTTTTAGCAATTTTTACATTTTACAATTTCCAGAACTGCGTGAATTCAAATTAATTGTCTAATTTGACATGAGAATCCCATAAGCACAGTGTAAAGGTTTTTTTGCAGTGATGTTTAAAATTTAACTTTAACACAATATGAATTCGAAATTACAGGTTATTCATGCTATTACATAATATTGGCAATGTTATAGCTGCATGTAAAGCATGATCATAAGATTATAATTACATATGTTTATTTTGGAAAATTATTATATAGGTCCGATACTGGGGGTAGAATAAATGAAGGAAGAAGTTTCCAAATTGCCCAGTTAATAACATAAATATTTCTAAAGGTGTAAGTCAACTACAAACACCTATTAGCATGCGTCTTAATGATACGCCCATAAGCACTGGCATTTCATTGAATTTGACGTTCTATAGTTTGTGCCCCCGCTCGAATTATAATTGCCAAAATTGAATGAATCCAATCTTACCTATTAGACAAATATATTAGATTCTAGCATCTAATGGATATAATTTAAATTATATCGTTGTTTATATCATTTTCGGTGCATGAAAGTCATATTAGATGGCGCTGTATATTTTGTCTGAAGTAGAGTGCCTTAATAATCAGAGTGGTGACACGGATGAGATTTGTTCCGATAGGTTGACGCAAGTTGTACCCACATAATGGCGTCTCATGTCAAAATGTATTTTACATTCTTATCTTTATTAATCAGATTTTTTTAAATACACATCTATTTAATGCGCAAGTTATAAGGTTATTATATCAATCCAAATTTAATAACATCGAATTATTTGTTATTTTAGCATTTGACGATACCCACAGCTTACCCACATATTGGGCGATTTGGTTTGTATTGATTTCCTATCTCGTGTCATCACTATTATAAAGGCACTCTAGTCTGAAGGTCTATAGGTTACTAAATTAGCAACCTATACTTCATCTTCACAGCCCTTTAATTAAATTAAGACTTTCAAAATCTACATAAAACATAGGAGACACATGCGATATGAGCCATTAAAATACGATTCCCTAATGCTAGTTGAGTTGGTAATAATGTGCATATACAGAAAACAAGAATAGAAAATAAAAAGATTTTGTTTTAAAATCTATCCAAATATAAATTTTGTTAAAATGATAACAAAGATTAAAAAGCCTATCACTTCAATTATACACTGAAAAAAATCATAGTGTAATATAGATATATATTACCGAGTGATTCCCCTTATTTAAATTAAATCATAATTGTGAAAATTAAATTAATCCAAACCAACTGGGGAAATATGTTTGAATACAAGAAAGGGGCACAAACTGTAGGACATACAATTAATTAAAATGCCAGTACTTTTATGTAAAGCATTAACATATACCCATTATTTTATGTAAGAACATGCAGTATTAAAATAATTACTTACTCTAAAAGTGGCTCTTTGATGTTAAATCTTTTACATAGCAAGCTACAAGGCTGCCAATCACTGATAATCCTAGTTAAAGGTCCATACATTTTTAACTTTGCAGCATCTCTCATTTCTTGTGTACCATGGTCTACTTCAGTTTTCTTTACTACCTCTAACATATCAAGTGGATTCTCTGGTTGAGATGCAGAAACAAACTTATCTAGGAAAAGATCTGATGAGACAATCTCTTTACTACTTGTTCTTTCAGATGAATCTTGGGTATTCTCTGTCGATGTTTCTGGTGTAATTTTAGAATTACTTGTTGTACTTTGACTTGAAGTACTTGGCTGTGGATCTTCTGCACAATCTTCACCAATATATTTTGCCCTAATTGCAGCTGTCATGTTTTTTCTTTCAATTTTTTCCTCAATAATAGGTTCAAATCTGGATTTTCTTACTTTGTGTTTGCCACTAAAACTATGTGGAATAACAGGAGGAGGAAATGTTTGGGTGGGAAGTAATGGAACTTTTGATAAAACAAAATCATCAAAAATCATGTGTGAATTTTTCTCTTTTGTGATGATTTTCTTTTCTTTTGTTATTTCAAAATCATACTGCGACATATCATCTTTTGCATAAATGTCTTCATCTTCATTTTCAAAAGCACCAACACCGAATGCTTGCCCAGAAATTGATAGTTTTTTATCATTCTTATCCTTGATAACCAAATTAGTAGATTTAAATAAATTTAAATGAGATTTACTTAAACCTTCATAGCCGAATCCAAAAGTATTACTTTTTGGACATTTAATGTAATTTTTATATATTTCATGTATTATATTTTCATTACCAAAATTACGCTTTATTTCATATGTTTTAGGCATCACACAGCCATATACTTTAGGTTCATCTGTATCAGTCTTTTCTAATTCTTTTGGTCTTTGTTTTAAATCCATATTTTTCATTAGTAAATAGCCAATAGTTTCACTACCACTAGTTATTAAACTATGCAGTACTGGTTCACCAGGAATTGGTCCATCAGAAGGGACCTGAAATATAATAAAATATTGTATAATTCAGTGTTTATTAAATATATCAGATAATTCTATACATATTTTTTAATACAGAAAATAATGTAGGATTTAAAGGTACCTAATGATTTTATTTTTCAGCCGTACTAAAAAGTTTTCTTTGCAATACTTCTTTAACATAACAAGGAACAGAATTATAAATTTATAAAAACAAAGATATAAATAAGGTTACATTGTCTCAAGTAAAGAAACAAGAAAAATACGCAGATATACTTTCAGATCACAACCTTATATTTCCTTACCAAGTTATTCCTGATTAATACAACTTACTTGTTTCTTTCTTTTTTTGTTGTTTGCGTACTCCTTAGTTGCCTGTACAGTTTGAGGAGCAATACCATGTTCGCCAATATCTTCATCATCCATAAAATCCTCTGGTTTTGACTGCTTGGATTGGGCTTTATCACTACGAGAACTTTTAAATTCAGATGGCCTCCATCCCTCCAGTGACCCAACAGTATTATAAAAACCAGCAGAAAACCCTCCTGTAAATGCACCATGAAACCGACGTCTACCATGTGCATCTGTTGCAATTTGATCTTCTACTGATATTGGTTTCTTCTTCGGGACTGCATCTGTTGTTAAAACTTTAGTTACGAATATTTATAAAGTAAACGACTATTTACCTTCATCGTAAGGTTCTAGGGCTTTGCCGTAAAAACAATAATTTTCTTCTTCTGAATCGGACATTTTACAAATTCCAAGATCTAATGCAAATCTTGAGTATTATGGTTAGAATTCTAGCAAGTAATTTCGAGGTTAGTTTATTGAGCTTACAGAAAGTCGCGGTATTTTCAAAAATCATAATTTACTGTTACATTTCTAATTAGAAAATATATACGAAAATATTAACTTTAGGATTAACAGGTACTATAAAAAAGAAATATATTCACTATAACTTATTTATTAGAAGAATACATATAACCAACATAGACTTTTATATACATATATTTTCCTTCCTCTTTGTTACAATATGTTTATTTGGTAGCCGTTTATTTTGTTTCTAATGCTTTATCCACCCACAAACTCAACTTATCCTCATCTTGCAATCCTATTAGACGATCATGTACTTTTCCATTACGAAAAACTACTAAAGCAGGGATTGTACCAACCTGCAAGGAAATAATCAGTAATGTTGTTAGGAGAGTATACTGTACATAGTTACCTCATATTTAGCTGCGACTTCACCCAAAGAGTCAACGTCTACTTTTGCAAGTGATACTTTACCTTTAAGTTTAGCTACTACATTTTCTAAGCGGGGTTCTAAGGCTCTGCATGGACCACACCATCTAAATGAAAAACAATGGTTATATCTAAAGTAGAGTAAATAAACAATATCTTAAATGCAAATATTGTGTAACACTGAATAATTATTTCCGCCTTATATATTTTACTTAATATATAAATGGACATATAATGGTATATATTCTAAATGTCTTACGTTGCAAAAAAATCCACAATGACTGGGTCTTTACTATTTTCTACTTTTTCCAAAAAATCTTTATCATCTTGTACTTTGAATGTTGCATTTAGTGCACAGGTTGAAGCTATACTTCTGGAATTTACCCTAACAGCTTTTGTAAGAGCTTGTTTGATAGTATTACTAGTCGCCACAGACCACATTTCAAATAGTTAGTAGTAATGTAATAGTATTTAGAAAAAACGAAAGAGTGATCTATTTCACTTAAAATTTATGCCAATGTCAAAATCAAATGATAGGTTGGTTGAGTGCGCATTTTGCATACACTGCAATATCCCAACAAATAAATTATTGCCACACACGCTTGTTTATTATTTTTAGTAATTTATTGCTGCATTATTAAAATTTATTACAAATTTATGAGTTCTCTTTTTGTACTATTTTGTCATAATTATTTATGAAAAAGATTTATTTTTGCGTAAAGACGAGCCGCCCTTGGTTGTATATAATCAAAACATGTCAAAACAACCTAGCATCGTTTTAAAAATGGAGGACAGTAAATAAGTTTGTATTGGCGTGAATATATGCATACAGTCCAGTAAAGTGTGATGTAGTTCTTGTGCCATGGCAGATAGAAATGAAAAAGAATTGTTAAAATTACAAAAAATTACGGGAAATAATGTTTGTGCAGATTGTGGCAGTAAAAGTAAGTGATTTATGTGTTTTATATATAATGTTAGGGTGTACAATCGTTACAAATTAAACTAACATGTTATAAAAGTGTGATAACTTAAAACGGCAATAATTTTATTAATGAAATATATTACCTTTCATAATTTTCGTATCACTTATTGAGTAATATTCGTTTCATGTATTTTGGATTGCAACGTTTTATTATGTAAACACTACATACGAACTTCTTACTTAATTTCACACAAGAATATTTAGGACAATTTAATTCAATACTATGCACAAATAATATAATAATAAATATATCCGGACAGTTGTAGATTTATTGATTGAGAGTATCATTCCTTGTTGTTATTGTTTTTTTCCTCTTAAATCTTATTCCGTAATGAAATGTAGTTACCTTGGCTTTTGTATTTACATTAAATAATTTCAAAATACACGTACAGAAGCAAAATAATCCCGCTTGCATTTGTCATTTAAGAAAAGAATAATTGATAAACGTATCGATAAAATTGTAAACAAAATTATATGAATGGAAAACAAATGGTAGTAGTTTTTCTTAATGGGCTCGTTTTTGGGCATGGAGGCGTAGTGAATGATTGGCTTGATTCATTGTGACGCTTGTTTTTTACTTTATGAATGTATCTACTACAACCGGAATTTTAATTATTACATATTATAATATACGTTTATTGATATTTAAATGAAACCTAATTGTGCATGATTTATATGAATAAACAAATTAACTGTAATTTTATTGCACTTTGCTGCTGTTGTAATAATTTTAATAACTATTGCCTTGAATATTTCTTTGCCACCCTTTGTAAATATTAGATATTTAAATTATGTTCAATAAAAATGTTATCCCCGTGTAATGTTAAAAAATCAAAATGCTTAGGTTTTTTCCCGTTTCTGTTTCTAATCTAATTTTACGTAGGCATACCACCAGATACGGTAATATGCTTAATAATGATTCATTTTAATAAGGAAAATACAGGAATAAAATCACAAGTTTAGTTTGTAGATAATTTATTAAATATTGTATCAATGTTGATTACTAAAATTCAAAAATACCATTATACTAGTTACATAAGTAGTCTAACATGATTAGATTTTACTTAATATTCTTTTTATCAATGTTTTGAAAATTATGTGGAACATTAATTCGTTGTTATGTATTGTGTAAACGTTTGCTTTTCAAACTTCTGGATGAGTTTTCATTATCCCAGGTTTGGATAGACTTGCACCATTACTTTCATAATATATTAGCTTATTATACTTTCTAATATCGAGTATAGCGAAGTATTGGGGGATGATGACCGTTGTTCACCTCGGGATTTTTGCAATTTGTGCACCTTTGAAAGTGTTCTGACCAGTGCCGGATCTAGGAAATTTCTTAAGGGGGCAAGTCAGCACCATGCCGCCCTTGTAGCTATTTTCACTATATAGGTAATGCAGTAATAAATTCCATTTTGCCGCCCTCCGGAAATCCCGCCCGGGGCAATTGCCCCCTTTTGACCCCCCCTCAATCCGGTACTGGTTCTGACTACTAGATTTATAAACATGTCCAAGGAATAGAAAAGTGCTCAAAACGAATACGAGAACAATTTTGTGTATAAAGGTTTTTCAAAAATCCTACCGAATATCTTTTCACTCTTTGCGAATATTTCGCCAGTTAGGTATATTTTTCTAGACAGACATATTAAAAATATAAAATTGCTTACTTACAGCTTGATTGGAAACAATTCTGTATAAAAAAAATTCAAAATTTGAACCGGAAGTAATACTTTTACTTTTATCGAAAAGCAGTTTTTTGTCAATATCTCGCAAATTATGCATTCCAGATTTATTAATAGGATGAAAGTATTTAAAACATAATTTAGAACAACTTTTGTATAAAAAATTGTTACTACAGATACGTATGCATGTGCCCACACCATATTTTTTTTGTATTTATAACAAAGACTTTTGTTCAGAAGGAATTGCTTAGTAGTAAAAAACAACTTTACGTATATGTGACTTGGATTTGGTGCCCAGATTCTTACTCAGTAATTTAATACAAATGATATTAAATTTGGTAAAGCCAAATTAGTTTATTCTGTGTCGATTCTACCAAAGTACGGAATAAGACTATTAATTAGTATTAGAAGGAGTAATTCAAAATATCCAATCAAAACCTGAAACATATAAGATTGAATGCGATATTTGACATAACTAATCGTGTAACTAACCTATCTCGAGCATATACATATTTCTTGTAAATATGAAAGCAATAAATAATTAAATGAAGTGTTGGAAATCTCTTGGTGAAACATGTCGAAATATAAGCAAGTAATAACAAAAAACACACTTGGTATTGTTTCACAAATAAATATAATTAAATACTCGATGTACATTTCGCCTTGCGGCATCGTCAGGAGTTCTCGAGAAACTAAAGTAAAATTTAATATACTGTAACTACCTACTTCTAACAAAAAATGTAAATAAAAATGTACAAAAATAGAAAATTATGAAAATGTCATGGCTTATCTGGAAAGACCGTTTTTACAAGGCTAGGGTTTATTAGGGGTGAATTGATGAGTTCTGTTTGTTCATTATGAACATTGCCTGGTTGTAAAAGTAAACTTTCTTTTATAAAATAACCTTCTAGAACATTCATTTTTTTACTTTTATTTAAACTATACAGTACTTCTAAATTGTCTAATGAAAATTGATGTCCCGTGTCTAAAACATGGTTAGCTACACTTGAATTTTCATAATTTAATTTAACAGCTCGCATATGTTCTGAGAATCTTAATTTGAAATTTCGCCCTGTTTGACCTATATAAAATTTACTACAATCACTACAATTAATTCTGTAAATTCCTGATTTGTTTAGTTTAGCATTCGCTGTTTTATTATTTGTTAATTCTTTATTAAAGTTTAATAAAGAATTAAAAACTATTAAAATAATTGCACAAAATAATGGTTATAACTCATCTCTAATAGATAAATTAGTCAATAGAATGAACAAATCAATTACATTAAAATCAGCATTTCCCCCGTCCCAGGACTTGACATTAAAATAATGGGTTAAAATTCCATATTTAGGTAGTATAAGTATGAAAATTAGTAATGTTTTAAAGAAACTGGATTTTAAAATAGCCTTCTATAATAATAACACTTTAAAGAGTCAATTAACAAATAATAAAACAGCGAATCCTAAACTAAACAAATCAGGAATTTACAGAATTAATTGTAGTGATTGTAGTAAATTTTATATAGGTCAAACAGGGCGAAATTTCAAATTAAGATTCTCAGAACATATGCGAGCCGTTAAATTAAATTATGAAAATTCAAGTGTAGCTAACCATGTTTTAGACACGGGACATCAATTTTCATTAGACAATTTAGAAGTACTAACTGTATAGTTTAAATAAAAGTAAAAAAATGAATGTTCTAGAAGGTTATTTTATAAAAGAAAGTTTACTTTTACAACCAGGCAATGTTCTTAATGAACAAACAGAACTCATAAATTCACCCCTAATAAACCCTAGCCTTGTAAAAACGGTCTTTCCAGATAAGCCATGACCTTTTCATAATTTTCTATTTTTGTACATTTTTATTTACATTTTTGTTAGAAGTAGGTAGTTACAGTATATTAAATTTTACTTTAGTTTCTCGAGAACTCCTGACGATGCCGCAAGGCGAAATGTACATCGAGTATTTAATTATATTTATTTGTGAAACAATACCAAGTGTGTTTTTTGTTATTACTTGCTTATATGAAAGCAATATGTATATACATTGTAAATTATTGATATTAAATATTTAATAATTTGCTACACAAATAACAAATGATTCTACAATATCATCAAGATTCTTTTGTTGTTTACCACTCTA
This sequence comes from Amphimallon solstitiale, assembly GCA_963170755.1. NCBI lineage: Eukaryota > Metazoa > Arthropoda > Insecta > Coleoptera > Scarabaeidae > Amphimallon > Amphimallon solstitiale. Next base: position 50,937,616 of record OY720675.1, on the reverse strand, counting down.
CATGAATGATATGATGCTTTTCCATGATTATTACAGCATTACCTAGCAATTTGTGTAATGCTTGATCAAACTATTCTTCAAAAATTATTAAATAACATTTATTTCTTCATGGCAGTCAGGTGTTTTTGTACCTTCGAAAAAAGAAACTGCACACCAGCTACCCATATAGTATGTTCGAAATATTCCTCAAATAATAGTAGTTTCAAATGCCTGCCCACTCTTTCTTAGGAGATCTAAGTTTACCTGTCCTATTTTTTAATTTTGCGATATAAGTACAGTTGATTTTGCGAGTCTTATAATATATACATATTTATAATATATTGAAGTGTCTTGGAGATGTTCACTGCAATTATTGTTGTTTCCATTTTTTGATTTTGTAACGTTAACATATTGTACATATTTAAAACTATTTTTCGTCCTTTCAAGTGTATCAATAATTGACGCTGTTTGGATGGTGAATTAACGGTTTGCTTGGACCTGGTTGGGCACTAATGTGCATGATTTAAACGTACAGGTAGTATTTAACAACACAATAAAATATAATAAACTACAACAAACATGTAAGATAATGTTCACAGGTGAAGGTTTGCTTATGTTATAAAACATGGCGGATATCGCGTGTTTATTTTTCCATATTAAATATACCTCCGCAAGACCAGTGAAATCTCTTAAAAATATATACTGTTTTGGTGCGATATTTGGATCACTCCTTATTTTGAGACAAGGTATAGAATTTAGTATCACAAGAACTGTTGTTCTTTTTAATGAAGGCATTTATTGTGTACTATTAACCACTTTTTAAAGAGTCAATCGCACTATGCCCACTTGTATAATTATGTAATATTTGATGGTATACAGGGTGATTCTTAATATATGCGACAAACTTTAGGAGCTGATGGTTATTTTGATCATAAAAGTTCATAAGAACATATGTCCAAAACCGCTTAGTTCAGAAGTTATACAATGTTTAATAGAAAGTTAAAATAATAAATAGTTTTATTATAAATTAACAAAATAATCAGTAAAACAAAATTAACTTATAGTAACTGTTGAAAATGACCACTCCCAACTGTAATACAAGCTCTCTGTCAATGTGTGGGCCGGAATTGTTGCAGATCACTTGTTAGGTCCACATTTTTTACCGATGCGGTTAAATGGCGAGGTATACCGCAATTTTCTTGAAGAGGAGTTACCACTACTGCTGGAAGAAGTTCCGTTGCAGTTAAGATTACAAATGTATTTTATGCATGACGGTGCTCCAGCGCATTTTAGTTTACTTGCTCGCGAGTTTCTGGACAGTACGTATCCAAATCGATGGATAGGACGGGGAGGTCCACAACCGAGGCCTCCTCGGTCTCCAGACTTAAATTCATTGGACTTTTTTTCTCTGGGGCCACCTTAAATCATTAGTTTACACGACTCCCATGGAAAATGTCGATGAACTAAGAAATCATATTATAGCAGCTTTTGAAACAATTCGAAATACCCCTGGTATTTTCGAACGGACTCACCAGTCAATACGACGGAGGATAGCAGCTTGTAGTACAGTTGAGGGCGGTCAATTTCAACAGTTACTATAAGTTAATTTTCTTTTACTAATTATTTTGTTAATTTATAATAAAACCATTTATTATTTTAACTTTCTATTAAACATTGTATAACTTCTGAACTAAGCGGTTTTGGACATATGTTCTTATGAACTTTTATGATCAAAATAACCCCAGGAATCAGCTCCTAAAGTTTGTCGCATATATTAAGAATCACCCTGCATAACAAGCATTAAATTTAAAAAAAATTGGATCAATCATATATCTTTCTCACATACTTGTACCAGAAAAGTGTACAAATATTTTTCATTGAAATTGTACATAATATAATACTGAGAATTACTACAATTAAACGAAAACATGGGGATTATTAAGAGACAAAATCAAATACTAAGGTTTAGATAAAATTTCCACAGAAACTAAAAATAAAATTTTAGAAGCATTTTATAAAAAAAATTTCGAAATTCGTACCCAAAGTAGATCTTTTTGTCTTATTCTTTTTATCAGTTTTTTGGCAAATATCTCGCAAATTATGCATTCTATACAGATGTATTAGTATAAAAGTATTTAGAGCTCAAGTTGAAACAATGTTTGTATATAAAAAATTTCAAGATTTAAACCGGAAGTTGCACTTCTACTCACATGTTTATTAAGAGGACGAAAGTATATATATATATATATATATATATATATATATATATATATATATATATGTATATATATATCTTAACTTTTGTATAAAAAAATCGGAACGCACATACGTATAAGAAAGGCGTGTGGTATCCATACCTATTTTTTTTTTACTTTGTATTAATTAGATCTCAAAATGTCTCAGACACAATTCAGTATATTTTATGCATAATAAGAAATTTTTAGTCGTGTAGTAAATAAAAATTAAAATAGTAATTACGCTTCAGTATGTTTCGAAATATCGAAAACAAAGCTGTCTCATCGACAACAGTTAAAAAATCTGTTATTCTAGAGTGAACTGAAATGTTTGTGTTTGTAAAGTGTTGACAGTGCTCTGTGTCCAGTATTGTTTGTAATATTGTGTTCAATATTATTTCACTGAGGGTGACAATTTAATTGCCGAAATACGTGTGCTGTATTGTGGAACATGCTTCAACCTAACAGTTTCCAGTTCTTTGCCTTTCTTTTCCACTTTAAAATGCTTTTTTTCCTCAACCTCCTGCATAACTACTTATTTATATCTTGTCTTCACTGTTCTGTCTTCTGTCATTCTTTTCTAATATGCTAGATTTTTTTGTTTATGCAATACTTTCTTCTCTATCTAAATCGTAAATTTTCCTCCAAATATTCATCTAGATTATTTTCCTATCATCCCAAACATTCTTCATTCTATTTCGTTTTCGCCATGTAGTCTATATACACGTGTCCAACTGCTTTTTCAAAAAACCTGTTTTTAACAACTGCTTTTATTTCTACTGGCTTTTTCCTTGCTGGCGTACTGATTCTTCTAACTTGGTTTTTCTGTCCATGTATGTGAAGAACCATTTTGTTGACCCTGCAATTCTTAGTGCAATTTTTCCATTGTGTTCTGATCTCTAGCTATGTATTAGGGTTATATCGTCCACATAAGGTAATTGTTAGCGGTTTTAAGGGGATATTAAAGCGGTCGAGAAAGCAAGATATCGAATTTATCAGTTTTTTTTTACTATTGTTCAAGATAGAAATGTGAAATTTTCTGTACAACTCCAATATAGATATGAGTACACGGAAAGGTTGTCAGATTATGTAATTTTTTGTCACAACCACCTATTTTTTTTATTCCAAATTAGAGTAAAATGTACGTGTGTTTCTCCATCAAAATCTGAAAGAATTAAATGAAATTGATCAAAACGGATGTAATTCCCGTGTAGACCAATGTTTTCTTGTGAGATATAGCTTTTTGAATTGCGGAAAAAAGTTTAATTTGAGTAATTAAATTAAGAAATTCCGGAATGCTGCGATACTGAATTATTTGTATTTTAGCAGCGCCTTCAGCTGCTACGGATGTGCACCCAACTTCTTGGCCCCGCCTAATAGGACTGTCCGAACTTTTTGCTGTTGTTTGGAGTATTTTATTTCACTTTTTCTCACTCCAATTTTACGCATTCATATTATTACCAGTTTCGAAGCTATATGATTTTACCATGCAAGTATACATATACGAAAAAAATTTTTCGTATATGGATAAATGTATGAATGCATTGTATTGTATATGATTTTAATGACAATACAGAAGTAGGTATAATAGATACAATTTATTTTTATTTTGGTGATTGACTTATTGCGATTTTGGTTAGTTCTTTAATTTGTATGCAGAAATAGCGTTGCAGTAGCATTGGAACATGTTGCTGCATGTATTATGCTTGTATTGCCTATTTAGCATCCGCTATAGTAAATTAATGAACTTAGAAAATTTTTTGAATTTTCTTTATAATTTCGTGGCGCGTAAAAGGACTCAATTAAATTGACTTTTGGTGATTGACTTATTGCGATTTTGTTTAGTTCTCTAGTTTGCATGCAGAAATAGCGTTGCAGTTGCATTGGAACATGTTGCTGCCTATTATATTTTTCGCATCTGTTAAAATAATTTACGGACTTTGAAAAATTTTTAAAATTTTTAAAATATTTGTTTGAGTTGTGTAATAGACATTTTATATATGTGATTTAATGATAAAATAATTGTCATATACATATATTTATTTTTCAATGTGTGATATCGCCTGGCTTTTCTACGAACTGGATATTTATGCCGCAGAAATTTCCCAGTTGACAATATTAGTGCCCGATGAATGAAGCTCCGCATCAGTATTTGTCTTTTTTTTAATTTGGGGCGCGTATTCCAAATTTTGTATTTAGTAGTATAATCTCCCTCTTGAGAAATGATTAGATTTTAAGCAAAATTGGCAGACCGGAAGTAGTAGTTTACTTCAGTGAAAAAATCGAATTTTGCCAGTATTTCGTCAACTACTAAGTTTAAACAAATTTATAAAGAATTCATATGTACTTAAAATTAAAATTGAGAATAATTTTATTTAAAGTTTTTCGAAATTCCTACCGGAAGTAGGTCTTTTACTCTTATCGAAAATCAGTCATGCTTTTTAGACAAGTACGTGACGAGTATAAAAGTATTTAAAACATAATTTTCAATATCTTTTGTATAAAAAAAATTTCGAAATTCAGACCGGAAGTACCACTTTTACCCTTATCGAATAGCGATTTTTTGCAAATATGTCGTAAGTTATGCATTCTATATGTATTTATCAAGAATACAAAAGTATTTATAATTGGATTTGCAATATTTTTTGTATATATGAAATTTCAAAATTCGGACCGGAAGTCGCACTTTTATTCTTAGCGAGTAGCACTTTTTTGATAATATCTTGCAAAGTATGCATTCTATCGAGATTTATTAAGAGAATAGAAGTACTTAGAATAGGATTGTGAATAATTTTTGTATAAAAAATTCTTAAAATCCTATAATTTGAAACGCTCATACGTATAAGAAAGTCGTGTGGTGGCCACACCTAAGTTTTTCATTAAAATTTGGGAAATCATTTATAAATTCTTTTTCACAAGATAACATAGTAAGGGCATTTAATCCGTCTTCTTTCATTGTATTTCTCAGGAAAGTTTTTATTCTCTTCAGTCGTGAAAACTGGCGTTCCGCTTCAGACGTTGTCATTGGGATTGTAATGACAATTTTTAAAAGCTTAACAACTTCATTAAAGGTGTCGCTTAATCCATCCAGCAGAAGGCCTAGCAGACCTACAGCACTGACTTCTATATTTTGCCTAAATTCTTCTCTAGAATATTGAACACTTAATTCAGTTCGTAGTCTGCTTGCATTGAGACATGGATAAAATTTTACTGCTTCTTTAAGGCAATCTTCCGGAATTTTTTTTTGAAAAGAGGAGAACTGTTTAAAAGAAATTAAGTTTGCTAATATTAAGTGCCCTGTATACCGAAATCTAGTTTTTATTTCAAGCAAAATAATATCGCACACTTCAATAGTCTCCCTCCGTCTTTGGCTACCATCAGTTACTCTTCGTCGCGTTGATGGTCGAGGAGTCAGTTCTGAGTCATTTTGTTTAACCAACTGATTATCTGTGTCAACGATTTCGGTTCGAATTTTTCCAATAGCGCGTTCAAAATTATCTAAATTATTCTTGATTTTTAATGCATCTGTATTGACATTTTGTAATTGATTAAACAATATGTGTGTCCGTGTGTGTGTGACCACGATAGCAGTCAAAGCGCTATAGCTAGCAATTCCAAATTTTGAATTGACGTGTATAATCTCCCTGTTGAGAACTGATTAAATTTTCAGTAAAATCGGCAGACCGGAAGTAGTAGTGTACTTCAGTAAAAAAATCAAATTTTTCCAATATTCCGTCTACTAATTTTAAACAATTTTATAAATAATTCATATATACTCAAAATTAAGTTTAAGAAGAATTTTATTATGAAAGTTTTTCAAAATTCCTACCGGAAGTAAGTCTTTTACTCTTATCGAAAATCAGTTTTTTACCAATATTTTGCAAGTCATGCTTTGTAGACGGGTACGTTACGAGTATAAAAGTATTTAGAAAAATTTCAAAATTCGGACCGGAAGTACCACTTTTACTCTTACCGAATAGCGATTTTTTGCAAATATGTATATGGTAAATTATGCATTCTATATATATCTATCAAGAGTACAAAAGTATTTAGAACTGGATTTGCAATATTCTTTGCATACATGAAATTTCAAAATTCGTATTATTAAGACAATGCAAGTACTTAGAATAGGATTTTGAATAACTTTTGTATAAATTTTTTTAAAAAGTGTATAGTTTGAAACGTTCATACGGAAACGTTCATACGTATAAGAAAGTCGTGTGGTGGCCACACCTCACTTTTTTTATTCAAAATAGGTAGAGATAATGTCCGTCGGGATGTATCTCGTAGATAACAAACAATACCGTGGTACAAAACTAGCCTGAATTTTGTTTTTTTGTGGGGCTTGTGTAGTGAGGAATTATGTATTGTGGTTTCCTAAATAAACATGTTTCTATGGAATATCAATAAAATCAACAGTTTATACATTTTTAGACAAAGTTGTTCAATATTTATGTGTACATTCATTATATAGTAGGTATATCACATCAATTTAAATTCCATCTTTTTATTTTGATTCGGAATCTGTTAGACCTTTCCCTCTCTTGGTTTAACAGAATAATTTTTTAAAAATATATTATTATACCTATAACTCACATACTTATATGTATATTATACACATTATACCTTATGTAGTTGATATAACGTAATCTACTTTAATAAAAGGAAAAAGGAATTGCTATCAAAAAAATTAGTCTTCCTGACTTTTATTATATTCACATTAGCAAATACATATTTTCATCCTTCTCTAAAATTGTGATTTTGCTGCTTGAGATAAATACCTATATGTACCAAATAAATGACAGTCAATGACCGTGCAAACGATAAGAATTTGCAAAATCACAATTTTAGAAAAGAATGAAAATATATATTTGCTAATGCAGAACAAGTGTGGCATATAGCGATTCGACTACTAGGAAATGACCAAAAGGTACCAGATGACACAATTTTAGAGGAGGATGAAAATATATATTTGCTAATGTAGAACAAGTGTGCATATAGTGATTTTGCTACTAGGGCTTATATTTCGTTATTTTTACCTCCCACGTCTAAACTATCAACTTCACTATGGGGTCGTCGCGAACTTTTTTGTAGAGAATTTCATGTTTTACAAAGAAGGTACTATACAATTTTGCTCTATCTAGCTTCGTTTTCAAGGCGGAGAGATATAACGTCTAAAAATGAGTAACTTTCACAAGTTTAGCAATTTTTAGAAATTATTTAAACAATTACTTTATAGCAAAATTAATTATATGCCCTATTCAGTCGATTTTCCTATATATTTCCTACTTTTTGATTGTTCGTGAAGTGAGAAAAATTTTAGTTTGACTGATTCGTGTTTGAATCGTTCCATCCTCGTTTACATGATTTTAACTTTCGGCCGAACCTGGATTGTGTCTAGTCAAAAATCTGGCTCCGTCTTCTTTTAAGAAGAGACAGATATAATATCGTGGTCCTCCTACAGCCTACCTCCCGCTTCCACCCTCAAGATTTTGCGGGTTGCCCATCGACTGGGTGAACCGCCTTAACAAGGGTTACTTGAAAATATTCGCAGAAAGAGAGCGGAGTTGTGTCCAGAAAGCTATTGTTCCTTCACCATGACAGTGCGCTCTTTTTTTCTGTACCTCAAATTGAATTCATTCTTGAAAGATTGCTGTTGGAGGAGGGTACTTTGAAAGACGCAATAACCTACAATCTGTACGATCAATAGTAAGTTAAAACATTGACTTCGGCTCTATGGCTACTTGAAAATATTTGCAGAAACAGAGAGGAGTTGTGGCGAGAAACCCATTGTTCCTTTACCATGACAGTGCGCTCTTTTTTTTATTCCTCAAAGTGAATTCAGTCTTGAAAGATTGCTGTTGGAGGGGGGTACTTTGAAAGACGGAATAAACTACAATCTGTAAGATCAATAATAAGTTAAAACATTGAGTTAGACTCTATTCTGCACACATCTCGTATAGATATTTAATCACAGTCACAAATTTATTTTTGTTGACGGTTGTATATTTCTCCGAATTGAAATCTCCATAACATTATCGAATTAAAATCAAATTAAACTTTAAACAGATGTAGGCTTCTGGATGTAAAAAAACTATTTTTGATCTATTCGATTTTCATTTCGAGATTATTTTTTTAAATAAAGAGCAGCACTGTAATTCATTTTAACAATTAAAGGTCTCATTTGAGTAGGTATGTTAACTTTATCATTTTCTTAAATGTTAATTTACTTTTCTTACTACTGTTTCTAAGAGAAACACAAACGGAAATCCGTAAGATTTACATCACATGAATTATAAGAAACACGTTCGCTTATACATTACACTGAGAGGAATTATGAAATAAGTGTTTTTAAAATACCAATCATATTCTTTTACTTAAAGTAAGATATTTCGAATATAAAGTAAAATTGTATATACTGTAGGTTTTATTTTTAATGATTAGATTTTTTGTAATATAGATATCAGATATGTTTATTGATAATAATATCATTATAATATAAATTACACTGGCCAACAAATTTCAACTTTTGATTTTGCCATCAAATAATTTATACGAATTTCAATAGAAAACATATAAACATTTATTTTAATAAAAGGTAGAACGTAAAGTTAGCTCGATTTTTTATTGTATTACAATGAAAAGGTTTTTTAGATTAGATTATAATTTAATGTATATTTCAAATTATTATAATTAGAAATGTAAAGTAATATTGCTCTGTCTCTTATAAACAACATCTACAGCATCTCTTCTTAACGTCCAACAGTAATCTGCTAACATAATAGGATTCCATTTCCCCTGATACCGTTTTTCCATTCCCATGATGTCTTGGTGGAAGCGCTCACCGTGTTCATCGCTAACGTCGCCCATATTTTCCGGAAAAAAATCCAAGTGAGGATGTAGAATGTGCACTTTAAGGGACATATTACAGCCAGCAGCGTGAAATGCTTGTATCATATCCATTACTAAAGTTTTATAGTTGTCAGCTTTTTTGTTTCCCAAGAAATTCGTGAAAACTTGTACCATGGAGCGCCAAGCTGTTTTTCCTTCGCTGTTAATTTGGTTTCAAAGATTTCATCATTTACTATTTCTCGTATCTGAGGTCCAACAAAAATACCTTCTCTCAGTTTTCCTTCTGTTATTTTTGGAAACTTTTCACGAAGGTATCTAAAACCGTCACCTTCGCGGTCCACTGCCTTTACAAAATTTTTCATGAGCCCAGGTTTCACGTGGAGAGGTGGTATTATGATCTTTTCTTTTTCTACTAGAGGCTGATGTTGTACATTGTCTTTTCCTGGTATAAACTGTTGTCGTAGTGGCCACTCTTGCTTATGGTAATGTTTTTCCTTGTCACGACTGTCCCAAAGACATAAGAAGCAACAGTATTTGGTGTAACCAGATTGCATACCCAAAATAATTGCAATTACTTTAAAATCTGCACAAATATTCCAGGAATAGTCTTTGTACTTTATCTTTTCTAATAAAATTTTCAGATTTTCGTAAGTTTCTTTCATAGAAACAGCATAACCTATCGGAATAGCAGGATAATGGTTTCCATTATGCAACAAAACTGCTTTTAGGCTGGTCTTTGATGAGTCTATGAATAATCTCCAAGAACTGGGATCATGATGTATTCCAAAAGCTTCAGAAAGTTTATAAATATTATTACAGTAGACCAGATTACCGGCCATACTATAAAAATCAACAATATTTTCATGTCTGCTGCGAAAAATACTTATTCTTGTGTCCTTTGCTAAGAGATTCCATTGCTGTAGTCGCGACCCAAGAAGTTCTGCTTGTGATTTTGATAAATTCAAATCCCGCACCAAGTCATTTAATTCAAACTGAGTAATTAAATGTGGTTCGTTTGATGTAGATGGAATAAAATCAGGGTCACTTGATTTTTCATTACCTTCAAAGCTAGTGTCGCTATCGGTAGCTATTGTACTCTCCTCGCTTTCTTTGTGAATTGGCGGTCGTGGAACAGGATGCTGTTCATTATGGGGTCGAGGTTTCTGAGCTGACTCAGTTTCCACATAATTATATTTTCTTTTCTTACGGGTGTTAAGTCCTGCAGTTTTGTTAAGGCAAAAATAGCAATCTTCAAGATGATTCTTTTGTTCTTTCCATCGCATAGGAATGGCGAACGGTAAAGAATGTCGTTGTCCACATAACCAATCTCGCAAATATCTGCTGCATGTAGTACATATTACATGTGGAACCCACTGTTTGTCCTGATTTTTGACGGTCATATCGAAGTAAAGTTCATAGGCCCGGCAAATGTTCAGACTTAACTTTTCACTCTGGCCTAGTGGGGTAAATTTACCACATACGTAACAAAAGTTATTTGGATTACTTCTGCACGAACGAGGCATGACTGTGTCTTTAAAGATGGAACTAAATTATCTCAATTTTTAATTTCGTTATTAAAAATTCTCATTCACGGCTTTATGCTGTGCTAGCGCTAGTGGTATTTCAGTCAAAGATGTATCTCTTATATAGCGTGGTGGGAAGATAAAGGTGTGCTGGTCCCGAGGCTCAAATTCGACCGGTTTGCGCAGCTACGTCATGCTAGTAACAAATGCGGTCGAGCGCGTATAGTTATACACGTGTTATACACTGATTTGTATTTTAAATGGTGCAATTAATTTCAAAAAACGAATAAACAAGCATTAAATAAATCGTCTAATTAACGCTCCACAATTACAATGCCAGCGAACTTAATATTGCTTCGTTAGTAAGCCTGTACAAATACTTATAAGAAATGTACCAAATCAAATGCATACTTACCTACTGATTAGATCAAAACATTCAGCAACTGCTTTCATCCTAAATAAAAACACTGAAGAAGGTGTCGAAGAGAGAAATATTTGGAATCAGAAAATGAAGCTTGCTTTTTCAGAAGTTTGTTACGGAATGTTATTGCTCAATTAATTCCAGATGAAAATGTTCCTACAGACGAACTTCAAATACCCTACTCTTTCATAGAACCAGAATAAAATGAATATGTCGACAGCAATACAATCTGTAGAAATTCCATGTGAATATCAAGACCTTTTGACTCAATTTGAACTGTTCAATTTTAAAGATACTGTGCACTCAGAAGGTTTGAAATATATATTGCTGGATACGAGGCATGTCGTTTTAGAAATAAATATAGTTTAAGAACTCCCTGTGATATGGCCAGTAAAGATAACATGATTGGATTCAACATATCACAAGGGGTTCCCTTTTGCATTCGAACAGTTCATTAATAAACGCGGCAACAATTTTAAATTTAATACAATGCATGGCGCTTTATTATGAAAAGAAAAAATCATTTTTAATATTATAATAACCGACAGGACATGCGAAATGTTGAAAGACCAAAAATTAATTTTCCAAATTTGCCAGAAAAGATTAAATCGGAAGATGAGAAAGTTTACCAATAATAAAAAATAAAACCGAAAGAGAGTGAGTATTGTTGTATATCTATCTACCAAATGAATTGCAACGGTAACTTATAGCATATATTTTCCATTAATTAATAATGTATTTATGACAAAAATCATATTAGTTGTAATAAATAGTGTTATTCCTAAAGTAATTTGACTATCTAATTACTCCTGATTCCAAAATTCGTAAAATAAATTGATTGTAGTATGGTATACTTCTCGTGTATGGCTACCGCTCTGTTACTTACTTGACGTCACGCCCGAGAGAGACATAGCTAGAATGAGATAACGAAATGCGCACCAGCACACCTTTATCTTCCCACCACGTTATATAGTATGTATCTGCTTATCCCCTCCCTAAGTCCTATCAACCAACCAGATTAAATCATAACACTGCAAACTTGAACATTCTTGAGGGAACGAGTCAAGTCACGTCTGCAACAAGTCTCGACCTGCATTTTCTCTGTAACCAGAGCTAAGCCAATACTGCCGCTTTTCGAATCATTTTACTTTCTTATACGTAGTATAAGGAAGTATTGTGATGATGAAAATTTTCGACCTCGAGATTTTTGCAGATGTCCACGTTTTGAGGTCCCCTGATACCAAAAAAGTGGTTTTTAAAAAATGTCTGTGTGTCTGTGTGTCCGTGTGTGTGTGTGTGTGTGTGTCTGTGTGTGTGTGACCACGATAGCGGTCAAACCGCTGTAGATATCAATTCCAAATTTTGTAGTTACGAATATAATCTCCCTCTTGAGAACTGATTAGATTTTGAGCAAAATCGGCAGACCGGAAGTAGTAGTTTACTTCAGTGAAAAAATCGAATTTTGCAAATATTTCGTCAATTACTAAGTTTAAACAAATTTATAAAGAATTCAAATGTACTCAAAATTAAATTTTAGAAAAATTGTTTTAATAAAGTTTTTCGAAATTCCTACCGGAAGTAGGTCTTTTACTCTTATCGAAAATCAGTTTTTTGCGAATATCTCGCAAGTCATGCTTTCTAGGCAGGTACATTTCGAGTATAAAAGTATTTAGAACATACTTTTAAATATCTTTTGTATAAAAAAAATTTCAAAATTTAGACCGGAAGTACCACTTTTACTCTTATCGAATAGCGATTTTTTGCAAATATGTCGTAAATTATGCATTCTATATATATTTATGAAGAGTACAAAAGTATTTAGAGTTGGATTTGGAATATTTTTTGTATAAATGAAATTTCAAAATTCGGACCGGAAGTAACACTTTCATACGTATAAGAAAGTCGTGTGGTGGCCACACCTCATTTTTTACTTTATATATGCTGTTCAATTTCATTAGTTACTAACTTAGGGTAAAAACCTTGTTGGCCAGTGTTATTAGCAGTATTCTTAGTTTCGTAATCAAATTTCGAGAAAAAATAATTCGTTACTCAAATGCTTCAGCTTCTTAGGTCTCGAAAAGCGTATAATATACATATATAAACCAGTTTCCATTTAAAAGAGAACATTTGTTTATGATAGATGTACTGAGAAGACTGAAAATATCAATATCACTATCTCAATTGATATAATTTTTCTGATATTCAGGTTAGGTGAGCTAGGAAACGAATTTAAATTGATGATATCATCATTTGAAAGATAGCTCTCATTCTTAATTTTAAAACTCACAAGCAAAAATCAAGAAAAAAATGGGGTGTGGCCTCCACAGGACTTTCTTATACGTATGAGTGTTTCAGATCAGACAACTTTACGAATTTTTTATACAAAAATTATTCAAAATCCTATTCTATACTCTGTTCACCCAACATATAGAGTAATCACGAGCTGTCCACGACCGTAACACGTGCACAGCCCAATTTACAATAGAGTGCTTACATTAACATTGAAGTTTATAAAATCTTTTAATTACATGTTCAAATTTTGGAAAACAACAATTTATTAGTTTATATAAAATACTAAACCGATTTAAATTTACAAAAAATGCATGTTTTGTCTTTTTAGATAACTAAAATAAGCAAATCTCAAATATAACCCATATCAACAAAATATTCGTAAATAGGGCAAATTCAATATGGCCGTTGTTGGTAAACAAACAGATTTGTATCATTAAAATTTGACTATAAGTGCTCTTATTAAACAATTATCTTATTAAATTAACTTGCTAAGGTCATTATTTAGTTATCAAAGGCTAAAACTTATAATTATGTGACCAGAACATTCTGTATTGCAGTATGTTTGAAAGAAGTGTTTCAAGAAAAAAATAGCTGTAATTATTGCCTGCTTTGAAGTTTTCATTGGAAAACCAGATAATAATTTAGTTCAGCAGCAGTACTGTTCTATTTATAAGCAACTCGTTAGTACCTTAAAATATCTCATTCCAGTATCGTGTTAAAAAAGTGTAATAATATGCAAAAATGAAACAGTGTAGATAAAATTGTGATTGTATTTAATGTTCTAATTAACATATTGCAGTGATCTTGAATAAATAATAATATGTAAATAAATAAGTATAATCAAGATCACTTTAAGATTTTATTTAAATTAATTTTTACTTTATTCATTTTTACTATGATGTGTATATAAATATTCACTATATCGATAATTTACGAAAACTTTATTTTTATTTAAGTAAAACAATAAAAGAATCTTAGTAAATTTTTATAAGGTTATGATATTAAGACGTATTAAATGTTACGTGAAAAGGGAACGAGCAAGTGTTTCCCACACAAAGACTTCTGGCATTGGCAAAGATCGACTGTGTAGACCGGCGCAAAAAGTATTGTTCGTCAGCTGCACGGCTGAGTCATAAACGTATAGACGAATTTATATTCGCATGTTTGTTTACCTTTTTCAAGGATTATTAATACGCTGTTTCCCCAAGTGACCGATAAAAGCAGCACCGTCGATATACAATTTTGGAGGTGGATTCGTGTTTGCCGAAAGTTGCCGTATGTTTTTATAAAGAAATTTAAGCATAAAAGCGCGGACGGATAAAATTTCCGGGATTGCTTAGTGAAAACCGCAATATTAACTAGTCTAAAAGTAGGTGATAAACCACTCCCTCCTTCTTTTTAAAAGGATTACTCTTAAATCCGGACTTAGAATAATTCTTGAGACTTTTGATACTTATAAATTTTTTAACAAGATTCAACACATATAATATTTTTATTTTTAACATGCAGCGCGTATCACATTGAGATGTCTAGATATATTTGAATAATTACTTATGTATGAGATACTTTTATTTATGAACTCGGTTTTTGAATTTATTTAATTTCATTTTTATTTTCTTTTTTCTAGAGTGTTTTGTTTTGCATGTAGGGGTACTATGCCATACATTATGACAAAACCTTCTAGTAATTGTAATGATAACTTTGGATAGCATAATCATTTCATTTTCGCATAATTTACTTTTCTTTTAAATTTATTTATCCTACAAAAGGTATTTGAAATTAATAATTTTGTTTTATGTGTGTATAGGTTATATATATATATAAGTGAATTAAATTTTATTGAAAATTCATTATGGATGAGTTTGAAACGATGTACGAAGAGTTAAGGTGATTAAACAATATTTGTTATAAATGTGTGTATAGTGGCGTACCAAATTCTTTATTTGTAGTGGTGTTTTTGTATTGGAATTTCGCGAAAAAGGTAAAGTTTATTTTTTTTAATGTATATATATTTTCTTTTGATATGAGTATTAAGTATGTTTTTGTTGTATTTGGGTGTTCAATATTAACGTGTTGAATAATACATCAGGGATGTGTGAAATGAATTATGTCATTATTTAATTCATAGCATGGAGTCCTGGTGAATTTGAAAGACACGAATTGGTCTTGGTGGTACTGCGTTTGGGAGCGAGAAAAGGCACCAGGCAGAACTAATCAGGGCTGAGTTAATTTATTGAATACGCAGAGACATTATTTTATTTCATTTTATTTATTTAATTTAAAATTTATATATTCCTTAAGGAGTGTGCACATTGTGATGTATGTTCGGGTTGCGTCCAACGAGTTGAAAAAGACATGCTCGTAGGGTGGAACTTTGGGATACTCATCTGTGTGAATTTGTTATCTGATGGTACTGTGTTGGGAGCGAGAAAAGGCGCCGGACAGGACTAATTAGGGCAAAGCCATTTCCTTAATGTTTATATTTTGTTAGCAAATAGTAGACCGCACAAATTTTATTTTTTATTTATATTCCAGTACAATTCATCACGGGTAATTTATTTTATTTTTGATTGTTTACATGTATATATGACAAATATTAATCATAATAATCACGTTCACATTTTTAGACATAAGCTTTTCACGACATCATAATGTCATTTATTCTTTATTACTTGTAATATTTTATTGATGATGATGTATAAATTTGAATTATGACTGAATATTGATTTTTTGTGTGTAAATATTTGTAGATAAAAACTTTTGAATTCGTTTAAAATTATTTTATTTTAATAAATTAGATATTAAGATTTATTTTGTATTTTATTTCTTTACCTGACCTGGAGATAATTAAAGAGCAGGAGAATCAACTCATATTTTCTGCCCCTGAGAGAACTATTTATTTTCAAACTGAGCTAGTTGCATGTAAAATGTTTTGCTTAACCTACCTTTCAGCAGAAAGTTCACCGTATCTTAGTCTAGCATAAGGCCTAGCACTAGGATGCGTGCTTGACTCTCAGTTACGCTTTAATTAAGTAAATTAAATTTATTATATATATTTATAAATTTGTAAGAGTCACAGCATATATATGGCGCCCAACGTGGGGCCATGATACATCTACATTTATATATATCATTTATTAACACTTTCTATAGCATATATATGGCGCACAACGTAGTGGGGCAAAACTTTTGCATTTACATTTCATATATATTTACAATTTACTAGCAATTTCACATTTCCATATTATTCATATGATGTCCAATGTTCATGGTGTAAAAATTTTGCCGTTCCATAATATATATATGGCACCCAACGTAGTGGGGCAAAACTTTTACATTTTTAAACTGTTTAGATAAAAATTAATTGATTATTTAATATTCAAATAGCTGTGTAATTAAAGGGAGGTATTTTCACCTTAAGTGCATTTGAATAATTAATAAATATAATTCACAAATAAAATTTTGTCAAGGTTTGATTTATTTTTCTCCACAAATAAGTCTCTTTAAGTGCCAGGACAGATAAAGTAAATATGTCTGAGTATAAAGGTGAGGGTGAAAATCCTGAAAGTGGTACATATACCAAATATTTATTTGAAACGTACAGGGAACCACAAGGTATTTCCTCTGTGACAGATTCAGAAAAGACGCTACCTCTTGATGAGGATGAAAATATAACTGAAGATGTAAAAATTGAAACGAAAGAAATGCCAGGTGGAGACAGATTTGATCTTCTATTTGAAAAACTTTTCTGTAAATTGGAAAGTGACAAGATAGAAATGAAGGAAGATATGAATAAAAAGTTTGATGAAAAGTTTGAAGAAAATAAAGAAGAGATGAAAAGGAACAAAAGGGAAATGAATAAGAAGTTTGATGAGAAGATTAAAGAAAATAAAGAAGATATAAATAAGAAATTAGACGAAAACAAAGCTGAGATGAAAGAGGAGATGAATAGAAATAAAATAGAGATACAAACTGTGGTAAAGTCAATGAATGAGAAGATTGACGAAAGAATTAAAGCCTGTAGAATGGAGATGTCTGCAATGAATGAGAAAATAAAAGAGGATGTGAAACAAAGCACAACACAGATTAATGAGAGAATAGAAGCGAGCGAAAAGAAGTGTAAGAATAGCAGTGAATTCTTAATAGATGAAATGAATCTGAGAGCTAGTGTAGCAAGAGAAAATTTTAAACAAATAGAAGAAAGGATTGGAGGACAAGATGAGAAAATACAATTCTTGGAACTGAAGGTGGACAGTAGTGCCATGTCAGTTCAGAAAGATGTTAAAAATTTAACAAGTAAGTTTGAAGACTGTAGGGTTAAATATGGTGCATGCACAGACTCTCTTTTAAAGCTACAGGATATGACATTAAATTGTCAAGATACAATTAAGAATTTGAAAACGAGAGTTGAACAAGGTACAATTACACCTTGTGTTGTACCGCAACAGATATCAATTGGTACGGAAAATATACCAAAATTTTCTGGGTATAATAAAGACAACCCAATGGCATTTCTTAAAACTATTAAGACATATATTCGTGGTATTAATGATGATATGTCAAAATTACATTTCATGAGGGGGTGTCTTAGAGATTATGCATTATTATGGTACGATATGGTAATTGATGAGGTACAGACGTACGAAGAATTAGAAAATATGTTTATTAGACAGTACTGGGGACAAACTCAGCAAAGACGCATTAGACATGACCTTACCTTTGGAAAATATCGTTCTATTACGTCTAGAGAGAATTATGTTATTCGGAAATATTCTTTCTTGAAGCACATACAACCTGTGATCCAGGAGTGTGACATTGTTACCCAATTAGCTAATCATTTTGAGCAGGAGGTAGTACAAGCAGTTGCTTTACAGGGTATAGACACCGTTGAGCAACTCTTGGAGTTGGTAAAGCGTCTGGACGACGTGGAAGATAGGAGTGTGTCTCAAAATAGAAATGGATATAAAGCAGGTAACAATGGTAACCAATATAATACTCAGCAAAAGTATAATGGTAATTACCATAATAACCAACAAAGATACAATGGTAATCGATATCAGACTAATAGTTACCAGGGAGGAAGGGTGGAGAATGGTAACAACAAGAATATGAGTAATAGTAGTAATGGTAATAATAATAATTGGAGACAGGAGGGTCATGTAGGAAGGAAATACGAAAAAAATGAAACAGAAGATACCCCAGGATTTAATAATGTAGTTATAGAAAATAAAGAAAATAAAACAGAAGCTGTGATGAAAGATGCGTCAAGAGGAGCAATAAAGAAGGACCTGGATTTTTGGTAGGTCCAACCAAAGGGAGAAAGAAGAAACAACGAGGCAAGAGAAACGTCGTAGATTTAAGTAATATAACCACTAAATTTCCACTGGTAGATGTTAAAGTAGGGGATGTATATGGTGTAGCTGTAATAGATAGTGAATTAGAATTGTCACTTTTAGATGGGGGATTATTTGATAAAAGGTTTGAAAAATTAGGTTTTTACAAGCAAGATAATGTATTTTGTATAAATATAGAGATGGGTGATGTAGAACTTGTAACACAATTTATTGTTACACCAAGATTAAAATATTGCTGCGTACTTGGGATGGATTTTTTGAGTCTATATACATCGAAATTGGAAAGGGAAAATAGAATCCTTCACAATAGTAAAGTAAACATGTCTTGGGACAAAGGCGCTCAAGATGATAAAATATTAGTTAATAATTCAATCATTGATAATTTTGATAGGGACCTCACTTTAAAAATAAATAATGATAGTTTGATTGACAAGGATAAAGGTTCACACCATGTGGATGATCTTCAAAGGGAAGAGTCCATGTTTGCCACGGGTGACATAAATAATAAATGTACACACCATGTGGAGGGTCTTCAAAAGAAAGACGCCACGAAATATATGGGTGACATAATAAATAAATGTTCACACCGGGAAATAAATATGGGTGACAAAAATTTGATTTGCAACAAACAGATTAATAATGATAATGTGAGTGATCCTTTGACAAAAGATGTTAAATTATTTAATGGTAATGTAGATTTAGCAGTAGACTATGATAATTGTTTTAAAACAGAAACGACTCATCCATCTTCCCATAAGCAGAAATTAAGTGTTCAATTTAAAATTAAAAGTTTGTTAAAAGATGAAATTATTGAAAATTTAGTATATAATTTAATGAACCCCATCACAGTAGTAATTAAGGAATATTTAGATTATTTAGAAAACATTGAGAATAATAAATCAAGTTTGTGTAAATTTAAGTCAATAAAACAACAGCTACAACTCCCCAAATTAATAGAAACATTATTGTTAATAAGTACTAATGCAAAGTGGTTTGTAAACGTTAATTCTCTTTGGTTGGTACAGCTATATAAATGTTTCGTGAAATTATATCCAATAGTGGTAAATTTATTAGTGAATTTAAATAAAATTGTTCATAAGGAACAAAATATTTTACATTATGGGTATGTAAAGCCCGTACAGCACATATTGAACTCACATGATGAAAATGTGTCACAGCATGTGAATGATAAAATGATTTTACAAGAGGGTGTGAAATTTATATGGACCCATGCGAGAATAGAGGTTTTGGATGCAGTTGAAAAGTACCCACAGCCCAGATACTTAAAAATGTTAAGAAGTTTTCCCAAAATAGTGGACTACAATTGCCACTTCATTTTAAGGGAACTCGATGATGCAATTACAATATTTGTAATACCTATGAAAGGTGTAAAATTTAAAGAATTTAAATACACTTTTGTATATATAGTTATAAGTAGTTTAATTAATTTAGGTGTTTTAAATGTCATTTGTTTAAACTTTCTCGTCATGAAGGGAGTGAAGTTTAAAATAAACTCCAAGAGTTTTGCATATTTACTCCTGATTTGTATATAAATATAGAATGAGCATATTATAGGGAAATTTCATGTCTCTATGCTTTATATTAATTCTATTGTAAATAATGTATAAGTATGTTAATTGGTATTTATGGGAAATCTTGAATTTATACCATTGGCATTAGCGATTCTCGCTTATAAATCGCAGATATTCCCATAGGGATATTTATGCAGTGATCTTGAATAAATAATAATATGTAAATAAATAAGTATAATCAAGATCACTTTAAGATTTTATTTAAATTAATTTTTACTTTATTCATTTTTACTATGATGTGTATATAAATATTCACTATATCGATAATTTACGAAAACTTTATTTTTATTTAAGTAAAACAATAAAAGAATCTTAGTAAATTTTTATAAGGTTATGATATTAAGACGTATTAAATGTTACGTGAAAAGGGAACGAGCAAGTGTTTCCCACACAAAGACTTCTGGCATTGGCAAAGATCGACTGTGTAGACCGGCGCAAAAAGTATTGTTCGTCAGCTGCACGGCTGAGTCATAAACGTATAGACGAATTTATATTCGCATGTTTGTTTACCTTTTTCAAGGATTATTAATACGCTGTTTCCCCAAGTGACCGATAAAAGCAGCACCGTCGATATACAATTTTGGAGGTGGATTCGGTTTGCCGAAAGTTGCCGTATGTTTTTATAAAGAAATTTAAGCATAAAAGCGCGGACGGATAAAATTTCCGGGATTGCTTGGTGAAAACCGCAATATTAACTAGTCTAAAAGTAGGTGATAAACCACTCCCTCCTTCTTTTTAAAAGGATTACTCTTAAATCCGGACTTAGAATAATTCTTGAGACTTTTGATACTTATAAATTTTTTAACAAGATTCAACACATATAATATTTTTATTTTTAACATGCAGCGCGTATCACATTGAGATGTCTAGATATATTTGAATAATTACTTATGTATGAGATACTTTTATTTATGAACTCGGTTTTTGAATTTATTTAATTTCATTTTTATTTTCTTTTTTCTAGAGTGTTTTGTTTTGCATGTAGGGGTACTATGCCATACATTATGACAAAACCTTCTAGTAATTGTAATGATAACTTTGGATAGCATAATCATTTCATTTTCGCATAATTTACTTTTCTTTTAAATTTATTTATCCTACAAAAGGTATTTGAAATTAATAATTTTGTTTTATGTGTGTATAGGTTATATATATATATAAGTGAATTAAATTTTATTGAAAATTCATTATGGATGAGTTTGAAACGATGTACGAAGAGTTAAGGTGATTAAACAATATTTGTTATAAATGTGTGTATAGTGGCGTACCAAATTCTTTATTTGTAGTGGTGTTTTTGTATTGGAATTTCGCGAAAAAGGTAAAGTTTATTTTTTTTAATGTATATATATTTTCTTTTGATATGAGTATTAAGTATGTTTTTGTTGTATTTGGGTGTTCAATATTAACGTGTTGAATAATACATCAGGGATGTGTGAAATGAATTATGTCATTATTTAATTCATAGCATGGAGTCCTGGTGAATTTGAAAGACACGAATTGGTCTTGGTGGTACTGCGTTTGGGAGCGAGAAAAGGCACCAGGCAGAACTAATCAGGGCTGAGTTAATTTATTGAATACGCAGAGACATTATTTTATTTCATTTTATTTATTTAATTTAAAATTTATATATTCCTTAAGGAGTGTGCACATTGTGATGTATGTTCGGGTTGCGTCCAACGAGTTGAAAAAGACATGCTCGTAGGGTGGAACTTTGGGATACTCATCTGTGTGAATTTGTTATCTGATGGTACTGTGTTGGGAGCGAGAAAAGGCGCCGGACAGGACTAATTAGGGCAAAGCCATTTCCTTAATGTTTATATTTTGTTAGCAAATAGTAGACCGCACAAATTTTATTTTTTATTTATATTCCAGTACAATTCATCACGGGTAATTTATTTTATTTTGGATTGTTTACATGTATATATGACAAATATTAATCATAATAATCACGTTCACATTTTTAGACATAAGCTTTTCACGACATCATAATGTCATTTATTCTTTATTACTTGTAATATTTTATTGATGATGATGTATAAATTTGAATTATGACTGAATATTGATTTTTTGTGTGTAAATATTTGTAGATAAAAACTTTTGAATTCGTTTAAAATTATTTTATTTTAATAAATTAGATATTAAGATTTATTTTGTATTTTATTTCTTTACCTGACCTGGAGATAATTAAAGAGCAGGAGAATCAACTCATATTTTCTGCCCCTGAGAGAACTATTTATTTTCAAACTGAGCTAGTTGCATGTAAAATGTTTTGCTTAACCTACCTTTCAGCAGAAAGTTCACCGTATCTTAGTCTAGCATAAGGCCTAGCACTAGGATGCGTGCTTGACTCTCAGTTACGCTTTAATTAAGTAAATTAAATTTATTATATATATTTATAAATTTGTAAGAGTCACAGCAATATGTAAGTCATAAATGATTTTGTATTTATAATTATTTATGGCACTATATAATCTTAATTTATTCCTGTACGTGGCCATTATTTTAGAATTTAAATAGGCATTTCGTTACAGACAAAACACAAAACTTTAATAATGAGTTAAATTTATTTATTAATATATTTGAAATCTATTTACATTTTCTTAAGTCCTACACTGTCATACATTGTACGCTAAATATTTATAATAAACTTTTATAATCTTACACATAATATTTCTGTATGATTAAACTTATTTTCTTATTACTATTTATTAACTATTGCTTCTATAATAATTAAGTGAAACTATTTTAATAAATAAATCTTGTAAAACAAACCTCTGATTGTTTTGTAAAGGTATTGTAAGTTTAAAGGCAAGTTTAAATAATTAATCCTTAATCAGTGCATGACTGGCTTTGTTTTTCTTCGTATACTGAGATAATAATGCACCAACATAACTACAATGTTCGGCTGTTATCAGCCATGCATGTAGAGTGAGCCAAAAGTATTGATTCACATTTCACAATAATGCACTACACATCCATTGGTTTTTAATTAACTTCTTATAAATGTTTCACCTAATCAAAAACGTACTTTTCCACATAAAATAAATGAGTTGTTAAGAAATGTAAGCGGTGAGACTCTTGAACACTGTCATTCGGTCCTTAGTGTAATAAATATGTATTAAAACCAAATATACAATAATAACCGTACTTGGCACAGGTGGAATACCATCTATTAAATTGTGTAATTTCAAGAATGAATGGATTCATCTTTGGTGGTTTCACATCTTTTGCATTGTGTTCTTGCAAAATATTAAAAAGACTTGCAGAGCAGATACTTGCAGCTTCGGCTGTGAAGTCAACTGTCTTAGAGTCAGCTGGGCATATGCATTTGTCATAATCAATATCAGGCATTTTAACAAATAATACAAAAGCAATATAGATATTTAAAAATGAAGCAAATGTATTAAAGACTTTATTCACATGTGTATATAATATAAATTACAAGTTTAAATAGGGCATAGGTAGTTACTTTATTATGAATTTATAAGATATTTTATACGTGTATAAATAGAGTACATACATAGTAAACATATATAAATAAAATGCATACACAATATACTTTATTTTTAAAAAATATATAGAAGAAAGAGCGAAAGAAACTATGAATGTAAACATATATTTTTAATCTTTCTGTGTTGACAATTAAAATTATTACTGAATGTCACTGTCACATTCACTACTTTCAGAACTTTCCAAATTAATAATGAAACTCTCTTGTAAATTTTCAACAATTACGTCTAACTCCCACATGTTCTTCTCTACTTCTTTAACATGTTTGATGGCATTCAACCAGTTCTCTTTTGTAACATTGTTCAATGATGTGTGTAACAGCTCTTTGACTTCCTTTAATTTAAATGTAGTGTTTTTCCTTGCAATTTCTCCTTTAACTTGGGCCCATTTTTTTTCAATTTTTCTACTGTGATAGGAAGCATTATCTAATACCACAACACATTTTTCTTCCAACGTCGGCAATACCTTTTCAAACCACTCCTCAAAGATATTCGCATTTATTTCTTCGTGATAATCATTGGTCCTTTTTGACTCGAACAACAATAAGCCATTTTCTACAAATCCATCTTCTGAACCAATATGAAGAACAATCAATCGTCTTCCCTTTCCAGTTGGATTTTTAAGACCCGTCGAGAGCCCTTGTAATAATGCTTGCGGCTTGGACTTGTTACCGTTTCATCTACCCATATTTTTTGCACAGTATGGCCTTCATTGACCCATGTTTCATCTAGGTAGTAAATTTTTCTATTTTGTTCCCTAAATTCTTTTATTTGACGAAGGTGGCGCCGTCTCCATGTAACAATTTCACATTTTTCCTTTAAAAAACTATTACGAGCTCTTTTTTTGAAAGAGAAATTCATTTCTTTCAACAACTTCCACACTGTTGTACGTTTGAGGTTTGGCAAGTTCTCATCTTCATTTACTTTAAATAAAATCTTATTCACTGTTGGCATCTCATTTTTATAGAAAAATGAGTGTATTATACGTCTAATAATATTGCGCATATCATCATCAATATTATCCAGGACAGATCGTGCTCTTGTATACGTCTTTGGAGGTTTCACATCTTGTGCATTGTGTTCTCGCAAAATATTAAAAACACTTGCAGAGCAGATACCTGCAGCTTCGGCTGTAAAGTCTACAATTTGTGTCTTAGAGTCAGCTGGGCATTCTTGTTGACGTTTCGTAAATATATTCAGTACAGTCTCTTTTTCTAGTACTGTAAAATGTCTCTTTACTCGTTTCTTCAGTTCTGGCTGCATTTTGCACAGTACTGTATAAACAGGTAAAAACAAACTTAAATTCAATACTCCTGGAAAGCTAAAACATAATTAACCTATAAACCATTTGCTTTGTTTACAATTTATAGATCTTACCTTCAATAAACCTTTAATCATTAATAGAGTCTTTAAAAAGACTGAGAATAATAATAATAACAACTTAAACAAATACAAATAGCGCAAATACAAGGAACAATACAATTAATACACAATACTATATAGCAAAGGCAAAAAGCAAAAAGTATACATATATAACATATATTTCAAAATAACAGACAATGTTAGCAAAATCACTTGTTCTACATTAGCAAATACGTATTTTCATCCTTCTCTAAAATTGTGATTTTGCTGCGTGGTATAGTCACATTCATGTGACAAAATCACAGAAAGCAGATGATTTATATCGTGTGTTTTAGGATTTCTATGTAGCTCTCAGAGCCAATAGAAAGGCAGTATTAAAAATCACGCATTTATCACGCGTTTTTTGCTACTCTATTGGTTCGGTGAATATAGTATAGGTACTTCTATTCTCTTAATAAATCTCTATGGAATGCATATTTGGCCACCTATTCGAAAGAAAGTGTTACTCGCTAGGAGTAAGAGTGCTACTTCCGGTCCGAATTTTGTAATTTTATTTATACAAAAAACATTGCAAATCTAGCTCTAAATACTTTTATCTACGATCATGTAAAAAGTGATAGCTTTTTGCATGATTTTTAGGGTAAAAAGTTAGCATTTATTGAACCCGTGCAATAAAAGTTTTTATTGCACGGGTTTTATTGCACAATTTTAACTAATAGAATAATAAGAAAAATATCAGTAAGATATTTTATTCATTTCTGTAAATATGTACATTTACTTTACAATTAGTACAATTTTTAATAAGAATTTGAGGAATCTCGTGACTTCTTGATGTAGAAGGAAGTATATCGGTAGTAGCATTGCTTGAGTTTGCTTCTTCAGCTGCACCTCTACCCAAAATTTGATTTGATATCGCGACCTCGTGTTGAACGGATTCTTCCACGTAAGATGCTGCCACCGTCTCAGCTGGACCTCTGCCCAAAATTTGATTTGATATCGCGACCTTATGTTGAACGGATTCTTCCACGTAAGATTCTGCCACCGTTGATGACTTCCAACCACCATGTCTTTTTAATTCTAGAACATCTGCTCCTGCATCTGCAAGTATGGTGGTAGATGACCGTCTAAAACTATGGCCAGTATACTCGTGCGGATTAAGCAACTTCAGATAACTAGCTATTTGGCTTGGTATTTTTCCAAAAGTATTAATACCTATAGGCTGAACAGAACACTTTCCATTATTGTAACTGACAAACAGTCGATTATGTGCTGTTGCTGGTGATCTTAGGCTGACGTATTTTCTGTATATTTCAACCATATTTTTCATATCTCTCGTTTCAGTGCCAATAATAAAACATCGAGGCTTATTGGTTTTAGATGTTGGAATTTTGACTATCAACATATTACCAACATCTTCCACATCATCTATGCTCATTTTATGAAACTCATCTCTTCTACAAGCACCCGCAATACCAAAAAGTGCTACAACCTAAAATTAAAAAGTGTCTAATTTTAGTCACTGACCACTCAAAGAAAATGTTGCATTAAAATACCTTCATCACTAAAAATCTATTATCAGGTGCGTCATTTATAAATTTGAATATATCATTTTTACTGAATACTTTGGATTTCTTGGGACGATATCCTACAGATTGGCGCTTCATATAAGCGGTTAACATCGAAAACTGCTTAAGATCGATGTCTTTTTCGGCTAATAGGAGGGATTTCACCATGGAATATTCCGACCATAGACTTGATGGCTTTATATCCTTAGCCCTTTTTGAAAAATAAGCAAGGAACACATTTTCCGTAAGATTCTCCACTTTCATTGAAATACACCAGGCGTTGAATCGTTTATATACCAATTCATACTGTTTTCTTGATTTTTCTGGTATTAGACTCGCTGTAGCCGTTTGTGCGATCTCTACAATTGTATCACTATGATCATTATCAATCATTTTATACTTTATATTTAACAGATTAAATTAATAATTTCAGAAGCAACAATGACATACTAATGAAGTTTGTTGATACCGTTGTTTCCTTAGTAATAGCAGGTAGTAGAGTGACAGAATAACATCCAACATGACAGTCTACATGATAGCATAGGAGTACTTGAATAATACGATACCCGTCAAAGTGACATTTATTAAAAGATCGATATACTACAAGTATTCATAAAAATTGACTATTTCTGACCAAAATTGGCATGATCGTAGATAAAACGTTGTAAAATACACGTGTAAAAAGTCTCTTTAGTGCACTCACGACTTTAAAAACACTCGCTACGCTCGTGTTTTTAACTACGTCGCTCGTGCACTAAAGAATGACTTTTTACACTTGTATCTTAAATAACTATTGTACTCTTGATAAATATATACTGAATGTATAATTTACGACACTTTTGCAAAAAATCGCTATTCGGTAAGAGTACATATTCCGGTCCGAATTTTGAAATTTTTTTTGTACAAAAGGTATTGAAAATTAAGTTATAAATTCTTTTATACTCGTAATGTATAGTTCGGTCTGTCGATTTGACTGAAAATCTAATCAGATCTCAAGAGCGAAATTATATTCGCAAATACAAAATTTGGAATTGATAGCTATAGCTGTTTATATCGGTTTGCCCGCTATCGTGGTCACACAGAGAGAGGGAGAGATTTTAAAAATACTTGCTTATACTACGTATAACAAAGAAAAATAGTTATTTACGAACCAAGTGCGGGAAGACTATTTTCCCGCATGAGCGCACTTTGTAAGCACGAGCAACCGCTTTTAACTGCGCGAATGCGTGGAGGATGTCTTCACGCAAGTGGTTTGTACAATATTTTTTGTACGAACATTAAATTAAAAAATATTATTGATTAATGTCATTAGTATCATACCTAACCTAAGGTAGATTACCTAATTAATTTAAGCATTTCAGGTACGTAACTATTACTCACCTTTCCCTAAAATTAAGTTATTATATTCTTACACATGGCAAACATGAGGTATTTATTCTTATATTTATAAATTTATAGTACATTTATTGCGTTTTTTGGTTTAAATACAAAAAAAATCTGAACTGCCAATATGAATATCGATGTGGTCAAATAGATGGCACTTAAATGTCGCTTAAAATGTGGTTAAATAGATGGCGCCACAAATTTATTAGAAGAATTTTTAGTTATTACTCCTATGTCCTCAACCTTTAGTGAAGAATAGTCGAGAGAAGTAGAATTTTATAGACTAAATTTTATTACTATCAAGTTAGATTTTTTTAAATGTCCCAAAGAGCCAGTGTTTTTTTTACAGTCGCCTCGACCGGGAAAACCTCTTTCCTGGTCGAGCTACACATGCGCCAAATGTCACTTTACAGGCGGTGAGTACAAAATAATGTATTACATTCATTATTAACTAATCCAGTGACTGGTCCCTCCATTTTTTTTCTATACGTTAGTTCTCTAGAACTTGCTGTAAGTCCTTCCTTGGTTCCATTTTCGCTTGTTTTGGATTTGCTTGTACCAGCTCCTTATCTCACATATAAAGCTTGACCTTTGCATCTGCTGTTGGTTTTCCTCTAGGTCTGGTTCGCATCCCGTAATTTTCCTCACTTTCTTACACCTTTTTTATGCGACCATACCATCCATTCTCTGTGATTTTATGATTCTATGTTTTCGCCCTTTAGTGTCTCATTTATTTCGTTTATGTGGCTTATAAGGCTCAGGTATTTTTCTTTTCTTAGTGGTTTTTGTTCATGTATTTACACTAGTATTCTCCTTTCAAATCTTGGTCCTTCCAGCTCCTTATCTAATAGCTAAAATGCCTGTTATAACTTGATCTTTTCACCTGCTTTTGGTCTTCGTCTAGGTTTGATCCCTACTCCGTAATTTTTCTCACTTTGTTCCAGTGGCGGCTGGTGACCGCGTTTTGGCGGTGCAGTTGCGTGGACGGAACTGGTTCGTTTGTTGTCGGTGATATGCTCGACATCTGGGAGTACATCGCCGATAATGGGCGAGTCGGTCTTGTCTGTGTGGTTGCTCACGCCCCGAGCCGCCACTGCTTTGTTCCAACCTTATTATGTGACCAGACCATATCAGTCTCTGTGCTTTTATGATTTTCTTCCTTTGCTGTCTTTTTTATTTCGCAGTTTATAAGGCTCAGGTATTTTTCTTTTCTTAGTGGTTTTGAATGATGTATTTTTCTTATTACTCTCCTTTCAGATTATATTTGTTCTCTGCTTTTGTTTGTGAAATTTAGTGTTTCTTCCGTATGTGTTATTACTGTTTTAATTGCAGTTTTATGAATTCTCATCTTGGTTCTTTTGGTTTTGAAAGTTTTGAGTTTATAGACATGTTGCATCCTGCCGCCATCCTTTAAGCTAATTTCACTTTTCTTTCATGTCATTTAATTAAGACTTAGAACTTAAAATGCAATGTCTTCTTTTTCGTTTAATCCATTGTTCGTGTTTAATGATATGTATTTTGTTACAACTTATTCATAACCGCGGATCTTTTTCTAGTATCAATTCAATAAAGAATCTTTTCATTTCTTTTGTGAGATGAAGACCTGGGTACTATGTTCTGCTTTGGTAGCCTTACTATTTACTCCATATACGTCACCTAGAGGTGATTCAGTGTAGGTTTGTTAAGTGTTTGAGATTTGGAATTGATCGTGTTTACCTCTTAAGAATCATTCACCACGTTTTGATACGCGATGGTAACCCCAAAAATTCCGGAAATTACCATAAGGTGGCTATATATCAATATGATCTTATGTCTTAAACTTTGACATTTTTATGATAAACACCATTGACAAAAAACAGTCGGCTGCATAGTTTAGTATTAATAGCGTTTCAAAGAGATCAGTTTAATGAAAAAATGGGCATTTCTCGTGAACATTTTCGTATGATGATTTTTTGCGATTTTAATTTAATTTTAAAAATTTTAACTCAACAACAATGCTTCGATCGCCTTCATTCGGTCTTTCGTGATGAAGCACCATCCCAAACCACTGTTCATGACTGGTTTGCAGAATTTAGGCGTGGATGTATTAGTGTCAGTGACGAATTTGGTGAAGGTCGTCTATCAACTGCTGTTGTTCCGGCAAACATGAATGCTGTTCGAGAAATGATTGAAGTGGATCGACATGTGACTTGTCGAGAGATAGAGATATCCTTGGACAAATACAAACGATTTTAGATGAGCACTTAATGGTGAGGAAGCTTGCAGTCGTTAGATTCTACACAATTTAACCGAAACTTAGAAAATGACTCGTCTGAGTTAGCGCAAAAACTGCCTCAGAAACGCTCGCGGTGCTTCTGCCAATGTATACAGTATCGTAACAGGTAATGAAACCTGGATATATTCATACGAACCAGAAACCAAACAACAGTCGACTGTTTGGGTATTCCAAAGTGAACCAAAATCACCAAAAGTTGTTCGTTCACGAAGCGCTTCATAAAAATTATTGCTTTTATCTTCCGTTAAACTGGACCTGTTGCTTCCGTTGCTTTGAGAATCGAAAAACAGTAAACAGTGATTGGTATAAAACAATATGTTCCCTGAAGTCTTCAATCAAATCAGAAAAAACAGCAAACTGGTTGCTTCAAATGCAAAAGTTCTAAAACTTTTTTTTAAAAACTTTTGAGAAAGAATAAAGTTTTTTTTTCGATAAAATATCTATTTTCTTTCTTTTTCCGATAATTTTTAGAGTACCTTTCGTATTGTCGCGTTTTAAATTGTCTTCTCCCTCAGTTAGAAAGATCTCTAAGCATGGGTTTCTGGTATAAATTAGTATATGGACAGATTAATTGTCCTGATTTTGTGAAACAGTTGGGGCACATGATTTTTCTACTTTATATTTGCATATTCTCAGAACCAATGGCTTGATTAGGTCACCAGTACATATGATAAGTAACTAAGTAATGTGTATCGAGGGAATGTGATATTTTTTTTTTTTTTTGTGTAAAAGAGGAGAATTATGGGATAGCATCATGGAAACTTTAATTACTCCAATTGAGATGTATTTTGCTTCCGATTACTGTAATTCTTCTTCCTTTTTTTTTGCATTCGCCTATTATTGTATTGTATATTATATATTGTATTACTATATTGTTTTTTTGTCCTATATATAGAAATAATTTTCTGTTGGACAATAAATTAATAAATTTGACATATTAAATAAAATTTAAAAATCACTAAACGTATATAGTGTAAGACAGGATGCAATGCGAATATATTTTAACTGTTTAAGTTAAAGTACTGTTAAATAATCTTGTGAAAAGGGCAACTAAGCAATTCTGTTCTTTCTGTAGATGCAATTGATATTTTAGTTTCTTATACATAATAGTATAATGAAGTAAAGTGTTCATGAATTTTTACATATGCCTAAGTTTTGAAGTTTTATTTTCAATGAAGTCGGTAGACCGGAAGTAGCAGTTTACTTCAGTGAAAAAATTAAATTTTACCGACATCTCGACAAGTACCAAGTTTTGGCAAATTTCGGAACAAGACTTTTAAAGTATTTAAAAGTGACATAGGAAACAAGTTTTTCGAAATTACTACCGGAAGTAAGTGTTTTATTCTAACGAAAAACAGTTTTTAACGAATATCTCCCAAGGTATGTATTCTAGATAGATTTGAAAAAAAATACTAACAAGAAAATCAAAACTCGAACCAGAAGTAACACTTTTATAGAAAAGCAGTTTTATGCAAAAATCTATCTTATGAATTCCCTATTGGTTTATTAAAAGTATAATAGTATGTTATGGTAGAAAGCACCAAACAATCCACCTTCGTCATCAAAATGCATGATGTAACAGTTGTAGTACGTCATTGTTAGTATTGTGATCGACGAATAAAATTTACGATTTCTGAAGTTTACTTTACAAATACAAATTTTCTGAATGTAAATTAAATACTTTCTGTTAAAGTAAAACAATGTATTCTGTGAGTATAATGAAATAAAACTACATTTTGAATTCACCATTCCACTTAATGAATAGTAAGAATAAAGAATCAAACTCTTCGTACTTTTCTTCTAGTGATTATTTCTTAATACTGTACACATATACATCAAAAAGAAAGTTCCAAATGTTACAGGCAAATAACTAAAAGTGAATATTTATTTTAATATTTGTTTTTTCTTATAGAAGGCGGGTCTTTCTGCGTACTATGCGTATGTTGAGTCCAGACTGCGCTATGGTATTGTTTATTGGGGGGCATCTTCGGATGTATCCAGAGTTTTCATTCTCCAGAAGTTATGTATTAGAAACATTTTTAAAATGGGAAGAACTGATTCTTGCAGGGGAGTTTTTAAAGAAAAAAAGATTCTCACGCTACCGTGCCTATACGTGATAGAATGTGTCCTATTTGTTAAGAAAAATTACGAATTATTTAAAGAGCAGGAACTTCATCGCTGTTATGGGACCAGGGGAACAAAGCAGGTTTCGATTCTACCACCTCGGACTTCCAAAAGTGTTGTGCAGAAGAATGCAACTACACAACTAGTAAAAATATACAATCACTTACCACTTGATTTAAAAAAGTTACCAGTGAATATTTTTAAGAAAAAACTTAACACAATTCTAATTAATTGTGCTTTTTACACATTACAAGATTTTTTCACGTACAAATTCAAGCTTGTGTCACCATGACTTTACTACTTTTAATACTGTGATATTGTTTATACTATTCTGACGTGTTCAAACATTAGATATGTAAAATGAGCTGAATAAAGTTATTATTATAATCGGTATAACATTGAGTACAAAATTTAAATCAGTATATGTAGCGAATTTATTATAACATATATTTACTGTGTCTTACATATATACCTTTATACGTAAAACGTATATGTATATATGCATGTGTTTGAGATACACACATACATTAAGTGTCATTGTCGATAATCGAACGCACAGACACCGGTGTTTCGACCTATGATGTCTCATCAGTGTGCGTGGAGATTCTCGACAATAGCTTCAAGACTTAAATCGCTGCTTATGTCATTTTTGCATGTTAAATGTAGTGAGAGTATCACAGCGACATCTAACACCCAAAAGATGACACGGAAAAAAGCGATGGCTTCTGACAGCATGTTCTGCTATACAGAGGGCCTGTATGTTAATAGTGTATCTCGTGTAATAGAGCCATAGGTGGCGTCACCAATCAAAACGAAAATGAAAAGTGTGAACACATGGATGTTAAAACTAACATCAAGCAGTAAATAATTACTGTGTCTTACATATATACCTTTATACGTAAAACGTATATGTATATATGCATGTGTTTGAGATACACACATACATTAAGTGCCATTGTGTATCTCAAACACATGCATATATACATATACGTTTTACGTATAAAGGTATATATGTAAGACACAGTAATTATTTACTGCTTGATGTTAGTTTTAACATCCATGTGTTCACACTTTTCATTTTCGTTTTGATTGGTGACGCCACTTATGGCTCTATTACACGAGATACACTATTAACATACAGGCCATCTGTGTAGCAGAACATGCTGTCAGAAGCCAACGCTTTTTTCCGTGTCATCTTTTGGGTGTTAGATGTCGCTGTGATACTCTCACTACATTTAACATGCAAAAATGACTTAGGCAGCGATTTAAGTCTTGAAGCTATTGTCGAGAATCTCCACGCACACTGATGAGACCTCATAGGTCGAAACACCGGTGTCTGTGCGTTCGATTATCGACAATGGCACTTAATGTATGTGTGTATCTCAAACACATGCATATATACATATACGTTTTACGTATAAAGGTATATTATGTAAGACACAATAATTATTTACTGCTTGATGTTAGTTTTAACATCCATGTGTTCACACTTTTCATTTTCGATAACATATATTGTAAATTTTCAGCTTACGTATTTATTTATAAATTTAATTATAAGTAACAATTAAATAAATTAATACATCTATGACTTGAAACCAAAATTCTCGAAGTTGTAATGAAAATATACTCAAAATATTTACATATTCTTATACATTTATATGACATATTAAATATGGCCCTCGCTGTCACATAAGCAAAGAAGAGCACATAAAAATAATAAAACTGCTGTTGTTTGTGCTATTTCCATCGCATAAACAACATATCACATTATACTACATCATTAATAATTAATGTCATCAATAAATATTAAACTAACTGTAATCGTCATTAATTGCATCATTAACGTCCAAAGTACACTTACAGTGCTACATTGTATAATAACGACATATGCCTATAATATTTTACTGCTGTAAAAAAAGACAACCTATGTCTTTTACTTTCTTATACGTAGTATAAGGAAGTATTGTGATGATGAAAATTTTCGACCTCGAGATTTTTGCAGATGTCCACGTTTTGAGGTCCCCTGATACCAAAAAAGTGGTTTTTAAAAAATGTCTGTGTGTCTGTCTCTCTCTCTCTCTCTCTCTCTCTCTCTCTCTCTCTCTCTCTCTCTCTCTCTCTCTCTCTCTCTCTCTCTCTCTCTCTCTCTCTCTCTCTCTCTCTCTCTCTCTCTCTCTCTCTCTGTGTGTCTGTGTGTGACCACGATACCGGTCAAACCGCTGTAGATATCAATTCCAAATGTTGTATTTACGAATATAATCTCCCTCTTGAGAACTGATTAGATTTTGAGCAAAATCGGCAGACCGGAAGTAGTAGTTTACTTCAGTGAAAAAATCGAATTTTGCAAATATTTCGTCAATTACTAAGTTTAAACAAATTTATAAAGAATTCAAATGTACTCAAAATTAAATTTGAGAAAAATTGTTTTAATAAAGTTTTTCGAAATTCCTACCGGAAGTAGGTCTTTTACTCTTATCGAAAATCAGTTTTTTGCGAATATCTCGTAAGTTATGCTTTCTAGGCAGGTACATTACGAGTATAAAAGTATTTAGAATATACTTCTAAATATCTTTTGTATAAAAAAAATTTCAAAATTCAGACCGGAAGTACCACTTTTACTCTTATCGAATAGCGATTTTTTGCAAATATGTCGTAAATTATGCATTCTATATATATTTATGAAGAGTACAAAAGTATTTAGAGTTGGATTTGGAATATTTTTTGTATAAATGAAATTTCAAAATTCGGACCGGAAGTAACACTTTCATACGTATAAGAAAGTCGTGTGGTGGCCACACCTCATTTTTTTTATTTCAAGTTATTAATCTGCAATTTTACAAATTCATTATAGTAATATATAAAAAAATTATCAGAAAGAAGTAATAGATTTTGCAGACATTATTCACTATCACTGTTTCTACTGTCTTGAGAGTCTGAACATTGATTTACATTTATAATAAATGGTGTTACTTCTTCTCTGTCAAGCAACAAGTTTAGGTGCCACCATTTTCTGATTTTACTGTTTGTGTGTCGCCCATATCAGGTGTGATCATTTCTAGTGCCTTATTCCACATCTTAACTCCATTTCTCCCCCCCCCCCCATAACCTTGTTCCCCAATGTGCTTATTATAATATGTTTTGGATATTCCCCAGATATGCTCTATTGGGTTGAATATACAATGTTATGGTGGTAGACGTACAACTGTATGACCATGTTTTTCTGCTAATATGTCAGCAATATATTTCTTTTATGGCTTATTACTTAAACATGAAATGTTACTACAGGAAATGAAAAATACATACCTAAGTGCATACCACTTGACTAAATCTAATAATTCGCTGTCAAATGACTGAATGACTCAAAATGCCTAGCCGAATGTAAACGACGTTACACTAAAGCCAACATCCGTCGTAAATATTTCTAGTAAAACTGGTTGAAATAACGCCAACATTATCATTTTTAATTAATATTAATCATTAAAATAATTATTATTATGTACATATAATATATTCTACATTAATGAAACTATAAATTTAGAAATATATAACATAATTATGTTCGTTGTTATGAAATTGGCAATGCAGACGTCATTATTTTTCCTTCATGACGGAAGTGGATTGATTGCTGCTTTCTGGTATACGTATCACGTTTTATAAACCTCCTTTTAGTCATGAGTTTTATTAGTCACGAGCGAAGCGTAGCGGAGCGAGTAGAATTTAGCAAAACGAGTGATTAATGAGTTTATAAAACGAGTTTCATATTATACTTTTTCTAAGACAGTAAATAATCAAACTAATACAAAATTAAAGCAAAGTATTTAAAACTTAATTTGGAACAACTTTTATATAAAAAATACGAACCCCACATATTGCTGTGGTCTTTGCTTTATTAAAAAATAAAATATAATAATATAATAATAGTGTTGAACTATGCTTTTGACTCTTAGTTGTAGTTTTACTCTCAGGGTTCAAATTTGTTTTCTTGATTTGAAATAGTTAATTGTAATACAGCATTTTCGGCATTTTCTTATGTTCTGAGTTCTAACTGTGTTGTTTGATGTTTACTTTCCTTACCTTTTTTAAAATTGATTTATTTACTCTCTCACTTATTCTAATGTCTTTACTTCTCTTTGGGACGGGTATCAATGAATAAAAGGATGGATATCAATAATACTTATTTTTATTTATGATACTAACTATATAAAAACTTGTGGTTATTTAAACCTATTTATACTTAATGATCCATTTATATGATTTATTTTGTCCTTTAAAATACAAGCATCTTGCAATCCTTCTTATTTTAATTTGTTATGATTGTTTGTCTAATTATCTCTTTATATGTGTTCAAAGCCTATCCTCACATTTTAGATTTTCTATAAGCCTAGTTGATTGATGTCCTTTATTGGGTCACCTAATCCAAGATTTGCACGTCGGACTTCGATTAAGCAATAATGGAATTCATTGAATGTTTAAATAACAATTTATTTTATTGTAATTATTTATATCCTTTATTGAGTCACCTAATCCAAGATTTGCACGTTGGACTTCGGTTAAACAATAATAGAATTCATTGAATGTTTAAATAAGAATTTATTTTATTGTAATTAAGGCTGAATTATTTATAGCCTTTATTGAGTCACCTAATCCAAGATTTGCACGTTGGACTTCGGTTAAACAATAATGGGATTCAGTAAATGTTTAAACAACAAGTTGTGTTTAGTATATTATATTTGAACACACATAAATGAATGTATTTATTTATTGATTATTAGATTGCAAGTAAAACTTTAGTATTATGCTTGTACTTACGCCGATTCGCTTCGAACTCGTCCAGAAAATTATTGGATTCCATCTTTGTTGGTAGTCCTTTTGTTTACGCTTTTCTTCGGAAAGCGATTTTTATCCACTGATGGAACAACTGCTTCCCGCGCTCTCTTATTTCTTGGCGCGCTTTCTGTTTGACTATACTATCCGTGTACCCCCACTACACTATATCTGTTTTTACTTATTATTACGCGTGTTAAAATCTTAAAAGCGTTTTCTGCCTTTGAAGATATTGTAGTCAGGATCAGCTGAAGAACTCTTGAAGAACTGCCGAAGAACTCCCTATTTTTGGCTGTGTTGCCCTCTTTTATAGACTAGAAAAATTGAAGAACGCTAATTTTTGTTTATATTGAAATTGTTTTCATATTCTTGTTTGAATTTGCTTAACTGCTCCCTCTGGGGAGAGTGAGAGAGAGAGATTCTTCAGAAACCACTTTTTCAGTGTCAGGAAACTTCAAAACGTGAACATCTTCAAAAATTTCGAGGTCGAAAATGTTCATCTCAAAAGTACCAATCTTGAAAACATTTTCTCCAATCATCTGGCCGTAGTTTGTCTATTTTATTTTTAAAGGCATCAAACGCTTCTTCGGCCGATATAAAACGTAAACCCTATAATTTTTCCTTTACCCGCGAAGAAGTCACTAGGTGCTAGGACTGGATTATATGGTGAATGACCGTAATATAAATAGTTGTTCGAGCGACAGTGTGCGCCGGAGCGTTATCTTGATGCAGAATGATCCATCCTCTTGGACATTTTTTCGTCAACATTTTGGAAAACCTGAGGCAAACAAACTGTATTGTACCATTCTGAATTAACAGTACGTCTATCCCCAGTGCTACAGTGGAAACATGCCCAGTAATTCCAAAAAATATGGCGACCACCTTCTTGTTTCGACTTTTTTCACGAAGAACTTTTTTTGATGCTGACTCATTCTTAAAGACCCAAACTGTCGATAGTTGCTTTTTTTCATAGCAGTATACCCATGTTTCATCACCTGTGATGATGTACACCAAACGAGACGACGCCAGGTTAAAGCGATCTAGTGTAGATCTGCACCATTTCGCACAGTCTTCTTTTTGCAATAAGATCTAGTTGTGGGGAATCCACCGCGAAAAAAATTTACGGACCTTCAAATGTTTGTGTAAAATAATGTTAATTGCTTTCACACCAATCCTTAAAGTTGCTTAAATGCTTCTGACATTAGTATGCCGGTCTTCTTCAAAACTGTCATTTAAGGAAAGATGACCGCGTTGAAATTAATTGTACCACTGGTTTACGCGGGACATTCGATTGATTTCCTCAAAACATTCTTGAAAATTGGGACCGGAAGTAACACTTTACTCACAGATTATTAAGATGACGAGTATTTGAAACTTAATTTGGAACAACTTTTATATAAAAAATAACGGTATGTACAAGAATGTCGTGAGGTGACCACACCTCATTTGTATTACATTTTAGAAAAATATATATCATTATTGTAGAGTCAAAATATTTAATTGCATTATTGTGATATTGTGGTCACGTATATAGTTCTGTACTGTACATGATTTCCTTTTCTATTTTTGGCAATTAAGTCATTATTATCGTAATACATGTATTGTATAAGCAAACACGTAATTTTTTTGTTATCAGCAATAATATTTTGTAATGGAAATTCCATTTTATTTGCGTTTGAACAAGTCACCATTATTTTCACGCATAATATAGGTATTTAACTAAATACTTTCGTATACATACATACATACATACATCTATTTATTTAGATATCTACACATACGCACGATTTCAGGAAGCAATTGCTTTGAAATGTGTTACATACTATTTTAAAAACTTATTCGTTAATAACAGTCTCAAGTAAACAACATTGTATTAAACAACATTGTATTAAACTACATTGTATTAAATTACGGTCTAGACTGGTTTACTGTTGCAGTGCTTGTTTGTATTGTGCAGATAACAAGTGCATACAGAATGCCGTTAACCATTAAAAATAAATTGTTTTTATGGTATTTAATGAAAGCGGTCTATATTATTATGATTAATAAAGACATATCATTAAAATTTATTGCCAAAAAGAATATGTGATATTATTAAAGGGGAACAAAAAATAATGCCATCATAATTATAGTCTTTGTGAAAACCATTTTGATCTTGTCTTTATAATACTTACGAAAAAATGAGGTGTGGCCACCACATGACTTTCAAACTTGTTTCAAACTATACAATTTTAAGAATTTTTTTATACAAAAATTATTCAAAATCCTATTCTAAGTACTTCTATTCTCTTAATAAATCTCTATAGAATGCATACTTTGCAAGATATTATCAAGAAAGTGCTACTCGATAAGAGTAAAAGTGCTACTACCGATCCGAATTTTGAAATTTCATATATACAAAAAATATTGCAAATCCAGTTCTAAATACTTTTGTACTCTTGATAAATATATATAGAATGCATAACTTAGACATATTTGCAAAAAATCGCTATTCGATAAGAGTAAAAGTGGTACTTCCGGTCTGAATTTTGAACATTTTTTTATAGAAAAGATATTGAAAATTATGTTCTAAATACTTTTATACTCGCAACGTGCTTGTCTAAAAAGCATGACTTGCGAGATATTCGCAAAAAACTGATTTTCGATAAGAGTAAAACACCTACTTCCGGTTGGAATTTCGAAAACTTTTTTTTAGATAATTTGTCTCAAACTTAATTGTAAGTACATATGAATTCTTTATAAATTTGTGTAAATTTAGTAGTTGACGAAATATTGGCAAAATTCGATTTTTTCACTGAAGTAAACTGCTACTTCCGGTCTACCGATTTTACTGAAAATCTAATCAGATCTCAAGAGGGAGATTATACACGTAAATACAAAATTTGGAATTGATAGCTATAGCGGTTTGACCGCTATCGTGGTCACAGACACACATGTATACAAAAAATATTGCAAATATAACTCTAAATACTATGTTTTAAATACTTTTATACACGTAACGCACCTGTCTAAAAAGCTTGACTTGCGAAATATTCGCAAAAAACCGATTTTCGATAAGAGTAAAAGACTTACTTCCGGTAGGAATTTCGAAAAACTTTTCAAATAAAATTGTTCTCAATTTTAATTTTAAGTACTTATGAATTGTTTATAAATTTGTATAAACTTAGTATTTGACGAAATATTTGCAAAATTTGATTTTTTCACTGAAGTAAACTGCTACTTCCGGTCTACCGATTTTACTGAAAAACTGATCAGATCTCAAGAGGGAGATTATACACGTAAATACAAAATTTGGAATTTACATCTACAGCGGTTTGACCGCTATCGTGGTCACACACAGACATTTTTTAAAAACCATTTTTTACTTTCTTATACGTAGTATAAGGAAGTATTGTGATGATGAAAATTTTCGACCTCGAGATTTTTGCAGATGTCCACGTTTTGAAGTCCCCTGATACCGAAAAAGTGGTTTTTAAAAAATGTCTGTGTGTCTGTCTCTCTCTCTGTGTGTGTGTGTGTGACCACGATAGCGGTCAAACCGCTGTAGGTATCAATTTCAAATTTTGTATTTACGTGTGTAATCTCCCTCTTGAGATCTGATTAGTTTTTCAGTAAAATCGGTAGACCGGAAGTAGCAGTTTACTTCAGCGAAAAAATCGAATTTTGCCAATATTTCGTCAACTACTAAATTTAAACAAATTTATAAAGAATTCATATATACTTAAAATTAAAATTGAGAATAATTTTATTTAAAAAGTTTTTCGAAATTCCTACCGGAAGTAGGTCTTTTACTCTTATCGAAAATCAGTTTTTTGCGAATATTTCGCAAATCATGCTTTTTAGACAAGTACGTTACGGGTATAAAAGTATTTAGAACATAATTTTCAATATCTTTTGTATAAAAAAAATTTCAAAATTCAGACCGGAAGTGCCACTTTTACTCTTATCGAATAGCGATTTTTTGCAAATATGTCGTAAGTTATGCATTCTATATATATTTATCAAGAGTACAAAAGTATTTAAAACTGGATTTGCAATATTTTTTGTATATATGAAATTTTAAAATTCGGACCGGAAGTAGCACTTTTACTCTTAGCGAGAAGCACTTTTTTGATAATATCTTGCAAAGTATGCATTCTATAGAGATTTATTAAGAGAATAGAAGTACTTAGAATAGGATTTTGAATAATTTTTGTAAAGAAAAATTCTTAAAATTCTATAATTTGAAACGCTTATACGTATAAGAAAGTCGTGTGGTGGCCACACCTCATTTTTTTAACTTATTGGAATAACAATTAGAAATGTACTTTTTATTCTCTTCAAGCTTTCTGTTATTCAGTGTAATGTTTTGTGAAATAAAAATACTTGTTCATGTTTACAAGTTTTTATTAATAACAATATGAAATGATGCTTATTGCTTTTATTATAGGTATTATATTTATTAAAGATATTTCTTTTGAGGTATTAAACACTTTATCTTTACACTGCAATTAAATACTGCATATATTCGTATACAATAGCTGCAATAATCTACAACAATAAAATAAAAAACTACAAAATATTAATTGCAACACAGGTAAGAGTTTAGATTTTTCATAGTTCGTGTTGTGCCATAAAGCTTCTTTCTTGATTTTGCTTGACTTCTTTTTGATTTTGTTTTACATATTTTACATAATATTTCTTAAATATAATATAAAAACTTACGCAATATTATGAAAAGTCTTTGCCAACTTCGCCTTTTTTTCCTGCAGCTCGTGTCAGAACTAGTCTCATAACCAGAAAACATTCTGTGCTATTATGTACTTAATCTCATAATCATTTTAATTAATGTATTACATTTTAGTGCTTTCAATTTCCTATCTAATCTTAGTCTAATGGGATCATCCGATCAAACTCTCTCCTTTTCAGAACTTAATGAAGGCACTTCCTGTGTTGCTACTAACGATTAATCCGTGAGATTTCGTCCACTAACACCAGCAAAACTAATAGGTACTTGAAACTTCATCTACAGCAGATGTTTTCACTATTATTTTCAAAGATGCTACAGCATTGTTACACAATCGAAATCGCTGGTGTGCCATTGGCACATAATCTTCATCTCTGAAATGTTCGGAACAAACATATTTATTCTCTGATCATAGCCAATCAGTTGCTATATTCAAAGCTTTCAAGCATATCTGTAACAAGGCACCTTCTGAAAATCTGAAATAATTTTGATATTTCAACAAATTTAAAATGATCATGCCATCAAACCTGTGAAAACTTTATCCTTCAGGTTTAAACTTCTTAATATTGGGACAGCTTTTAGCACTGCACGGCATGTTTATATGGATATTTATGTATTTAATATCTAAAAGATTTATACACTAATGAAACCACACACTTGAGCACATGAAACAAATATTACTTCCACAACTACTTTTTCCACACGATTCACCAGAAACAAGTATGTCTGAGAACTACATTTAAAAGTCAAAAACAAGAACAAATTAGTTTAGTAATACACCACAAAAACAAACATAACCTAGATGAACATAAACAAAACCACTCATGACATACCTGGGTCAAAATGGCGGCGATCATTGCGTCGCGTAAAAATTAGATGCGCAGTGGTTCAAGAGCATTCTCCCCTCTCTATATCTCTGGTTTAAACTCGTATTTTGAAAGTTGTCTATCAACTGGAGTGTAATTGCAAACGATAATTTTATGTTCTGGTTGTAAAGATTTG
The DNA here is from genome assembly GCA_963170755.1 of Amphimallon solstitiale. Lineage (NCBI taxonomy): Eukaryota > Metazoa > Arthropoda > Insecta > Coleoptera > Scarabaeidae > Amphimallon > Amphimallon solstitiale. The sequence goes on along the minus strand of OY720675.1, from coordinate 50,894,599 downwards.
CTTGCCCTTTGTCAGATATTTCAAATCATGGATTCTTTCTTTTTATGAGCTGATATTAGAATAAAAAAAAAATAAAAATTTCTACAGTTCTCATAACAAAAATGTTGACAATCAGCATTTGTCGTGTGTATTTAGAAGGGTCACATATATGATTGTTTATTCATAAACTGATAATTCGAATGTTCTCCGACACATTTTACAGCAAGGTCCAACCTCATATAAGGTTTGTTCCAACACAAATTGTCTAATTAAATAATGAAAGAAATTATAAACTGGTTTCTGATTGCTTCTGCAACATTTGATTGGTTCTGACTCGTTTGTAGTTTTATGTTGAAAGAAACTTATAATATCCATTTACTACTGTAGACTCTCGATAGTGTGAACCGAATAAAACAATGGTTGTTCACATTATCGATTTCATCACTTTCACGAAGGTTATATCTAATACGTACTAAACATTGATAATTAATTGACAAAATAAACATATAAAATACACTCGTTAAAAAATAGCAACAAATAGAAAATACAAGGGATGTTTCTAAAGTTCTGGGAATTTAGTTATAATTTTTTTATCGTGTCATCAATATTACAACGTAGTGTTTCAATATAATCGCCATTTAATTGAGTACATTTATCCCAACGATAAATAATTTTTTTTAAGCCGTCCTCAAAGAACTTTTTCGGTGTCTCCGCAATTCACCTATTTATGAAACGTTTTACGTCAGTTAAATCCTCAAAACGAACACACAAAGGTTTTTGCAAATCTGGGAATAGATGAAAATCACTCGGTGCGAGATCCGGTGAATAATGTGGATGCGGAATCAATTCCCGTCGTAAATCGTTCAAAACATTCTTCGTTTTTCTTCCGGTTTGCGATCTTGCATTATCCTGTTGCAACAACGGGCGCTTATGCAACTTCTTAGGCTATTTCTGATAAGTGCTTGCCGCAGTGGTCCGGATAATACTTCGAATAATATTCTGCGTTAATTGTAGTACCTTTTGCCAGATAAACCATAAAAATAATCACTTCGCAATCCCTGTTTACAATAAGCATTACTATTCCAACAGATAGAACTGCACGCTCCTTAAGTAGGGGCCCTTCTTCGGGCTTACGCCATTCTTTGGATTGACTTTTGGTCTCAAAATTGAAGTAAAGAATCCACGTTTTGTCAGTGGTTATTATGCGTTGCCAAAATTCATCACCGTAACGGGCGAACAGCTCTTGAAGTTAACGACAAGTGTCAGACCTATTAAGTTTCTGTTCCGGTCCCAACATCCTTTGCACCTAGGTGGCTGAAACCTTGCTTACGCCCAAACATCATTCTAGATCTCATGAACTTGTCGTGTACCTATTCCTAGGCGAACACTAATTTGAGAAAGACTAATTTCTCTGTCCTCTTTCAGTAGGTTCTTCGCGGCAGTAATGTATCTTTCATTTACCGACGTGCTCGGGCAACCACTACGTAGATCATCTTCTAATGACGTTCCACCTCTTTTAAAACGATTGATCCACCTATACACAGTACTTTTACATTCTGCAGACTCACCAAAAACTCCTTGCAGACGTTTAATAATTTATGAAGTTTTCATACCCTCTTTCCACAAAAAGAAAATTATTGCTCTTTGAGATTTAGCCGTGTCTTCCATGGTTACACAAACGGTGCTACAGAACCTGTTACTACCGTAACCTGTAAAGATCGCAATCAAAAATATGTAGGGCAAACTAGGCGTTCAATCTCAACTCGTTACAAAGAACACATTGCACATTTCAGATACAACAGACCGGAAAAATCAAGTGTTGCTCGACATATTTTCGACACAGGCCATGGCATGCCAATAGATAGTCTTAGATTAATTAAAACTGTAAATAATTTTAGAGAATTAGACAGTTACGAAAGTATTTATATACATAGAAATAGATGTAAGTTAATGAATTCTGACAATGGACCGATACCCGAGTCCAGCTTGTACGGAGTATTGTAATTTTAGGGGATTATTCTGTCACCTTTCTAGGTACCGTTTTGGTCCCGTTAGATTTAGGTAGTTTCTATAGGGATGTTATTTGTTAAGAAATCAGTGTTATCCCACTGGTGATTTGGTGAGAGCATATCTTCTAAGGTTACACCTTAGCCAAAAACACTACGTTTAACACTCTTTTTTGTTTTATACAGATATCTACTGAAGATGGCAACTTAGTTGCCGAAATACGTATTTAGATTTTTTATATATATTTTTTGTGGCAAGGGATTTTTTCCTTTTGCATTTTATTTCAAACGGGTGTCCGTAATTGATATACTGGTTAGTAGCCATTTCATTTTAGTAAATTTAGCGTTTTACAATTTATCTCCCCGCTCTAATTCAACATAATTGTAAAATTTGACATAATAATCGAATAACCCCCAATTAAAGAGTATTTTATCAATGATTTTAAAAATTATCAACATAAAGCAATCAACTTTAACATAATTTAAATTTAAAATTACAGGTTATTGATTGTATTTCATCATATTATCGAATGATATTATTTTGTAAAGTCGATATTTAGGCAGGAGTCTGACGGTAGAACAAATGAAGGAACACGTTTCCAAATTGCCGATTTAATAACATGAACATTTTTAAGTAGCAATGCGCAATTTACTCGTTATACTTTTAGTAGATACTTAACCAATATTTACGAATATCCCATTTTTGCAGTTACTCTTATATTTGAAGTGTTTTTTTTTTTAATGAAATATGAAATATTTAATAGCAATTGGATATTTTCCAATATCGGTTTCAGTACCATTCGATCTAAATACCAGCAGATATATCGACATATTTTTACACTAAATCTATGCAATGAATTACATGAATTCTAGAAAAATAGATGAGAAAGTAAGAGATTGGAAATTTCAATGCGTAAACATTTTCTGTGAAGATGCTTTCGTAAGCGTTTATTGTTATTCAATGTAATAAAAATGTAAATTAATATCACCCGGTCAATGACCGGTTTTAGAAACATAAAGAGATTGCTAATAGTTACCAGTATAATATAACCTATGAGATTGTTTGTTTTATTTAATAGAAATTGAAATTGTTGACCCCAAATTATGAGTTCATAAGAAATTTAATTAAAACATGTTATTTCTTTTAACATATTGCTGTGGTATTTTCTTGTAAATAAATAAATAGATAAAATAAAGAAACCAAACAAATAAAAATCAACAAAAATAAAATATCACTGTGTTTATTTTAAATAAATATAAGCTTACATGTTAGATATAAATTATAATTTTATATTTCAATAAATAAATACAGAATAATCCACTAATTTATAAGTAAAAATATACATAATTCAAATTATCTCATAACGATGGGTATTTACTCATTCTTAATAACTAGGCAGTAGAATACACAACAATGCAATATGGGTTGCATACCCGTAAAAATAATAGCACACAATTAAAAATAATGTAAGAATTAAAAAAATATTAACCTCAACTTAAATAAATTAGTGCACAGGAATTAAATATCTATAAAACAATATTCAAATACTGACCTCCGTTTAAATAAAAAGGATATAATAACCTAAAGCAGTATTACTAGCAGTCAATAGAAAAGTAGGTCAACCCGGCAATACATTCTTTAGCAGCGATAATAGTTCAAAAATAGGAATTAATCACCAAGAATATCAATATTATAACCACCAACATTGTCAAGAATAAATGTTATGTATCAGTATACACGTTTCACTTATATTTTCTGCATAAAATATTATTGAGTGTACGTAAGAGGCACGATTTGTTTATTTTCTTCTCTACACGAATATATTTCAAGAAAGTCCAAGCTAAAACCAAAAATACAATATTAAACAAAGGTCTATATACATAAATAAATATATATATACCACTTATTTCACGGTCACAAGATTAATTGTATTTTCTTCTGTATGGGGCATGGAAATGCACACAAAGGTATATGATTTATCTGTTTTCGATATACACCAACGCATCCAGAATGTAAATACTGTGGCCTGATTCACCATTAAAAATAAAACATTATGCTGGCTATGCAAATTTACTGATATTTACAGAATAAAAAGACATTGTTGAATGTACATCTAAACATGCGATAGTACATAATGTTATTCACGTACAAATGCTTCAAGACATTTAGGCTAAAAATAAATAAATAAAGCATTAGTCAAAATATAATAAAATACAATAAAAGAATACCTACCAATGAAAATCAATCAAATGCCCATGGATATAAAAATATAAAGTATGTAAATAATAACAACAACAAACATGGTGGAAAGAAGGTCACATGACCACGTAATTTCAATAGTTATCAAAGTAAACACAGAGGGCGTAGCAGATAAAAATTTAAACTAAACGTACGATTTAAAACAAAATAAATCGTTCGTCGGATGTTAATCGCTATAAAAGGCGACACACAAGCAAAAATAAGTCAGTCCGGAAGTCGATCGGACCAGTGCTCCGAACAAATAAAGAATCTAAAGGCATAAAACGCTTTAAGATTCGAGCGCGGTAGACGCAAGACGCGGCAAACCTTAGCCGCGCTTCAGAAAATAAAGGCGCGAAGTACTAGCATTGGCTCACACAAAGCTACAACAATAAATTCAATTAAAAATGGAGGGACTGGGCTACCAGGAAGAATTCGAGATGTTATACGACCAAGAAAAGTGAGTACAAGCACTATAAAGTAAACTCCATCTTGCAATCCTAAAATAAATAAATAAATGAAAGAACCTTCATGAGTGTTTCATAAACTATCGTGCAACAAAATTTTCGAATATTTAAATAATTAACAAATGTTTCTTTGAATATGCTTTGGGTTAACGTGCGAATCTTAATTCAGAGCGATTTAACGAAGCATTAGTAATTTTCCGGATAGCAATAAAATTTAGAACATTATTTAAATAATTTAAAATAAATTCTTCTTTGAATATGCTTTGGGTTAACGTGCGAATCTTAATTCAGAGCGATTTAACGAAGCATTAGTAATTTTCCGGATAGCAATAAAATTAAGAACATTATTTAAATAATTTAAAATAAATTCTTCTTTGAATATGCTTTGGGTTAACGTGCGAATCTTAATTCAGAGCGATTTAACGAAGCATTAGTAATTTTTCCGGATAGCAATAAAATTTAGAATATTGTCACAAATAATTAAAAATAAATTCTTCTTTGAGTAAGCTCTGGATTGACGTGCGAATCTTGGTTCAGGGCGACTCAACGAGGCATAACGCTTTAGTTGAATAACGGCAATTTCGAAATATGAGCATACATGGAGGATTAGAGCAGTGAATTTTATTTTATCTATTATTAACAATTTCTTGAAGAATCAAGGATTGCAAGGTGCTTGTACCGTAGACGAAAAAGGCTGGATATAATAATGAAATGTATAATGTATTGTATTGCATAATAATGATATTTATTCAATTTTTTGTAAAAATTTATATTAAATAAAATAAGTTGTGCTGACATTCATATCTACTTATTTATACCCATCCCAAAGGAGAACATAAGGAAAGTAAACATCACTATCACAGCTAGGACTCACAATAAGTATAAGACTGCGACACATTACCCGTTATCGAAACAAATAAATTCACACTTAGACCCTGAGATTACTAAAGTATATTAATTTATTAATTCAATTTTTGGTTATTAACCAATATAGAAGAAGTCACAGCATTAATTTGGCGCACAACGTAGAAGGGCTTATCGTTGGCCAAGATCTAATTTGGCGTCCAACGTCCTAGGCTTATCGTTGGCCAAGATCAAAATTTGGCACAAAACGTAAAAGGGCTTATCATTGGCCAAGATTTATTTTGACACTCATACGTAGTAGGTTTATCGTTGGTCAACATTTGATTTGGCACTTAACGATAAAAGGCTGTGTGAATTTACTTTCCTTATAACGCCATAAGCACACAATATTCTCCTATTGGGACAGGGTGGATAAGAGATAGAATAAAAACAAAAATAAAAATGGCTGATGAAAACAACAAAAATAAAGGCGAAAAACCTGAAATGGTTGAAAATAAAGAAACATGACCACAGTTTACCAGATACAGAGATAATTCTCGTAGCAATCGTTCAACCTCTAGCTCAGAATCAGAGAAACACGAGTTGGAAGGTGATCAATTGGAAGAACCGATCGTTGGAAGTACATCTCTCAAGAGAACAACCGAAAAATCATCGGGAGAGAAAATGGAAAATTTGCTTCAAGCTCTATTGCAGAAAATGGACCAAAACAATGAAAATTTGAAAGAAGAAATCAAAGCAAACAATGAAAACCTAAATAAAAAGTTGGACCAAAATAAAGAAGAAATCAAAGCAAACAATGAAAATCTGAATAGAATCAATCAAAAGATTGACAAAGGATTCCAAGATTTTAGAACAGAGATGCGTCAGATAAATGCGAATTTAGAAAACAAGATAACACAGTCTGTGTCAGGTTTAACGAAAGTAATAAGGGACAATACAAGAAGATGTGAGAATACGTACAGATCACTGATAGACGGAACAAATAACAGAATGGACGAAACGATAGAACGATTTGACGAAGAAGAATCATTAGAAAATAAAATAATAAATACCAACGCAACGAACAACGAAGAAGAATCATTTGAAAATGAAATAATAAACACCAATACAACGAAAAACGAAGAAATTACGAGGAATATGCCAACCCATGAAGATGGTGCACAAATAGTAACAAAAGTCAAAGAAACCTCCACAATAATACATACATGGAGAAGAACCAAATACATGGATTCCAATAAGAAAATTTTGAGGACACATTTGGACACGTTGTTATATGAAGAAGAAGATAACGAAAATTTACATTTATACATTTCATGGCAAACATTAGAAATATTCATAGGAGCAGGAAAATACACAGGTTCATGGAAACGACAGGCACTGATTATACAACTTGAAAATTTTACAAAGACACACAAAGAAGTCAACACACTGAGGGGCACCGAAGAAGTTGCACTGATGGAAAAGGGAAGGATAAGAATAGCAACGGAAATAAATAAAGAAAATCAAGTATCACTTTACCATTCAATAAATACACGTTCAAGTAACAAAGAAGATAGGGAACTTAGAACACCAACGACGTACATGGAGGATATACTTCGGCATAACAAGAACATTATTGACTTTCGCCTCAAGATTTTGGGAAAATAAATTCTCAAAAATAAAAGGAGCACGGCGGAGGATAAATTGGGGACCTCCGATGGGACGTGGCTACCCTACTCCTACCTTAGCCAACGACGACACCCCAATCAAGGAGCACGGCGGAGGATAAATTGGGGACCTCCGATGGGACGTGGCTACCCTACTCCTACCTTAGCCAACGACGACACCCCAATCAAGGAGCACGGCGGAGAATAAATAGGGGACCTCCGATGGTGCGTTGCGACACTACTCCAACCTTAGCTGACTTCAACAACGACACCCCAATCAAGAAAAATAAAATACGAGACATATACAAATATGAAGATCTAATAAAATAACCACCGAACTACCACACATATCAATCAAAATTGGGGAAGGAAAATAAATAAAATAAAAGCTACTCGACCACAGCGTTATAAATGAAAAATTTAGAGAAACAAGGACGATATATTCCTATAAAGAAGATTAACTTAATTACAGCAAATAAAAAACCTTTGGTAACCATTGATAAAGTTTTCTGCGTTAATGTAAAATAAATAAAATAAACCTACTAACAGAATTTGTAGTAGTAAATAATTAAAATTGCAACTGCATATTGGGAATGGACTTTTTAAGTCGATATAGCACAAGACTGGATATGAAGGACAAGACTTTTCACATAAGAAATATGACAATTCCATGGAGCGAAGAAGCACCAGTAAAGAAATAAATAAAAATTAATTAATAAATTATATGTAGAAGAAATAGAAAAGGAACTCACGCAAGAAATGATTAACAATTCATATGACAATAAATGTACGCATCTCGTGAAGCATCCAAAGAATAAGGACTTCACATCAAAAGGGGATGGTACAAGTATAAATTGCAATGAAAAGTGTAAAAATCATGTGAGCAATCTTTTAAAAAAATAAGCACAAGAGACTAGTTGACGACAGTCCTGGCTTGGTAAGAAATTACGAGCATAAGCTCGAGGTAAATGAAAAGGAACCCTTCTATGTGAAAACATATCCAATTCCCAATAAATATTATTTAAGTGAAATTAGAAATAAAAGAAATGCTGAAGAACAATATAATAGAAAAAGCAGAATCGAACTTTATCAGAGAAAAATATAGAAGATTCAAAGAAACATTATCAATGAAGTACACAGATGCCAAGTGGTTTGCTACGATAGTTTTAAAAGTTTCCTTTTGAACCAGGTAACATTAAGAAAATAAAAAGAAAATACCTATTTCTTCAAGATAAATTCCCCGACTGATATGTGGAAAATAATAAGATTTTATATATATGAATATCAATTGTAGGCTTAATTGATGCCACACAAGAGATATTGAACCCACACGAAGAAAATATTTCCAACTTATTATATATATTTGTATATGTTTCACTTTAAATAAATTAAGTACCACTTTCCTATTAAAAATGAAAGGTGAAAACTCAAACTAAGATATCAAACAAAAATGAAGGGGGTAAAGTTAAAATATAAAACTCACACGATGAAAAATATGAACCCATGAGAAAATAAAGAGGGATAGCTCCAAAAATATATTATTTAAGTTATATGAATAAATATTAAGAGAATAAAAAGGGACAGCTCCCAAGATTATATTATTTAAGTTACGCAAATAAATATTACGAAAACAAAGAGGGATAGTTCCCAAGATTATATTATTTAAGTTATGGAAATAAATATTAAGAAATTAAAAGGGATAGTTCCCAGAATTATATTATTTAAGCTAGATAAATAAGGTATTAAAGTAAAAAGGGATAGCTCCCATGAACACATTATTTAAGTTATGTAAATAGGTATTAAGAAAATAAAAGGGACAGTTCCCAGGATTATAGCACTTAAGTTAGAATAAATAGATATTAAGAAACAAAAAGGGATAGTTCCCACATGAAAATATAGTAAATTTAGATGTAAGAATATTAGCTAAGTAAAAGTTTAAAAAAAAATACCACTAAGTAAAGAAAATGCAATATGCGCATATTTTTCATAGTCAACTATGGCATATTGACAGTTTCTTAACTTGGGATATGCTGTGGTATTTTCTTGTAAATAAATAAATAGATAAAATAAAGAAACCAAACAAATAAAAATCAACAAAAATAAAATATCACTGTGTTTATTTTAAATAAATATAAGCTTACATGTTAGATATAAATTATAATTTTATATTTCAATAAATAAATACAGAATAATCCACTAATTTATAAGTAAAAATATACATAATTCAAATTATCTCATAACGATGGGTATTTACTCATTCTTAATAACTAGGCAGTAAAATACACAACAATGCAATATGGGTTGCATACCCGTAAAAATAATAGCACACAATTAAAAATAATGTAAGAATTAAAAAAATATTAACCTCAACTTAAATAAATTAGTGCACAGGAATTAAATATCTATAAAACAATATTCAAATACTGACCTCCGTTTAAATAAAAAGGATATAATAACCTAAAGCAGTATTACTAGCAGTCAATAGAAAAGTAGGTCAACCCGGCAATACATTCTTTAGCAGCGATAATAGTTCAAAAATAGGAATTAATCACCAAGAATATCAATATTATAACCACCAACATTGTCAAGAATAAATGTTATGTATCAGTATACACGTTTCACTTATATTTTCTGCATAAAATATTATTGAGTGTACGTAAGAGGCACGATTTGTTTATTTTCTTCTCTACACGAATATATTTCAAGAAAGTCCAAGCTAAAACCAAAAATACAATATTAAACAAAGGTCTATATACATAAATAAATATATATATACCACTTATTTCACGGTCACAAGATTAATTGTATTTTCTTCTGTATGGGGCATGGAAATGCACACAAAGGTATATGATTTATCTGTTTTCGATATACACCAACGCATCCAGAATGTAAATACTGTGGCCTGATTCACCATTAAAAATAAAACATTATGCTGGCTATGCAAATTTACTGATATTTACAGAATAAAAAGACATTGTTGAATGTACATCTAAACATGCGATAGTACATAATGTTATTCACGTACAAATGCTTCAAGACATTTAGGCTAAAAATAAATAAATAAAGCATTAGTCAAAATATAATAAAATACAATAAAAGAATACCTACCAATGAAAATCAATCAAATGCCCATGGATATAAAAATATAAAGTATGTAAATAATAACAACAACAAACATGGTGGAAAGAAGGTCACATGACCACGTAATTTCAATAGTTATCAAAGTAAACACAGAGGGCGTAGCAGATAAAAATTTAAACTAAACGTACGATTTAAAACAAAATAAATCGTTCGTCGGATGTTAATCGCTATAAAAGGCGACACACAAGCAAAAATAAGTCAGTCCGGAAGTCGATCGGAAGCTCTTCAAGATCTAAAAAGAAAAATAGTGAAACCAGTGCTCCGAACAAATAAAGAATCTAAAGGCATAAAACGCTTTAAGATTCGAGCGCGGTAGACGCAAGACGCGGCAAACCTTAGCCGCGCTTCAGAAAATAAAGGCGCGAAGTACTAGCATTGGCTCACACAAAGCTACAACAATAAATTCAATTAAAAATGGAGGGACTGGGCTACCAGGAAGAATTCGAGATGTTATACGACCAAGAAAAGTGAGTACAAGCACTATAAAGTAAACTCCATCTTGCAATCCTAAAATAAATAAATAAATGAAAGAACCTTCATGAGTGTTTCATAAACTATCGTGCAACAAAATTTTCGAATATTTAAATAATTAACAAATGTTTCTTTGAATATGCTTTGGGTTAACGTGCGAATCTTAATTCAGAGCGATTTAACGAAGCATTAGTAATTTTCCGGATAGCAATAAAATTTAGAACATTATTTAAATAATTTAAAATAAATTCTTCTTTGAATATGCTTTGGGTTAACGTGCGAATCTTAATTCAGAGCGATTTAACGAAGCATTAGTAATTTTCCGGATAGCAATAAAATTAAGAACATTATTTAAATAATTTAAAATAAATTCTTCTTTGAATATGCTTTGGGTTAACGTGCGAATCTTAATTCAGAGCGATTTAACGAAGCATTAGTAATTTTTCCGGATAGCAATAAAATTTAGAATATTGTCACAAATAATTAAAAATAAATTCTTCTTTGAGTAAGCTCTGGATTGACGTGCGAATCTTGGTTCAGGGCGACTCAACGAGGCATAACGCTTTAGTTGAATAACGGCAATTTCGAAATATGAGCATACATGAAGGATTAGAGCAGTGAATTTTATTTTATCTATTATTAACAATTTCTTGAAGAATCAAGGATTGCAAGGTGCTTGTACCGTAGACGAAAAAGGCTGGATATAATAATGAAATGTATAATGTATTGTATTGCATAATAATGATATTTATTCAATTTTTTGTAAAAATTTATATTAAATAAAATAAGTTGTGCTGACATTCATATCTACTTATTTATACCCATCCCAAAGGAGAACATAAGGAAAGTAAACATCACTATCACAGCTAGGACTCACAATAAGTATAAGACTGCGACACATTACCCGTTATCGAAACAAATAAATTCACACTTAGACCCTGAGATTACTAAAGTATATTAATTTATTAATTCAATTTTTGGTTATTAACCAATATAGAAGAAGTCACAGCAATATGTTATTGTTGTAGTTAATAATTACTGCTGCATGTTAATGCAATGATTTCAGCGAAGATTCAGTTTTGCATATGTGCATATATAGATTCTGCTTTTCAAATTTATAATTCCATCAACAGTAATGAAAGGTTTGAGTTTGTATGTGTAAATGTTTAATACTCTTAGTGTGTATCGGGTTAGTGTGAATTTCTTTAGGAAAAAACATTTCAGATGAGCGACTCGACAAGTTTTAACACAATTAATACGTTTTTTTCTGAAGCAAATGTTTACTATACATACATTTACTAATACGTATTTTCAGTTAGTTATTGTATCGTCTTGAAAGTTTTCTCTCTGAGTATGTTACTGAAGTATTGGAATAGAAACTATTTGGTAACATTAATCCTTAGTTTGCTGATCAAGCAAGAAATAATCAAACGATCCAGATTTTGCTTAAGAGTCACAACATCATGTACTGTAACAGCACGAATTTAAATATAGAATTATTGACATCGTGAGCAACCCGGTCTCGTTTGGTCCTTTGTTTACTTCTACGGTATGAATCCCTTAAATGTGAATAAGTAATCAATCACAATACAGTGAAACTTCCCATAACGGGCACTTCTATTAGCCGGGCACATCCCTTAAACTGGCATTTTATCCGGTTCCGAATTTATAGGTAGGGAATTCCTAACAAATTAATTTCTCTTATGCGGACACTCCCTTGAACGGGCGCGGACAGTTTATTTAGCAGTATTTTGACAGCAAAGTTTCTATTAAACAGACGAATATGTATTTCAATACATTCATTACCGCATGATATCTGGCGAAGCCGTTAGCGCAAATCAAGAAAATGTCGAAGCTTTCATAAACAGGTTACCGTTAATAATTAAGAGTACAAATCCTGCGATATTTATAATTTGGACGAAACAGAGTATTTTTTCGGACACTACCAACAAAGATGATGGCATTAAAAGGCGAAAAAGTGTGGGCGGCAAGTTATCGAAAGAAAGATTAAGTATTATAATGCATTGTGTGAATATGGCAGGGGAGAAAGAAAACCTGTTGGTTATCGGAAAATCAGCACGTCTCGCGCATTTAAAGATCTTAGCACTACTCTTCTTCCATTCCAATGGTATTAAAATAACAAGGCTTGGATGATTAATTCTATTATGACAGAGTGGTTGCGTGAATTTGATCGGAAAATGATCGATCAAAACAGAAAAGTTTTATTATTTTTGGACAATGCAGCTGCCCATCGTAAGGACGTACAGTTGCAAAGTGTTAAACTCGTTTTCTTACCGCCAAATACGACAGCATACTGCCAACTGCTAGATCAAGGCATTATAAAAATGTTCAAAACCTGGTACCGACATTTAATACTAAAACACATTTTATCGCAGTTTGAGAGTTGATACAATTAAAAATTGTTTCAAGAAAACAGGATTTCAAGAAGTAAATGAGGAGTTTGAAAGTGATCAATTTGATCCTGAAGATGAAATTTCTTTATCTAAAGTGGATCAAATGTGTACGCTAATGGGAAAATAAGGAAGTAATGATGTACAGGAATTTATAAATATTGACGCCAATTTGTATACAGAAGACGATGATGAAGAACATGAAATAGAAATTCCTAGAAATGATGGTTATGAGAAAATAAGAGTATCGTATAAAGATGGTCTACTGGAAATAAAAAACCAAAACAATTTTGTTTTGAAAAAGATTATGTACAAACGTTTGGTATGCTTAGTGAGCTCTCATTCCATGTTGACGCAAAATTGTCATGTAATACACACAAGCATACTTCCATTTTAGACTATTTGTAAGATGGTACATAAGTTGTATATGTACATACATATATGTACATATTGCCGTGAACTCGCAAAATTTATAGAATAAGAATAGCTTTAGAGATTAGTTTAAGATTAGAAATAAAATAAATATCATTAAGTAAAACTATGCAACAAAAAATACATAGATGTATACAAAGTTGCATACACATGGTCAATACAAGTAATTCAAAAGTCAGTATTATTCAAGTAGGTAAATAATGAGAAAATACAAAATAAAGTTTATTAAATAAATATGAAACAAAAGACAAAATAAAAATTTATTAAATAAAAATGAAATAAAAGACAAAATAAATATTTGTAATATATTTCTTTTGTAAAAGATTACACAAGATGTATGGTTTATATATCATGAAAAAGATGAAAGACGATATGCAAGAAATATAAATAGGTAAATTATTATGATTTATATGCATAAAGCAGTAAAAATTTTATGAAAGAGTTTAAGAATTAAATTGTATTAAAAGATAAAATTTACCTTAGCTTATAAATAGACTAAGAAAGGATATAAAAATATGTAAAACGTAGAAATGATCAGCAATAACATTTTGTATTGAAGGGTAGCTGACATCATAAATAAAAAGTATATGTGTTTATGATTTGTTTGTAACACAATGCTTCAGAGACTGGAAACAGACGTGTACAGTTTCATGACCTACAAAAAGACAACAAAATATATAAAACTTGTGTAAAGTCTATTGCAGATTGACATTTTACCAATAGAAAGATCATGGATAGAAGATAGAGAAACGGTGAAGAAACAGGCGTGTCCTCCAGGTACAGGCAGTGCGGGAAGAAAAATAATAGTTATCTCCGGCATGTTTCCCATTTTGCCAAGTCGCAATTCAGCTAAAAGAAAAGTGAAATTGACATTAATAAATGGAAAGAAAAAAATATGTATCGAACAATGAACAAGGCAATAGGTTCATTGACGAATACAAAGAAGGATGGTATTAGCGACAAGAATAAACCTACCGTTGGAAATGCTGTGCGAGGCAGAGGGGACTTTTGAATTGGAAATTTATATTGACGTTTGGTAAATAGTGAACTGTCAGAACAATATGTGTATGTGTGTGTGTATCAAGACGGCAACATGCGGGCAGCGACTTCACTGGAACGTGTATTCCAATGCCAACCTAAAATATGGACTAGAGGGCGCAATGGTCAACATAGAGTTTTTTTTGCCGCTATAAATACGAAACAAGATTCGACACGAAAGAGACTTCTCATGACAATTCCGAAAGGAAGACCTCTTATTACAACTTCTAAAGAATAAGACGCTTTAGATTGTTACATTGTAGTTTTCATTATTTCTTCATCACGTATATTCATAGTAGTTCTTATTTTATTTAATATATTTGAATTCACTTGAAACATTCAATATGGACATTCAAAATGAATATTTTGATAGCAAGTAAGTTTATTTTTTTTTGAAAAGGAAGTTATACAAATTGTTGGACAGACATTGGTTTTTACGTGCAAATGATTAATCAATGTATTGTTGGACAATATAGATAAGAAAATATTTTATCCTGTAAGGTTTGTTTTTAATACATAAAGTTGGAATTACAACAAAATAGGATTAATGGTGTTGGGCAGTTGGAGAGATGCTACGTGTGAATGAGCATTTTCTTCATCGTATTTGTCTAGGCATCATTAATCTCTTTCAAGTTAGGCAAATAATTAATTAAAAGTTCCACAAGGCAAAGATTAAGAGCTAGATACAACACGTGCAAATGGTTGTCTAAAGCAATTAATTGAAGCCAATACATAAATATAATTACATCGATAAGTATCACCATCAATGTACAATAAAAGTTTACATTTGTTTATTTACAGGATAAATATTTATTTTGTTTAGCAGAATAAATAAATAAATAAAAGATTTACATACATTACAACCGGCATTAGGTATAAATGATATGAGCATTTTCAATTATGTATTTTATTTAGAGCATAAAGGTGTGTATAAAAATTATTTTGAGTCTATAAATTACAAAATAAAAGGTATATGATTATGTTGAATAGACATACAGTTTTTCTTTGAACAAAACTATTACCTCTTCCCTATTATGAGCAAGAGAAAATCATCAGTGAAGGAGAAGGAACCACATACATTGCCAGAATCCACAATAGTCACAAAGTACATGCTTCAACAATATAAAAAAAAAAAAAAAATAAAATACAAAACCAATTATAAGTTTTTGGTGTATAAAGAATAATTTTAAGAGTACAGCATATACAAAAGACTATACCCTACGTGTGGTAATACACACAAATACATGTTGTCACAGCATATAATTTAAAATAAATATTTATATGCCACAGCAATATGTATGTTCCTGTTATATGTATATATAAATGTGCACATAGCCGTTTCGTTTTTATTTAGCAAATAAAGTTATAGGTTATATAATTTTTTTTTAGATATACCAACATCATGCTTAAATTAAGAAAGTTTTATAAAATCTCTTTTCCCTTCACTTTGTATTATTTTACTTATTTGGCTTATATAATGATTTAGGTAGATTTTAGGTAGGTGTATTTGTGTGTGTGTGTGTGAGTTCATCAATGTGAACCCGCCAGGTTAGCCGCGAAATCTAGCACCATTCATAAAAGCTTTGCAGATACCGCATTTGCAGGTATTTTGCTACGTTTACAGCTGAACCACGCGACAGCTTTGGTCAATGTCGTTTCAGCTTTCATTTTAGGTTGATTCTCATATGTATCTCTGAATAAAAAAGTAGTATCATATGCGTACATTTGTTTGAAATATTATATGGCAAATCATTTATATAACTACAGAACAGAGGAGGACCAGTGAGTGACCCCCGAGCTATTCCGTGTTCAACATGTCGCAATTCACGCATTTCATTGTTTGCACACGTCTTAATTAAAATATTACGCACTTCACCAACTTAGTTTGGAAATCATAAACTACAGCTGTAAAATAAGTTGAATTCCTGTCAGATAGTTTAAGTACTTTTCTCGATAAAATATTCATGCAAAAAACTATATAAATTGAAAAAGAAATTGAAACCAGACGATCAAGAAGGGTAAAACCCTTATTTAAATTACAAACCCACGGCATCAGCTTGTGAAATTGCAAGTTGCGAGCCTAAGATAGAGCGTTTAATATTTGTATGTATCTGAAAATAAATTGGATGTATAAATAAAACTTGATGGCACAATAAAGAACAAGGGGTTTTACTTCCAATATTTAAAGATACCATATTCGCTCTTCTTGTGTTTACTGGTTAAACTCACCAGCGTGTCGCGTTTTCGTATGACATTTACTTGTGATAATTTTCGTTTTACGTCTTCTTAATAACATTACGGGTAATATGCAGATTTTTATTCACTCTAACAAAAATTGCAATATTATCATATTGCCATTTTTAGGAAACTACTAACCTTAAACGTCAAAAGAAATACCACAATAGGGCTTACGTCAATCTTTACGTTATGTGTTTACTTATGTTCGTTGTGAACGAGGACTTACTAATATTTTATTTGAAAATAGAATAGAACATGGAGGAAAAAATTCATCTCTATAGAGGTACACAAAAATTACTATTATTCCAATTATAGTATGTATTTTGTAAATATTTTTGTTTCATAATATAACATATATCTGAAATATTTGTTTATATTCCGTAAAACTTATGTAGAAGTCATAGTTGTAACTTGTGGTTATAATTCAATGTGAAATGCCCATATAAATATTTTACAAATGCATATTTTAATAGTATATTTTTATATTAGTGGGAAAACTGACTCTTGTAATTGAAATGAGATATAGATCATGAGTAGTAGGAATGCCCTTACTTAACATATTTTGTTTTGAATTTAGATTCGCCATTGTGCAATTGAAGGAAGATAAACGTCCTTCTAAACTTACTGAGTGTTACCAGTAGTATTTCGTAATGTACATAAGCAAAAGCGGCTGACATATCAGTTCTAAATTTCCCTATCTCGCGCTTGTCTGTTCAAATAATCACTGATATACGGAGATGGATACAATATTAGTTAAGAAAAAACAAAGAAAACTTCTCAAACCTGGAAATGAGAAATCGGTTTTAGCTTGTGATAATTATAAGTCAAATATTTCTACACGTGAAATGTCATACGAGTATGCAGTTTCGACAGAATTGGCTCGCTTCATTTTATATAAAACAAAGGCAATAAATATTGTATTGTCAAGACCAAAAAAGCAGATTGTTATTGCAAACGTTTCTGAGAGAAACAAATAGAGTTTCCTGGAACAATTCTATTTACATGACAAACAAAATATACGAATAATTAATGGTATTTCATAGAAATAATAATATTTGTTGCTCTGGAGAAAATCCTTACCTTAGTACGGGAAAGCGAGCGCAACGTATATTCTTCACAAAAACGTGTGGTTATTGCATTTTCGGTACAAAAACATCGGGTTTATATTATAATGAAAACAAAAATCACGTTTTAATTAACACTTAAGTATACTGTCGGACAAGTTGATTTTTTTAACTCAGTGGGTTGACCGCTAAAATGCCTTGTCAGCTGTTCGGGAAATTTGGTCTTATTTTAAATTGCACTGGCAAGGATGAAGTCTACCTTGGGTAAAATCTTTAAGTGAAATGGGCTACTACCTATTTCATTCTATAATAATAATAAGTATATTATGAAAGATTAATTAATTGCGGATTTTCAGAGATAATTTAGGTAAACAAAGATAGGTAGGTATCATATTCCTTCTCAGCATTGCTCTAATGAATTTGACGGAAAATTCGTTATATTTGCGATGCCTGTTGTGGTAAAACGACATTGGGCGAACAGTATACTCAATGCAGCATTATTGTTGTATTAATTTATTGCTGGCTATAGCACAAACAATATTTTGTAATTTCTGTAAATGAACCCAATATGTTATATATACACATAATTGAAGTCAGCAATTTATGCTGTTTTTGTAAATCTGGAACAACCGTCAGAATTTAGATTTTTGAAAAAAAGGGGGGCCTAACATCACACTTTTAGATTTCCTTCTCCAGTATTGATGTATTAGAACAATGTTAACAACAACCTGGAACAGCCGTCAAAATTTTTAATTTTTCTTTGAAATACTTTCGGACAATTTAGAACAAACTTAGAACACCCTGGAACAGTTGTCAGAGTATCGATTTATAAAAAGGGGGGCCTGGGAAAAACTTTTTCCGATTATCTCTCTCATTGAATTGATTTGTTTTTGAGATTCTTTGGAACAAAGTGTAGAACAACCTTTAGAATTTCAATTTTCGAAAAAGGGGGGCTGGGTGAAAAAGTCGTTTTTCTCAATTATCTCCGCTATTTGACTTTTTTTTTTTGAAATATTTTGGAACAATTTAGACCAAACCTAAAAACCTGAAACAACCGTCAGATTTTCGATTTTCAAGCACTCTTTCAAAGCCACCTGCAATCTACGAGTTGTATTTAAATAAGAAAGTAATACATGAGATAAGCTAAACGACACAATTCAAATTATCTAGTTTTAATTTCTATATCTATAGTCTCATATACAGTGTGTAAATAAAGTAAGGAATAATATTCATATTTTGTTTATTATCGCTGTTTGGGAGAAAAGCTCGGACAGGTCAATTTTATTTTGTTCCTTCAGATTTTATGGATGTCATTTTTTTTCTTTGGTTTACTACTCTGGGACCTATGATGTCATCGACTTCTTTTTCAAATGGAAACTCCTTATTTTTTTGCTAGAAATAAAAAGTATATTTTTTTCTGAATTCGGCAATACCCCATATGTGGTATTTAAAATTACTAGTTTTAGAGTATTAAGCGTGCTAATAATGACAATTGACATGTCAGAGTGTAGAAATATCGACCAAGAAACGAGAGATAATGTTTTGGAAGAATTTCAACTCCGACTTTATCATTGCCAAGAAACAAATGGGTGGCAATTTGAACATTGATTAATGTAAAATTGCTATTGTTTTAATCGTCCCAAGAATAAATTATTACTATTTGCTCTTTTGACTTTCAAGTTTAATTATTGTTGTCATTTTAATACCTATGATCCTCCGTATCTCTAAAACTACTAATTTTAAATACCACATATGCGGTATTGCTGAATTCAGAAAAAAATATACTTTTTATTTCTAGCAAAAAAATAAGGAGGTTCATTTGAAAAAGAAGTCGATGACATCATAGGTCCCAGAGTACTAAACCAAAGAAAAAAAAATTACATCCGTAAAATCCGGAGGAACAAAATAAAATTGACCTGTCCGAGCTTTTCTCCCAAACAGCGATTATAAACAATATACCAGGTGTTCGCGCGAAGGTGCTCACTATTGTTATCTTCGTTAATATCAAACGTACGAAGTCGGTTAAATTAGCAAACTAATAGTATTTTTTCCTCTGATTACAACGCTGAAAACAGAAAAATAATTGCGCATCTGGTTTACGAGTTATTTATAAAAATAATGTTTTTATAAATGGAACACCTTTGATAACTACACCAAATTTCTAGCAACAAATGTCATTATGACTTTTCCTCTAAGTTGAAAAATAAAGGTCCAGAAGCTTTTATTACTACTATTATGATTTACGCATTCAACATTAAAAATAGCAGGCCTTGAAAAATGGTAAGTATTTATTTTGACTGACAGTAATAATTTGTAACGTCACTTCGGCATTAACATTAATAAAATGAATTTTTCTCATTTGGAAAAGGTTGATATGCTCGAAGTTTATTATGTTTGTCAAAAAAATTGCCTTAGAGCGCTAGAACTGTATGAACAGAAATTTCCTAATACAAGAGTACCGCACAGAACCATATTTAAATGGTTGCATCGTCAGTTAAGAAACAACGAAAGTACTTTTAAGACGAAGACAACAAAGCGATTTGTTTGTGACGAAGAGACAGAAACTAACGTATTAGCCTATTTTGAAATAAATCCAAGTAAATCAATAAGAAATTTATCAAATGAGATAAATGTGTCTCTAGCAAGCATACAAAAAAAAATAAAAAAGCACAAAGACCACCCATACAAGTACAACTTAAGCCAAACCCTATTACCAGGAGATCTACAACGCCGGTTAGAATTCTGCCAACTGTATGTGCATTACTGCAGAGAGAATCCTAATAATTTTAAAAATTTTTATGGAGCGATGAAGCCAACTTCTCAAATAATGGAATGTTTAACAGAAAAAATAATCATTTTTGGAGTCGACAAAATCCATTAGCCGTAAGGACAACAAACAATCAAGAAAGATTTAGTCTTAATGTTTGGTGTGGAATGATAGCATCTCGAATTGTAGGACCACATTTCTATCGTGGAACTCTAACTGCTGAAGTATATTTAAATTTTCTTATGCAAATTTTAACAGATTTCACGGAAAATGTTAATTTGGCGGATTTACCCAACATCTGCTTTCAACAAGATGGGGCTCCTCCCCACAATAGTCACATTGTTTCGAATTCTTTGATCAATATGTTTGGGGACAACTGGATAGGCACTCATGGACCGATACCTTGGCCTCCTAGGTCTCCCGACTTAACGTCATTAGATTTTTATTTATGGGGTTATGTAAAAAGTAAGGTGTATGCTACCTCTGGCAGAGACATTATAGAATTACAAAATAAAATATTTGACGTAATTACGAATATTGATGGTCGCACGCTTCTAAAAGCTATCCGAAACATTAAGAAGCGTGCTGAAAAATGTATAGAGGTAAATGGTGACATTTTTGAACACCTCTTAAAATAGCAGTTTTTATCATTATTGTTTGGTTAAGCTTTTGTTATTGTTTTTTTTTTGTATTACTTGTTAATTGTCATTCAATAAATTACATTAGGTGCTTGCTGTGTTGTTTAAAAATTGTTGTCTCTAGAGTCTTTATTTTTCAACTTAGAGGAAAAGTCATAATGACATTTGTTGCTAGAAATTTGGTGTAGTTATCAAAGATGTAAAAATATACAGGGTGTTCCATTTATAAAAACATTATTTTTATAAATAACTCGTAAACCAGATGCGCAATTGTTTTTCTGTTTTCAGCGTTGTAATCAGAGGAAAAATACTATTAGTTTGCTAATTTAACCGACTTCGTACGTTTGATATTAACGAAGATAGCAATAGTGAGCACCTTCGCGCGAACACCTGGTATATATGAATATTATTCCTTACTTTATTTACACACTGTATACAGCAGTTGCGTCATATAAAATTATGACATCTAATTCTAGCGTTCATGTCATAATGCATGCGCTAACATACAGCTATGTGAATTGATTATTTATGGTTGTGTTTGAACATTGACGTTATTTGGAATATTTATGTTGTGATAACTGGGTTATGTGGAAAAATAAAATCTTCTAGATTTAAAATAGGAAATGATATAATTAACGAGCATGTATACAATGTTATGTATGTAATAATGTTAATAATTTCAAGTTTATGTTGACGTACTGAAACATTTAGTTATAATCATTAGAATGAGTAACATATTTGTCTACCACAGCGATGAATGTAGTGAAATAAGTACGAAATCTACAAGCGGTACATACACAATTTTATACGGATCTCTTATTTTAAAACGTATTTTAGCGGAAATGGACAGTGTTACGTCTGCGAATGAATTGGTAATAAAAATAGATTTGTTAGATGCAATTTATATGACCGCAGCTGCATGGCAAACAGTCTCCCTAAAACAATTAATAATTATTTTAAAAAAACCAGGATTTTGTCAAGAAGGCCATAATCCTAGAGTAAAATAAGGTTTTGATGCCGAAGATAATTTATCGCTTTCTGTACTCAAAGAATATTTAACAAGGATAAAAGAAGTTGATGATCAGATTGATGATGACCCTCTGGAATACATGATATTGACGACAATTTAGTTTTAGAAGATGAAATTATGGAAACTTTGGCAACAATTATTGAAGACGATCCATTGGAATCTAATGATGAGAGAAGAAGATTTGTACCAAGAAGCTCTTAAAATGTGAATGACTTAAAGTTATTTCTAGAATGAACAATGATTTAAAAGCGTTAGATATAATAAGTAGTTTAAAAATGCATGTTGAGAATTGTATAGTAGTCTTACGACAAAGTTCTATGTTAGAATATATATCATAAGTATACAGAAGCTTTGTTAAATGACGCCATGTTAAGCAGATTTTTATTATACAGTGTGGAAATAAAGTAACGGATAAATCTCGAAGGGGTGGGGTATAGCGATTTCAACTAAGGGGAATATTTTCATTGCATTTTCAGTTCCTTACGTCGTTTGTTTTTCATGTTATGGCGTTACCAATTTTTTTCTGAATGACAACCTTTATATTTTAAATTGATTTTGATAGTACTTTCAATTCCCTATCCAACGGTATAAATCTTTTAATATGTTACATTTGAAAAAAATTGAAAAAAAGAGTTTTAAAGTTCAAATATTAAAAATTCATTATATTGGCAAAATTAATTTAGTTACCGGTGTATAAAACAAAAAACATTAGTTATGACTGTCAAAATAAATTAATTTGTCAGTGTCACAATAAAATAGTGTTATTCCCTTTTCTAAATTAGAATAATTTATCTTTTGCAAACTATTTTATTAATAAAACTGGTACTATTGAGCAATATCCTCAGAACGTTAACGTATGGGCGGGAATTATTGGTGACAAAATTCCAAGTCCATTCTTTTTTGCTAACAATTAGACTGAAGGTATCTCTCTCGAATTGATGCCGGCATTAGCTGCATTATTACCTAATGCAAACAGCTCTGACCTACCAAATAATAGTACAGTGAAACTTCCCTTAACGGGCACTTCTATTAGCCGGGCACTTCCCTTAAACGGGCATTTTGTCTGGTCCCGAATTTAAGAGTAGGGAATTCCTAATAAATTGGTTTCTCTTATGCGGACACTCCTTTGAACGGGCGCGGACAGTTATTTAGCTGCTTTTTGACCGCAAAGTTTCCATTAAACGGACGGATTTGTATTTGAATACATTCATTACCGCATGATATCTGGCGAAGCCGTTAGCGCAAATCAAGAAAATGTCGAAGCTTTCATAAATAGGTTGCCATTAATAATTAAAGGGTACAAACTCTGCGATATTTATAATTTGGACGAAACAGGGTAATTTTTTCGGGCACTACCAACAAAGACGATGGCATTAAGAGGCGAAAGATATATGGGCGCCATGTTATCGAAAGAAAGATTTACTATAGTGCACTGTGTGAATATGGCAGGGGAGAAAGAAAAACTGTTGGTTATCGGAAAATCAGCACGTCCTCGCGCATTTAAAAATATTCGCGATGCTTTAATAGTAAAACACATCTTATCGCAGTTTGAGAGTTCTGATTCTGTACATAATTTAACCAATTATATTAGTGTATTAGATGCGATTTATTTTATTAAAAAAGCATGGGATGATGTTTCAAGAAAACAGGATTTTAAGAAGTAAATGAGGAGTTTGAAAGTGATCAATATGATCCTGAAGATGAAATTCCTTTATCTAAAGTGGCTGAAATGTGTGCGCTAATGGGAAAATTAGGAAGTAATGATGTACAGGAATTTATAAATATTGACGCCAATTTGTATACAGAAGACGGACGATAATCCAGACCATATTTTGCCCGATAATTTAGAAAACGAAAGTCAAAACAGTGATGATGAAATAGAAATTCCTAGAACTAATGATTATGAGAAAAGAATAGTATCGTATAAAGATGGTCTACTGGAAATAAAAAAACTAAAACAATTTTGTTTTGAAAAAGATGATGTACAAGCGTTTGGTATGCTTAGTGAGCTATCATTACATTTTGAAGCAATATTGGCATGTAATACACACAAGCAAACTTCCATTTTAGATTATTTTGTAAGATAGTATATAAATTGTATATGTATACCTTACCTACATATGTTGCTATTATATGTATGTATATATAATGTGCACATAGCCGTTTGAGTTTTATTTAGCAAACAAAGTTATAAGTATATAATTTTACACTGTGTGTTCAAATGAAAGTTTAGTTTTGCGTTTCTACTTAATTTTTCTGTCTTCTCTGATAAACGGGCACTTCTCTTAAACGGGCAGTTTTGTCGGAACGAACAGTTGTCCGCCTATGGGAAGTTTCACTGTATATGGTTACAACATGATGGTGCTCCGCCTCATTACGCAATTAATGTGCGACACTACTTGGACCAAGTTCTCCCAAGAAGATGGATAGGAAGAAGAGGTCCGATGGAATTACCGGCTAGGTCTTCTGATCTAACGCCATTAGACTTGTTTTTATAAAGTAAAGGGTGTAAAAATCGCCCTATAATAATATGGATCTTAAGCACAGAATTCGACATGAAATTGGATTAACATCAGCTCGAAACTATTCAGAATGTGATAAATGAGTTTCATAATTGTCTTGGGTATTGTCAGATGGTACAGCATTGTCATTTTGAACACTTAGTGTAAAATGCAATTTAAAAAGTGTTATTTCTGGGTTTATTTTTATGTTTGATGTTATTTATTGTTAGAGTTTTTTCTGGATAATCAATGTAGTTTTAATGTAATTATTAACTTTGAATGGAATAGATAGTAAATTTTTTAGATTTTTCAACATTTTTATAATTTTATAATAAAATCATTAATCTTTCCATGAAATTTATGTGACTAGATTTGTTTAATGAATTTCTAATATTTCAACTTTAAGACTCTTTTTCTGCATTTTTTAAATGTAATATATTAAAAGTTTTATACCGTTGGATAGGGAATTGAAAGGACTATCGAAATCAATTTAAAAAAATATAGGTTGTCATTAAAAAAAAAGTCGGTGACGTCACAACATGAAAAACAAATGACGTAAGAAACTAAAAATGCAATGAAAATATTATTTAAAATCGCTATACCCCTTAGAGATATTTTTCAGAAAATAAATATTAACGAAGTTAATGCCTTTATCCGTTACTTTATTTCCACACTGTATATAAATAAACTTTTTAAAAGCATTTATGTAATATTTTTCTATTAACCGGACACCTCTATTAAGCGGACAAAATTTTGTGCACCGTTGGTGTCCGCTGAACAGGGAGTTTACTGTATATGATTTCTTTTATACAGCTTGTGTAATGAAACACTTGATATTACCAGGTAAATATTGATAACTGCTATATTGCCAGACGATGCTTCACCGTTAAATGTAGCGAGAGCGGGGATACAGTACGCCACGTTGCAATTCTGATGTATTTTGGACTTGCTATTACACATGGGCGAGATAGGGGAAGTGGATCCGATTTCACTCAGACTACACCGACTCGTGTTTTGTCAGCTTTCGGGGAAACCGGTAGGTAATACGGTACCTGAGAGCCGAAAAAACACGAGTCGGTCTAGTCTGAATGAAATCAGATCCACTTCCCCTATCTCGCCCATGTATACTTGCTATATCAAGTGTTGCATTACACAACCGGTATATGAAATACTAAACCCTCCTTCATTTAACCACTTCTATACAGGGTGGCTGACAAAAAACGCCCCAAGCCGTAGCTCCGTTATTTACTATCCGATTTTAAAAAACAAAATATCAAATAAAATTGTTAAGTAAATACTATCAATTGGCGTAATCGAAATATTATTAGGAACAAAAAGTTTGAACATGCGATAGTCAATTTTTTTTTAAATGGCAACGTTTATTTTTAATTAATGTTTCGGATAAAGAATGTTTTCCTGATTTTGATGATGTATAACACGTCAATTTTCAACATAAGTTTCAAGTGTGCCGTGGTTAATATCATTTTATTGGAATGGAAATTTTAAAAAAATACAAATAAATACGAAACTTATCTATAAATATTGTTCAAATTGTCTGCCGCCTTGTTGAAGACATAGTTGATACCTTACTCCATTAGTGGCGTTGAGTATAAAATTAGGAGGTATTTCGCGGCAAGAATTCAGAATTCTTTGCCGTAAAATGTCTATATTTTCCGGACTAGTAAAATAAACCTGATCTTGAAGAGAGCCCCATAACCAAAAATCCAGCGGCGTAAGGTCGGACGAACGAGCGGGCCATTGAATTGGTCCATTGGTCCCTATCCACCTCTCAGCAAATGTCGCATTTAACCATTCAACATTTATTAAGGCATTATGAGGAGGGGCGCCATCTTGCTGAAAGTACATTCTGTATACTTTGCCATCTATGAAAAATGGGCCAATTAATCGATCACCCCAAAGACCACACCATACATTTAAACTGAATCTTTGCTGAAAATTATTCTCAATTATAATTCTTGGGTTTTCTTGGCTCCAACATCGATTGTTCTTTCTGATAAAAATGCCATTATTACTGAAACTGCATTCGTCCGGCCAAATAATTTTTCGATAAAAATTACGATCTCGTTGTGTAACATTTAAGAAAAAGTTGCAAAATTGCATTCTTCGACCATGATCATTTTCCAATAGTGCTTGTACTTTTTGAGAGATGTATGGTATGGACTTGTGCTTTTTGAGTATCGCTTGTGTTGTTTGGTGCGATACGCCGACCTCATTTGCAATTCTCAGAGTAGAAGTCCATGGACTTTCTTCCACGCATAAAACAACATCCAATTCTGTATTTTCCTTAAACTGTCGACTCTTACTTTTTGGCATTTTGAAGGCTCCATATTTTCTTAAATTCTGTTCGATTCTTCCGAATTTACGACGGTCTGGAACCTCTCTTGTCGGATAACGATAACTGTAGAGTCTCACAGCTTCAGCACTATTTCGATTACATTCAAAAGTATACTTGCAACATGTCGGGCAGTTGATTGCTATCCATGTTAATGATGAATTAAACTCACAGAAAGAATCAGAACGTTGAACTAATGTCACACCGTTACACAAATGTCACAATGACAGTATTTATTAACATTTACATTCTAATTGACAGTATTTATTACTTGATGCATTTGATTGCTATTCACGGCACACTTGAAACTTATGTTGAAAAATTCACGTGTTATACATCATCAAAATCAGGAAAACATTCTTTATCCAAACATTAATTAAAAATATTCGTTGCCATTTATAAAAAAAAATTGACTATCGCATGTTCAAACTTTTTGTTCCTAATAATATTTTGATTACGCCAATTGATAGTATTTACTTAACCATTTTATTTTATATTTCGTTTTTTAAAATCGGATAGTAAATAACGGAGCTACTGCTTGGGGCGTTTTTTGTCAGCCAACCTGTATATCTTCTATCTATCGAGATTCTAGTTACCACACTATCATGGATCACCTGTATACAAGCTCTGTAGAAAAAATATTAATTAGCATAAAATCAGCGCGTAATAGTTTATTTCATTTCGATTAAGAAATAAGCAATGATTCGCATAAAGTAGAATACAGTAAAAAAGAGGTAACTCATTCATGTTTCCGTCCTCTGATAAAGCATATACAAAGCAAGCCAATACAAACAGAGAATACTGCATGCTCATATTTCTAAGAATCCAGAGTAAAACAACAGTTATATGGGGAATACCGCGGAAACAGGATGTACGTAGAATATTTGCCGCGCATAAATTTCTTATTTTCATTCCGATTCCTTTAAACTACATACTCCAAAGATAGATTCACATATGCGCTACCATCGACTGCTATTGAAAAGTTAAATGACCGAACTGTCATCCGTATCCTTACCGACGAAATTCATTATTACATTAGACCGTCCACAGAATATAAGAATCACACTCATGATTCCATTCTTTTTTGTGTTGTCGGCCGTGGAGTGCCTGCCTCCACTGATATTAGTTTCTGTACTTTCAGTCGGGCGGCAGATGTTACAACGTGTTTCAATTGTCGCGTGTGGATAATATAGCGGAAATGCATTGACCGAGAATATACGATAGTAAACTATTATATAACCGCTATGTAGTGTTTCGTGTGACATTTTTTTGGGCATATTTGTTATTAAATGTCTAACAGTATTATATTTATGCATATACAGAATATAATTTTAGAATTACCTATAGAGGAGACACGTTATATTCAATTGTACGTCATTGATGACGTTTACATGTTGTCATAACTGTGTTAGAGATACTAAAAAAGTTACTTTGTTAAATTATATTTGAGGGCTTTTATTTTACTAGTTTAAATAGAAAATGTATAAATTGGTCGGAATATACGATAATTGCTTCACTTCCTTTAAGATCCCATTGGCTTCTTTTTATTACTACAAGAAGACTGCTTTTACTATAACAAATTTAGCGGGAGAAATTCATGAATGGGCACATCCTACTGCCGAACCCCTCTGGTGGTTACTACCCCGAACTAACCTTCAGTCGTATATCTACAGCATGTGTCAATTTTCATTAGCCATAGGCGATTAATCCATACAGTACGTGGCAACATAGTACCCCTTCTTTCCTTTTCAATGCCAACACGACCGATGCATGCTCGTAAATACAAGTTAGCGTGGTTAGCAGTAACTATTCGACCACCGGCTTGGGTGTTTGTAATGCGTTCAGAAATAATATTTACGAGTTGCAAGGATTTGTTTTTCTTTTTCCTTTCAGTAAATGCAGAGAATTATTAAGCTGCGTTCACGCTGCATGACACAAACAAAAGCGTAATTCTAATAAAATTAAAAATAAGGTAAATAAAAAAGGATTCTGAAAATAATAATAAACTACTAGATCAGGAGATCGCGGCGGCCATTTGATGTTTCCCGTTCCAGTAATAAGACGGCTTTTATTGCAGACTAGATCGCAACGTGTTCGCAGCTAAACATTGAATGTAAAATCTGGTGGAGAGAAGTGGGAAGATCGGAGAAAATCGTTGTGATGTCGATTGTTGCCGGCATTGGTGGCGGACAGTAGGGGTGCCACGTTGCCACGTATTACTTGTATACGTATAAATCGCACGTAAACATTCAATCCCTATACCTAATGAAAATTGACACATACGGTATAGTATACATAATCAAAGGCGTTAGCTTGCGAGATTTAAGTTTCCACCGAACTTTGTTCACAGCAGCAGTGACAGGTCGAATCTACCGTGTCTACTAGTTGCACTGTCAGGTCCTACGTCCCTGACCTAGACGTATTCTTACGTTTCATCTTTTTTCTTTCTTATACGTAGTATAAGGAAGTATTGTGATGATGAAAATTTTCGACCTCGAGATTTTTGCAGATGTCCACGTTTTGAAGTCCCCTGATACCGAAAAAGTGGTTTTTAAAAAATGTCTGTGTGTCTGTCTGTCTGTCTGTCTGTGTGTGTGTGAGACCACGATAGCGGCCAAACCGCTGTAGATATCAATTCCAAATTTTGTATTTACGTGTATAATCTCCCTCTTGAGATCTGATTAATTTTTCAGTAAAATCGGTAGACCGGAAGTAGCAGTTTACTTCAGCGAAAAAATCGAATTTTGCCAATATTTCGTCAACTACTAAGTTTAAACAAATTTATAAAGAATTCATATATACTTAAAATTAAAATTGAGAATAATTTTATTTAAAAAGTTTTTCGAAATTCCTACCGGAAGTAGGTCTTTTACTCTTATCGAAAATCAGTTTTTTGCGAATATTTCGCAAGTCATGCTTTTTAGACAAGTACGTTACGGGTATAAAAGTATTTAAAACATAATTTTCAATATCTTTTGTATAAAAAAAATTTCAAAATTCAGACTGGAAGTACCACTTTTACTCTTATCGAATAGCGATTTTTTGCAAATATGTCGTAAGTTATGCATTCTATATATATTTATCAAGAGTACAAAATTATTTAAAACTGGATTTGCAATATTTTTTGTATATATGAAATTTCAAAATTTGGACCGGAAGTAGCACTTTTACTCTTAGCGAGGAGCACTTTTTTGATAATATCTTGCAAAGTATGCATTCTATAGCGATTTATTAAGACAATGAAAGTACTTAGAATAGGATTTTGAATAAGTTTTGTATTAAAAAAATTCTTAAAATTGTACAGTTTGAAACGCTAATACGTATAAGAAAGTCGTGTGGTGGCTACAAATCATTTTTTATTTTCTCTTGGAATCAACATTGCACTAAGTTCCTCATTGTACACAATGTGTTCCAACTACAATGTTATTTCTCATGAATGTGACTTACATTGTTCATCTTTCAGAAATCTTACTTTCTACAATAATATTATTTTTATTTTGTGTAACAATGTATTTTGTATTTAATTTGTATACTAATGCTTGCGATACCCGTATGTATAGATAATTAATTTCTTATACATATTTCGTTTGTACATGTTTTGATCTAACATTACGTTTAGTGCATTTAATAAAGGATTGTAATTTTTTGGATAATATAATTATTACACTGGTCAACAAAGTTTTCGACCAAAGTCAATAACTGACAAAACTGAGCAATATTCAGTGGCATTGGTGCTAAGTTAGGGAAATTTTCCCTCCCTAGATGTAGAGATTTCTTGATCAAATAAGGAAAAAGGGAATTTTATTCAAAATTTAGGGAATTTTGGACAACCAATTTTATTCTGTCTATCTAAATTTTTCGATTGTTTTAAAGTTTTATACTGTTTTGCTCAGTGCCATCTAGTGTATCATAGTGTTAGATTTGTATGGAGTATAAAACTGAAAGTAGGCATCTCGTTTTCATGTTTGTTACTTTTTCGTCAAAGCGAGCGACTATCGACTTCATTGCCGTGATTTATAGCCGCCCCCGCTCTCTATTAGATTTCAATATCCCATCGCCGAAATTTTACATGACAATATATTTCTTATATTGAGATCTTGCGACATTCAGTTGGCCATGATAAATTGAATTATATTCGCGCCCTCTCTTACGGAATCTTCCAAGGTAGTGTCTATGTGTCAGTACAAATATGGCCGTTCCTTACCTATTATTTAAAATAATCCAAATGAAAACATCATTGCCAAATGTCTGTAAAATTTCTCTTCTACGAAACACGCGTCATGGGCTTAAGTTCTTTTGATAAATTTGTAATAAAAATTTAAAAAAAGAATTTATGTAAATTAAACCCCTATACCTTACGTAGGAGGATATTATAACTTATTACATACAATAAAATAAACATTTAATGATTTTATAACTGGCTTTTGCATAATTATAAAATTGTTACCGGCCGATAAATATCTACTTTATCTTAACACCTAACCCCCGCTAAAGTTCTCACTCTAGTGAACTAGTGAATTATCGGAAAGACGATTTCCAACTCTATACTACCGGCACCACTGAGTGAATACCGCGCAACTGACTTGACGAGAACCACTGTTGCGAGACGGTTGATTCCAATTGCGGTATATTGGGTCGTAACTTTTTGGTAGATTCCCTTGAAAATCGGTAGATTTAAATTTTTGACAGGGTAGTAATTGTAAAGTTTTTAATAATCAACAAAAGCCTGTTCAGATCATGTTTTAAAAAAGCGTTGAAAATAATATGTATACAGTAGTACCCCGTTGTCGGCTGACTCCGTATCCGCGGTTTCAGTCATCCGCGATTTACCTATGATGAGCAGAAAACGCGTTATATCAATAAATATAAAAGTTATAGGAGCATTTGTCGATATATCGTCGTATATATGAGTCATCCCCTGAATTCGGCACACTCTTTTGATGAGTTAAACAAGTTGGAACGTGTTTAAGGGCCACTCGCTTTTACTTGTACAGGGTGTCCAGAAAGCGTGGGGGGTATTTGTATCTGCGCTGCCCATGTAACGGCGCAGTTTGGAGGGGTAGGGTAAGGATAGGTCATTGCACTGCTCGTTGGAGATACAGTAGCTATGGAAGTGTACCCGGGAGATCATCGTGCTTTTTGCGTATGCGCCTATTATAGCAATGGTGATTCCATTGTTACAGCGCAACGTTTATATCGTGCAGAATTTAACGTACGAAATGCACCGAAGGATGATACCATCAGAAAATGGATTCGAATGTTTGAGAATACCAGTTCGACTGTAAAAATTCTCAATCAAGGTCGCCCGCGCTCTGTTCGAAGCCAACACACGATTAAAGAAGTGAGTGTTTCAGTGCGTGAAAATCCGTCTCAATCAGTTCGCAAACGCAGTCAAGTAATGAGCATTAAAAAATCGTCGTTGCACAAGATTCTGAAGCAAGATTTACAACTTACAGCCTACAAAATTCAGTTTGTTCAAAACCTGAATGTCATCGACTATCCTGTCCGGTTGAATTTTGCAAATGAAATCCTTCAACGTTTCCCAACGTTCGAAAATATTCTGTTTAGTGACGAAGCGAACTTTCACTTAAATGGTCACGTGAACAAACACAACTGCCGCTATTGGGCCAACGAAAATCCAAGACAGAAACATGAACGACCATTACATAGTCCAAAAGTGATTGTGTGGGCTGCCATGTCTGGTGAAGGCATTATTGGGCCATATTTTTTTGAAGACCAGCGAGGGCGAGCACTTACGGTAAACAGTGAACGGTATTGCGACATGGTAAGAAACTTTTTGGTTCCATAACTGCAGGAGTTTGAAGGCGTAAATGGGGAAACATGGTTTCAACAAGATGGCGCCACATGCCATACCTCAAACCAATCACTTGAGGTGGTGAATCAACTTTTCCCGGAAAAAGTGAGCTCTCGTCGAGGCACCATCAACTGGCCCCCGAGAAGCCCCGATCTTACACCCCTTGATTATTTCTTATGGGGATACCTTAAAGAGAAAGTGTATGCAAAAAAACCACGAACTCTACTGCAATTAAAGCACAATATCCGCACTGAAATGGCCGCCGTTTCCAGAGAGATGTGTAGACGCGTAACAGCTAATTTCCGTGTTCGGTTAGAGGAGTGCCAGCAGCGCGAGGGTCAACATTTGGACAACGTAATCTTTGCCACTTAATTTTCCAAAACTTTGTCTAAAGATTAAAAATAAAAAAATATTTTACTGACTTGTAGTGTTTTTTTTTATTAAATTTACAAATACCTTATACCCTTTCTGGACACCCTGTACATATAAACGCTCCTGTTAACTATGAGTTTAGTACTATTCGAATTGTCGGACAAGACAATGTAAAAAATGATATTTTTAAATATATTCCACTTTCGTTATTTTTAAGTATGATTTATACTTGCTTACCCCTGTTGGCATGAATAATGGATCTATCTCAAGTAAAGGCTACGTGACCTACATTTTTAAGTTTGCAACGTTGATTAGTTGGTACTGGAAATACATTGTTCAGTAGTACCCCGTTATCCGCTGACTCCGTATCCGCGGTTTCATTCATCCGCGATTTACCTATGATGAGCAGAAAACGCGTTATATCGATAAATATAAAAGTTATAGGAGCATTTGTCGATATATCGTCGTATATATGAGTCATCCCCTGAATTCGGCGCTCTCTTATGATAAGTTAAACAAGTTGGAACGTGCTTAAGGTGCCACTCGCTTTTACTTGTACATATAACGCTCCTGTTAACTATGAGTTTAGAGTTTAGTACTTTTGAAATTATCGTACAAGACAGTGCTTGCAATAGTTTTTAAATAAAGCAAGTAAATTTGAAAATCATTTTAAAATGGCTTCTAAACCAAAAAGAAAACGCGAAATACTCACTATTAGTGAAAAAATAAAAATCATTAATATGATTGAAATAGAAAAAAATCTGTTGCAACTGTTGCTAAAATATACAATAAAAACGAATCTTCGATACGAGAAGTGTTAAAAAACAAAGATAAGATTCGAGCTAGTTTTTCTAGTGCACCCCAAACTGCAAAACTTGCAACCACAATATGTAATAAAGTGTTACTTAAGGTAGAAAATGTCTTAAATTTATGGGTGGAAGATATGACAAACACAAAACATATTCCTATCGATGGCAAAGTGCTACAACAAAAGGCGTTGGTTTTATATGAAGATGTGCAGACCTAAGATTATACTGAAGAGGAAGGAAAATTATTCACAGCAAGTAGGGGGTGGCTGCATAGATTTAAAACTCGGTTTAATCTAAAAAATATAAAAATGACAGGGGAATCTGCGTCGGCTGATCATGTAGCTGCTGCCCTGTTTCCAGAAAAAATTAAGCAAATTATTCCAGAAAAGAATTATCATCCTAAGCAAGATTTAACTGCGATGAGACTGGTCTTATATGGGAAAAAAACCCTCAACGGACTTATATTCATAAGACTGCAAAGAGTGCACCAGGCTTTAAAGCAATTAAGGATAGACTTACCTTAATATTTTGTACAAATGCAGCTGGTCATATGATTAAACCCGGACTTGTTTACCGATCACAGAATCCACGTGCTCTTAAATATAAAGATAAAGCTTGCCTGCCTGTGTTTTGGCAATCAAATAGAAAGGCGTGGATTACGGCTGTTCTATTTACACAATGGTTTCATCAATGCTTTATTGCGGAAGTGAAAAGATATTTGGAAAAGGAAGAATTACCATTTAAAGTGCTGCTGATACTAGACAATGCTCCTGGGCATCCTGTGTCACTAGGCACAGAAGATAAGAATGTTGAAGTGCTTTTTTTACCACCTAACACGACCTCATTGCTTCAACCCCTTGATCAAGGTGCCATTAGATGCTTTAAAGCCATATATATTCGACAGGTTTTCGAAATGCTGTATACAATGGCTAACGAATGCTCTGATATCGGGCTCATGGAATGCTGGAAATCATTTACAATTGCTGACGCAATTCTATTTATCAACAGAGCGATGGAGGAATTAAAGTCAGAAACGATAATAGCATGTTGGAAAAATCTGTGGAATGACATCGTTCTTAGTTCTGAAGACACACATGATATTAATTCACATCTAGCAACGATATTTAACATAGCGCAGAAAATAGATGGAGAACGATTTAACGATATAACCCAAGAGGAACTCAGTGATTACATAAACGAAGAGGAATTGGAAGACCTTGTGAAATCTTCTCCAGAAGCGAGTGACGATGAGGATGAGGGTCAACAAGAACCGCCAGCATGGACGCTTGAAAAATTTTCAGCGATATTTCGACTGCTCAAACATTAAAAGAACAGATAGTAGAATATGATCCAATAATGCAACGCAGCATTAAAATTACTCGCACTATAACAGAAGCCTTGAAGCATTTGGAGGATTTGTTTATTGAAATGAAAAGACAAAAACGACAACTACCAATAACAACGTACTTTGAAAAAGTCGACAAAACTATCGATAATGCACAGCCATCAACATCGTTTGCTTCGGATCTAAGTAAACAATCGACTGCTAACTTGGACTTGGAGGAAGATGAATGAATATGTAGCTCACGATGATAAAGTTTTTCTTGTTGTATATTTTCTTGTTGTGTATGTAAATATGTTCTACATATATGTACAAAATGTACATATGTATGAACTTATATATTTATTAAACTTAAATTCTATTTGTGCTACAGCACAAGAATATTTATTTATTTATTGCTTATTTATTTTAAATAAATATTATATAACTTATTTTTTCTTGTTTCATTGTTTTAACTTTGCTTAATATTTCATATTGTACTCGAAAATAAAGCGTTCGCTACTATCCGCGGTTTTCAATATCCGCGGAAGACCACAGAACCAAAGCCCCTCGGATATGGGGGTACTACTGTACTCAAAAGTGAAGTTGAGAAAAATTTTGTTTACAAAGTTTTTTGATACCTATTCCTACTCTTATCCAAACATATTTTTTTGCTAATATCTCGCAAATTATAGATTCTATCCAGATTTATTAAGACTATAAAAATATTTAGAGTTAAATTTGAAGCAAGTTTTATATAAAAAAATGTATATAAAAAGATTGAAAATTGTATATAGAAAAATTGAAAATTCTGTTCGGAAGTAACACTTTTACTCCCAGGTTTATTAAGAAGATAAAATTATTTGAAACAACTTTTATATAAATAATTCGGAACATACTTGCCCACACCGCATTTTTTTCAAACGTGAACCTGAAGATAGTGGTCCACTTTGTTTAATTTTCTTATACCCCAGGATGAATATTCCCTTGTATATTAGCGAAATCGAAATAGGGTGTACATCAAGAATATATAGAGCAAACGTTACTGCATCGTAATACTGCAATTCATGTATTTACGACATAGAAATACAAACTTCATACATGTCACATGTGATTTACATATAACGGTCTGTTAATTTGATATTTCAAAATTCACCATGCACTCGTTATACGGCTTTTTAAAAACAGACGCTCTTTCGGGAGATTATTTGATATGCAGATTGTTAGAATGCGGTCGACTTCTCGGATATTAACATGTTCGCATTCTGCGAACGCTGAGATGATTTAAAAACACTGCAGGACTTGCTGCCAATCGATCATAGGCGTGCTGCATATGTATTAATATGTATTGTGGATATATTCGTTAGACTAGGTATGTGGCAAATGACAAATAGATTACGTATGAACGTTCCCATGTTAGCTCGTTTATTTTGTTATGGTTAACACATTTTTTGCGGTTGTCTACTCTGTCATATTGTAATTTTGCACGCTATTTGCCCAAAAGTAATTTAAATTATGTAAGTGTTGTTTTCGTAATGGTAAGAAGATATTTAGAAACACAAAATATTTACAGTTCTCTTAATAAAAAGGTTGATATGTACAACATATGCCGTGCACACTTAGAACGATCTTTTTCTTTCGGCCATATATGGCGACCTGAAAATATTGCAATTTTACTAAAGTACTTAAATAAACAGAGAGTTTATATGTAAAAATTTATTTGACTAATACTTGTCGAGTCCACTCTTTGCTGTTAGCATAGTTTTGACTGTTGGACAACTATCTATGCTCTCTCTTTTTTCCTACACGTCTCATAGGGCTTGCTTCCATCCAACCCACGCCATGCGTGGGTCTCCTTATTTGTAATAAATAATTCATTGACAATATCCAGAGGAATAAACCCAACCACAAAATATAAATAGTATATCTTACCGTATAGCGGTTTTTTGCAAATATGTGGTAAATTATGCATTCTATATAGAGGGTGAGTCATCTAAGGCCGATTATGCCTTTATGAGTAAAGATATTTCGAAGCGGTTTGTTCCTTGTGATAGCTGTTTATTAGAAGCACATTTTAAAAATATTTTGTATTATACAGAGTGTTCCATAACTTGGTGGCTAACCATAGTTATAGTTTTTTAAATGGAACACCCTATATATTATTGCATTTTTGTATTCCCCGTATAATTTTTAGTCAAAAAGTAATAAGATAGTATAGGCCTAAAATGTAAAGTTTTTGACTTATTCCAATTTTTCTGAAAAATACAATGTTTGTATACAATTATATTTCTCGAAAACGACGCATTAGATGGACAAAATTTTTTGCAGTATTGTTTACAATAAGAGGTCCAATAGAAGCATGTTTTTTTTTTTACAGTTACTAACTGCATGTGCAGGAAACTGGATTAAAATTACATGACACGTTTTAGAATAAAAGTCAATTTTTTTAAATGGAACAGCCTGTATATCAGTTCATTTTTGAATTGTTTATTAAATTTCATGTCAGAAACATGTAAGACGTTAATACTTTAAATGTCACTATTACTGAGCTAGTGTCGTTTTTTGATATGCTTTTGTCAGTTTTTGCAAAAAAGTCAATTTTTTCAAATGGAACAGCCTGTATATTATTTCATTTTTGAATTTCTTATTAAATTTCATATCAAAAACATATAAGACGTTAATACTTTAAAAGTGACTATTACTGAGCTATTGTCGCTTTTTGATATAATTTTGTCAGTTTTGGGGTTTTAATTAATATAGTATAGTACTGACAAAATTATATCAAAGAGAGACAATAGCTCAGTAATAGTCACTTTTAAAGTATTAACGTCTTACATGTTTTTGATGTGAAATTTAATAAGAAATTCAAAAATGAAATAATATAGGTGTCCATTAGAAAAAATCGACTTTTTTGCGAAAACTAACAAAAGCATATCAAAAAACGACAATAACTCTGTAATAGTCACTTTTAAAGTATTAACGTCTTACATGTTTCTGACATGAAATTTAATAAACAATCCAAAAATGAACTGATATATAGGGTGTTCCATTTAAAAAAATTGACTTTTATACAAAAAAGTGTCATGTAATTTTAATCCAGTTTCCTGCAGATGCAGTTAGTAGCTGTAAAAAAATAAAATATGCTTCTATTAGGATCTCTTATTGTAAAAAATACTGCAAAAAATTTTGTCCATCTAATATGTCGTTGTCGAGAAATGTAATTTTATACAAACATTGAATTTTTCAGAAAAATGGGAATAAGTCAAAAATTTTAGATTTTAGGCCTATACTATCTTATTACTTTTTGACTAAAAATTTTACGGGGAATACAAAAATGCAATAATATATGGGATTTTCCATTTAAGAAACTATAACTATGGTTAGCCACCAAGTTATGGAACACAGTGTATAATAGAAAATAATTTTAAAACGTGCTCCTAATGAACAGCTATCACAAGGAAAAAAACGCTTCGAAATATCTTTACTTATAAAGGCATAATCGGCCTTACCCGCTTAGATGACTCATCCTGTATATTTATCAAGAGTATAAAAGTATTTAGAGCTGGATTTGCATTATTCTTTGTATACATGAAATTTCAAAATTCGGACCGGAAGTAACACATTTACTCTTAGCGAGTAGCACTTTTTTTCCAATATCTTGCAAATAATAATATTGTATAGTTTGAAACGCTCGTACGTATAAGAAAGTCGTGTGGTGGCCACACCTCATTTTTTTTATATTGTTAACTGAAAAATTTAGAAAGGTATGTAACGATTAACATCTTTCCGTTTTCCTTTACTCGATTGTTTAAATTTTTGAAGTTATGCTCTGGTGGTGGTCAGTTTTTTCAAACTTCAACCTATCCGTGTGGTGGCCACACCTCATTTTTTTTATATTGTTAACTGAAAAATTTAGAAAGGTATGTAACGATTAACATCTTTCGGTTTTCCTTTACTCGATTGTTTAAATTTTTGATGTTAGGCTCTGGTGGTGGTCAGTTTTTTCAAACTTCAACCTATCCTCAAACCCAAAACTATTTCATAATTTTAATTACAAAATAACTTGAATTACGACGCGATGTCAACAAGATGTTGAAAATTGAATGTTCTATTATACCCTTACACCACATCAAAAATTACACAAACACATCTTGAACTTGGTGAAAGTGCTGTGGATGGCGCTTGTTTTTAAATTTTGATAGTGTATTTAAAAAAAAATCAATATATCTAATAATAGACAGTACCATGCCAGTTTATTGTAGACATTTTGAGTTTGCATTAATGAATAACTGAGAGAAAATTAACCAGAAATGTTCGCTAATTGCATGATAATGCACCTGTTCATTAGCTAAAATATACGAGGGGAGTTTTTTATGTTATCTACCTAGCTATGAAAACAATTTGCTATCGCGACAATTTTCTTACATGACGTTTGTGTGACATTTTATAGTGTCATCTCTACATTCGTTTAAAGAAGAGAAAATGAGCGAATTGAAATTTAATCACAGAAGTGTCATGAAATTTGTATCAAAAAAAGGCAATAGCCCGAAGAATATCCATGAGAGAATGGTGAGAATGTATGGAGAAAATAGCCCGTCCTAGTCAAATGTTGGTGTAAAGGTGCCCATAGACTAGCATACATGTGCGTCATACATGTGTGTCATACATGTTAGACGTACTTGTATGCCAACAGGGTTTACTCACAGATCCACACACTAGTTTATCAAACAAGTTAGTTTGAAAGTGCAAGATGAGTGAGTAGTGATGACGCTTACATGTTGTTAGCAGCGACGTACGCAACTTTAATTAAAAAGAAAAGAAATAAATTATTTCAACAGCCAAGAATTCGTACAAAATGGGTAAAAGAGTGGCTTTTAAATCGATCAAAATATACCCATATTAATCGCCTAGAAGAATTACGCTTAGAACCTGATGATTGGCGAAATTATCTTAGAATGGATGAAAAAAGTTACGTCATACTATTAAGGTTAGTGTCCCCGATAATTGAAAAAGAGGACTCGATTAACAGCCACACTTCGCGATTTAGCTATAAGAAGGGATTATGCCAAGGTATATTTAAAGTGTTGAAAACATGTAATTTTTGTAATAAAACTGTATAAGCTCTATCTCTTTTATTTCGATCTTTGTAATCACTACTTTTGTTTTTCCATAAACAAAGATAACTTTTGTATGTACAAACATGCTTGCGCGTTGATGTATTCCGGCCAAACTCGAAAACTTGTACGACGTACATGTTTGCGATTTTTTCGCCACATTGGCATACATGAACGCGCAAGCATGTATGACGGACATGTATGCTAGTCTATGGGCACCTTAAGCAGTTCAAATGGGGCAGAGAATCCATTCATTATGACCCAAAGTATGGAAGTCCTCTAGAAGCACGAACTGAAGAAATCATCAACAAATTTGGTGTTGACTGAGTCTGGGAATGAGCAAAGTGTCGTCACGATGGATTCCCAGACTTCTCAGTCCCAAACAAAAATTGTGTAGACGAAAAATTTGTGAAGAGAGTTTGATTATTTTTTTCTCAAGATGAAGGCTTCTTAAATAGAATTGTAACTGGGGAAGAAACTTGGGTACTCGACTGGGACACGGCTATACGCGAAAAAAGACCACACAATATTGCTCAGAAAACTCTGCTTCTGCACGACAATTGCAGGGTCCATAAGGCACAAATTGTTCATACACTGATCAAGGAATGCGGATTTAAGGAATTACAACATCCATCATACAGTCCCGACCTCGCCCTCTGTGACTATTCTTTTTCCAAAAGTCAAAAAACAGGAAACACTTGAGAGGGCGTCGACTTTTATCGAATGAAGACGTGGAAAACGTTGTAAGATCCTATTTTGCGGAATTACCAAAATAATTCTTTTTTGAAAGCATAGCGTTATTACAGAAACATTGGAATAAGTGTGTTAGTGTTAATGGTTTTTACGTCGAAAAATAAAATTGTGTTCATTTTCTAACTCGTTTCATTCATAGCTAGGCAGATAATATAAAAAGAATTCCCCACGTACTTTTGTGACTTATACTAATTAGTAATTACCTTAGTGCCATATATAATCATATTTAAGTGAGAAGGCGATTACTAGCATTTATAAAATATATTTTTGTAATTATTATAATTTAAGAAAATGATGCTTCAGATAAAATGTGTTAATGAATTTGAAAAGCAGATTTATATAGGCGCACTGGGAAAAATATTCACTTATATTATGTGTCTAATTATAGGAATAATTCGTTTGTCTGCGGTTATGTTGTTATTATTAAATGGTATCCATGTTTCTTCGTAGAATCAATGAATCATTAATAATCATTGGTGTTGTTATTATTTTATCTGTTGCATGGAAGAATTGAATGTGTTCTTTGTAGAAAACGTAAGAATTATTGTAAATTCCAATATCTAAACGCAGGAACAAGTAATAATTCTTACTAAAGGAAGTCTGATAAGATTTTCTTGTAAAAATGTATATACTTAAACTGGTTCAAAAGAGTTTCCATACAGACCGCAGCATTTCAAGTTACGTTTCTAACTTACGTAATATGATCTTTAGCAATTATTTAATAAGTAAGAAAATATATGAGTTTCACAAAATAGGCTTAGGATAAATATACAAATGCAAATTTTGGACATATTTATCAATAAATGCATATTTTAAATCTTTAGAGCATTAATGTATTTTTTCTGTTTAAATTGCAATTTTACCATTATTTATTGTTACCGAACGCAAACAGATACTTTAGCAGACAATTAAATAATCTTACTATAAACAACCAACACAATTACTTAGTTTTTTGGAACCACAATACTTGGAAATATTTAAATGGATTACCGGGGATTACTAGTAGAGTTATCGAACAACGAGAAATAAATATAGCGGGGATTTCCTTAATTT
Source organism: Amphimallon solstitiale (assembly GCA_963170755.1). NCBI lineage: Eukaryota > Metazoa > Arthropoda > Insecta > Coleoptera > Scarabaeidae > Amphimallon > Amphimallon solstitiale. The sequence goes on along the minus strand of OY720675.1, from coordinate 50,852,077 downwards.
TACCACCAGGTCCGTTTACATTCTAACAATCTCTATTATTAGTTGTGTACTAGTTGCAATAGTATTAACAGCCATCAAGATGCTAAAAGAAAGATGTTTGTAACTGCAATTTTAAGTGTATTTGTGTGAAGATTGTAATAATTTTACCACAGATGGGCGTCTGTTATTTTATAAATACGCCTGAGTTTATGTTACGGCGACAAAAAGGCCTCAGCATCTTTAGACCGGAAAACATGCAAGCAATAAAAATCGTAAAAGGGGAAATAAGTAAGTGTTAATTTCTAATTTACTCCGGTATGGACTTAAACGCTAGGGTATTCATTGAAGAACTTTGTTCGGCTTTTTTTTGCACATTCCGTCAGCTAAATTATAGAATCAAGTTTTTCGAAACTTTATGGAACAGTGTACTAAAGAAAATATTCCAAATCAATCGACGTTTTTGAGTTGTATAGAACAACACTCAAGAACTTAAGAGAAAAAGGATAGTTCTATTTGGATATCATTGGATGAAACAACCGACACGTAGAACAAATATGTATAGAAAATTTTGTATTTGGTATATTTTTACTTTTTGCGTCTGGGATTTATACGAAAAAGTGCTACTGGTTTGTAACGATGCTACACCATATACCGCATGTGTCAAATATCATTAGACATAGGAAATCAATGTATATGTTACGAGTAAAGTTAGATTAACGGTTAAACTTAGGTTTACCCGTCTAAACCGCGAAATACCTAGGAAACGTGGGTAAAGTACGAAATACAGTACAATCGCGATAGTGTGAACACAAAAATACAGTGAGTCGTTCAAACTAACGGGGGTGTTTATAGAAACGAGGGTATAATTAAACAAATTAACTTTATTACTTAAACTTAAATGAACATCCCTAAGATGTAAAAAAAACCTGTTATTTTTTTCTGAACATTATTTTGAGCAATTTTAGCCATAACTGCTTTTTCTTGAATTGCTTTCAAAGTGATGATGTCACTCATATATATGGAATTTTGATTGAACCATTCTACAGCTACATTAAATGCTTTAATTGCATCGGCATGGCAAATTTTTCGTTCAATGGACTCAGTTTCATCCTCATCTGAAGAAGACATTTCCACAACATCTACCGCCTCACCCTTGTCCAAATCTTCCACATCTGCAGTAGTGTAGTCAGCCTAAAATTTGCAGTTTTGATTATGCTATTGACCTCTTATACATTAACTTACTGGAGCAAGTTCCTGTAGTAAATTTATTGTATCCCTAATAGCATCAGGAACCAAAGTTTTTTCACATCTTAATTTTTCCCGTAATGTACTTAATGGAATGTTATCTACGTCTGCATCCTCATTATGTTCATTAAAATCTGGCAGGATATTTCTCCAACACTTTTCGATTATTGTTGAGCTAAGTTTCTCCCACGCCGCAGCTAAGTGTATTATTGCATCTTTTAGTGAAATCTTACCGAGTGCGCAGCTATTCCTTCTTCCGTTGATACAACAGAACTCAGCAAACTGTTTCTATAGTATAGTTCGGTGAGCCTTAAAATATTTTGGTCCATGGGTTGGATCAAAGATGTAACATCAGGAGGTAAGAATTTTACAAAAATCATCCCATCTTTAGTCCTCAGTTCTGTTGCTGATGGATGGGATGGGGCATTATCCACAAGGAGAATTGCTTTCTGAGGTAACTGCTGATTACGCAGAAAACATCTTACCTACGAAATAATAATTTTGAAATAATCAGGTGTATGAAACACACCGTAGATAATTTTAACTCTCACCTCAGGTACAAAATGTCGAAAAAACCATTCCTTAAAGAGGTCCCCGGTCATCCACGCATTTTTAGTGTTTTTGTACAGCAATGGATTGTTAAAATTCTTAAAACACCTTGGATTTTTTGATTTCCCTATCACTAGGGGTTTCAACTTATGTACTCCTGAAGCATTTACACAACCCATAAACGTCAGTCATTGCTTAGAAATTTTTAATCCAGGAGCAGTTTTTTCAGCTAATGAGACATAACTTTTATCAGGCAATAAGCGCCAATACAATCCTGTCTCATCAGCATTATAAATCTGGTGCAACTTTAGGTCATGCTCTTGAATAATATGGTTTAGATCCTCTTTAAAAGGGTCTACTGCATCTGGGTTGGCTGATAATTTCTCCCCTGTGATTTTCAAAAACCTTATGCCACGACGATGTTTAAATCTTTGTGGCCAACCATCACTGGCTGTGAAAGTATCAATATTCAATTGTTTTGATAGTGACAATGCCTTCTGTTTCAGCATAATCCCTGAAACTGAAAAATTCTTGCCTCGTTGTTTAAGAAACCAGTTGTACAATTTCTCTTCTAAAAGCGGAAATGCTGACTTTTTCAATGTGACAAGCTGCCATGACATTTCGAGTTACAAAGATTTCCAATAGCTTTACATTTACATTTGTTGGTCATGCATTTAGCTTTATAGTTGCAACGTTTATAACCTTGACCGCCTAAAAGTGACTGTTCATTTGCAAGTTGTCATAAACTTTTCTTTTCCGGTGATACACTTTCCAGATCTACAAGTTTCTCACTACACACAGAAAATTGATTCCTGGAAAACATTTCCTCGATAGTTCCTGTCTTGTTAGCTAGTCTATAAAAATTGGCGTCGGTCTTCTCGATAACTGTCATGAGAATGAACTTTCACTTTGACTGTATTTCCAACGAAACATGGAGTGAATTTTAAATTAGATAAGATTTTCATCTTCTTTGCTTGATTTTCTAAATTTCTTTTTGCGTCTAGTCTGTTTGAAAGTATCTTTTTTTGGCACAAGCAAAGTTCACACCTCATACCGGCTGATGTACATGGCTCACCACATTCTGCACATTTGGTCTGATTTTCTAATTGGCGTTTTCTCTATAATTATTGTCCATATTTTCTTCTCTATTGCTACCTTCAGTAATATCTTTGTGCAGGTTGTCACTTTCAGTAATATCTTCTTCTTGCGGGATATCTATTTCTGGGTCACTATCCATAGGCTGGTCTTCGTTTTGTTCTTGTTGAGGCTGTTCACCCGCACTAAATTCCCTGACGACCCTCGCAAGCTCTTCTTGGGTTTGTAGATTTTCAATGTTTCTTTTGGAAAAGCTGATGTCGATAGACCGTCTTTAATATCGTGGCCAAACATGGCCACATAAGGAGCTCGTTTAATACCATCATGGTATGCCCTGTTTTTCATTAACTGGACAAATCTCAGAACTTCTGACCATCGTTTGCAGTTTTCATCATCCATCCACGTTATGAGCATATTTTGTATATCTTGATTTGCTCTTTCCACGCCGCCTTGTGCTTGACTGTGGCGAGGTTTGCCATGTACTATTTTAAGGCCACTCCACATGGAACATAACTCTTCAATAACATGGTTTGCAAATTCCCGGCTGTTGTCCTATTGTAGTATAGATGGGGCGCCAAAAATGCAAGATATGTCTATCAGGCTCTTAGCAACTTCCTCAGCCCTTTTCGATTTTAATGCACGTATTTGAAGAAATTTTGTTAATTTGTCTTGATACACCATAATAAATTTGTATTCTCCATCTGCATGGGATTGCATGTCAATCTGGTCCACTTGACAACCGCTGTTCATCTCTGAAAACACCATTGGTTTAACCACAAGTCCTTTCTTGGCAGATTTTAGTTTCTTTTGGCAACCTCACACAAACGGAGATATAATTTAATAACATCTTGAGTTATATTCTTGTACTTTTTCTTGCATTCACTTTCCATACGATGTTTACCGCCATGTCCAATGGCCAAATGTGCATCATGCAAAATATCAAACATTTCATCCTTTGTAACGTAATACTTTATGCTAGATTCACCCGATGCTACACGGGAAATAAGCTTTTCAACACCTCTAACAGAACATATTGCTGTGTAAATCTCGAAGTGATCTTGATTATACCTATTTATAATTTACCACCCAACTCAAGGTCACTGCAATATGTCAAACCGCTTCAAACGTCGATATTGTAGAGTGGTTGGTTTTAGCATTTTTTGCCAACTTGACTGATTCTAACATTTCTTGGTATTGTTAATTACTAAAATAAAAACTGTTTGGACTTTTCGAAGACACCAACTCATTGAAAACTTCATTAAAATGCTGTCTTAAACGCACACGTCCACTCTCTTCGGTTGCCATTTTCGAACTGACTGCACGTGGTGAAAGAAAACAATAATTATTCCTACACTCAACTTTAACCACACAAAACCGGATAGAACGCGATTTACCCGGGTACAGCCAGAAATAGCTATAATGTCGGTTATATTTCGTACTTTGCTTATGTTTCTTGGGTATTTCGCAGTTTACCCGGGTAAACCTAAGTTTAACCATTGATCTAACTTTACCCGTAACATATACATGTGAATGTAAACGTATATACGATGTATATAGGTACCGCGCTGCCACGTATTACATACATACTTATACATCGTACATACGTATCCATTAATTCTCTATGCCCAATGATATTTAACACATGCGGTATGAGCAAAACAATACGGGGATTACATATTTTGTACCATATGTTTGTACCCAAACATGATACATGTGACCTGTGTAGCGTGTGATTTACACCGAGTAGCTGATTAAGTTCGTACACTTTATCCAAACGTTAATATGCTGACATAGTCTGTGAAACCAACTCATGTCCAGAGGCTTCGGGAAATTGCAGGTGACGTTCCACTTCCATTCGCGCCAATCATTACAAGATGGGGAACTTGGATCGACGCTGCTGTATATTACGCTGAACATTTTCAAAATCTGAAGAAAATTGTTGATGAATTCGACTCTGGAGAACCGCAGCGCATTGGAGAAGCACATAGTGTTCTGAAAAAATCAAATCATCGAGAAGATTTCATTTTCGACCTAATCTGGTGTGCATTTCGACTGCTATCTCTATGCTAGAAACTAAAGGATTATCTTTACAAGACAGCATTGAAATAGTAGAAAATATAGTTTAACGACTGTAGGCGCAAATGCATTTTTGAATATTTGTAACATCACGTTGTAGTGAAATGTAATTGTGAATTGTTTCTATAATCTTATTACTTTTGAATTTAAAAAATTGTGTGTTTTAACGGCAAAATTTAAATGTCTTAATATAAATAATTAGTATTTTTTGTTTAAGTTTAATTTTTAGTGCACATTTTGAATTTTTTAGTGCATATTTGCATGCATATTTGAAGTTTTTTAGTACATAATTATCCTAAGCCTAATTATAAATATTCCGCTATGTTTGATTCTTTAATAACTTATGTTGCCGCCTTTGGCACGTAAAACTTCCAATAACCGTTGTGGAATTTTGTGTACCAATTCTTTGGTCACTTCCCATCAATTGCATTCCATTCTTGCAATATTGCCGTGTTAAGCAAGTTTTAATGTCGTGTTTACAAACCCTCCTTCCAATCTCATCCCGCAAGTGTTCTAGAGGGTTCCTATCGGGCGATCCTGAAGGCGAACTATTCTGCTTTTCCCACTTTAAATGTTAACCAGCCGTTTTGAGGTATGTTTCGGATCATTATCCTGTTGCAACATAAATTATCCGCCTAGCGTAAATTATTTCAAACATGTACGATTTCCTGTTAAATTTCCAACCCCAGCAGCGTTAATACACCTCCACACGAGAACGCTTCTGCCTTCATGCTTTACATTAACATTCATTTTTTTCAAGTGCTGATTCTTTCGCCAACCACAGTTCTCCCATCTGACCCAAACACCTCTAGTTTAGACTCGTCTCTAAAAATTACGGACTCCCAAAATGATAACGGCTTGTTGATATGGTTTTTCGCGTATTCGAAACGTAGTCTTTTGTTCTTCTTTCTGATGTATAGCTTCTTTCTGGGAACACAAATCGTCTGTGGATAGCTTGTTCTCGTAAGAGATTTCTAACTGTTTCAAGTACAACGTGTACTCATATTCTATCGTTTTCGCTAGTATAGGTGCACTAGTTCGTGGAATCTGATCAATTATCTTGCGAATAGCGCTTGATTGCTTAGCTCTGACTAAGCGTGACCTAATTTCACATGTTTGTATTTCTTGACATTATCTATTTACTATACATGTATTGAACCGTTGCATAATATTTCTACACAATTTGAACTATTTTCGTTTGTGATTTCCTTTCTTCTTTCCCTACATCGGAGCGAAATAGGTACTTTCCCAGAGCTATGTCAAGTTCCCCCCATCCCGGTGTTCCAATTAATAATATAGTATAAAATGGGCGTCGATTATGCTCCATTTGTGCTCATTTGTGCCGTTATTAGTTTCATTTGTGCTCTTCTGTTTTCTGAGATTTTTAAAAAATCGTATGGGGGGTAACTTTGACGATTGGTCCCAAAAATTTGAAATGCTTTTTAAAACTCGGTGCCTTCGCAAAGCACTCTAGTTGTGCTCAGCTGTGCCGTATAGCATTTTTCCGCCAACCGCTACTCACTTTCGAAGTTATACCTACAAAAAGAAATGAGGTGTGGCCACCACACTACTTTCTTATACGTATCAGCGTTTCAAATTATAGAATCTTCATATTTTTTTTATACAAAAATTATTCAAAATCCTATTCTCGGTACTTCTGTTCTCTTAATAAATTTCTATAGAATGCATACTTTTTAAGATATTCAAAAAAGAAGTGCTACTCGCTAAAAGTAAAAGTGATACTTTCGGTCCGAATTTTGAAATTTCATGTATACAAAAAAATTTGCAAATCCAGCTCTAAATACTTTTGTACTCTTGACAAATATTAATAAAATGCATAATTTACGACATACATATATGCAAAAAACCGTTATTCGATAAGAATAAAAGTGTTACTTCCCATCCGAATTTTGAAATTTTTTTTATATAAAAAGTATTGAAAATTAAGTTCTAAATACTTTTATACTCGTAACGTACTGTCTAAAAAGCATAACTTGCGAAATATTCGCAAAAAACTGATTTTCGATAAGAGTAAAAGACCTATTTCCGGTAGGAATTTCGAAAAACTTTTTTAATAAAATTCTTCTCAAATTTAATTTTGAGTACATTTAAATTCTTTATAAATATGTTTAAACTTAGTAATTGACGAAATGTTGGCAAAATTCAATTCTTTCACTGAAGTAAACTACTACTTCCGGTCTACCGATTTTACTGAAAAACTAATCAGCTCTCAAGAGGGAGATTATACACGTAAATACAAAATGTGGAATTGATATCTACAGCAGTTTGACCGCTATCGTGGACACACACACACAGAGAGAGAGAGAGAGAGATTTTTTAAAAACCACTTTTTCGGTATCAGGGGACTTCAAAACGTGGACATCTGCAAAAATCTCGAGGTCGAAAATTTTCATCATCACAATACTTCCTTATACTACGTATAAGAAAGTAAAAAGAGCGTCACATCTAGAATTGCAGGCGGCATTAACAAAGTACTTTGATAGAAGTGACAGACGCAACATCTGCGTAAAAACTGAACGTGTAGGTGCGACAACAACAAAAATTGAATACAACAAGCAGTACATGTTGATAGAAGTAACTATCCGAAATAGCATTATGCTGCCAATAATACAGAAACTGCATTTACATTATGTACAAAAGACCATTACTATTGATGACATTAAATATGACTTATTATAGGTGACCTCATAGCTTACTCCGAGCCCGTTGGAGTCGTCGAGCAGAACATCATAGGCCATTTTAAGGCATACTGTTTTAGAATTAACGAAAAATGGAAAGTCTACGATAGTTTACTGCAGCACAAACTAGACTGCAACGGCAGTGAGTTGATGTACCCTCATGTAATGTGATATAGAACATAAATAAAAGTAAATAAATCTTAACAAAATAATCTTTGTTCCAATAACTCAAGAACTTTTTCGATGAGTAATTATTCTCAAGAAGTATGTGCTCCATAAAATTATCACATCTTTCTACTACTGTTATTGAATGATATTCACCCACTTTCGATCTTTTTTTCTAATTTTCTTAAACAGTCGAGTTCAACTGAAACTAACAACAATTGAGTACAAATGGATCATATTTGATAAACATTTTATACTATATAAATTATAACAAAGGTGGGGCAGGACAGTAGACTTTCGTCAGTTTCGGAATTTTTTTTAGGTATAACTTCGAAAGTGAGTCGTCGGGGGGGGGGGATGCTATACGGGACAATTGAAGACCTTGGGACCAGAAGGGGACATGCCACCAAACAAAGTTTTGGAAAAAACGTAATTTTTAACTTATTTTCAAATCGTGAAATTCAAGTTTTAAATTTTTATTGGATATAAGGTCAACATTAGTTTGGAAATATGTAATTAAAAACATAACAGAAGTAACGCAAATGTTTATTTAACGGTTTTTGAATTTTTGCAATTTTTTTTGAAAAATCTGAGGCTTATCCCCTTTTACATAAAAAAATATATTCTAAATAAATGATCATAAAATTCAGTTTATTCAGTCATTATCTTCAATGTCCGAGAAATCATCCAGATGTTCAATTTCTTCCAGTGGTTCATCATTTGTATCTGGTAAAATCTGTTGGCAAGCACCAATCTCTTCATAAAATTTTAGGAAGGCTGGCGGAATAAACTGTAAAAGCTGGGAAATATTTTCAATTTTTTTTCTGTTTAGTGGAATAGGCTGACTATATTTTGTTTTCAAATCTCTTGAAAGTAACATTGACTTCCTTAGACCTTTCTTCCCAATTTTAACTGGTTTAAAATCTTCATTTATAAGATGTTTGATGTACATTATGTTAGGTTGTTCAGATGAAAACTTGAGCATTGATATTTTGGAAAAGTTAACTTTTTCTTTCTTATCTGTACAGCTTTTTTTAGTAATTTGGCTTTGTAACTCTTTAAAAGAAAAAAAATCAGATTGGTTCAATACAATCACCTCAAAGCAATTTTTTCTTTTATATTTTCTCACTGCTTCATACCAGTCGTCTGGAGTATACACTTGTTTCATTCGATGACGTTTATATTTTTCAATGGCTGCAAAATCACGGTCACATGGTAATCTCGTATGTCCTTACTACCAAGTATTTGTGCTCAATAGAAGTGAATATGCCTTCTAAAGTAAGTTGTTGCCACAAACAAATTAGAGACCAATTTTTGTTTTGGCCACTGCAGTTATCTGTATACACAATAAGCTTATCAGCAGTGGGCCTATTAGTTGTAAAATGTTTATATAAAATGCTGGCTACTTCGTCGCTACCTCGCTTAGCAATATTTTCTGGCCACATGTACATGTAGGCTTTGCCGCTAATACAGTCATGGATGCCGAGGTTGTAAACCCATGCCTTTCTCATATAGAACGCTGCTCCCACTGTTAAATTTGGCACTGGCATAGCCTGTTGTAGATCAAAGCTAATAACCATTGAATTTCCTGTAGCCTTGGCGTCTTCTGTATCCTGTTTCATTAAATCCTGCATGGCTTGAGCACGTCTCTGGTGTAATTCTAAATCAATTTTTAACTTTTGTACAACTTCTGGGTCAGCTTCATTATTAATTTTTATGTTCAGTGAATCACAATTTTTACAGGTATCACTCTTAGGTAATTTAAAACCTATGTTATACTCGGTGCAGAATATTCTCCTGTATTTATCTTGCGTTACTGCTACAAAATTATTTTGGCGGCACCAGTCCAGATAATAATCATGATATAAACTGGAAATAGAGAGATCGGAATCAAGGTAGACTTTGGTTGGGTTTTTTTGCCTGCTATAATGACTTGTGTA